>CM065807.1:184786357-185996357 GCA_033398695.1 Orobanche coerulescens | reverse complement strand
TATTGTTTTCAGGTCACGGAAAGGCAAAGGCACGGGAAGGGAATGTTGACGGCGAGGAGTCCCAGTGATACTAGTAGGGGCCCCCAGTCCTTTCAGTCTTCACGTTTTTCTTCTTTTTATTTCCGCTGCAAAAACTTCCAGTTGAATGTTCATTTATTCAGGGTTGTATGTTTTATCTTCACATAAAATGTACATGTATTCTGTATTCCTGGGTGTATGGTACTTAAAGCTCCTCATCGGAGTATTTGGTAATATAATGTGGTTCGGTACTACAATTATATCGCGTGATTCATTCATTTTCACTCGCCTGGTGGGTCCCAGTCGGGGGTCCACGGCACTGTAATATCCGCCTAGTTTGGGGTGTTACAGAGTTGTTATCAGAGAGTGGTTTGAATACTACCTTCCGAGTCATGTCTCATTTGAAATCATCGTCATCGGACTAGTATCATTGGACTTTCACGTCACGTGTGACCTGTACAAATGCCGAGCCCCTCAGACCAAGAACTGTAAGATTTCTAACGCCATGGTATAATTTCTGGAAATAAGAATCACTCATTCATCATTCAACAGTCAACAATCCTCATTCATCATTTTCATTTTTGATCAAGTCGATCATGTTAATTCATTAATCACTCAGTTCATTTCATTGTTCAGTTGTTGATCTTGAGGATCATATCATTAATCTTGTTAACTTTTTCAAGATAACCATTTCAAGAATTTCATCAGATAATCACGTCACTTCAGTTGATCATTCATGTAATCATTGTGTTTGAGCGCGTATGCTCATTTTCATCATTTCATAACGTAATCATAATGTGATATTCGTGCGAGATATATAATTATCATATGACTTTCCACTTCAGTATGGAAAGAGCTGGCAGAGGACGCAGGGGAAGAGGCCGTGGTGCAGGCCGAAACCCGAGAGCTCGTGTGAATACACGCGCTAATGCTAGGATTAATGCCTACTCATCGAGCAGTGACACTGCCACTCATTCATCTAGACGTAATCATTCACTATCAGGGAGTCGTAGCCGGGACACAACTCAGTCAGAAGGTGTTCGGGTTGACCCACTCGCTTTTATGCAGGGCATGATGGCCCAAATGACTCAGATGGCACAACTGATAGAGACGATGCATAACTCGACTACTCAAAATCAACAGGCTCCTCCGCTGCCACCTCAAAGGCAAGAGAGGGGTGTGAACAGTATCATTGGCGACATCTCTCGCCAGAGACCGCCTACCTTCAAGGGCTCATCTGAGCCGATAGATATCATTCACTGGCTTGAACATTTCGAGAAGCTGTTTGCTATGGTGGACTGTCCTGAGGGACACAAAGTTTCAGTTGCGGCTTACTACCTGGGTAAGGGCGCACATTCATGGTGGTTGTCACTGAAGCCCACCGACGGATCTTGTACATGGGATCAATTCAGGACTCTCATGATGGAGAGGTATTATCCAACCCCACTCAGGGAGTCCAAGTTGTCAGAATTACTCACTCCCGACCCCTCAGCAGACGATGATGCTCTCGCCATCGCCGAGAAATTTTAGGAACTACTTCCGTTCGCCTCGTCAATTATTCACTCTGAGGCGGACAAGATCAAGTATTTCAGCAAGAGATTGAAACCTCGTATGCGACTACAGTTGCTTAATCATCATTGCACCACTCTGGCCGAATTCATCGAGAAAGCTCTTACGTATGAGCTTACCGCTAAGGAAATTGCTAAGAATCAAACTTCGTCTACTGGCAAGAAGTCTAAAAGTCGTAATCAGTCTGACGACAGTCAGGCCACTTTCAAGAAACCTCGTGCGGGCTCTACTTTTTCTGAGCGACCTCCTATGACGCCGAAACCCGCGAAGTCTCAGTCCTGAGCGGCCAGCTCAGCCATCACCTGTTTCAATTGTGGAGATCTGGGTCATGTGAGCACCAAGTTCCTGAGGCAGGCTATCACGTGCCATAACTACGGAATTGCTGGGCATAAGGCCCGTTTTTGCTGAAGAGACTCCAAGAATACTCCGGAGGCATTTTAGGCCCCGAAGCAGTCAGCCGTTCAGAATCAAGATACTCAGTCAGCGTCGTTTAAAACGACAAGAGCGAATAAAGGTGGAGCCTATAGTCATCAGACGTGAGCATCCGGTGCTGGGACTAGCAAGCCCCGAATTTATGAGATGAAGAAGACCGACGATCCAGAGGCACGGATGATCTCAAGTACACTCGATATTTTATCTCAACCTGTGTGTACCCTTTTTGATACTGGTGCATCGCATTCATTCATTTCCGAGTCATGTTTGAGTAGACTACGTCTGGGTAGTGCTACTAGTTGTGAGCCTTACGTCATTGGTCTACCTGATGGTAGAAGAATTATCGGGAATCATGAGATTAAGGATTGTCCGATTCAGCTTCATGGCCGTGATTGGTTAGCAGACCTAATCGTGGTAGATTTACCGAGAGACGACGTCATTCTGGGTATTGATTAGATGGATCGTCACGATGCTCTCATTAGTGTCTGTAAGTGTATGGTCACTATCATTTCAGACGATGGGGTCGAATGTGTATTTCAGGGAGGTAATCCCAGCTGTTCTGGGAGAGTCATCAACTTAATGAAAGCAGTGAGATTACTCAATCAGGGGTGTGTCGGTTATTGGTGCTATATGACCAAAACCGAGAAACCATCAGTAATGTTGATGGATATTCCTGTGGTGAGAGAATATGCCGATGTATTTCCAGACGAGTTACCTGGCTTGCCTCCATAGAGAGATGTGGAATTCACGATTGAGTTGGAGCCCGGTACGTCCCCTTTATCGAAGACACCATACCGGATGGCCCCGACCGAAATGAAGGAGTTGAAGAATCAATTAGAGGATTTTACCGAGAAGGGTTACATTCGACCGAGTGCGTCCCCGTGGGGAGAACCATTGCTTTTTGTTAAGAAGAAGGATGGTTCGTTCTGCTTGTGTATTGATTACCGGGAATTGAACCGGCTGACGATCAAGAATAAGTATCCTCTACCCCGTATTGATGATCTTTTGGATCAACTTCAGGGAGCTTCAGTATTTTCCAAGATCGACTTAAGATCTGGATATCATCAGTTGCGAATTCGAGAGTCGGATATCGCAAGGACGGCGTTCCGAACACGCTATGGTCATTATGAGTTTGTGGTAATGCCGTTTGGGTTAACTAATGTACCTGCGGTATTCATGGAATTAATGAATCGAGTCTTCATCGACTTTTTAGATCAGTTTGTGGTTGTCTTCATTGATGACATTTTAATTTATTCTCGTGACCGGGAGGAGCACGAGTTTCACCTTCATCAGGTGCTCGACGTGTTGAGGCGAGAGCAACTTTATGGAAAGTTTTCCAAGTGTGAGTTCTGGATGTCCGAGGTGACGTTTCTCGGACATGTAATTTCATCAGACGGGGTGCATGTTGACCCTCAGAAGACGGAGGCTATCCAAGATTGGTTACCTCCGAAGAATGTTAAGGAAATCCGAAGCTTTCTCGGATTAGCCGGTTATTATCGGCAGTTTGTGGAAGGATTTTCTATGATCGCTCAACCCATGATGAACCTTTTAAGGAAAGATAATAAATACACGTGGTACGACGCGTGTCAACAGAGTTTTGAGGAACTCAAGAGCCGGTTAATTTCAGCACCTGTCCTTTCTTTACCGCAAGGGACGGAAGGATTTGTGGTTTATAGTGATGCGTCCGGACAGGATCTCGGATGTGTACTCATGCAGAATGGGAAGGTTATTGCCTATGCTTCACGGCAATTGAGACCTTACGAGGTTAATTATCCGACCCACGACCTAGAGCTAGCAGCCGTGGTTTTCGCGTTGAAGATTTGGCGTCATTACCTTTATGGCGTTACCTGTCAGATATTCGCCGATCATAAGAGTTTAAAGTATATATTTAATCAGAAGGAGTTAAATATGTGACAGAGACGGTGGTTGGAACTAATCAAAGATTATGATATCGAGATACTTTACCACCCGGGCAAGGCGAACGTTGTCGCCGACGCCTTGAGTCGTAAGTCCGTTCAGGAGCAAATGCTTGCTCGATTAACAGTTCAGAAGGAACTTCAGCAGGAATTTCTGAGACCCGAGATCGAGGTCTGGTTACAGCGAGTACAAGTGCAACTTTGTACATTGGAGATTTCATCGCCACTTGAGGACACGATCAGGAAGAATCAGGGTTCAGACCCATTTCTGTTACGCATACGAGAGGATGCGACTCAGGGGAAAGCCCCCGGGTTTGTGGTCCATCAGGATGGACTTTTGCGTTTTAAGAATCGGTTGTGCGTACCGGCGAATGACGAGTTGAAAACTCGATTTTGAGAGAAGCTCATGCTACCTCTTATTCCGTTCATCCGGGGTCTAGCAAGATGTATAAAGATTTGAAACAAAATTACTGGTGGAGTATTATGAAGCGAGAAGTCGTGGAATTTGTTTCGAGATGTTTGACCTATCAGCAAGTCAAGATAGAACATCAGCGACCAGCGGGTATGCTGAAACCTCTCCCTATTCCAGAGTGGAAGTGGGAGGATATTTCAATGGACTTCATCACGATTTTGCCGACGAGTCGTCGTGGCATGAATACAATCTGAGTAATTGTGGATCGCCTAACTAAATCAGCTCATTTCCTTGAGATTAAGGATACGTGGGGTCCCGAGAGACTTGGCCAGTTGTTTATCAAAGATATAGTGAGATTGCACGGTACTCCTAAAAGTATCGTTTCCGATCGTGACGGACGATTCGTGTCTCATTTTTGGAAATCAGTTCATCGTGCTATGGGAACTTAGCTTAATCTCAGTACAACTTTTCATCCTCAGTCTGACGGACAATCAGAGAGGACTATTCAGACCTTAGAGGACATGTTGAGGGCATGTGTTCTCGATTAGAAGATGATTGGGAAGCCTAACTACCATTGATCGAGTTCACGTACAATAATAGTTGGTATGCTTCGATTAAGATGGCACCTTACGAGGACTTGTACGGTCATCATTGTCGATCTCCTTTGTGTTGGAATGACTTATCAGAATCAATCGGCACCGAGCCCGATATGCTTGTAGCCGCCCGTGAGAAGTTATCTTTGATCAGGAGTCGTTTGTTGACCGCTCAGAGTTGACAGAAATCTTATGCAGACAATCATCGTCGACCATTAGAGTTCAAGACAGGTGACCATGTTTTGGTCAAGGTATCCCCGAGTCGTGGTATTTTCTATTTTGGGAAGAGGGGAAAGTTGAGTCCGAGATTTATTGAACCGTTTGAGATTTTGGATCGAGTAGGCGAGTTAGCTTATCGATTGTCCCTACCTCCGGCGTTGAGCCGAATTCATAATGTGTTTCACGTATCTCAGTTATGGAAGTATGTTGCCGACCCGAGCCACATACTTCAGTTCGACGAAATTGAGATCGCCGATGATCATTCATATGAGGAGCGTCCTATACGAGTATTAGAGCGGCGAATCAAACAGTTGAGGAACAAGACGATTCCTTTGGTAAAGATCCAGTGGTCTAGACACGGAGTTGAAGAGGCTACTTGGGAAACCGAAGATAGTATGCGGGAGAGTTATCCCGAGTTGTTTGACCCTTAGTTTCGAGGACGAAACTCTTTTTTAAGGGGGGAGTATGTAATACCGGTTGTAATTCAGTCATTTTTATTCAGTAATTATCAGTCAGTAATTGTCACTCAGTAATTTTCACTCATTATTAATCACTCATCATTCATACTCATTCAATTGTGTTCACCATTCGGCGTAATAATTGTAATTCTCGTGCTTTTATCCCCATACTTCTCGAATTCTGTGATTTTTGTACTCGGTGCATCGTTATGGGCAGAACTGCTTGTTGAGCAGGGCCGCACGAGCAGGCCGCACGAGCATCCAGTCGCGGCGCGTGTACGTGCGGCGCGGCGGCCGGATCGGGCAGGGAGACCTGGTCGAGCCGCTGCCGCACGAGCAGGCCGCACGAGCATCTGGTCGTGCGCCGCGCTAGTGCGTTGCAGCTGGACTGGGCAGGAGGCCCAGTGGTCGAGTTAGTGCCGCACGAGCAGGCCACACGAGCAACTGCTCGGGCGTGGTGCTCGTGTGTTGCGGCCGCATCGGGCAGAGGCCAGTGGCCCGAGCCGTGGCCGCACGGCAGACGCACGCAGTTGCCGCTGCGCGCGGCGCCAGGCGCAAGAGCAGAATGGTAGAAACCTCACGCACGCCCGAACGCACGGACACTTGGTCGTGCGGATTGGTCGTGCGTCCCTGGGATTTATATAGGGTGGACCGACGGGATTTCCTCATTTTCACCATTTCTTCATCCTACTTCCGAGAGAGAGGGTTTGTGGGAGAAATTTTCATCATCAATCACTTGAGTACTCATTTTTCATCATTTTCATTCGGTTGTGAAGCTCGGATTGTCGATCTAACGCGTGTTCATCGAATCAAAGTACTTGGATCTTCGAAGGTAATATTCATCAAACCTCTTGGATTTCGATTTTGTGTTGAGATATGATGTTTCGGAGGTTATAATCATGTTGTATGAAGAGATATACATATGATCATGAGTATGTATGAATATTCATCAGATTATTGAAAGGTTATTCAAGAACACTTTGAATATTGAGTTGGATTTTGGGGGTTTTCGATTAGTTGTTGTTGAAATCACGAATTTGGATATTCATATTGGATTTTTGATTGTATTGAAGATGTTTTGTCGGTTTGAAACACTCCTTGGGGATTTTATATTGGTATAATTGAGGATTGATTGTAAACAATCTAAGATTGGTTACAACATGTTCGATATAATGCCCCGATGAACTTGGTTTAGTCGTATCGACGTTTTGAGTTCGTTATATTCGTGTTTGATTCGTATGTTGAACGGATTGTTGGTAATTGTGTTATTCAAGGTTGTTCGAGGGACCGACATTTCATTTAGGGCGTTGTTCGTGGAAGGACATTGTTCACCGGTGTTGTGTAAGTTAATTCTTACTCGGTTAAAAGGATATTCATTCCTTTCGTTGTTGTTCATTCATAATCATAATTCATTCATAATGTATTAACCATATTGAGACTTGTAATTGTCGAATAATCACTTCATTCACGAGGAACGATGGTTCCAATCATTTCATTGAGCTATCATTCACTTCACTATCATTTTCATCTTGGTGAGTCATTCTTGACTTGTCAAATTATTATTCATTGATATTCATTATGGTCATTCTCGTTCATATGACCTTCTGGGTTCATATTGCGTGTCCGGGTGTGTATATGTGGAATTTTTAGTCGGGCACACGATAGTCATGTGTTGGGTTCACCGATACACTGGACTGTGCACACGGTAACGTTTACCTCCGTGAGACTAATTAGGAGGTACAAGGACGGGTGTGTCCGGGCACTCATCTTGTACACTTGCACAGAACATTACGGGCGTACTATGATGCTCCTCTTCAGCTTAAATTCATAACTAAGGATAATTCATAATTGAGATATATCATGATTGTGTATATTCAACCCTTGAGGATTGTTGTTCTGTGTAACCGACCCCATTGGGGGATATTGTTTTCAGGTCACGGCAAGGCAAAGGCACGGGAAGGGCATGGTGACGGCGAGGAGTCCCAGTGATACTAGTAGGGGCCCCCAGTCCTTTCAGTGTTCACGTTTTTCTTCTTTTTATTCCCGCTGCAAAAACTTCCGGTTGAATGTTCATTTATTCAGTGTTGTATGTTTTATCTTCACATAAAATATACATGTATTCTGTATTCCTGGGTGTATGGTACTTAAAGCTCCTCATCGGAGTATTTGGTAATATAATGTGGTTCGGTACTACAATTATATCGCTTAATTCATTCATTTTCACTCGCCTGGTGGGTCCCAGTCGGGGGTCCACAGCACTGTAATAACCGCCTAGTTTGGGGTGTTACACTCGGGACGTCTCTGTTAGGGGTATGCCCTCGAATGCCACTCAGAGGATGTTAGAGTGAGGGCATTGTGCTTGTTATTATGTAATTATTATCATAAGGCAAATTGAATGTTTCTTTATTTACTAATAGTCATTGGTACTACTGACTTGTAAATATATGTACAGAAACTAGTCCTTGTATTTGAGAGCAAAACATTCCACTTCTTATTGGAGAAGGGGATCGGCACTGGAAAGGTTTATCGCTCAAATACTTAATCGTTCGCAAGTCGATGAAACTTGACTGGGTGTTAAGTTTATGCGAAGACTTGTATGACGTGTTCTTTGACTTAGAGAGTGACTGTCGATCACTATGGGTTAGTGGGAGCATACGTTATAGGTATGCTAATGAGATTAGTATACTTGAACCGACTCACCCTCGATTCGTCACACGAATTTCACTCCGGGACAGTCAATGACGGAATTGAAAGGTTGTGACAGGTATTCGTGAACCTTCGACTTGAGGATTTAGTAGGGATGTGCTTGTGATGTTAAAATTTTCATTAGAGTAGTTCGACCCAGAAAACCAGAAGGTGTGGGTCAACCTCGACATGTATCTTGTGTAACACCCCTAAGTTATTCAGGGTATATTACAGCGCCGTGAGCCCCGCCGTGGGACCCACAAGGCTATTTATACGCGGAACTATGAACATTGATCGAGAAAGTCCAAGTACAATGAAATGGAAGACAATAAAAACGGTATTCAAAACCATATCCGATACATCCGAATACAATACACCACAAATTAATACCACGACAACACAAGCCGGAACATCAAGGAAACCGAAAACGTACTTGAGTATTCAAAAACCATTCGAGTACAACAACACTGAATGGAGGAAATACAAAACACAACCAGAGACAAGACACAACATCACACTTGCCCATCATCTTCATGCCGACCCGGTACCTGCCTATCCGCTCTCCTGGATCCTGAAATACATGAAAGGTATCTTCCCCATAAAGGGATTAGCCGTCGAATAGCTAGTACAAGTATATTGAATATGAAACGCAATACTCCTCGACAATAAAGTAAATGTAATCATCATCTCATCAACTCAAGACTAGTATTCCGAAATAACTAAATCTCATAGCATCACATTCAATATATACATGATTAACCGTGGAACCGCACCAAAGGCTACGGAACCCTCAGAAGACCCGTCGGTCCGTCCCAGAGTGGTTAACCCAAAATATCCGCGGAACTGCACCAGAGGATACATAACCCTCAGAGGACCTGTCGGTCGTCCCAGAGTGGATATATATCATCATACAATTCACATATCTTACTTCCAAAGTTGAGAACGTATAATCATAAACATATACTTGCCTTTGAGACATCGAGAATCATAAGGAAAAGAGTATAAGTTCGGTAGGTCCAAGAACGCACTTCCGGCACCTAAACGATTCGTAAGGAATATGATAATCAACAATCCATACTCAAATCACACGAAAAAACTCCCGAAACCCACCGACGATTCACGAAACTACAAGGGTAAACATCTAGAGGTTGGAAATTCACCCAAACCCTCTGAAGTCTGAACAAGGTACAAAACAATCCGTATAATCGTAGGGGAAACATGGGTACGGGGTAGATACATCATAATCTCAAAGATCTCAAGCTCCAAAACAGATAAATCGAACGAATCTAAGAAAATCCCCAAAAATTCCCAAACTAGGGTTCTAAGGATCTTACCTTGATTTGGAGTATAGAAATGGATTAGATGTTGTGTAATCTTTTTTATCCAACCAAAGATGATGATATCTGAAGAAGGATCGCCTAGAATCGCTCTGAATCGCCCAATCCCACTGCTCCCGTCGAAATGAGTGAAAAAGAAGTGGAAATGACAAGTGCAGGGGTTAACTGCCCCTATATACTGCATTTGCTTGGCATGCGCTAAGCTTCAAGATTAGCATGCGCTAACGGGATCACCTGGTTGTAACACCCCAAACTTGGCGGTTATTACAGTGCCGTGGACCCCCGACTGGGACCCACCAGGCGAATGAAAATTAATGAATTAGTTAATATAATTGTAGTACCGAACCACGTTATATTATCAATTACTCTGATGAGGAGCTTAAGTACAATACACCTAGAAATATAGAATACTTGTATATTTTATATGAAGATAAAATACACAACACTAAATACAATGATCATTCAAACGGAAATTTGCAGCGTAAATAAAAACGAAGAAGACATGAAAGACCGAAAGGACTGGGCCCCCCTACTAGTATCACTGGGACTCCTCGCCATCAACGTTCTCTTCCCGTGCTTTTGCCTTGCCATGAACTGAAAACAACATCCCCCGACGGGGTCAGTTACACAGAACAACAATCCTCAAGAGTTGAATAAACATAATCATGATATATCCTTTAATTATAAAATTAAACTGAAGAGGAGCATCATAGTATGCCCGTAATGGTATGTCAAGTGCACAAGACGAGTGCCCAGACACACCCGTCCTTGTACCTAATTAGGCTCACGGAGGTACGTTACCGCGTGCACATTCCATTGTGTCGGTGAACCCAATCACATGACTATCGTGTGCCCGACTAAAAATTCCACACATCCCCACCCGGCCACGCAATATGAACCCAGAAGGTCACATGAACAAAAATGACCAGGATGAATATTAATGAATAACAATCCGACAAAGGTCAAGAAGGACTCACCGAGATGAAGTAATAATGAAATGAATGATAGCTCATTGGAATGAGTGGAACCGTCGTTCCTCATGAATTGAATGATTATTTGACAATTACAAGTCTCAACATGATTAATACGTTATGAATGAATTATGATTATGAATGAACAACAACGAAAGGAATGAGTATCCTTTTAACCGAGTAAGAATTAACCTACACAATACCGGTGATGAAATGTTTCCTCACGAATGAACGTCCTTAATGGAATGTCGGTCGCTCGAACAATCTTGAGTAACATAGTTACCAACAAACACCCAATATACGTATCAAGCACGAAACACGACCAACTCAAATGTCGATACAACAATAATCAAACTCATTGGGACATTCTAACGGGCAGGTTGCAAATGTAATTCCATTGGTTACGACCAATCCCAATGATACCGAAACCAATATCCAAAAGTGTAATACAATCCAACGAAACACCTTCAATGATATCAATAATCCTATAGGAAACCACAACTCAAGGTTACGACAACATAATCGGAAATCCCCAAATTAACCAAAGTCAACCCTTCAAGGGTTCTTAAATAAATTTCCCAATATTCATCAAATTCGAAATATACACCAATAAATCGATAGGAATACATGTATTCAAGGTAGATAATCCGTTTCTAACATTTTCCAACATAATATCAAGCTAACTCGAAGAGATCGGAAGCAAAACACTTAAATCCCGATATTCTAGATTTAAAAATTATTCACCTTGATTCAGTGAGTTGGAGAGGATTAGATGATGCTTAATCCAAACTCCAAGCTTGAAAATGATGATAGGTAATTCCAGCTCGAAAGGATCTTCTCAAATCGTCCTAAATCGCCCATGAACACCCAAAAACAAAATGAGATGTGAAAATGATGAATTCTGGGCTGTCTGTCCTATTTATAGTAATCCGGCTTAGCGCGCGCTAGCTCTTGTGCTTGGCGTGCGCTAACGGGCGTAGCGGGTAGTCCAATACCCACTGACTGTATTGTTAGCGTGCGCTACGTACCTTGGTAGCGTACGCTAACGCCTCTTCTTAGCGTACGTTAACCTTGTGTTAGCGCGCGCTACCTGATGGTTGATGTCCTGAATACCGGAGTCCAGAACCTACTGTCCTCTGGCCTTGCTCGCGATAGCGTGCGCTACACCCATTACATAGCGTGCGCTACTAACACTATTTGCGTACACTAATATCCTCTCATAGCGTGCGCTAAGAATTATTCCAATCCAGTCCAGTACCCACTGGACTCTGCCTGTTCGGACCTTAGCGCACGCAACACTGATTCTTAGCGTGCGCTATCCATGCCCACTAGCGTGCGCTACTTACCATTCGTAGCATGCACTACTACAACTTAATTTCAGTCCAGTGCCTTCTGGACTGTCTGCCTGAACCACATTAGCGTGCGCTAATGCTGTGAGGTAGCGTGCGCTAACCATACCTAATTAGCGCGCGCTAAAAAGGGTACGTAGCGTGCACTACTCCCCACACACAGCCCACTACAAAGATGACAATGAAGATATGCTCGGTCCGATTCTCCAATCGGGTTGAATGACGAATAATCACTGATATATGATACAATCTACTCTGAATGGTGAATATAATGAATGAATGCTAATGATGAATGATTATTACTGAGTGACAATATACTGAATGATAATTAATGGATTTACAACTGGGTATTACATACTCCCCCACTTAAAAAGAGTTTCATCCTCGAAACTAAGGGTCGAACAATTCGGGATAACTCTCCCGCATGCTATCCTCAGTTTCCCAAGTAGCCTCTTCGACTCCATGTCTCGACCACTGAATCTTAACTAAAGGAATCGTCTTCTTCCTCAACTGTTTGATATGCCGCTCTAAGACTCGTACAGGACGTTCCTCATAAGAATGATCATCCACGATCTCGATTTCATCGAACTGAAGTATGTGACTCGGGTCGGCAACATACTTCCTCAACTGAGAGACGTGAAACACATTAATAATTCGGCTCAACGCCGGAGGTAAAACCAATCGATAATCCAAACTGCCTACTTGATCCAAAATCTCAAACGGCCCAATGAATCTCGTACTCAACTTTCCCCGTTTCCCGAAACGGAAGATACCTCGATTTGGGGATACCTTGACCAAAATGTGGTCACGTGTCTCGAACTCTAATGGTCGATGACGGTTATCTTCATATGATTTGTGTCGACTCTGAGCGATCAACAAACGACTCCTGATCAAAGCTACCTTCTCGCGGGCGGCTATAAGCATATTGGGCTCGGTGCCGACTGATTCTGATAAGTCATCCCAACACAAGGGAGATCGACAAAGACGACCATACAAGGTCTCGTAAGGTGCCATCTTAATCGAAGCATGCCAACTATTGTTATACGAACTCGATCAACGGTAGTTGGCCTTCCCATTCGTCTTTCCAATCGAGAACACATGCTCTCGACATGTCCTCCAATGTCTGAATAGTCCTCTCTGATTGTCCGTCGGACTGAGGATGAAAAGCTGTACTGAGATTAAACTGAGTTCCCATAGCATGTTGAACTGATTTCCAAAAGTGTGACACGAATCGTCCGTAACGATCGGAAACGATACTCTTAGGAGTACCGTGCAATCTCACTATCTCTTTGATGAACAACTGGGCAAGTCTCTCGGGACCCCACGTGTCCTTAATCTCAAAGAAATGAGCTGACTTAGTTAAACGGTCCACAATTACCCAAATTGTATTCATACTACGACGACTCGTCGGCAAACTCGTGATGAAGTCCATAGAAGTATCTTCCCACTTCCACTCTGGAATAGGGAGCAGTTTCATCATACCCGTCGGTCGCTGATATTCTATCTTGACTTGTTGACAGGTTAAACACCTCGAAATAAATTCTGCGACTTATCGCTTCATATTACTCCACCAGTAATTTTGTTTCAAGTCCTTGTACATCTTGCTAGACCCCGGATGAATGGAATAAGGGGTAGCATGAGCTACTCTCAAAATCGAGTTTTTCAACTCGTCATCCGTCGGTACGCATAACCGGTTCTTAAATCGCAAAAGTACATCCTCGTGGACCACAAATCCAGGGGCTTTCCCCCTGAGTCACATCCTCTCGAATGCGCAACAAAATGGGTCTGAACCCTGATTCACTCTGATCGCCTCCTCTAGCGGCGATGAAATCTCTAACATGCAAAGTTGCCCTTGCACTCGCTGTAACCAGACCTCGATCTCGGGTCTTAGGAATTCCTGTTGAAGCTCCTTCTGTACTGTTAGACGAGCAACCATTTGCTCCTGAATGGACTTACGACTCAAGGCGTCGGCGACAATGTTCGCCTTGCCCGAGTGGTATAAGATCTCAATATCATAATCTTTGATTAGTTCCAACCACCGTCTCTGTCGCATATTTAAATCCTTCTGAGTAAATATATATATTTCAAACTCTTATGATCGGTGAATATCTGACAGGTGATGCCATAAAGATAATGACGCCAAATCTTCAATGCGAAAACCACGGCTGCTAGCTCCAGGTCATGGGTCGGATAATTGACCTCGTAAGGTCTCAGTTGCCGTGAAGTATAGGCAATAACCTTCCCGTTCTGCATTAGTACACATACGAGACTGTGTCCGGATGCATCACTATAAACCACGAATCCTTCCATCCCTTGTGGCAAAGAAAGAACAAGCGATGAAATTAAACGGCTCTTGAGTTCTTCAAAACTCTGTTGACACGCGTCGGACCATGTGTATTTCTTATCCTTCTGCAGAAGGTTCGTCATGGGTTGAGCGATTTTAGAAAATCCTTCCACAAATCACCGGTAATAGCTGTTAATCCGAGGAAGCTTCGTATTTCCTTAACATTCTTCGGAGGTTGCCAATCTCGGATAGCCTCCGTCTTCTGAGAGTCGACACGTACTCCGTCGGATGAACTTACATGTCCGAGAAACGTCACTTCGGACATCCAGAACTCTCATTTGGAAAACATTCCATAGAGTTGCTCTCGTCTTAACACGTTGAGAACCTAATGAAGGTGAAATTCGTGCTCCTCTCGGTCACGAGAATAATCAAAATGTCATCAATGAAAACCACCACAAACTGATCTAAATAGTCGATGAAAACCCGACTCATTAATTCTATGAATACCGCGGGTGCATAAGTTAACCCAAACGGCATTACTACAACCTCATGATGACCCTAGCGTGTTCGAAACGCCGGTCTAGCGATATCCGACTCTCGAATTCGCAACTGATGATACCCAGATCTTAAATCGATCTTGGAAAATACTGAAGCTCCTTGAAGTAGATCCAAAAGATCATCGATAAGGGGTAGGGGATATTACAGCGCCGTGGGCCCCACGCCGGAACCCACCAGGCTAAAACTCATTTTCAAAAACGTTTAAAAGCGCCAAAAGGCCGATGATGGTAATATTTTGCAAAATACTCAAATATTTTCAGAAACATAGTTCTCAAATACCGCCATAAAATACCATTTGAAGCTACAAGGCGAAATGCCAAATCTCAACAGTTTCAAAATGTACGCTAAGCCACCACTTAAACGTACCGACAAAATATTTTAGGAAAAGAAAAATTTAACGGAATAACCCAAGTTCGCAAAATACCCAAAAAAGGTCATTTTAAAGTTAAACACAAGTTGGTAAAAATACCGAAAAGCCATTTTAAAATATACACTCGACTCCATCGTCTGAAATGATAGTGATCATACGCTTATGGACACTAAGTATGACATCGCGGCGATCTATCCAATCAATACCCAAAATAACATTATATCTAGGCAAAATCTACCACGATCAGGTCTTCCAACCAAACACGGCCATTAAGATGAATCGGACAATTCTTAACCTCACGATCTCCGATAATTCTTCTACCATCTGGTAGACCAATGACATAAGGCTCACAACTAGTAGCACTATCTAGATGAAGTCTACTCAAGCATGACTCGGAAATGAATGAATGCGATGCACCAGTATGAAAAGAGTACACACGGGTTGAGATAGAATTTCGAGTGTACCTGAGATCATTCGGACCTCTGGATCGTCGGTCCTCTTCATCTTGTAAATTCGGGGCTCGCCGGCCCCCGAACCGGATGCTCCTGTCTGATAAGTATGAGCTCCGCCTTTTGTTGCTCCCATCGTCTTAAACGACGCAGACTGAGTGTCCTGATTCTGAACATCTGGATGCTTCGGGGCCTGAGATGACGTCGGAGTAGGCCTAAAGTCTCTTCGGCAAAAACGGGCCTTATGCCCAGTAATCCCACAGTTATAACACGCAATAGTCTCTCTCCAACACCTAGTGCTGAGGTGACCCTGCGTTCCACAGTTGAAACAGGTGATGGCCGAACTGGTCACTCGGGACTGAGACCCCGCAGGTTTAGGCGCCATAGGAGGTTGCTCGGAAAGAGTAGGGCCCGCACGAGGCTTCTTGGAGGTTGCCTGACTGCCTTCGGGCTGATTGCGATTCTTTGACTTCTTGCTAGCAGATGAAGGTTGTTGCTCAGCAATTTCCTTAGCAGTAAGCTCATAAGTAAGAGCTTTCTCGATTAAACCGGTCAGGGTGGCGCAATGATGATTTGACAATTGCACCCGAGCCATCATGCCATGCATAAAATGAGTGGATCGACCCGAACACCTTCCGATTGAGCTGTGTCCCGGCCACGACTTTCTGACAGTGAATGATTATTTCCCGGGTTTCGGCCTGCACCACGGCCTCTCCCCCTGCGTCCTCTGACAGCTCTCTCCATACTGAAGTAGGAAGGCCATATGATAATTATAGATCTCGCATGAGTACCGCCTTACGATTACCTTATGAAATGATAATAATGAGCATACGCGCTCTAATACAATTATTATATGAATGATCAACTGAGGTGACATGATTATCTGATGAAATTCTTGAAATGATTATCTTGATTGATAATACGACCCGCAAGATCAACAACTGAGGAATGAAATGAAATGAGTGATTAATGAGTTAACATGATCGACATGATCAAAATGAAAATGATGTTGGAGGATTATTGACTGATGAATGATGAATGAGTGATTCTTATTGCCAGAAATTATACCATGGCATCAGAAATCTTACAGTTCTTTCGGTTTGAGGGGCTCGGCGCTTGCACAGGTCACACGTGACGCGAAAGTCCAATGATACTAGTCTGATAAACGATGACTTCAAATGAGACATGACTCGGAAGGTAGTATTCAAAACCACGCTCCGATACCAACTCTGTAACACCCCAAACTAGGCGGTTATTACAGTGCCGTGGACCCCCGACTTGGACCCACCAGGCGAATGAAAATTAATGAATTAGTTAATATAACTGTAGTATCGAACCACATTATATTATCAATTACTCCGATGAGGAGCTTAAGTACAATACACCTAGGAATACAGAATACTTGTATATTTTATATGAAGATAAAATACACAACACTGAATACAATGATCGTTCAAACGGAAATTTGCAGCAGAAATAAAAATGAAGAAGACATAAAGACCGAAAGGACTGGGCCCCCTACTAGTATCACTGGGACTCCTCGCCATCAATGTTCTCTTCCCGTGCTTTTACCTGGCCATGACCTGAAAACAATATCCCCCAACGGGGTCAGTTACACAGAACAACAATCCTCAAGAGTTGAATAAACATAATCATGATATATCCTTTAGTTATGAAATTAAGCTGAAGAGGAGCATCATAGCACCCCCGTAATAGTATGTGCAAGTGCACAATACGATTGCCCGGACACACCCGTCCTTGTACCTAATTAGTCTCACGGAGGTACGTTACCGTGTGCACAGTCCATTGTCGGTGAACCCAATCACATGACTATCGTGTGCCCAACTAAAAATTCCACACATCCCCACCCGGCCACGTAATATGAACCCAGAAGGTCACATGAACAAAAATGACCAAGATAAATATTAATGAATAACAATCCGACAAAGGTTAAGAAGGACTCACCGAGATGAAATAATAATGAAATGAATGATAGCTCATTAGAATGAGTGGAACTGTCGTTTCTCGTGAGTTGAATGATTATTTGACAATTACAAGTCTCAACATGATTAATACGTTATGAATGAATTGTGATTATGAATGAACAACAACGAAAGGAATGAGTATCCTTTTAACCGAGTAAGAATTAACTTACATAATACCGGTGATGAAATGTCTCCTCACGAACGAATGTCCTTAATGGAATGTCGGTCGCTCGAACAACCTTGAATAACATAATTACCAACAAACGCTCAATATACGTATAAAGCACGAAACACGACCAACTCAAAAGTCGACACAACAATAATCAAACTCATTGGGACATTCTAACGGACATGTTTCAAACGTAATTCCATTGGTTACGACCAATCTCAATGATATCGAAACCAATCTCCAAAAGTGTAATACAATCCAAAGAAACACCTTCAATGATATCAATAATCTCATAGGAAACCACAACTCAAGGTTACGACAACATAATCAGAAATCCCCAAATTAACCAAAGTCAACCCTTCAAGGGTTCTTGAATAAATTTCCCAATATTCATCAAATCCAAAATATACACCAATAAATCCGTAGGAATACATGTATTCACGGTAGATAATCCATATCTAACATTTTCCAACATAATATCAAGCTAACTCGAAGAGATCAGAAGCAAAACACTTAAATCCCGAAATTCTAGATTCAAGAATTATTTACCTTGATTCGGTGAGTTGGAGAGGATTAGATGATGCTTAATCCAAACTACAAGCTTGGAAATGATGATAGGTAATTCCAACTCGAAAGGATCTTCTCTAATCGTCCTAAATCGCCCAAGAACATCCAAAAACGAAATGAGATGTGAAAATGATGAATTATGGGCTGACTGTTCTATTTATAGTAATCCGGCTTAGCGCGCGCTAGATCTTGTGCTTAGCGTGCGCTAACGGGCGTACCGGGTAGTCCAATACCCACTGACTGTATTGTTAGCGTGCGCTGCGTACCTTGGTAGCGTTTGCTAACGCCTCTTCTTAGCGTGCGTTAACCTTGTATTAGCGCGCGCTACCTGATGGTTGATGTCCAGAATACCGGAGTCCAGAACCTACTGTCCTCTGGCCTTGCTCGCGATAGCGTGCGCTACACCCATTACATAGTGTGCGCTACTAACACCATTTGCGTACGCTAATATCCTCTCATAGCGTGCGCTAAGAATTATTCCAATCCAGTCCAGTACCCACTAGACTCTGCCAGTTTGGACCTTAGCGCACGCAACACTGATTCTTAGCGTGCGCTATCCATGCCCACTAGCGTGCGCTACTTACCATTCGTAGCGTGCGCTACTATAACTTAATTTCAGTCCAGTGCCTCTATCTGCCTGAACCACATTAGCGTGCGCTAATGCTGTGAGGTAGCATGCGCTAACCATACCCAATTAGCACGTGCTAAAGAGGGTACCTAGCGTGCTCTACTACCCACACACAGCCCACTACAAAGATGACAATGAAGATATGCTCGGCACGATTCTCCAACCAGGTTGAATGACGAATAATCACTGATATACGATACAATCTACTCTGAATGGTGAATACAATGAATAAATGCGAATGATGAATGATTATTACTGAGTGAAAAATTACTGAGTGACAATCTACTGAATGATAATTAATGGATTTAGAACCGGGTATTACACTGGTAGTCCAGTGACTATTGACCTGCGACGTTAGCGCGCGCTACCAAGCCTTAACGTGCGCTAACTAGTGTCCTGCCAAAGTCCCAGTTCACTGTCCCACTCCGCTTACGACTGGGCACTAGCACGCGCTACGCAACACTTATAGCGTGCGCTAGCTGCTGCCTAGCGTACGTTACCTGATAGTCCAGAAAGTATGAATACCTCACTGCCTCTGCCGACCCAGCTCATTAGCGTGCGCTATGGACGATGTTAGCGCACGCAACTGAACACGAATAGCATGCGCTAGCGAACTCCTAGCGTGTGCTAACTGCTAGTCCAGAGGGCAGAATTAGCTACTGCCTCTGCCATGCTCCGAACGCTAGCGTGCGCTAAGGCTCAAAGCTAGCGTGCGCTACTCAAGTAGAAATAGCGTACGTTAGCCCAGGTCTAGAGTGCGCTGACCCAGAACACTGCCGAAAGGTCCAATCAACACGATCATGATACAAACAAGGTACGAAACTCTAAATCAACATCGAAAACATATCAAAGTGTTTACAGAGCGACAAAAGAGGAAGAACGGCAAGGTCAATCAATCAATAAAAAGTATGGGTATTACATTCTCCCCTCTAAAAAGAAGTTTCGTCCCAAAACTTAAGAAATAAAAGTTCGGGGTATTTCGATCGCATCTTCTCTTCCGTCTCCCAAGTCACCTCCTCGGCTCCATGTTTCGACCATTGCACTTTAAGAAACAGAATGGTTTTGTGCCTAAGCTGCTTCTCACGACGTTCAAGGATTTTCACCGGCCTCTTCGAAAAAGTAACATCCTCAGATACGTCAATCTCGCTATAATCGATAACATGACTCAGATCCGGCACGTACTTTCTCAACTGAGACACATGAAAAATGCTATGAACATGACTCAAAGCTGGAGGCAAATCCAAGAGATAAGCTAAATCTCCAACCCTGTCCAAAATTTCAAAAGGTCCGATATACCTTGGACTAAGTTTCCCCTTTTTCCCGAAGTGGAAAACACCTCTGGTCGGCGACACCTTGAGTAGAACATGGTCTCCCACTTTGAATTCTAAAGGTCGACGACGAGTATCAGCATAAGATTTCTGACGGCTCTGGGCGGTCAACAACTGGTCTCGGATAATAAAAATCTTCTTCTTAGTCTCCAACAACATGTCCAGTTCTGTTCCGACTAGCTCCAAATCCTCGTCCCAACATAACGGCGATCTACACCGCCTACTATAAAGTGCCCCGAATGGTGCCATTTTGATCGACGCATGCCAACTATTATTGTAGGCAAACTTGATTAACGGCAAGTGAAGCTCACAATCATTACTCCAATCTAGGGCACAAGCCCGCAACATATCCTCCAATGTATGAATCGTCTGCTCCATCTGACCATCTGACTGAGGATGAAAAGATGTGCTCAATCTCAACTCGGTGCCCAAGGCCTGATGAATGGCCTGCCAAAAATGCGATATGAAACGACCATCTTGATCGGAAACAATGGTATTAGGGGCACCATGCAATCTCACGATCTCAGCTATAAAAATTCGAGCCAATCTCTCCGGTCCCCAAGTGTCCTTAATACCTAGGAAGTGTGCAGACTTGGTCAACCGATCGACGATTACCCAAATCATATTCATTCCGACTCTAGTTCTCATCGTCCCAGTGATAAAATCCATAGAGATGTCTTCCCACTTCCACTCGGGATTGGGGAGCGGCTTCAACAACCCCGCCAGTCGTTGATGTTCAATCTTGACTTGTTGACACGTCAAGCACCGTAGTACAAACTCTGTGACATCTTTTTTCATATTATTCCACCAAAAATTTCGCTTCAAGTTCTTGTACATCTTACTCGTTCTGGGGTGGATTGAGTAAGGCGTACCATGAGCTTCTCGGAGAATTCTCTGCCTCAACTCTAGATCATTCAGAATACAAAGCCTGCCCTAAAATCTCAGAATACTATCCTCATGGACCATAAAGCCAGGGGCTTTTCCTTTAATTACATATTCCTTCAGTTGAGAGATCATCGGGTCACTCCACTGTTTCCCTTTGATGTCGTCAACCAAGGACGAAGTAATCTCAAGAGTGCACAACTGTCCTTGTACTCTTTGAAGCCAAACTTCTATTTCTTGCTCGATTAAATCGTGACGAATCTTCGTCTGAGCTGTAAGAACCTCGAGCATCTGAAGCGATGCTGATTTGCAGCTCAAAGCGTCCGTGATGACATTAGCCTTTCCCGAATGGTAAAGAATTTCCAAATTGTAATCCTTGATCAATTCCAACCAAAGTCTCTGCTTCATGTTTAGCTCTTTCTGACTGAAAATATACTTTAAACTCTTGTGATCGGTATAAATCCGACACAGAGGGCCATATAAATAATGCCGCCAAATCTTAAGTGCGAAGACAATTGCGGCCAACTCCAAATCGTGAGTAGGATAGTTCATCTCATACAGCTTCAACTGACGTAACACAAAAGCTATCGTCTTATCATGCTGCATAAGCACACATCCAAGCTCTTGTCCCGAAGTGTCGCTATAAACTGCAAATCCTTCATTACCCTGTGGTAAAGCTAAAATCGTCGCTGAGGTCAAATGTCTCTTCAGCTCATCGAAGCTCTGCTGTCTCTCATCCGTCCAAACAAACTTTTCTGTCTTCTGGAGTAATTTTGTAAGCGGCCGAGTGAGTTTTGAAAACCCCTCGACAAACCGATGGTAATACCCAGCAAGACCCAAAAAGCTACGAATTTCTTTAACATTTTTAGGCGGTGCCCAATCTAGCACTGTCTCAATCTTTTGCTGGTCTACACAAACCCCTTCGGCCGAAATCACATGGCCGAGAAACATAACCTCTTCAAACCAGAACTCACATTTCGATAATTTTGCATAGAGGTGTTCGGCTCTCAAACATATAGTATCAAACGCAAGTGCCGGGCATGTTCCTCCTTATCCCGAGAATAAATCAAGATGTCATCAATAAAGACGACCACACATCTGTCCAGGTATTCGATGAATATATCGTTCATTAGTTGCATGAATACTGCCGGTGTATTAGTCAATCCAAAAGGCATGATCACAAATTCATAATGTCCGTACCTCGTCTGAAACACAGTCTTCGGAACATCGGACTCTTTCACCCAGAGCTGATAGTACCCTAATCTCAAATCAATCTTTGAGAATACTGCGGCTCCCTACAACTGATCAAATAAATCATCTATACGAGGCAAATGATACTTGTTCTTGATGGCCACTTTGTTTAGTTCGCGGTAATCAATGCATAAACGTAGTGAACCTTCATTCTTCCTCACAAAAAGAACAGGCGCACCCCAAGGCGAAGCACTCGGTCTGATGTACCCTCTCTCCAATAGTTCTCCCAACTGACTCTTTAATTCCTGCATCTCGAAAGGTGCCATCCGATAAGGTGCCTTAGAAATGGGATCCGCATCAGGCTCTAAGTCCACAGAAAATTCTATTTCTCAATTCGGCGGCAATCCCGGAAGGTCATCCAGAAAAACGTCGGGGTATTCATTAACAACTAAAATCGAAGAAAAATCGACTTCGTTCCCTTCCGTCTTCAAAGCATAACACCAATAGCCTGTGCAACCTTTATTCAAGAGTTTTACGGTCTTCATGGCGCTGATAAGCAACTTAGGTTGGCCCGATTTACATCCCATAAATGAGTACTCGGAATCGTCTTTAGTCATCATAGTGATAACCTTAGTACGGTAATTCATAATTGCTTGGTGACTGTCAAGCCAATCCTCGCCGAGGATCACATCCTCATCTTCCATATCGACCAAAATCAAATTCGATAACCAATCCATATAAGTATTTTCACAATGAAAGGATCACATGTATTTACAATGATCACATCCTCGTCTTTCACAATGAAAGGTTCATTGTATTTACACCGGAAATGAAAATACAAGGGAAATGAAAATCTCTAATCTCCCAGTTCTCCACGATTATATCCCCGCTAGGTATTTTCACAATGAAAGGATCGCAAGCAGTCATATAAGTTATATTCAAACGGCGTACACACTCCAAGGAGATGAAAAAATGTGTAGCACCCGAATCACAAAGTACACGAACTGGATGAGATAGAATATGAATGGTACCTGAGGCCACTGCCGCATCCAGTTCATCTGCTCGACGCATCTCATAGACTCGTGGGTCTGTCGGACCGATGCTAGAATCTCCCCCTCTAGCGTTCTGGCTCCGTCCTCGGCCTCTACCGTAACTTTGCTGTGATTATCCAACTGGTTGCCTCTGATTCATACTCTGATCTAAAGGCATTAGGGCAGAAGCCCGAGTGTCCACAGTCTGATCCTGTTTGGGGCAATAAGCTGCCCTATGTCCTATCTGTCCACAAGTGTGACACTTCAGAGGTGGTAAGTTGCACTCCAGATTAACGTGGCCTGGGCGACCACAATTAAAACAAGTTATCGGGCGAGTTGAGGTGCCCGGAGTAGAACGAAAACTCCTCTTCCCTCTAGCAGAACGTGACGACTGCCCGAGAGAGCAGTTAGTCGTCTGAGGTCTCTGGAAGTCTCCACCTTTAGAACTAGAAAAGTTACCAACGATCTTCTGCTTCTTCGGTTCTTCTGCGGTATCATTGTTGGGACTTAACATGTCGTATGCCAAAGCCCGATCTTGGTATTCCTTCAAGGTAGTACAAGCGAACCCGGCAATGTAACGCCGTAAATCCATATTCATCAACATATCAAAGTAACAGATCTTGTCACGCTCATCCCGCACTTGATTCTTCACATGGATCAGCTGTTGGTTGTACTCCACTATCGCCTGTGAGACTGGAATATCCTACGGCTTAGCCTGGAAAAAGGCTCGGATTCTGCCTTCTTGTACTGGACAAGGACAAAACTCAGTCTCTAGTAGCTCTTTAAATTCTCCCCATGAAGTAGCATGATCCTGTGGTTTGATAACCTTCCACCAAGTCGCGGCTTCCTTGGTAAGGAAGTACTGAGTAATTGGTACCTTCCGCACTTCTGGACAATCAACCGCTTCAAACACTTTCTCTAACTCCGCTAACCAATTCTCCCAACCCATCGGGTCTGTAGCACCGCTGAACTGCGGAGGATGCATACAGATCACATTCTAAAGCAAGGCATCCGATGTCGGGTTCGGATTGTTCAGCTGAACAACTTGGGCCAGGATAGTCATCTGGTTAGCCAATTGTTGAAAGACATTCGTGACTCCAATATCCGCATTATTCCCTTGGCCGGTCGACTGGTCGTGTTGACCCTCGGTATCGGGATATACTGAGTTAGATAAACTAGGGGTGGTCGACCCTGCAACGGAACTGAGGGAAGCGGCCGCACCACGTCCTCGTCCGTGTCCACGACCACGACCTCGTCTCTATCCCCTATCAGCAGACATTCTGAAGGATACACAAAGCATATAAGTACAATTCAAATCGCACGTCATCGAAGTGACCGATTCCCAAAATACCAATTCAAAAGTAAAGCGATTAAGGAAACACTAGGAGAGTAAGAGGTCCTACTAGTACCGGTCGCATTGTAATGATGGCAAAGTAGTGATAATGTTGACAAACGATGACTCAATCGACCCAAAATACCGACATTCTAGGTATCCATAAACCTAAGCTCTGATGCCATATTCTGTAACACCACCAAGTTATTCAGGGTATATTACAGCGCCGTGGGACCCACAAGGCTATTTATACGCATAACTATGAACTTTGACCGAGAAGGTCCAAGTACAATGAAATGGAAGATAATAAAAATGGTATTCAAAACCATATCCAATACATCCGAATACAATACACCACAAATTAATACCATGTCAACACAGGCCGGAACATCAAGGAAACCGAAAACAGTACTTGAGTATTCAAAAACCATTCGAGTACAACAACACTGAATGGAGGAAATACAAAACACAACCAGAGACACGACACAGCATCACACTTGCCCATCATCTTCATGCCGACCCGGTACCTGCCTATCCGCTCTCCTGGATCCTGAAATACATGAAAGGTATTTCCCCCATAAAGGGGTTAGCCGTCGAATAGCTAGTACAAGTATATCGAATATGAAACACAATACTCCTCGACAATAAAGTAACTGTAATCATCATCTCATCAACTCAAGACTAGTATTCCGGAATAACTAAATCTCATAGCATCACATTCAATACATACATGATTAACCGTGGAACCTCACCAGAGGCTACGGAACCCTCAGAAGACCCGTCGGTCCGTCCCAGAGTGGTTAACCCAAAATATCCGCGGAACTGCACCAGAGGCTAAGGAACCCTCAGAGGACCCGTCGGTCCGTCCCAAAGTGGATATATATCATCATACAGTTCACATATCGTACTTTCAAAGTCGAGAACATACAATCATAAACATATATTTGCCTTTGAGACATCGAGAATCGGAAGGAAAAGAGTAAGTTCGGTAGGTCCAAGAACGCACTTCCGGCACCTAAACGATTCACAAGGAATATGATAATCAATAATCCATACTCAAATCACGCGAAGAAACTCCCGAATACGATTCACGAAACTACAAGTGTAAACATCTAGAGGTTGGAAAATCACCCAAACCTTCTCAAGTCCGAACAAGCTACAAAACAATCCATATAATCGTAGGGAAAACATGGATACGGGGTAGATACATCATAATATCAAAGATCTCAAGCTCCAAAATGGATAAATCAAACGAATCTAAGAAAATCCCCAAAAATTCCCAAACTAGGATTCTAAGGATCTTACCTTGATTTGGAGGATAGAAATGGATTAGATGTTGTGTAATCTTTGTTATCCAACCAAAGATGATGATATCTGAAGAAGGATCACCTCGAATCGCTCCAAATTGCCCAATCCCACTGCTCCCATTGAAATGAGTGAAAAAGAAGTGGAAATGATAAGTGCAGGGGTTAACTGCCCTTATATACTGCGTTTGCTTAGCGTGCACTAAGCTTCAAGATTATCGTGCGCTAACGGGATCACCCGGTAGTCCAGTGGCTACTGACCTGTGATGTTAGCGTGCGCTATCAAGCCTTAGCGTGCGCTAACTGGTGTCCTGCCAAAGTCCCAGTTCATTGTCCCACTCCGCTAGCGTGCGTTACTACTAGGCACTAGCGCGCGCTATGCAAGAGTTATAGCGTGCGCTAGCCGCTGCCTAGCGTACGTTACCTGATAGTCCAGAAAGTATGAATACCTCACTGCCTCTGCCGACGCAGCTCGTCAGCGTGCGCTACGGATGATGTTAGCGCACGCTACTGAACACTAATATCGTGCACTAGCGAACTCCTAGCGTGCACTAACTGCTAGTCTAGAGGCAGCATTATCTACTGCCTCTGCCATGCTCCGAATGCTTGCGTGCGCTAAGGCTCAAAGCTAGCGTGCGCTACTCAAGTAGAAATAGCGTGTTAGCCTAGGTCTAGCGTGCGCTATCTCCCTGACCCAAAATACTACCGAAAGGTCCAATCAACACGATTATGATCCAAACAAGGTACGAAACTCTAAATCAACATCGACAATATCTCAAAGTGTTTACAGAGCGACAAAAGAGGAAGAACGGCAAGGTCAATCAATCAATAAAAAGTACAGGTATTACATCTTGACGGACAAGTAGCAGGTTCTACGAAATGCCAAGATAGGATTCTTTCTCCTGTAAGTGAACGGGTATATGTCATATGCGGTTATTGGAAGATGAGATCATAAGTCTTTAGCCAAAGCATTTGAGCTAGTTGTATTGGATACATGAGAGCTCAATGATCTTGATCTGCATTAACTCATGCATAGCGTCAAGTACAGATAGGGTTTGACTGACCGTGACCCTATAACTTGATCAGAACATTTGAAAGAAGGGTTTATACGTATACTGGTATTCACGACATAAAGGTTTTGGAATAATCCCAATCATTCGTTCTCAGTTAGGTTACAGTGTAGGCCGCAGGGCTGGCTAGGTGGTGCTATCACTCTTTGGTTCCTCCCATTGCTAACTGAGACGGACCTACCGAGTGGCGCATTAGGATAGATGACAGAATAAACCCAGCTTAATCGCCCTTTAATGATATTAGATATTGGATATATAATTTATTGGACATTGGAGTCTAATTTATTTTGGGACATTGGATGTCTAAATTAATTTACGGCTTAATGAATTAAATAAATTACTGGGTGATTAATTTAATTCATAGATATAATTATTTCTTGGAGAAATTAATTATATTATTTTTGTATTGATATAATTAATTAATTAGATTAATTAATTAATATAAATACATCGATACGGAATAGAGTTTATCTGATTGGACTCTTGAGAGTCCAAAATGAACCAAACTCTCCCGTAAACTTGTTAAGGCCAACCCCACCCTTTTGGTATTACCTTGGACTTATCTTACATCTTTATTAGTGGAAGACCAAGGAATTATTGAAGAGAATCAATCTTGTGACAATTAAAAGGATTTCATGTGGGGAGACTTTTTTTTAAAAAAAATGAATTTTATTCAACGGATCGAAAATGTGGGGGGACGAGACCCACTACACGCCCAAACAGAGTGAGGGAGGACGAGCCCCTCTACACGCCCACACGAATTTAAAACAAAAATAAAAATGGCCTAACGATCGGCGTACTTGAATCTAACACAAGGGAAATCGCTTTTATCCAGTCTAATCATACCACGAATCTGCCCGGATAGGTCCGAAGGGCTGTAAAGATGAAAATTTCTGGACTTATATCCTTCATTGTCCAAGTGGTCCACAATGGCATTCCTTTCCCGGTAGATATGGGAAAACGAGATCTCCATAGAACGACGAAACGACAAGATTTTGTGACGAATGCTTTGGACTTGTCAATTTCCGATGTTAGGCGAGGTAATAAAAGAAAGAGCAAAAGCCGAATCCACCTCAACCCAAACCTTCTGAATGTTCCTCTCATGGCAAAGGTCCAACGCTCTCCAAATGGCAAAAAGCTCGGCAAAGTTATTGGTGTGGTTGCCGATAAATTCGTGAAACGCGAAAATAGGATCCCCTGAGCAGTTTCTAGCTATGTCTCCTGCGGCCGAATCCCCGGGATTATCGATGCCCCATCCATGTTAATTTTGGTAATCTCGGGACCCAGTTTAACCCACCTAACAATGGTAATTTTTTTCTTCTTATTGTTATTACAATTACAATGGAAGCTGCTAATGAAATTACAAGGACAAAAATTCAGTCCCAAAATATCCGCGAGCACCGGGGCACCAAGCCAGGCCCGCGGCTTAAGGGCCCGGTGCCCTTTGATTAAATCCAAGTAACCCCAAATGCGATTGCACACTCTTTGGGCCGTGAAAGGGATCTTCTTGACCCGTATGTCATTCCTAGAGCACTAAATAAACCATAAGATAAGAATGGGGATAATACGCAAAATGTGGATATCTCCTGAAGATTTATTAAACCAATTGGTAATGACCAAGGTAATATTATTAGTTTGATAAAAGGGGATCCCAACTAAAGAGCAAAAGTTGGCCCAAATCGCCGACGTAACCGGCCCATTAAGAAAGATATGAGGAAAATCCTCCACGCCATCACAACAAAAGCAAGCATTGTCGGCAATGATACCCCTGGTTCTAAGACCATCCGGGGTAGGGAGCCATTTTTTTAAGAGCCTAACCATAAAAAGGACATAGTGGGAGTAATGGTTTGATTCCAGCAAAATTTTAAAAGATTGTGATTGTCTTGGCGTTGCCGAACCGCCTCCCAGACACTTTTAAAAGAAAAACCACCATGAGAGGTAAGTTTCTAGAAGACTTTCCGGCCGACTATACCTCCCTCCCCATGAGTGGGAAAGGCCATAATGTAGTCTCCAAGATCCGAAGGGATAACAGAGAGTAGTTTTGACCGATCCCAGCCAAAAGGAGACCAAAATTGACTAATACTAGCATTCGAACGGGTATTACGGACCCATTGGGACAGCGGACTAAAATCGCACGAATTTTCGTGCCAAAAAGAAATATCACCATCACCGATATCCCAAAATATCCATTTATCCACTAAAAAATGGATGGCACACATATTTTTCCAAGTAGGAGAATCATAAGGGTTGGTTTTAACAATCATGGGGAGACTTGCATGTGAATGAGTTGAAGACATATTAATAATAGAAGACATCTTCCATTTGATGACTCTATATTATGGTGAGAAAACTCACGGCAATTAACAAGAGAGAGAGAGAGAGAGAAAATAGTTTTCTCAAGTCTTCATCATCTTCATCTTTTTCATCTTTATTATTCATTTTTCTTGGAGAAAAATTGAGAGATAATTGAGAGAAAAATTGATAAATATACTTGGAGTATATACTTCAATTAATATAAGCTCCACCATCCTATTCTAGCCGTATCCTCGGAGGATAATGGGGTGGTTGTTATTCCGATCGGCTTCCGGCGCGTGGCAAGTAGAGGCACGGTGTTTCGATGCTAGGGATTTCAAAAGCTTGACGAATCGAATTCGTGGGTAGATCACCTAAAGCTTGGGGATTCGCTTTTGTGAAGGATACCATTTAATCAACGGACTTCAAGAGTATGATTTCGTATCTTCCTTTATTTCATTTTATATTCATATATATACGTAGCTTGATCGATCCTCTTGAGGGATTCGTGTTAAACTTCTTATTTCCGCTTCCGCTGCACCCTTCATTTTTCACTGAATCACAACAGTGGTATCAGAGAAAGGTTTTGCGATCGTAACGATATTTTGCATTTGGAATGCTTGTTTGGATGTTCTTATGATTTAGAATCATAATCGTTTTAATCATTGATTTTCATTTGTTCATCTAAAAATTAATTTTTCATGATTTTATGTTACAATATAAATCTATTTTTCTTTTGAAAAACTGATTTAAATGCGTAATATAAAGATTAGAAAAATATTATTTTTGGAATCGGGGCGAAATATGAGCCGAAAATGAGAACGGACCCGGTAGTTTGGAGCTGGCCGGGCACTGCCGTGTGGCCCCGTGCAGCGGATCGCGATCCGGCCATGCGGTCCGGACCTGCTCGGTAGCCTGCCGGACGCTGCCAAACAGTGGATCGCGATCCGGCCATGCGGTCCTGCCCTGCTCAGCAGCCTGCTGGGCAGCTCCCGATTCGGCCGGCCGTGTGTTTTTCGATTCCATTTTTTATATTTCGTTCGGTAATTAATATCCCATAAATTAAATTGAATTTAATTTGACTAAAATATAATTATGGTAATTTTATTTTTAAGAGAATTAATTTAATGAAATATTTATTTTGTCTGGAACAAATTAATATTAACGGTTGTGTGAATTAATTGGATTAATTCTATTAGATGTATTAATTATATATTGATTGGATCAATATTTAGATTAATTATTATTGTCATTTATTTTAATGTGATCGTTGCATTAATTTTGAATGGGATATGGTTCATGGACCTAGTTTTGAATCGTTTGTTTTGTTCGATTAGGTTGTAAAGGCCGTTTTGAGCCTATTTATTTTCCTAGAAAAATTTGTATAGGATGCAATTTTTCAAATGTAAAATTTATATGTAATGACGAAGACCGTAGGAAGATCCACTCGAGAAAACGAAGATTCAAGACCGAAGACATGTACTTAGATTACCATGTTTTTGTTCTAGGAACGGTCCATGAACTGCATGTTAGTTTTAGGTTGTGTATGTTTTCATATTGTATGACAAACAAACAAATCGACAAACCGCGCTTATAAACGGATTAATGTGTAAAGTGCAACATATAATTGTTAGGCGTATTTTTATACGTTTATTTATCATTATTTTGTAGTATTTTGGAGAATGAAATTGTCTAAATGAGCCTTTAATGCCTTAATTTTGTTTATTTGTCAGGAAATTGAAGTCCGGAAGCTAAAACGAGGCAAAACGCGAAACGGCAAACTGACTCGAGCGCGGACAAGGAAGCCGAGCCGCGGCACAGAAGACACCCACCAGAGGCGAGTAAACTCTCTGTGCCGCGGCACGCCCAGGTGAGCCGCGGCACGAAGAAATTGAGGACGCCTGTGCATCCAACAAAGCTCTGTGCCGCGGCACAGGTTTAGTGCGCCGCGGCACACTTGGCGGTTTTTGGTTGTCCGCGCGAATTAGGGCCGTTTCGAAGCCAGTTTTCGACCTACGGATACGGACGCGATTTGGAGGATATGCTGAGCTATAAATAGGGTTTAAGACCCTAATTAATAAATCTTTTGATCTTTGATCTTTTGGAGCTTAAGCTTGGAGACGGCAGAAGAAGAGGGAAGCAGAAGACTTCAAAGGAGAGGGCGGAAGCTGAAGAACGGAGGAATCCGAGCTTCATCTGCGTTTGATTTTTATGCTTTCATTTATTTATTCTGTATTTTCAATTATTAGTATGTCAGGCTAAAGCCCTAATCTAGGGTTTTGATGAAACCTTTGTTTTGACGAATTGCTTGAGATTATCCAATTAATTACCTTTTTGTTGAGTTTTCCCAATTGTGTTTAATGCTTGCAATTATCTGGCCAATAGTTGTATTGATTTAATCATTCACTTCGAATCGGGAGAGGAGATTTGGTGAGGAACTATTGGTGAGGACCGTTTTATTCTGTGAGATAAGAATATACTCATAGGAACTACGTGGCCTTTGGGAGATTTTATGCTTTTCGCCTATTGACGAATTAATTCACCTAGGGATAGATTGCGTTATTCGCCTTTAGATAAATCTATTGACCTTGGGAGAGGCGGTAGAATATATTAGCAATCTCCGCCTTCAATAAATTGGGAAAATTATTTATTACGGATAATCGAGAGTAAATTCGGATAAACCGAGGTGGATTCAGAACCCTAGACTTATTCATCATTTGATTTCTTTTATTCAAGCTATCGTTTTCTACTGTTTAGTCGTTTAGTAATTCTTTTAGTTATTAATTGCAAAAACCCAAATTCGATTGTTCAAATAAAATTGGAATACACAAAAATCGGTAGTTAGAGATTCAGTCCTCGTGGGAACGATACTCTACTTATCACTTTATTACTTGTAAACGATGACGTGCACTTGCGTTTAAGAAATATCGCAACAAGTTTTTGGCGCCGTTTGGGATTTAATTTTCTAATATCGATTTTAGTATTTCTAGTCTTAATTTGAACGTTTTATTTTTATTTTTGTGTATTTAATTTCGTTTATTTGTTTTTCCTTTCAGGACCTTTCGTGTAGTGCATGAGAAAACTCGGTAACGAAGGCCTACTACCTTTGGATACCGAGCTCGAGCGCACTCTAAGAAGGAACAAGAAGGAGAAAAGAGAGTTGCAGACGACGGTCAACATGGCCGAGAATATCGAAGTCCAAGGAGGAGATAACTATGTACGGCAAGTTCAACCGGAACTAGCTCTTCGAGATTATGCCATACCGCAGATCAATGCTAATTTTTCGGGAATTCGGCGTCCCACTATCCAAGCCAATAATTTTGAGATCAAGCCTGCTATTATTCAGATGGTGCAAAGTGAGCCAATTTCATGATCGCCGAATGACGACCCGAATGCCCATATTGCTTCTTTCCTTGAGATATGCGACACGTTCAAGACTAATGGTGTCACCGACGATGCCATCCGATTGAGGCTTTTCCCTTTCTCTTTGAGGGATAAAGCGAAATTTTGGTTAAATTCCTTACCGCCGGGGTCGATTACAACATGGGAGGGGTTAGCGCAAGCCTTCCTTGCCAAATTCTTCCCACCTGCTAAGACGGCGAGGTTGAGAAACGAAATAACCACCTTTGGTCAGTACAATATGGAATTGCTCCACGAGGCGTGGGAGCGATATAAAGATTTGTTACGAAGATGCCCTCATCACGGCCTTCCTGATTGGCTTCAGATTCAGACGTTCTATCTTGGTTTGAGTGCTTCTACACGCACTCTCGTGGATGCGGCCTCTGGTGGGGCCTTGATGGGAAAGAGTATGGCCGAGGCACACTCGCTTTTGGAAGCTATGGCTGCAAACGCATACCAATGGCCATCGGAAAGATTGACACCGAAGAGAGTTATGGAAGTTTCAAGTAATGATCCGATTTCCACCTTGTCAGTTCAAGTCGCCGCTTTGACCCAACAGCTCCAGGCATTTTCGCACGCACCAGCCCCCGTTACCATAGAGACATGCAATTGGTGTAACGGATCACACCCGAGCGCGGAGTGTCAAGTTGGAAACCCGTTCGAGCAACATCAGATGGAGCAGGCTCAATTCGTGGGAAATGGAAATCGCGTAATAACCCGTACTCCAACACTTATAATCCGGGGTGGCGCAATCATCCCAACTTTTCGTGGAGAAACGGACAGAACTCAAACCAGCCCCCGTTCGCTCAGAATCAACAGCAGCCCCCTCCCGCTCCCAAAGTGTCTCTCGAGGAAGCACTTGCAAAATTGGCGGCAAATACGAGTCAATTTATGACCCGTACTGAAGCAACATTGCAAAATCACTCCGCTTCCATTCGGAACTTGGAGGTCCAGCTGGGCCAAATTGCTAATGTGTTGACAGCTCGCCCGGAGGGAGCATTGCCGAGTACAACAGAGACAAATCCTAGAGAGAGTCTAAACGCAATCAGCTTGAGAAGCGGGAAAGAGGTGCTGGATTAGCCCGAGCGGTGTGAAAAGAAGAAGGAAATTGAGGAAGAGAAGGATTTAAAGCCAGAGGAGTCGCAAGATTTGAAACCTTCAATAACGTTGCCGGATAACCCGAAGACATGTATGTCCCCCGTCCCGTTTCCACAGAGAATACAGCAAAGAAAGGCGGACAAACAATTTTCTAAGTTCCTTGACGTGTTTAAAAAGCTTCACATAAACATTCCGTTCGCCGACGCGTTGGAACAGATGCCGAGTTACGTTAAGTTCATGAAAGAGATATTATCGAAGAAAAGAAAACTTGAGGAGTTTGAAACGGTCGCCTTGACAGAGGAGTGCAGCGCAATTCTTCAAAAGAAGCTCCCACCAAAATTGAAAGATCCGGGAAGCTTCAACATACCGTGCACCATGGGGAATCTTTCGTTTAAAAAGGCACTGTGCGATCTCGGTGCTAGTATCAACCTCATGCCTCTGTCGATTTTCAAAAAGCTGGATATTGGGGAAGCCAAGCCAACAACAGTCTCCTTACAATTGGCGGATCGATCCATCAAATACCCAAGGGGAGTGATTGAGGATGTATTAGTCAAGGTTGATAAGTTCATCTTTCCGGCCGATTTCATCGTACTCGACATGGAGGAAGATGAAGATATTCCAGTCATCTTGGGACGACCATTTTTAGCGACTGGCCGAACCCTTATAGACGTGGAAAAAGGGGAGTTGACTCTGAGGGTCCAAGACGAGCAAGTTACTTTTCAAGTATTCAAATCTTTCCCATGTCCCGGAAGTGTTGATAAAAGGTCACAAGGTGAAAGTGTAGATGTAGTTGAAAGAGGAAAGCACCGAAAACATAGTCGGTTGAAAAATTCAGATTCGGTGGCAGATGGTTCAATTTTTAAGAAGGATGTAGAACAAGTAGCATTTCTCGAGCATGAGGATAAATCTGCTGCAGTCTTGAGTGCGTTTGTGAAGGAGGAGAGTAAGCCGAAAGCCCAGCGGACAATTAGTCATGGAAAAACGGGTGTTTCGGGAAGTTGTTCACGTCGAAACCTTTTCGCAAACAACATTTGATGACCGAACCGAAAGTCGAATCGCTAACGACCAATGGTCATAATTTTAACAAAAATATGAACGGTTCGATGAACGGGGCGGAAACCAAATGGAGTTTGTGAAAAGCGAACTAATATTTTCAAATAGGTCCGGCTGAAGACTATAAACTTAGCGCTTCTTGGGAGGCAACCAGAGTTCGTAGTTGTAGATTTTTGCGTTCCTTTATTTTTCTTTTTCTTTTTCTTGCATCTTTGATTTTTATTTTTTCTTCATTTTTGTGCTTCAATTTGCTTCTGCCTCTCGATTTTAACGTGTTCTGTTCAAAATTCTGTGCAGAAAAGTCCCAGGGAAGAAACTGAAGTCTGAGACGCGGCACAGGTATTGTGAGCCGCGGCACACATAAATCGTAAGGGGAGGCTAAACCAACTGTACCCTGTGCCGCGGCACGGCATAAATGAGCCGCGGCACACTTGAGCACTGAGCCGCGACACACGAAATCTGTGCCGCGGCACACGACAACACGAGAACACAGGTAAAAGGGACTGTACCCTGTGCCGCGGCTCACTTTAGCTGTGCCGCGGCACACAATACGGAATTCGAAGGGGCCAGGTACCTTATAACTCTCAATCGGCCGAACTCCCAGGTATGTTTTTCTTTTTCCCTTCCCTCTCCCTTACCTGCGCGCGAATCGGCCGAAGCATCCTTCAAATTTTTTTTCTTGCGATTTCTTCTTGCAATCTTCACAAAACCAAAAGGTATGTTCCAATCTTTAATCTCTACTTGCTTATGGTTTAAATTTGAAAGTTGTTTATGCTTTGGATGGATTGAACATGTTTATTCTCCTTCAAAATTTCTAGGATGGTTTAGGGAATAACATGGTAGTTTTAATCGAATTTTCATGGTTAAATTGGAATATGAATGAGTTGAGTGTGTTGTGTTGATGATGATTGAATTGTGTTTCTGTTCTTGGGGGTTGAATCGAGCTATAGCCATGTTTATTCTTCAAGTAAACTCGTGCCCTCAAGGTGTTTGATAAATTGCCTAAGTGAAAAAATTTTCTTTGGAAAAGCAATCTTTTGAATTTTCGTGCAACGTATACGTTCTGAATTTACAGCAAGCCCAACCCTTACATCCAGGTTAAACGTTTAAGTCCAATTTCATCCTTCTCTCACGAATGCGCTATTTTGTTAAATTCGGGATTTCTGGCAGGGCCCATAGGGCATACGTTGCCGTCATTAGAGTCTCGGACTTAGGTCGATGTCCGAGGGGTTACAGTTGATTTCTCCACGGCTGCTATTCGGAGGCTGTTTGGGCTTCCGGTGGTTGATGAGTCGGCCTATGACCGAGTGATGACCAGCCTCACGAAGGAGGCCCTGCTCGAGACCATTGCACAGCCCGATTCCGACTGGGAGCAGCGAGCACAAGGTTCTTCCACTTTCCACTTCAAGAGCTCGTGCCTCAGCCGGCTCGGGCGTGCCTGGCTTTATTTTATCTGTGCACGCATTGACCCCACCTCCCAGATCCGTACTGTCTTTCTCTCCCGCGCCCGGATACTTTATGCTATCACTTCCGGGCTGCGTTTCGATGTGGCCACCATCCTGGTCCGATCTATCTTACAGTGTATCCAGGGGGGGGGGGGCAAGACGGGGTTGAAGCACCCCTCTCTCATCTGCGCTTTGTGCCGGCAGTCGGGGCTGACGTGGTCAGACGACGAGCCGATGCTTGCCCCCCAGGCCCCGATCGACCACCGCATCATATCACACTTTGACCAGTGGGGAGGAGCGCCGGCGCACGCTTGGGGGAGAGGATTTCTGCTAGAGGAGGCCCACGAGGGATCCCCCGAGCCGCTTTTGTTGACACATGGAGATGCCGGCCCGCCACCCGACAGAGCGAGGTTGCAGGAGTTGTTTGATGGGCTGAGGGAGGATCTGAGGAGAGAGAGAGGAGCTGAGAGAGGAGACGAGGAGAGAGAGAGATGAGATGAGGAGAGAGAGGGAGAGTTTGATGGCTGCCATGCGAGAGGAGCAGCGGACGGAGCGGGAGAGCGTTATTGCCGCCGCCGTGAGCAGAGATGCGAGAGCAGCCCGCCGGCCGCCCGACGAGAGGCGAGGCGTCAGGCCGCGAGGATGCTTATCATCAGGAGCACCTTGCCGCATGGACGGCCCATATCATGCATCCCGACGGGCCATTTATTGCACCCGCCCGGCCAGCCACACCACCCTCCTCACCGGATGATGCCGGCACCAGCTCCTGAGCGGACTGGAGGAGAGTACTTGACCTTTTACTTTTATTGCATATCATATTTCGTCCATTGAGGTCAATGTACATCCTAAGTTTGGGGGGGGGGATTTACTTTCAGTTGCTACATTCATTGCTGTACTTTATTTCGTTGCACTTTTCATTGCTTTGCGTTATTTTTTTTCTTTTAGATAGCCTTGCTTGTCTTAGTTTTTCTCTATTCGTGAATTTGTCGTGCTTCTATTTGTGTGATACTGATGTTACGACACTGTTTTTCTCTCTGAAGAAACGGTCGAGTTTTAGTCGAGTTGTAGTCAGTAATTTCTGTTCTGCTTAGTATTCATTTAGGTCCGAAATTTTTTTCGTGATTGTAGAGGTCTTGGCGGATAAGAGAGGATACATACTTGTTTTAAAATCACCGTCGATACGTTTGGTTACATTTTCCGGATAGTGAGTCGTACTTTTTCATTAGTCGTGTTGGCACTTAGATTGAGTTTAGAGTCGGTCAGCTTTTCCCAAAAATCGAGATAATGTTGTTCTATGAAGGGAAGTCTAGTAACCGGGGGCATTCGCGTGACCCGCTGTTTACTCTCGTGTAAAACGACGACCCTGATTAGACTAGTGATTTAGATATTTCACATGTGCCAATGATAGGGAACCTAGTATCCGGGGGTATTCGCGTGACCCGCTGTTTACTCTCGCGTAAAACGGCGACCTTGATTCGGACATGCGAAAATTATATATTCGAGTTGTTTCTCCACTGTAGAAGGGAACTTAGTAACTAGAAGCATCCATCTGCCCCATGAGTGTCTTTTACGTCAAATGGTTTCCCAATACATGAGAATGGAAGTTCCACCCTAGGATTATCCCGATGAAACATCCCGAGATCCTAACCTAGTGGTCAACTCGAATCAAATTCTTGAACATATATATAAGGGAATACTGTCCGAGGTTTATTTGTTATGAAACTCGTGAAAATTGTGCCATTAGACTGTGGAACGGGACGAACTAGCTTGTTTATTTTAGCCTTTCATATTGACGGTCGATTTGACTCACGTTTTGTTAATCTTTGAGCTGGATTTTCTTCATGAACGAGTGATTAGGACTGAACTTGATTACTTTGCGGAATCATTATTCTGAGTGCAGCTCGCTTTTATGACACTCGTATTATTTAGAGAGAATTACAGGATAGTATTGATTAGGTTGAACACTATGAGTTGCACGATGATTCACGACATTCTTTTATTGAATTTAATTCTTTTTGCTTGAGGACAAGCAAAGGCTTAAGTTTGGGGGTATTTGTTAGGCGTATTTTTATACGTTTATTTATCATTATTTTGTAGTATTTTGGAGAATGAAATTGTCTAAATGAGTCTTTAATGCCTTAATTTTGTTTATTTGTCAGGAAATTGAAGTCCGGAAGCTAAAATGAGGCAAAACGGGCGAAAACGGCAAATCTGGACTCTGAGCCGCGGCACAAGGAAGCTGAGCCGCGGCACAGGAAGACACCCAGCCAAAGGCAGAGTAATCAGACTGTGCCGCGGCACACCCAGTGAGCCGCGCACGTAAGAAATTGAGGACGCCTGTGCATCCAAATGAAACTCGTGCCGCGCACAGTTTAGTGCGCCGTGGCACACTTGGCGGTTTTTGGTTGTCCGCGCGAATTAGGGCCGTTTCGAAGCCAGTTTTCGACCTACGGATACAGACGCGATTTGGAGGATATGCTGAGCTATAAATAGGGTTTAAGACCCTAATTAATAAATCTTTTGATCTTTGATCTTTTGGAGCTTAATCTTGGAGACAGCAGAAGAAGAGGGAAGCAGAAGACTTCAAATGAGAGGGCGGAAGCTGAAGAACGGAGGAATCCGAGCTTCATCTACGTTTGATTTTTATGCTTTCATTTATTTATTCTGTAATTTCAATTATTAGTATGTCAGGCTAAAGCCCTAATCTAGGGTTTTGATGAAACCTTTGTTTTGACGAATTGCTTGAGATTATCCAATTAATTACCTTTTTGTTGAGTTTTCCCAATTGTGTTTAATGCTTGCAATTATCTGGCCAATAGTTGTATTGATTTAATCATTCACTTCGAATCGGGAGAGGAGATTTGGTGAGGAACTATTGGTGAGGACCGTTTTATTCTGTGAGATAGGAATATACTCATAGGAACTACGTGGCCTTTGGGAGATTTTATGCTTTTCGCCTATTGACGAATTAATTCACCTAGGGATAGAGTGCGTTATTCGCCTTTAGATAAATCTATTGACCTCGGGAGAGGCGGTAGAATATATTAGCAATCTCCGCCTTCAATAAATTGGGAAAATTATTTATTACGGATAATCGAGAGTAAATTCGGATAAACCGAGGTGGATTCAGAACCCTAGACTTATTCATCATTTGATTTCTTTTATTCAAGCTATCGTTTTCTACTGTTTAGTCGTTTAGTAATTCTTTTAGTTATTAATTGCAAAAACCCAAATTCGATTGTTCAAATAAAATTGGAATACACAAAAATCGGTAGTTAGAGATTCAGTCCTCGTGGGAACGATACTCTACTTATCACTTTATTACTTGTAAACGATGACGTGCACTTGCGTGTAAGAAATATCGCAACAATAATCACGTTAATACTCCTACTTATAATTACTAAGTTATAAAAGTTACGAGGTTTCCTACCCTCCGTCAAACTCATGGAAAATTGAAATCTAAACCGGAATATTATTCTTCCGAGTATGTCGGGGTAATATTTTTGAGGAAGGTTGATAAATTGCTAGAGTGCATTAGATGCCTTTGGTTGTGACAAATCAAACCCTAGGAACCATATGAGTTACCGGGTAAGATTCAATTGTCAGACTAATAGGAGTTGACAATTTAAACTTAGATAGTTCAGCGAGCCATAGAAACCGAATGGGTTGAGGTCAAGTGAACTAGGGGTAAAAGAAGATCGAATAATCCATTAGATGGGTTGGTGTTAGACACCACTTTATAAGGAATAATAGAATGGAAACTGTATGGGTTGCCTTCTATTAAACTTTGTAAGGAACTCGATCACAACTAAGAAGTCAACCGTGACTTTCGGATTTCACATGGGAGTGTGCAACAAGTTTTTCTGGGGTTATTTATCTTCCAGTATGCCGATAAAATAGTGGGAGCCGAGTTATGAATAAATAAAGTTCTTAAATTCTTTACTCGGATCATAATTGAACGAGTCACTAATAAGTATGTCGTACTTAATGCAGACAAATAAAATATCAACTCTCAAAATGACAATGAACCCACTCACTATACTACTCGATAGAACACCTTAATTGGGCCTAACTTTGTGGATTGACTCTACAACCTGATGATAGTCCTCAATATGGAGGCGCTGGGACACGTCTTAGATTCGGACATCCCGACAGCTCCGACACGGACCAAATCCAGTCAGGAAGATGTTGAGAACCACGAAAAGTGGGTTAAGAATGACATTAGAATCCGTGGCTACTTGATGGACTTCATGTCTAATGAGCTTCATAGAGCTCATGAGAAAATGACTTCTGCTAGGCAGATTTTATCTCACTTAACCGAGCTTTATGATGAGCACAGTCGAACTGCCAGATATGAGATATCTAAAGAGCTCTTCAGTGCCAGGATGAAGGAAAGTGAGAATGTCGGGGACCATGTCCTCATAATGATCTCTATGATCGAGAGATTGGAGGCCCTTGATTTTAGGATGCATACTTCTCTATAAACCGACCTTATCCTGCAATCTCTTCCTGATTCCTTCTCATAATTTGTTATGAACTTCAACTGCAATGAGATTGCTTGCAATTTAGCAGGGTTGATGAACAAACTTGTAACCGTTCAGTCTCAGATGAAGACTACGTGGCTGAAGGAGTCTGCCCTTGTGATTTCTTCTGGATCAAGCACTGAGTTTGCCGAGTTCCTGAAGGAGCAAGGAATAGTGTCACAACTCACACCTCTACGAACTCCTGAGTTAAATGGTGTGTCGTAAAGAAGAAACCTAATCTTGTTGGACATGGTTCGTTCCAAGCTTAGTTACACCAACTTACTGATTTACCTGTGGCGCTCCTGACTGCTGCTTACATCGTGAACAGATTTTCTTCCAAGTCCATTCCTAAAACTACATATGAGATATGGGAGGGCAGGAAACCAAGTCTCAATCATATTAGGATTTGGGGATGTCCCACCTATGTCAAGAAGACTAAGGCGGAGAATGTGGAAGTAAGGTAAGTGAAGGGACGTTTCATTGGATTCCCATCTGTGATGATGGGTTATCTATTCTACATACCTGAAGATCGAAAGATAATTGTTGCTTTGCAAGCACACTTCCTGGAAGATGAGTTCATTCAGGAAGGTGGAGCAGGTAGAAGTATTTCTTTGGAAGAATACGATGAAACTCCTCAGGAGACACCTGTACAAGAAGTTGGAACCGAACCTTTTGAAACACAAGTACAACCACCTCGTAGATCTAGTAGGGTGTCTCAATTACCTGAGAGGTATGGTTTTATGTACTTGGAGGAACTGGGTCTCCATGAGGTTCCAGGTGATAACCAAGAGACCGACCCGCACCTAGCAATGGTGGATGTAGACTCCGTGAAATAGATTGTAGCAGGCTTCACGAAGTGGGGACCTTCGTTTTGGTGAGGCAGTCAAAGAGTTTGACTTCGTGCAACATGAAGATGATTTTTGTGTATACAAGAGGGTTAGTGGGAGCAAGATCGCATTCTTAGTACTATATGTGGGTGACATTCTACTAATAGGAAACGATGTGGGAATGATAGGTCTTTTCCAAGCCCTCTACATAGATAAGATCTTAAAGCGATTTAAGATGGATGAATCTAAAAGAGGGTTCCTACTGATGCGACATGGAATAAAACTCACCTTGAAGATGTGTCCTTATAGTGAGGAACAACGAAAGGAAATGAGTAATATACCATATGCTTCGGCCATGGGTAGCCTTGTGTATGCCTTGTTGTGTACGAGACCTGACATTACGCATGCTGGAAGCGTGGTAAGTAAGTTTCAAAGAAACCTGGTAGGGAACATTGGACCGCCGTAAAGAACATTCTCAAGTACTTTAGAAGGACTAGAGATCTGGTTATTATGTATGGTGGTGGAGAACTGAATGTGATGGGCACTGATTCAGACTTCCAAGGACATAAAGACGACTCTATGTCTACTTCTGGCTACATTTTACTCTTAATAGAGGAGCAGTATCTTGGCATAGTGCCAAGCATAGCGCGACTGCTGATTCCACCTTTTAGGCTGAGAATCAAGCGGATTCAGAAGCCTCCAAAGGAAGGGTTTTGGATTAAGAAGTTACTGGGTGAATTTTCAAGTGACACCATGTGTTGCGTTGCCTGTTTTCATTTTTATACGATAACATTGGAGCGGAAGCAGAGGCCTACTAGCCGAGGTCTCACAACGATACAAAACGCATTGAGAGAGAGTATCATCTCGTGAGAGAATTTATTCGCAAAGGATACATTATTCTACGTAGAGTAGACTCAGTAGACATCGTCGCTGATCCACTGACCAATCCACTTTCTCATATAAGCTTGGAGCATCATCTGGAGAACATGGGTATTAGATACCATAGTGTGTGGCATTGAGTGCAAGTGGGAGATTGTTAGGAGAATGCCCTCGAATGCCACTCAGAGTATGTTAGAATGAGGGCATCGTGCATTATGTAATTATTATCAGAAGGCAAATTGAATGTTTCTTTATTTACTAATGGTGATTGGTATTCCTGACTTGTAAATATATGTACAGAAACTAGTCCGTGTATTTGAGAGGAAAACATTCCACTTCTTATTGGATAAGGGGATCGGCAGTGGAAAGGTTTATCGCTCAAATACTTAATCGTTCGCAAGTCAATGAAACTTGATCATGCCACGATAGTTGGTCATCGTCTCAAAATGGTGCTGAAGAAGATGACACCATCGTGTTCACGATGGTCTTTCGTGGGCACGATGGTTTACACACGACGATCGTCGATCATGTGAGCCGTCGTGGGCAAGAAGACCAAAGGCTTCTGCCTCGCACATGATGTCATTCACACGATCGATGCCCGTCGTGTGAGCCGTCATGTTGCACACGATGGTTTTCACACAATGGGCATCTATCGTGTGTAAGCAGTGTCATTTTTTTCATTCTCTTAAACATTCTATCATATTCTTATGATTTTTATGTCTATATTGCAGACTGGTTGAATATGAAAGAGACCTACATTGCGCCTTGTTACACGACAAGTGAATCTTTACATATGGGAGGCGGTATTTAAAGAGATTATTGAGACACTAAGAAGTATGGGCCGCAATTCTGCAGTTGGTGATCGAGCTATCGAGAGCTTGACCGAGGAGGTCCTGGGGCGTTTGATTAAAGTTAGGAGAAATGGGAGTACAAATACTGCCCTACATCACTTGATTGCCCGTCAATTGGAGGGTGATAAAATCCCCCCGAATGAGTCGGGGTTCCAGCTTTGCGGGAGGACCATTCATTTTACGGCCCGTGATTTTGTCATGATCACCAGACTACATTTTGGAAACTCTACCTTCCATCCACAGGATGACCATCTCCTTCGGTCTGACGGTATTTTCCACAGAATGCTCCATGGTAAAAATATTAATGTTAGTGTTCTGCGGAAGAGGTTCAATGCTCGAGATTTTGGTAGAGACATAAGAGATTATGTGAAGGTTGCCAATTTGCTTATATACTACTACTTTATCCTATGCTGTGACGACATGATGGTCGATACATGGGCATGGGCATTAATTGAGGATTTCGATCAGTGGGATATGTTTCCTTGGGGTTCTTATGCCTTTGGGATTGTCTTACTACATAGGCAATGTTGCCATGAAGGAGGGACAGGAACATAAGGACTATCACTTCTATGGTTCTGTTTGGGCTTTACAGATATGGTCGTATGAGATGATTCCTTCATTGGGAGAATTGTGTGGAATTCGAGATAAATCTGTCCAAGTCCCCCGGGGTTTGATGTGGACTACGTGGAAGATGTTCTGGATTATGAGCATCAGTATCAGCCATTTGACGCGCCGTTTCAGCAGTATGGGATGATGTTCGATTGGTTTCAGGACGAGCATCATTATAGTACGATGTTTCCCGGCCATAGTAGTAGTTCTCCGCAGTAGCGTCCATTTCAGATCGAGCAGCCAGTTTTTGAGATCGAGTAGCCGATTGTACCGATTTCTGATTGTTATAGTTGTGAGAGGGATGCTGAGGGTGATGAAGTTGGTGAGAGTACCGAGATGCATCAGTTGGGTGAGAGTAGTCTTCCACTGCGAGTGAGTCGACCCTCTGCTGCTCTTCGGAATCCTTTTGTGGTGGCGCCTCCAAGAGATAGTGAGGCTCTGAAGAAGTTGTACCTATAGTTTTGGGAGCAGCCACGTGATGCTATTGCCCGGTGTTTGGAGACTGGGCATGCTCTCACCTTGGCATTATTTGACCGGATAGAGTCTAGTCGTGAAGACTTTGATTCCGAGGTGATATATTGTTATGTGCTTGCGACTCGAGCGAGGCTTCAGAGGGGAGTCCGTAGTGTTGGTGTCGGTAGAGTTGGCACTGTACTTGCCGGATCCCAATTTTACGTAAGTTCTATAAATTACTCGCTTGTATATCATTGGTGTGATGTGGATTTTTTTTTGTGGTTTGGCTTTTTGTAGTTAGTTATGGCCAACGAGTTTGCAAGACTCCATCCGGATGATCCACTTGGTATCAAGGTGACAGGGAAGCCGGTTTACAAGGATTAGAAAATTCCTAAATCCATCGAGGACTACATGACAGGTCTTGATACACCAAATGCGGTTCCATGGTCAAATTGCGACGAAGTAAGTTTGAAATTGATATTTATAAATGATTCGCTATGTTTGATGTGATGATCTTATATGATTACATATTTTGTTTTAACAGATCATTGCCATTTGTTGCCTCGACCAGAGCCACTGGGTGACTATCAAGATTAACATAGTAATAAGGACCGTGGAGTTGTACGATTCCTTGTCACACCAACACCAAGATGGTCGATACCGATTCAACCAACTGCGATCAATTACTCATCCGATGCCTCGTGTGCTAGCTCAATCCCGGTACTGGCTGAACAACCAATCGAAGAAAAAGTATGACACAGAGATGAGTTTCAAAATTATGCCACGAGAACTACAATTCATACAAAACGACAATCACAGTTGTGGCCCCTCCGCGTACATGTACTTGGATCGACTCATCTCTGCAAACCCAACAGGAAGGCACCAAATCAAGGAACTTAATGAGAAATATATTAAGAAATATCGATATGGTTTAGCTGCTAAAATCTTTATGTTGTCGTTAGACGTAGTGTAGGATAATATATTTTTGATACTGATGAGTATGTATTTTAATTTTAATTCAGATATATTTTGGCAAGATTGATGTGTTGTGTCATTAAATCACACGTAAAATAGTTTATGGTGCAGTTGGTAAATCCAGACCAGCTCTGTGTTGCACATGATGGCTGCACACGATCGTGCCCTTCGTGGGTTACGATCGTGTGCAACCTGCCCACGGTCATGGGTTGCTGCTATCGTGTGCCCACGATGGCTGCCATGACCGTGTGCACACGACCGTGTGTCCCATCGTGGGCACGACCGTGTGCACCATTGTGTGCACATAAACTTTTGGTATTTTTGCCAATTTGATTTATTGTGTTACCTAGAAGGATGTATTGTGATTCTAAAAATTCTTGTTCAAATATTAATTACTACATGACTTCTTATACAAACTCATATTTGTCATTTCGTGTAATTCATTAGTATATGAGATATTTCATACAGATGATGAACTTATACGTACGAACTAATACATTGAGAACATATAGACTACACATGATATGCAATATATTATGTTAATTCAATCAATAACTTTTTAAATAAGTGTATCGTTAACAAATACTTGTTAATATATAAATAACAACACGTAAATTTACGAGTAATTGTAGAAATTATTGAGAAATATTGATGTTCTTGTGCACACGACCGTGTGTCCCATCGTGGGCACGACCGTGTGCACATGAACTTTTGGTATTTTTGCCAATTTGATTTATTGTGTTATCTAGAAGGATGTTTTGTGATTCTAAAATTGCTTGTTCAAACATTAATTACTACATGACTTCTTATACAAACTCGTATTTGTCATTTCGTGTAATTCATTAGTATATGAGATATTTCATATAGATGATGAACTTATACGTACGAACTAATACATTGAGAACATATAGACTACACATGATATGCAATATATTATGTTAATTCAATCAATAACTTTTTAAATAAGTGTATCGTTAATAAATACTTGTTAATATATAAGTAACGACACGTAAATTGACGAGTAATTTGAGAAATTAGTGAAAAATGTTGATGTTCTTATGCACACGATGGCTAATCCCATCGTGGGCACGATCGTGTGGTGCTGGCCACTAAGTATACAGAATACAACTTGGAAAAGTGTTAGTACTAGAAGCTGTACGATTTTCAAATAAGAGTGTGTAGCGGAAGTTCGTTAAAGTGAGTTGCTTTAAATACAGCAACTAGGTTTTCTACTGGTAGCTTGGTGCGTACAGAGTATGCAAAGTATACTTATAAATAATCACAGTAATGACAAACAGTAAATGCAGATGGTAAATAACACAGTATTTAAAGTGGTTTGAGGTAAATCCCTCTAGGTCCACTGGTCCTCCACACAGGAGTGAAAACGTTTATTATAATCACAACGTACACAACTACATGACTATAATCAAACCTATATTTGAATCATTCACATAGATTGATACAAAGGTTGTCACTTTCAACCATTCACACAGATTGGTTGATGGCATCTCTTGACTTGCTTCTTTTCACACAGATTGAAGCTTCATCCTATTCGTCCCACACAGGCCGGAATAGCTTTCTTAGTTCACACAGAACTAGGTTTTACTCAAAGGTAAAATGGTAAAGTAATAGGGTTAGAACAGCAGCTTGAACACGAAGATCTTGAGTTGATGATGTGCTATTCTTGTTGACTGAGTATATTTATTCTCTTCAGATATGGATAGATACTTGAAGAAATACACTTTCTCTTATAAGCTTTGATATGACGATAGTGAATATTCAGTAGTTCGATCTTAGATAGTGATTCGTTATTTCGTTCGATCGTTCTTTCGTTCGATCGTTCTTTCGTTTCGATGTACTTGTTTCTTGTATTAGCAATGTCTTTTTGCATGGACTATTTATAACCTTGGAATAGATCCTTTATAAATATGTCTGTTGGCTGGGTTGGTGAGCTGAGATCCATTCTGATTGGTTGAAAGACTTTCAAGAACACGATCCGGATTTTGCTCCTTGTCTGAAGATTCTTGCCGGTTGGTATTTAAATACTTTACCCAATCAGTATTTAAATAGTTCTTTCAAAAGTGTTCTGACTTTAGCGTATAAAGTAGACTCCTTCTCAACGGTCTTCAGATCTGTTGGATAAGTGTTTATTATCCAAATACTTTCGGCCTGTATGTTGTGTCCAGCATAATATGACTTATTTCTGTTAGTTGTAGACTTCAATGTTGTAGGCTATCTCCCATGCTGTACGGCAGGCGCTGTATGAAGGTTCAAGATAGCTTCCATACTTAGCGGTATATCGAGTCCTTCGCTATATGATGGCATATATTTTGCATATACCTTGCTGTATGATGGCTTGATAACTTGCTGTATGATGACTTGATAAATTGTTGTATGATGGCAGTGCTAAGTCCTACTGTATGTTGTCACTTATCAAACAATGTACATGATTATTAATCCCAACATGTGGCCCATCGTGTGCCCACGTGGATACAGTGACATGGTGACACCGCAGACACCGTGACACGTGGTTGCCAACGTGGGACACGATCGGAGCACACGATCTTGCCCATCGTGAGCACTACAAAGGGCATTATTAAATTATTTTATTATAAAATCCCATCATGGGTCCCCTCCCTTTTCAATATAAGCCCATATTCCTAGACCGAGAGTGAAATACCTGAAACTTAGTCCCCCCTTTCACTACAAACCTTAATAAATTAAAATCTATTAAAATCAAGTATGCGAAATGAGCGGCCGATTATAAGATAGAGATTTAGGAGGAATCGAAGAACCTCCACCAAAAAGAAGAAGGAGGATACCTCCTCCCAAGCCACCATACAGAACTAGGACGAGAGGAAGAAACTCAATGCTCAGAGTAAGTTTTTTGATTTTGTTATATGTGTAGTTGTGTACTGCGAATTAATGTGTTTCATGAAACAGAGCCTATTTAAAAACACTGCGAGCACTCCAGTTATATTAGATGGTGATGATGATGATTTGGAGATTTCTGAGAAGACAAGTAAATAAGTTATTTTAGAAGAAGAATTTCGTGGAGATGATGATACAAGACTAAAGAAACAGCAACAAATGGGCAAAAAGGGATCCAAGTGATTGTGGTTTTTAAGTTAATCTTTGATATTTTAGTGTGATGGTGATGAAATTTTGTTATGTAAAGTTATATGCTTTTAGTGTAAATTATTGCTCTTTGAACTGAGCTACTTTGTTGTGTTTAATATTTTCCTCCATATTCACCTTTATTTGCTTTACACCACTGAATACTTAAATTTCAATTCAAAGATAAAGAAAATAGAGACAAAATTATGTATTTCAACTAATAATCAGAATAATGAATCAATACATGGTCCATTCGAGGATCAAAATATCAGCACATGATTGTTGCTAGTAATTCACAAATATAAAAATACATAAGCAATTTAAGTTTCATATGGACATCCCCTTATGTCATGGTCATCATTACGACAAATGCTACACCTCTTCTTTTGCCGGCGCCTTTGCTTCGTTTGTTCATCCATTTCTTGAGTTTCTTCTTGAGGGATATTCAAATCCACACCACCTATGGGAATTAATGCTTTGCAAGATTTTCTATTGTGGCCGGTTCTCTTACACCTACCGCACACCTGAGGCCGTCTACCTGCAGGAAAATTTTCAACAGCGGACCATGCACGATCATCCTTGGTTGGCCAGCTTGTCGTACCCCCTCTGGAGGTAAGCAAAAGATGGATGAGATCTCTAGTGGGACATTCCACTCATCAGGATGTGGGATATGATTAATATGCTCCTTATAAGTCTCTCTAAGGCCTTGTTGCTTGAAATAACGACTAACGAAAACATACACAGACAAACTACCGCCGGCACGCTTGTTACAATAAGTAATTATGTCAAGGATGTGGTGTAGGATAACGTATTTTTGATACGGATGAGTATGTATTTTACTTTTTTATCCAGATATATTCTGTTAAGATTGATGTGTTGTGTTTTTAAATTCGGAAAACTAGTTTATGGTTCAGTTGGTAAATCCAGACCAGCCCAGTGTTGCACACGATCGTGCCCATTATGGGTTACGATCATGTGCATATTGCCCACGGTCATGGGCTGATGCTATCATGTGCATCCTACCATGATCGTGGGCACACGATGGCTAGTCGTGGGCATGATCGTGTGCCCCGACAGCACTCAATAGCTGTATGATACAGGGCCCGGCAGCACCCGCAAGCTGTAGGATACAGTGCCCGCAAGCTGTAGGATACAGCGCCCGCATGCTGTAGGCACAACGCTTGGCAGCATAGACAAAAACATTGAATGATGTGCATATTAGAGCAAAACAATTACATTATAGCGGCAACAACATGACGACATGGAATCTGATCCAAATCAAACTCCCGATAAGAACACATCCAGGTTCGAAGGTCGACCTCATAAGCAACTTGTCTTTGTCGACTTTATAAACAAGTGGGGTGGTAGCTCGAAAAGTAAGAGTCAGACTGGCTTGAACAGAGTTAGAGATATTTTCAAAAGTGTGCATTGTCAACTCTGTTGGGATTCGGTGCCTAAAACGAAGGCCCAACGGAAGCGGTAAAACGAAAATTAATTCGATCCGAATCCCTACGAGGATCGATCGAGCTACGTATATACGAATATATAAACAAAAACCAAGAGTTGTAAGAAACTCACCCTTGAAGTCCATTGATTAAATGGTAACCTTCTCTTGAGCTATTCCCCAAGCTTTGCTTGATCTCTACGAATCCAATCCGCTCCAAGTCTTTGAACGATCCAACGCCGAAAGCACCGCATCTTTACTTGCCACGCGCCAGAAAAACTACCGGAACAATACTCACCTGGTTATCCTCCAAGGATGCAGCTAGATCAAGGTGAGTAAGCTTGTTATAGATATTAATATCACTCTAAGTGTATGAACATCTATCTTTCTCAATATTTCCTCACAAAATTTCCCTAAGAAATTATGAAGAAGATGAATAAAGAAGAAGATGATGAAGAAGACTTCTTTCTCTCTCTCCTCTTGCAACTATACGTATGGAATGAATATGGTGTGGAGAAGTGAGAGTTGTCTTCATATTTATTCTTCCATAAAATCCTCCTAAATCAAGACCAAATAATTAAAAGGAATTAATTAAAAGATCTTGTTCCCTTGATGCTTCAAGTAATCCACCAATTAAGGTGGAGACTATGACCAAAGGAAAGTGGAGGGAAAATGGGCGGGCATCTAGAAGGAGCCGGGACGAGTTCGGTCCGTTTAGGACTCCCGTGAGTCCAAACAAGTAAACTCCTATTCCGTTCCGATGTATTTGTGTCGATTAATTAATCCAATTAATTAATCACATTAAATATATAATAACATAATTAATTTCTCCAAGAAATAATTATATCTATGAATTAAATTAATCACCCAGTAATTTATTTAATTCATTAGGCCGCAAATCAATTTATCCAATAAATCGATTTAAACATCTAATGTCCCAAATTTAGATATCCAATATCTAATATTCATAATGAGATAACAAGCTTGATACATTCCGTCGTCAATCCTATTGCGCGACTCGGTAGGTCCGTCTCAGTCAGCAATGGGAGAAACCAAAGAGTAGTAGCACCACCTAGCGAGCCTGGCGGCCTACACTGTACCCCAACTGAGAACGAATGATTGGGATCATTCAAGAACCATTCTGTCGTGAATACCAGTATACGTATAAACCCTTCTTTCAAATGTCCTGATCAAGTTATAGGGTCACGGTCAGTCAAACCCTATCTGTACTTGACGCTATGCATGCGTTAATGCAAATCGAGATCATCGAGCTCTCGTGTATCCAATACAACTAGCTCCAATGCTTTGGCCAAAGACTTATGATCTCATCTGCCAATAACCGCATAGGACATATAACCCGCTCACTAACGGGAGAAAGAATTCTATTTTGGTATTCAGTAGGACCTGCTACCTGCCCGTCAAGATGCACATCGAGGTTGACCCCCACCTCCCGGTTTATAGGGTCGAACTACTCTAATGAAAATCTTGATGTCACAAGCACATCCCTACTAAATCCTCAAGTCGAAGGTTCACGAATACCTATCACAACCTTTCGATTCCATCATTGACTGTCCCAGAGTGAAATCCGTGTGATGAATCGATGGTGAGTCGGTTCGAGTATACTAATCCAATTAACATACCTATAACATGTGCTCCCACTAACCATTAGCGTTCGATAAGCACTCTCCATGTCAAAGAACAAGTCATACAAGTCTTCACATAGACTTAACGTCCAGTCAAGTTTCATCGACTTGCGAACGATTAAGTATTTGAGCTATAAACCTTTCCAGTGCCGACCCCCTTATCCAATAAGGAGTGGAACGTTTTGCTCTCAAATACACGGACTAGTTTCTATATGTATATTTACGAGTTAGGAATGCCAGTAACTGCCAGTAAATAAAGAAACATCCATTGCCCTTGAGACAGGCATCCTTCTTCTTCTTGCCTTTTGAAACCATCGGGGCCTTGCCCTTTCCTTTAAGGTTCTTAACTTGTGGTATAGTCTGCTTCTTGGTCTTTTTCTTCTTATTCTTACACTTCCGAAGCCCAGAAGAAATCACAAGGGCAGACTCCTTCATTTGCAGAGTCTTCATCTGAGATTGAGCGGTCACCAGTTTGTTCATTAGCCCAGCTAAGTTACATGAAATCTCATTGCAGTTGAAGTTCATAACAAACTGTGAGAAGGAATCAGGGAGAGACTGAAGGATGAGGTCGGTTTGGAGAGAAGTATCCATTTTAAACTCAAGAGCCTCCAATCTCTCGATCATGGATATCATTTTGAGGACGTGTTCCCCAACCTCCTCACCTTCCTTCATCCTTGCACCAATCAATTGCTTGGATATCTCATATCTAGCAGTTCTGCTGTGCTCACCATAAAGTTTGGTTAAGTGAGATAGAATCTGCCTAGCAGAAGTCATTTTCTCATGACCTCTCTGAAGCTCATTAGACATGGAAGCCATCATATAAGCACAGACTTTTACGTCATCCTTAACCCACTTTTCGTGGTTTTCAATCTCTTCCTGATTGGCTCGGGTCCGCACAGGAGGCGCCGGAATGTCCGTCTCCAAGACGTATCCCAGTGCCTCTATACTGAGGACAATCATCATATTTCGGAGCCAATCCACAAAGTTAGGTCCCATTAAGGTGTTCTTTTCGAGTAGAATTGCGAGTGGATTCATTGTCATATTGAGAGTTATGTCTGCATTAAGTATAACAGATTAATTAGTGACTTGTTATATTATATTCTGAGTATAGAACTAAGGTCTTTTCTATTCTTGTTACCTAGATCCCACTATTTTTATCGTAATAACACACTCCCATGTGAAATCCGGAAGTATCGTCGCTCTACTTCATAGTGGTGATCGAGTTCTTTATAAATCTTAATAGAGGGCAACCGAACATGTTTCTAGTCTATTAATTTTCATAAAGTGGTGTCCAACACCAACCCATCTAATGGATGATTCGATCTTCTTTTTCCCCTTGTTCATTCCCCTCAACCTATACGATTTCTATAGTTTGTGAACAAGTTAAGTTTATACCATCGACGCAAATCAGTTTCACAATTGAATCTTATCTGGCAACCTATCAGGTTTCTAGGGATAAAATTTGCTCCAACCAAAAGGCATCCAATGCGCTCCCGGTAATTTATCCGTCCTCCCCGAACGACTACCTCGATAACTCAGAAGCATAACACATCCGGTTTGGGTTTCAATTTCCCGAAAGCTCGATGGAGGGAAGGAAAACCTTGAAACCTTATAAACTTAATAATTTTTCATGGGAGAATTTTCGCGATTAACGTTACACTTTGCACATTAATCATTTAAGCGCATTTGTGGCATTCATACAATATGAAAAAACCATTCACAACCTAGTTGCTACCAACATGTGGTTCATGGACCATTCCTAGAAAACAAAAACTTCGTAATCTAATTACATATAAATTTTACATTGAAAATTGCATCCTAGATACAAATATTTCTAGTAAAATAAATAGGCTCAAAACGGCCTTTACAACCCAATCGAATAAAACGAACAATTCAAAACTAAGTCCACGAACTACATCCCTATTCAAAAGCATTCATCCAATAAATACTATATAAATGGAAAGCGAAGAGATACATTGATCCAATCAACAATACGAACCGATCCAATCGATTCACACAATCGATAATATGATAACGTTCAAAATAATTCGGTCGACCATAAATATTCCAGTTAATCAAATTTCCCTTATAAAATGAAACACCATAAATCATTTTAATCATACTAAATCCAATTTAACATGCGGGAGATTAATTTTCAAGAATACACGAAAAAATCGAGCTGGGTGAAAACTGACCTGCCTGGCTGAGTCACTGCCGGTAGCCTGCCGGCCAGACATGGCCCGTGTCGCCTGACACGGTTGGGTCATGCCGGCAGTGTCCTAGACATTCCTGCCAGACACGGTCGTGTCGACTGACACGGTCGTGTCGCCTGACACGGTCGACACTTCCGGAAGCCTGCCGGCCAGACACGGCCCGTGTCGCCTGACACGGTCGGGTCTACCAGGCAGTGGCCTGGCCAGACTGCCGGACACACCCGAGTCACCCAGGACACGGTCGAGTCACTCTCGGCCAAATTACCCTTTTTGTCCAAAAAGTCGTCCGACGATGATTCGGGGCTAGATTTTCGACCGGATATCTAATATCAATATTTTCCGATTTTCATATCTTCAATATAAATCATATTTCCCATAAATTTAAGATTTATATTTAGACATAAACTTACGAAAAATACAATTATTACGAACGAAAAACATATACCACGATTATGACTAAAATGATTCCAAATCATTCACCATCTAATCGAGCATTCCAAATGCCAATATCGTATATACGATCGCAAGACCTACGCTCCGATAACACTGTTGGGATTTGGTGCCTAAAACTAAGTCCCAACGGAAGCGATAAAATGAAAATTAATTCGATCCGAATCCCTACGAGGATCGATCGAGCTACGTATATACGAATATATAAACAAAAAGCAAGAGTTGTAAGAAACTCACCCTTGAAGTCCGTTGATTAAATGGTAACCTTCTCTTGAGCTATTCCCCAAGCTTTGCTTGATCTCTACGAATCCACTCCGCTCCAAGCCCTTGAACGATCCAACGCCGAAAGCACCGCGTCTCTATTTGCCACGCACCGGAAAAACTACCGGAACAATACTCACCTCCTTATCCTCCAAGGATGCGGCTAGATCAAGGTGAGTAAGCTTGTTATAGATATTAATATCACTCTAAGTGTATGAATATCTATCTTTCTCAATATTTCCTCACAAAATTTCCCTAAGAAATTATGAAGAAGATGAATAAAGAAGAAGATGATGAAGAAGACTTCTTTCTCTCTCTCCTCTTGCAACTATACGTATGGAATGAATATGGTGTGGAGAAGTGAGAGTTGTCTTCACATTTATTCTTCCATAAAATCCTCCTAAATCAAGACCAAATAATTAAAAGGAATTAATTAAAAGATCTTGTTCCCTTGATGCTTCAAGTCATCCACCAATTAAGGTGGAGACTATGACCAAAGTAAAGTGGAGGGAAAATGGGCGGCCATCTAGAAGGAGCCGGGATGAGTTCGGTCCGTTTAGGACTCCCGTGAGTCCAAACAGATAAACTCCTATTCCGTTATGATGTATTTGTGTCGATTAATTAATCCAATTAATTAATCACATTAAATACATAATAACATAATTAATTTCTCCAAGAAATAAATATATCTATGAATTAAATTAATCACCCAGTAATTTATTTAATTCATTAGGCCGTAAATCAATTTATCCAATAAATCGATTTAAACATCTAATCTCCCAAATTTAGATATCCAATATCTAATATTCATAATGAGATAACAAGCTTGATACATTCCGTCGTCAATCCTATTGCGCGACTCGGTAGGTCTATCTCAGTCAGCAATGGGAGGAACCAAAGAGTAGTAGCACCACCTAGCCAGCCTGGCGGCCTACACTGTACCCCAACTGAGAACGAATGATTGGGATCATTCAAGAACCATTCTGTCGTGAATACCAGTATACGTATAAACCCTTCTTTTAAATGTCCCGATCAAGTTATAGGGTCACGGTCAGTCAAACCCTATCTGTACTTGACGCTTTGCATGCGTTAATGCAAATCGAGATCATCGAGCTCTCGTGTATCCAATACAACTAGCTCCAATGCTTTGGCCAAAAACTTATGATCTCATCTGCCACTAACCGCATAGGACATATAACCCGCTCACTAACGGGAGAAAGAATTCTATCTTGGTACTCAGTAGGACCTGCTACCTACCCGTCAAGATGCACGTCGAGGTTGACCCCCACCTCTCGGTTTATAGGGTCGATCTACTCTAATGAAAATCTTGACGTCACAAGCACATCCCTACTAAATCCTCAAGTCGAAGGTTCACGAATACCTATCACAACCTTTCGATTCCATCATTGACTGTCCCGGAGTGAAATCCGTGTGATGAATCGATGGTGAGTCGGTTCGAGTATACTAATCCAATTAGCATACCTATAACGTGTGCTCCCACTAACCATTAGCGTTCGACAGGCACTCTCCATGTCAAAGAACAAGTCATACAAGTCTTCACATAGACTTAACGTCCAGTCAAGTTTCATCGACTTGCGAACGATTAAGTATTTGAGCTATAAACCTTTCCAGTGCCGACCCCCTTATCCAATAAGGAGTGGAACGTTTTGCTCTCAAATACATGGACTATTTTCTATATGTATATTTACGAGTTAGGAATGCCAGTAAATAAAGAAACATCCATTGCCTTATATGAATGATTTACATAATTACAAGTACAATGCCCTCACTCAACATCCTCTGAGTAGCATTCGAGGGCATACTCCTAACAATCTCCCACTTGCACTCAATGCCACACATTATGGTATATAATACCCATGTTCTCCAGATGACGCTCCAAGCTAGTCTGAGAAAGTGGCTTGGTCAGTGGATCAGCGACGTTGTCGGACGATTCTACTCTGTGCAGCACAATGTATCCCTTGCGAACAAATTCTCTTACGAGATGATAATTCCTCTCAATATGTTTGGTGCTGTTGTGAAACCTCGGCTCCTTGGCCTGCGCTACAGCTCTGTCTTTGTCGCAGTATAGTGGAACAGACAGCTCAGCACATGGTATCACTTGAAGTTCTCCCAGAAACTTCTTAATCCAGAACCCTTCCTTGGAAGCCTCCGAGGCTGCTTGATACTCAGCCTGGTAGGTGGAATCACCTGTCGCGCTTTGCTTGGCTCTACGCCAAGATACTCCTCCTCCATTAAGAGTAAATATGTAGACAGAAGTAGACATCGAGTCGTCCTTCAGTCCTTGGAAGTCCGAATAAGTGTATCCCACCACAACCAATTCTCCACCGCCATACATCAGAACCATATCTCTAGTCCTTATCAAGTACTTGAGAATGTTCTTTACGGCAGTCCAATGTTCCCTAACTGGGTTTGCCTGAAACCTACTCACCACGCTTACAGCATGCGCGATGTCAGGTCTGGTACACAACATAGCATACATGAGGCTACCCACGGCCGAAGCATATGGTATATCACTCATTTCCTTTCGTTGTTCCTCACTTTGAGGACACATCTTCAAGGAGAGTTTTATTCCATGTCGCATCAGTAGGAACCCTTTTTTAAAATCATCCATCTTAAATCGCTTTAAGATCTTATCTATATAGAGGGCTTGGGAAAGACCTATTGTTCTCTTCGCTCTATCCCGGTAGAGTCGAATTACAAGAATATAGGTTGCTTCTCCCAAGTCTTTCATGGAAAAATTACTTGAAAGCCAAGCTTTCACAGAACGGAGCATTCCCACATCATTTCCTATTAGTAGAATATCATCCACATATAGTACTAAGAATGCGATCTCGCTCCCACTAACCCTCTTGTATACACAAGGTTACTCTTCATTTTGCACGAAGTCAAAATCTTTGACCGCCTCGTCAAAACAAAGGTTCCAACTACGCGACGCTTGCTTCAGTCCATAAATGGAACGTTGAAGCTTGCACACTTTCTGAATATCGACTTCGGACACAAAACCTTTAGGCTGCTCCATATAGATTTCCTCCCCGAGGAATCCATTAAGGAAAGCCGTCTTTACGTCCATTTGCCATATCTCATAATCGTGGTAGGTAGCTATAGCAAGCATCATGCGAATAGACTTGATCATGGCTATGGGCTAGAAGGTATCGTGGTAATCGATCCCTTCCTTTTGGGTATAACCCTTTTCCACAAGCCTGGCCTTATAGGCGTCAACCTTGCCATCACCATCAGTCTTTCTCTTGTAGATACACTTGTTCCCAATAGGTACTATGCCCTTGGGGCGGTCTACTAGAGTCCAGACCTGATTGACATGCATCGAGTCTATCTCAGCGTCCATAGCTTCGTGCCATTTCGCGGAGTCTACATCCACCATCGCTTGGTCATAGGTCGTTGGGTCGGTCTCTTGGCTATCGCTTGGAACCTCATGGAGACCCATATCCTTCAAGTGCACAAGCCCATACCTCTCAGGTAAATGAGACACCCTACTAGACCTACGAGGTGGTTGTACTTGTGTTTCAGAAGGTTCGGTTCCAGTTTCTTGCACAGGTGTCTCCTTAGTAGTTTCATTATATTCTTCCAAAGAAATACTTCTACCTGCTCCGCCTTCCTAGATGAACTCATCTTCCAGGAAGTGTGCTTGTAAAGCAACAACGATCTTTCGATCTTTGGGCATGTAGAATAGATAACCCATTGTCCCAGATGGGAATCCAATGAAACGTCCCTTCGCGGACCTAGCTTCCAGGTTTTCCACCTTAGTCTTCTTGACATAGGCGGGATATCCCCAAATCCTTATATGATTAAGACTTGGTTTCCTGCCCTCCCACATCTCATGTGGAGTTTTAGGAATGGATTTGGAAGCACATATGTTCAAGATATAAGCGGCAGTCAGGAGTGCATACCCCCACAGGTAAATCGGTAAGTCAGTATAGCCCAGCATGGAATGGACCATGTTCAACAAGGTCCAGTTCCTTCTTTCTGACACACCATTTAACTGAGGAGTACCTGGAGGTGTTAGTTGTGAAACTATTCCATGTTCCTTAAGGAACTCGTCAAACTCCATACTCATATACTCGCCACCTCGGTCCGACCAAAGTGCTTTGATATGATTACCAGTTTGTTTCTCGACTAGGGCCTTGAATTCCTGGAATTTCTCAAAGGACTCGGATTTATGTTTCATTAAGAATACATAACCATACCTAGTATGATCATCTGTAAATGTAATGAAATATTGATATCCGTCACGTGCTGCTTCCAAAGCACCACATACGTCGGTATGGATTAATCCCAATTTATCAGCGGCTCTTTCAAAAGTCCCTGTAAAGGGGGGGCTTAGTCATTTTGCCTTTGAGGCAAGATTCACAAGTAGGAAAGGGATCTGATCCCAATGGACCCATAAGTCCATCTTTTTCCATTTTGTAAAACTTGGTCTGACCAACATGACCAACTCTAAGATGCCTTTTCAAAACTTGATTGGTTTCATCCCTACCACGTTTTCTAGTCATAGTATTCACAACTACTTTGTTGTTGAGATTTAGATGATATAATCCATTTAACAATGTAGCAGTACCCACAAGTTTATTTCTGAAATAAATTTTGCAGGAACCATCACCAATGAAAAATGAAAAGCCTTTATGGTCCACGACCGGAATGGATACAATGTTTTTGTGCCCCTTGGGCAAAACATGTACATCTTCTAAAGTCAAAACAAAATCGGATTCTAAACCCAAAAGAAGTGATCCTATGTCGGTCGCCTCGACACTATGCCCGCTTCCTACAGTGATCATAACTTCTCCAGCTCCAAGCTTCCTACTTTGTTCCAGATCCTGATTCACAGTACAAATATGAGAACTAGCACCAGAATCCAGTATCCATGAAGTAGAAAATACAGTAGCAGAACAATTTGTTTCCAAAACTAAAAGTTCTGTACCTGAAGTGCCATGAGGAATTGGACAATCTCTAGCCCAGTGGCCCAGCTCACCACACTTGAGACAGGCATCCTTCTTCTTGCCTTTTGGAACCATCGGGGCCTTGCCCTTTCCTTTAAGGTCCTTAACTTGTGGTCTAGTCTGCTTCTTGGTCTTTTTCTTCTTATTCTTACACTTCCGAAGCCCAGAAGAAATCACAAGGGCAGACTCCTTCATCTGCAGAGTCTTCATCTGAGACTGAGCGGTCACCAATTTGTTCATTAGCCCAGCTAAGTTACATGAAATCTCATTGCAGTTGAAGTTCATAACAAACTGTGAGAAGGAATCAGGGAGAGACTAAAGGATGAGGTCGGTTTGGAGAGAAGTATCCATTTTAAAATCAAGAGCCTCCAATCTCTCGATCATGGATATCAATTTGAGGACGTGTTCCCTAACCTTCTCACCTTCCTTCATCCTTGCACCGAACAGTTGCTTGGATATCTCATATCTAGCAGTTCTGCTGTGCTCACCATAAAGTTTGGTTAAGTGAGATAGAATCTGCCTAGCAGAAGTCATTTTCTCATGACCTCTCTGAAGCTCATTAGACATGGAAGCCATCATATAAGCACGGACTTTTACGTTATCCTTAATCCACTTTTTGTGGTTTTCAATCTCTTTCTGATTGGCTCGGGTCCGCACAGGAGGCGCCGGAATGTCCGTCTCCAAGACGTATCCCAGTGCCTCTATACAGAGGACAATCATCATATTTCGGAGCCAATCCACAAAGTTAGGTCCCATTAAGGTGTTCTTTTCGAGTAGAATTACGAGTGGATTCATTGTCATATTGAGAGTTATGTCTGCATTAAGTATAACCGATTAATTAGTGACTTGTTATATTATATTCTGAGTATAGAATTAAGGTCTTTTATATTCTTGTTACCTAGATCCCACTATTTTTATCGTAATAACACACTCCCATGTGAAATCCGGAAGTATCGTCGCTCTACTTCATAGTGGTGATCGAGTTCTTTATAAATCTTAATAGAGGGCAACCGAACAGGTTTCTAGTCTATTAATTTTCATAAAGTGGTGTCCAACACCAACCCATCTAATGGATGATTCGATCTTCTTTTTCCCCTTGTTCACTCCCCTCAACCTATACGATTTCTATAGTTTGTGAACAAGTTAAGTTTATACCATTGACGCAAATCAGTTTCACAATTGAATCTTATCCGGCAACCTATCAGGTTTCTAGGGATAAAATTTGCTCCAACCGAAAGGCATCCAATGCGCTCCCGGTAATTTATCCATCCTCCCCGAACGACTACCCGATAACTCGGAAGCATAGCACATCCGGTTTGGGTTTCAGTTTCCCGAAAGCTCGATGGAGGGAAGGAAAACCTTGAAACCTTATAAACTTAATAATTTTTCGTGGGAGAATTTTTGCGATTAACGTTACACTTTGCACATTAATCATTTAAGCGCGTTTGTGGCATTCATACAATATGAAAAAACCATTCACAACCTAGTTGCTACCAACATGTGGTTCATGGACCGTTCCTAGAAAACAAAAACTTCGTAATCTAATTACAAGTCTTCGTCTTGAATCTTCATCTTCTTGAAACGGATCTTCCTCCGGTCTTCGTCATTACATATAAATTTTACATTGAAAATTGCATCCTAGATACAAATATTTCTAGTAAAATAAATAGGCTCAAAACGGCCTTTACAACCCAATCGAATAAAACAAACGATTCAAAACTAAGTCCATGAACTACATCCCCATTCAAAAGCATTCATCCAATAAATACTATATAAATGGAAAGCGAAGAGATACATTGATCCAATCAACAATACGAACCGATCTAATCGATTCACACAATCGATAATATGATAACGTTCAAAATAATTCGGTCGACCATAAATATTCCAATTAATCAAATTTCCCTTATAAAATGAAATACCATAAATCATTTTAATCATATTAAATCCAATTTAACATGCGGGAGATTAATTTTCAAGAATACACGAAGAAATCGAGCCGGGTGAAAACTAGCCTGCCTGGCCGAGTCATTGCCGGCAGCCTGCCGTCCAGACAGGGCCGTGTCGCCTGAAACGGTTGGGTCGTGCCGGTAGTGTCCCAGACATTCCTTCCAGACACGGTCGTGTCGCCTGACACGGTCGACACTTCTGGAAGCCTGCCGGCCAGACACGTCTCGTGTCGCCTGACACGGTCGGGTCTGCCAGGCAGTGGCCTGGCCAGACTGCCGGACACGACCGAGTCACCAAAGACACGGTCGAGTCACTCTCGGCCAGATTACCCTTTTTGTCCAAAAATTCGTCCGACGACGATTCGGGGCTAGATTTTCGACCGGATATCTAATATCAATATTTTCCGACTTTCATATCTTCAATATAAATCATATTTCCCAGAAATTTAAGATTTATATTTAGACATAAACTTACGAAAAATACAATTATTACGAACGAAAAACATATACCACGATTATGACTAAAATGATTCCAAATCATTCACCATCTAATCGAGCATTCCAAATGCCAATATCGTATATACGATCGCAAGACCTGCGCTCCGATACCACTGTTGGGATTTGGTGCCTAAAAAGAAGGCCCAGCGGAAGTGATAAAATGAAAATTAATTCGATCCGAATCCCTACGAGGATCGATCGAGCTACGTATATACGAATATATAAACAAAAAGCAAGAGTTGTAAGAAGCAAATGGTAACCTTCTCTTGAGCTATTCCACAAGCTTTGCTTGATCTCTACGAATCCACTCCGCTCCAAGCCCTTGAACGATCCAATGCCAAAAGCACCGCGTCTCTACTTGCCACGCACCGGAAAAACTACCGGAACAATACTCACCTCGTTATCCTCCAAGGATGCGGCTAGATCAAGGTGAGTAAGCTTGTTATAGATATTAATATCACTCTAAGTGTATGAATATATATCTTTCTCAATATTTCCTCACAAAATTTCCCTAAGAAATTATGAAGAAGATGAATAAAGAAGAAGATGATGAAGAAGACTTCTTTCTCTCTCTCCTCTTGCAACTATACGTATGGAATGAATATGGTGGGGAGAAGTGAGAGTTGTCTTCACATTTATTCTTCCATAAAATCCTCCTAAATTATGACCAAATAATTAAAAGGAATGAATTAAAAGATCTTGTTCCCTTGATGCTTCAAGTCATCCACCAATTAAGGTGGAGACTATGACGAAAGGAAAGTGGAGGGAAAATGAATGGCCATCTAGAAGGAGCCGAGATGAGTTCGGTCCGTTTAGGACTCCCATGAGTCCAAACAGATAAACTCCTATTCCGTTCCGATGTATTTGTGTCGATTAATTAATCCAATTAATTAATCACATTAAATACATAATAACATAATTAATTTCTCCAAGAAATAAATATATCTATGAATTAAATTAATCACCCAGTAATTTATTTAATTCATTAGGCCGTAAATCAATTTATCCAATAAATCGATTTAAACATCTAATCTCCCAAATTTAGATATCCAATATCTAATATTCATAATGAGATAACAAGCTTGATACATTCCGTCGTCAATCCTATTGCGCGACTCGGTAGGTCCGTCTCAGTCAGCAATGGGAGGAACCAAAGAGTAGTAGCACCACCTAGCCAGCCTGGCGGCCTACACTGTACCCCAACTGAGAACGAATGATTGGGATCATTCAAGAACCATTCTGTCGTGAATACCAGTATACGTATAAACCCTTCTTTCAAATATCCCGATCAAGTTATAGGGTCACAGTCAGTCAAACCCAATCTGTACTTGACGCTATGCATGCGTTAATGCAAATAGAGATCATCGAGCTCTCGTGTATCCAATACAAATAGCTCCAATGCTTTGGCCAAAGACTTATGATCTCATCTGTCAATAACCGCATAGGACATATAACCGGCTCACTAACGGGAGAAAGAATTCTATCTTGGTATTCAGTAGAACCTGCTACCTGCCCGTCAAGATGCACGTCGAGGTTGACCCCCACCTCCTGGTTTATAGGGTCAAACTACTCTAATGAAAATCCTGACGTCACAAGCACATCCCTACTAAATCCTCAAGTCGAAGGTTCACGAATACCTATCACAACCTTTCGATTCCATCATTGACTGTCCCGGAGTGAAATCCGCGTGATGAATAGAGGGTGAGTCGGTTTGAGTAAACTAATCCAATTAGCATACCTATAACGTGTGCTCCCACTAACCATTAGCGTTCAACAGGCACTCTCCATATCAAAGAACACGTCATACAAGTCTTTACATAGACTTAACGTCCAGTCAAGTTTCATCGACTTGCGAACGATTAAGTATTTGAGCTATAAACCTTTCCAGTGCCGACCCCCTTATCCAATAAAGAGTGGAACGTTTTGCTCTCAAATACATGGACTAGTTTCTATATGTACATTTACGAGTTAGGAATGCCAAGAATCGCCAAGAATAAAGAAACATCCATTGCCTTATATAAATGATTTACATAATTACAAGTACAATGCCCTCACTCAACATCCTCTGAGTGGCATTCGAGGGCATACTCCTAACAAACTCATGGTCTATTGATGTAGCTTCTCCCCACTTCTCATCAAACCAATTCTCTAAAATTAGGCGAAATTCTCAAGTAACGAGCAAACAGGTAAACGCCTCCCCCACAACATACGATTATTAAAGCATTCAATAGCATTGGATGTTATGAAGTTATAGCATCATACCGGACACTTCGACCTAGCCCACCTCTCTGGCCCAATTTCAGAAGGGCGTGTGTGAGCCCCATTAGGGCTTTTAATATGTAGCTTCGAAAAGTAGTTTTCAAAAACTTCTTCACGATGCGTGTAGGCAGAAGTTTTAAAAAGTCCTATAGCATGAGCACCGTAGGAGGTCAGATTTTTTGCAAGATGGTGATAGCACAACCGTGGAATGCATTCAGATAGACGACTCGAACAGCATTTTGAATGCTCTTATGTTGGTCACTCACAATCAGTAAATCTTTCATTAGATTGTAGCATCTGCACAGATTATACAGAAAATAAGTCCATGACTCGTCGTTCTCTATCGGATCAAGACCAACTGAAATAGGAAATACTTGCTCGTTCCTGTTAAACGTGACGGCCGCAAATAGAGTTCCTTTATTCCTTCCCTCCAGGTGGGTCCCATCAATTATAATCACCGGTCGTAGGCACGTATCAAATGCCCTAATACTATGTCCGAGTGCAACGAATATGTGGCAAAGCACTCCCTCACGAGTCGTCTGCAAATCATAAATTGTCCATAGATTACGCAATTTTAACTAATACAAATAAGATGGGAGCCTATGATATAACTCATCAAAGCCACCATATGTATTCTCTATCGCTATATTCCTCGTCCGGAGAGCAAAACTGTATAGCATGTCATTGCCGTACTCCCTACACACCTCTGCAATAATCTCCTTTGGCCTCAAAGCGACCCCCTCATTGGTCAATCTTTTAGCAAAATAATGGGCGGCAACCTCAGAAGTGACCGATCGTGCGGCAGCACGGTTCAAATCAGGGTGACAGCTGTGCTCCAAGGTCAACTTAGTAATTCTCCAAATAGTTGCACCCTCAATAGCACACAACCTAAACTAACAATTGTTTCTCCCACTCTTACAGACAAACACTATACGTTTATCGGCGGAACGACCAGTGATACACTGTAGCATGTTTTCTAAATGATACATTCCTACAGTTATCCTCAACTCTGTCTTGGACTGAAAGGTGGACCCCACCTCTAGCTGACCGGTGGCCGGTGGAGGCTGCTCGACCCAACCCAAAGTCTCGGAAATACCGGGGTCCGAAAATAGAATGATCCAGTTACGCATTGAATGTAGGTGATCATGCTCGCTCGTAGATTGATGGTCAGATAAGAAGTTCCAACGACTCATAATCCTATCTATTTGGGCCGGTTGGCGAACCCAAGCAAGAAATTCCGCAGATAGTGACTCAAGCAAGTCTTTACAATAATATCTTCGGATGTATGCACCTCCTCATCTTCCTCGTCTTCCTTATCTTCCTCGTATTGATAATATTTAGAATGCATGACATAATTTATGTTTCCGGTCTCTAATCTCGAGCTGCTACATCCCATATTAACCTCGGGAGTGAAGGAGCTGCCGTTCTCAACATAGACCTCAGGATCCTCCTTGTATTCTACTAGTACTCGAAGTATCTACGTATTGCCCCGTAATAGGAATTTTACTTTGTTTTCCTTGGCCATGTGTGTCAAGTACCATAATTTGTAATCGGACTCATTTGGACCCCCCAAACCCACTCTGATAACCCCCATGAGGTTTGCACAACTAACTTTGCTCGTGTCGATGTAGACAAAAAATGAGTCCCCGTCTACATATGTCGATCGCTCCTAATGATCACCGTGATGTATCAAAATACGCTGCCACAACATCTGAACAAAAGATGAATAACTATTCAGAAAACTAAGCAAACAATATTCTAAAATGGTCTGCCTTAGACACACCCGATACACGCAGTCGTATGCTACCATGTGCAGCGATCGTGTGCAAGTTTCTGGGCATGAACATGATCACTGCACACGATTGTAGACGATCGTGTTAAACGATCGTGAACACATTAGTTGTGGCACTATGTCAAGGCCGTTGGACACGACCGTTCCACACGATCGGTGCACACGGTGGCTTCCCATCGTGTGCAGCGATCGTCTCCGGAAGAACTTGTCGAAAAAAATTCCAGCGGTAAAATATTGATACATACCTTGTTTATGAACTTAGAAATACGACAAATGAAGTCCTATTTTGAACGTCAACTTTTCTTTTCGAATAGTCTTGTGATTTTTATAAGATTTTTGAGAGGCCATCTGTCAAAAATGGTTGTGTTGTTTTGATGTGTAGGTTGTAGTTAAATTTTGGTTGTTGGACATTAATATCGATCGGTTTTGAGCAGATGGGGAAAAAAGAACAAAAAAATAGTTTAAATTAAATAAAATACAAAAAGAAAAGAGAAAGTGAACATTACAACTTTTGGGAGGATATTTTAGTCCTTTTAATCAAAATGGTACTAAAAACTTATACTTTCATGAATAGGAATATATAACTTGTCAATTTTATAATTTGGTAACAAAAAATTAATTCCCACGTAAATAATTGTATGCGATTATTGAATCAACAAAAACTCAAGTTAAGCATGTGATACCATGTAATAAATAAACTGGGTAATTTTTATTTTGTGAACCGCCGAATAAATTCGGTTATTATGTCGGAGTCGAGAACTATATCAAACCACATTGTTAGAGCAATGAATCTAAATTTTTGTAATTTCGAAGTGCTACCATATGTTTTATACATATAACAGGTTGTACGTCACCACCTTATTGACGAATTATCGGGACGAAAAATAGTAGTAATAATAATAATGATCGTGGCAATTATATGATATATAAATATATCTAATATATATATTTAAACCATCCCACCAAAAGAAGATAAGTATATATATATACTTATGAGAGAGCCGAGACGAGAAGGGTTCTGCCACTAAGGAAGAATTTTCCGGTAAAATCTCGCAGTTGTATCAACGAGTAGGTCACAATTATCAGTCGAGTTTTACAAACCGAGGTCAGAATAGCTGGAACGGGGCCGAAATTGCCGCTCAACGTCGGGCCCCCATACGGCCATTCTGGCTTGTTGTTACCCAAAATATTATCCGGAGATAGTATTGCTGGAATGATCGAGTAACAAACAAATGCGAGAACACTTTCGTGAGAAAATAGATAACACAAGATTTGCCGGGGTTGTTAATCCCGGGCTTGAATGCTCTCGCGAGATGTTATTAATAAATATACTGTCGAGTACAAATATTAATGTTAGAAACTATTACAAGGAGTGTAAAGACTTCTAGTTATCTAGGCTTTAGAGCGCGTAGATTGCCGGAAGAACCAGATAGATAAATCTGTGAGTTCTTGCTTGGGATATATGATGAATGTGTATGAATATCACTATGAATGTATTAGTGGTTGCCAAAAGAGCCTTTGATTCTCTCTTTGGTGTGTACTTCGCACTTAATTCGTAGTAGAATTCGCGTCCCTTTGTCTTTGCAGTGAGCTCTCTATTTATAGGGACGAGGTAGTTGGGACCCTCAGCGATCGCGGGCGACCGCCGTTTTTATATTATAATAAGGTGGACGACCGTCCGTCACGTGGCCGTTTCCTTTAAAGTCTCGCGCCGCTGCTGGAGCCACCGTGCGAGCTAATGGGAGGCCAAGACGCGTTACTGGCACTGCCTGGGAGGACCCACTTTGTACCTTTCGGCGGCTTTGTCGGTAGGTGTGGTAGGTGACAGCCGGGTCAAAGATCCTGTCTGTCGGTATCCTTTGAAGATCCGCACGTGGGCCACCGTCCAAGATTCGGTCTTCGACGACTTTGACGGATGCTGGATCCATACGTGGCACGAGATGATCGCCTCTGGTTCGCTCATTAAAAACGATCGTCAGATATTAGAAGACGATCGCTGGGTACCAAAAGACGGTCGCCGTATTGTGCCGAACTCTAGGAGTTTGTCCAGAGTATGTCTTCCATGGTTGGTTTCTCTGATCGTGATGACGATCGCCTATAGAGGCGTTTGAATCGCCGCACAACAATTGCCCCCGGCTCGCCTCGATGTTGAAAACACGGGGTGAGGTGGCACTGTTGGCGATCGCCAATGTTTAGCCGATCAGCCGATCTGAATTCAAATCCGGACGATCTCCTTTCGCGCCGGGGGCGGCGGGAAATGAAGGCGGGCTTTTAAAGTGACAGGGACACGCGTCGCGCCGCTGTTGGGGGAGTCCGACGGTTTGTCAGTCTTGTCGGCTGGCGTGCCCTCGAAAAGATGCGTACGCGGGATCCGAGGGCATTTTTTAATGCGTCCCTATGTGACGGTTGCGATCCAGCCCTCGAGATTTCTTCTATTTGCATCCAGACCCCTGCCTCCATCTATAAAAGGGCCAGAGCTTCTTCTCTTTTACTCTTTACACGTCCTTGCATCCATAGCTGAAATTCTGCAAAAATTTCTGGAGCTTCTTGTGCCGACTCTCTTCTTTTTTTTTTCTAGGTAAGAAAAAATCAATCTTCTATCTCCCTCTTCTCTTTACAATATGTCGGGAGGATCCAAGACCTTCGAGGCCGGAAGTTCTTCTGCCGCCGTGGTTTCGCCTGACCGGGAGGAGATTCCTGTCGGAGTCGACATGGAAACGGCCGTTGAGGCCATTCGTGCGGGGATTGCACCCGCAGAGCTCGAAGAGATTTTCAATGAGGCCGCGGTGGCAGCGACGGCGGAGTAGAGGGGCTCGCCGGCGGATGAGGACGAATTGGAGCGGCTAACTTGGGATCGAGGGAGTACGTTCGGCCCTGCCTTCATGGCCTTCGCTCGGATGATGGAGGCGATCGCCGGGCCCTATCCGGAATTCGATTTCGGAGCTTATTCTGCCGCTCACCCTTACGAGCATGTGAAGCGGACGGTTTTTCGGGCCGCCGTCCCGTCTCCGTGGACTCTCGGAAAAATCCGGAGTACGGCGACCGAGAAAGATCTGAGCCGTTGGAGGGCCAAATATCACATCCCCTCTGACGTTTTCTTGCACGTGCCCTCGGAGAATGAACGTGCCGATCAACCGCCTGAGGGCATGGTTGCCGTCAACGGGTTGATTATGGAGGTTGGTCTGCGATTTCCTCTTCCATTTGCCGTCTCCTACTTGCTGATCGCCTGGAATTTGTCGCCTCTTCAGCTGACGCCGAACGCTTGGCTACAGATTATCTGCACGTTGACACTGTTTGGCGGTCACCGGTTGTTCCGCCTCTTTTCCGCGCTGGAGATGAATTATCTGTTTAAATTGACCGCGCAGAAGGGGTCGATCGGCGGTAACCATATCCAAGGCCGAAGGGGGAGAGTGGTCCTCGGTGTGCCGAACAAGACTAGGGGCTACCTGGCTACATGGTGCTGGGTCGGCGGAGCGTGGTGATCGGCATCGAGTGACAGGCCGAATGAGGAGTTGGAGATCCCCGCCACTTTTCGGGAGAGGAATCCGAGTAAGGATTTTAACTCTCCCCTTGATTGAGCTTGTCTTGGACTGATCTAATTTTGTTTTCTTTTTGCAGGACCTCTCGTTCCAGCGATCGGCGATCTCCCTTTCGATTTCTTGATCGTTTGGGTGCGGATCCGTGCCTTGCCGGATTCTTTTATCAATGTTCGCTCGCTTAGTAGTGAAGCTCATCGGTTGGGGGCACGATTGTTTTGCTTCCCCCGTCACTTGAAAGCTCCAGGTACGAGTCTAAGTGGTGCTTCCTTGCTTGACGATTGTCTCCAGGAGGTCGTATCGTTTAAGTTGTTTGTCTAACTTGCTTGTACCTCTTCTCTGACAGAGGTTCATTTTCCCCGTTTTGCCGAGCCACCGCTAGAAATAGCCATGTCGAACCCGGGAGTTCTTGGTCGCCTTTACTTCGGTAAGAAGACTGGTCGCGTTCCTGCGACGACGTCTTGCCTGACTCCGGTGAAGGGGCCTGCTGATGCGCCGGTCACTGAACCGGTAGTTGGGGAGGAGGAACAACTTCAGCGCCGCAAGAGGCGGAGGCCGGAGGAGTCCCTACCGATTGCTGAGGCGGATGTGTCCATCCTTGAGCCTCCGGTTGCTGCGGCTCCTATATCTGCCATCCCGATGACGGAGCGATCAGGCCCTAGGCCTTCGACGTCCGGCTCCCGGTCATCGGGCGGGCCTACAAAGAAGGTGGCGATCGCTGAGGCGGAAACCTCTAGGGGCAAGCCATATTTTGGTCGCGATCCCGAGCTGGTCAATAGGTAAGAAAAGGACCAACATTTTCTGAGTTAGGCATTCTGAGCATGGTATAGGCTAACTCCTTGGTTTCCTTGGTTTGTGCTGTAGGGTTCGTCTCGCCGATCCGGACGTCGCTCCTATGGTGCTGGACTTTTTGTCGAGTAAGGCTCCGCAACAGTCCCTCGAAGTCCCTACTTACGTCCGCCAGGCTATCACCTCTCTGCCCAAGGCTTGGACGACCGATCTTGATGCGATCGCTCGTCGGCGATCTGGAGACGCCATGTAGGCGACCGTTGCCCTGGCTCTCCAGATGGCGACTATGGCCGTCCAAGCTGCTAGGGATTTTGAGGGGCGACCCTCCACTGCTCGTCTCCATAGTGACCTCGAGGCCATCCGGAACAAAAATATCGAGTTTGTCAACCGGATCCAGTCTATGGAGAAGGAGTATGAGGAGACGGCCAAAAGGGCTAAGCAGGACGTGGACCGATTGAAGCATGAGCTGAGCCGCTCTAGGGAGGCTGCCGACCGGTCCCGTGATAAGGAGAAGGAAACCCGCCAGAAGTTCGCGGCTTCGCAGGAGGATGCGGCCGGGCTGAAGGTGATGGTGGATCGGCTCAGCGGTGAGCTGGAGGCGGCGAAGAAGGAGCTGGAGAAGGCCAAGGGCGAGAATGCCGCCAAGGTGGTCGAGCTGGCGAAGGCCGAGAAGACGGCCGCGGATTTGAAGGGGCAGCTAAAAGCGATCGAGGTCGATCCCTACCTCAGCGTTGCGCACGTTGGCGAGTTCGCTTATTACTTGGCCTATGCAGACGCTGTTCGAGCCGCTAAAAAGGCAGGGATCGAGATCGGTCCCCTGATGGAGAGCTTCAAATCTTATGCCCTCGAGCATCCTCTGCACCCGGAGTTCTCCTTGCCGATCCTTGACTTTGTCGACTTCGGGATCGATTTGAGTTGGTATTCTGGTAAACTCATTCATCCCGAGGCCGATGGGGGGGCCCAAGCCGATCCACATCCTGAGGGTGGTGACCAGCCGGCGGGGCCTTGAGAGGCATTTTTGTTTTCCCCTGTAACTTGTACTTTTTGCTTTTGTAATGCCTTCGGGCCCCGTAATGTATGAAACTTGCGTTATGAATAAAATGTTCTTCTTTTCATACTGTCTCTTTACATACGATCGCCTTTGAATGTTTGCGTGCAATTTTTACAAGTACGTGTATGATTGCTTTCGACGTTTTGTTCATCCGACCGATTGTCCGAGTGTTGAAAGCATTGATATGTTTTGAATCGGAATTCTTACTTGTAATTTTTGTCGGACGACCCCGATCGTCCTGCGTGTGTTTGAGCGAAGCCGATCATGTGTGGTTCCTCTTTGTTCGATCGTATTTGAGATTAGCTCGACCTATCTCTGCCCCCTTGTTTTTGTTCACTTATGGTAAGTAAGGAAACAAAACTAGTTTGTTTGGCGAGCTATCTTCATTTTGCCGATTCTGAAGAATCATGTACGGTTGGGGTGTTCGATGGACCGACCTCCCCAATCGTGTCTTTGTGTGTGAGGGATATTGTGTATCCCGCGACTCACTTTTTGTGAGGGTCCTCCGTTAGGCTACGCTTGCCTTGTGTTAAAACGAAAGGCGGGTGATCTCGGTCTGGAGGAGTCCTTGCGCGGGGTGTCGTCGGCTTATTCGACTCCACGTCTGCGGCTTGTTGGCTCTGCTTCCACCTCGGCCCGCCATGAAGATGGCGACCCTCGTCGGTGTACGTTGAGATGGGGGTAGTGGCACGACGCGTTGTCCGGGTTCACCATGTAAAATGATGTACCTTGAGGACGCGCGATCGTGTCTACTAATTGTTTTGGAGGGTCCTTCGGCTACGCCGGCCTCGTATTTAGACGAAGGGCGGGCGATCTCATCCCAAAGGAACCTTGCATGGGCGAAGCTGTCGGTTCCATCGACCTCCAGGACCATGGCTGCATTGATTTTACCTCGGATCGTCGTGATCAACGATCGTCGGCGGTATGCGATATGCCTGGTGGGGCGATTGCCAGAGCAGATGGGGTAGGAAAAAATCTCATTATATTCCTTCTACATCATTGAAATTGAATACAAAATTTTCATTGGTAGTATTTTTTCAGATGCACGGTGTTCCAGGGGTATTGATCCGGAGTACCATCAGGATGCTCCAGTTCGTAGGCTCCTTTAGTTAGCCATCTGGATACTCTGAAAGGTCCCTCCCAGTTCGGACCGAAAATGCCTGTGTGGGTTTGGATCTTTTTGAGGACGAGATCGCCCACTTGAAACCTTCTTTCTTTGACCTTCGAATTGAAGAACTTATCGGCTCTCCTTTTGTGGATTGTGTTCTTCATTTCTGAGGTCAGCCGTCATTCTTCGAGCATGTCTAGGTCGATTCGTCGGGCCACTTCGTTGTCGGTCGTTATCTCCTGCTCGGTTCGATGGCTGAGGACGGCGATCTCTGAAGGGATCACCGCTTCTGTTCCGAAGGCAAGGGCGAATGGGGTTTCGCCAGTTGAATTACGGGTCGTCGCTCGGTAGGACCACAAAACATCTGGGAGCTCGCTCGCCCATCGTCCTTGCCTGGATTCGAGTCGCGCTTTAATCGTGTGTTTGAGGATCTTATTCACTGCCTCTACCTGCCCGTTCGTCTGAGGGTGATAGGGCGCTGAGAATAACCTTTTGATTCCCCACTTTTCACAGAATTGCATGACTTCTAAGCCGTCGAATTGTTTTCCATTGTCGGAGATGATGGCTTGGGGCAGACCGAATTGGCATATGATGTTTTTCCAGATAAACTTGATCACCTGTTCCTGGCCGATCTTGTTTAGTGGCTCGTCCTCTGCCCACTTGGTGAAATACTCGACCCCTACGATAGCAAATTTACAGCCCCCTGGAGCCGTCGGCAGGGGACCAATAAGGTCGATGCCCCATTGCGCAAATGGCCAAGGGCTATACATGGAGGTGAGCTGTTCGGGTGATAGTTTAATGTTGGGGCCCATTATCTGACACCTATGACACGATCTGGCATAGGCGATCGCATCTTTCCGAAGTGATGGCCAGAAAAACCCTTGTCTGGTTGTCTTATGGATGAGGGCTCGCCCGCCCGCATGGTTTCCACAAATTTCGTCATGGATCTCAGCTAAAACGAGCCGACCTTTCTCCAGTGTAATACACTTGAGGAAGGGAAGGCTGAAGGCTCGCTTGTAAAGCCGGTCGTCCAATAGGGTATATCTGGTCGCACGAAGCTGGAGTTGGCGAGCTTTAACACGGCCGCCGTGACCGCCTGCCCTTTAAGTATTTGATGAACGGAGTCATCTAGTTCTCTCGGCGATGGCGACCGTGGTAACCGTGCTTCGCCGATCGCCGGCCTTGCTGACTTTGTGATTTGGATATTGGAGAAGTCGGGTGCCCCATCCGATGATGCTAGCTTGGAAAGAGCATCGGCCTGGGAGTTGTGCTCTCTCGGGACTTGTTCAATTAGTACTTCTTCAAATTTTGTGCACATTTCGGCGACCAGCTCTTGGTATTTGACCATCTGTTCGCCGCGTGCCTCATATTCTCCCTTGACTTGGTTTACGACCAAAAGGGAGTCCATGAAGATATGGAGGCGACGAACATCTAGGGCGAGGGCTAGATCGAGCCCGCCTACCAAAGCTTCGTATTCAGCTTCATTGTTGGTCGCACGAAAACCGAAACGCACAGCATTTGTGAAACTCTGACCGCCTGGGCTGATGAGGACTATCCCTGCCCCTGCTCTCGAATTGGTCGCTGAGCCGTCCACATATAACTTCCAGGCAGGTCAGCCGACCTGGGTTGGACTGTGAGGGAAAGTTAATTCCACCACGAAATCCGCCAGAGCTTGGCCCTTGATCGCCGTGCGAGGAGCGTAAGTGATACCGTATTGGGTGATCTCCAGCGACCACTTGAGGAGTCGCCCATTGGTATCCGGTCTGTGTAGGACTTGTCTTAGAGGTAGAGTTGTTAGGACTTCCACTTGGTGATCGAAGAAGTAAGCCCTCAGCTTACGAACACTCATGACAAGGGCGTAGGCGATCTTCTCCAATGGCGTATAACGTGTCTCAGCGTCGTGGAGCGCCTGGCTAACATAGTAGATCGGCAAGTGGGCTTGCCCCTCTGCTCGCACCAGAACGGCACTCAACGCGACCTCCGAGGCCGCTAGGTAAAGGAATAATATTTCACCGGGGTCGGCTTTGCCAGGATCTGGGGGTTAGATAGATATTCCTTTATCTTGGCGAATGCTATCTGGCTTTCCTTCGTCCATGCGAACTTCTTGTTTTTGATGGTTGCGAAGAAAGGCTTGCTTTTATCGCCGAGCCGTGATATGAAACGGTTGAGGGCGGCTAGACATCCTGTGAGGCGTTGCACCTGCTTGATGTTTCGCGGTTCTTGCATGTCAAGGATCGCCTGCACCTTGGTGGGGTTCGCCTCGATCCCCCTTTGGCTCACTATGTGCCCCAGGAACTTCCCGGAGCCCACCCCGAAGTTGCATTTCTTGGGGTTCAGTTTCATGTTAAACTTCTCAAGGATGGCGAATGTCTCGGCGAGATCGTTGAGGTGATCTTCCTTCTTGAGGCTTTTGACTATGATATCGTCAATGTAGACCTCCATGGTCTTGCCGATCTGATTAGCGAACATTCTGTTGACTAATCGCTGATAAGTCGCCCCTGCATTTTTCAAGCCGAACGGCATTCAGACCCAAAAGTATATGTCTTTTTCCGTGTGGAAAGATGTGTGTTTTATGTCTTCCTCCGCCATTGGGATTTGATGATATCCGGCGAAGGCATCCATAAATGACATCATTTCGCAACCTGCCGTACTATCGACCAAGTGATCAATATGAGGCATCGGAAAGTGATCTTTTGGACATGCCGCGTTGAGGTCGGTGAAGTCAATGCATAACCTCCAGGAGCCAGTTGGCTTTTTGACGAGAACCGCGTTGGCGACCCATTGTGGTTCGTCTGTGGCTACTCCGATTAATTTGTTGTTGAGTAACTTCTGGACTTCTATGTCGAGCGCTGCGTACTTCTCGGGACCGAACTTCCTACGCTTTTGGTGAACAGGCTTCATTGCCTGGTCGATCTTCAGAAAATGGCAAGCATGTTCGGACTTATGCCAACCATGTCTCGATGCGACCAGGCAAAGACTCCGATGTTCCTACGTAGCAAGTTGATCAGATCCCCCTTTAATTCGTGGTCGATGCTTGCGCTGATCTGTACTTCCCGTTCTGGATGAACCGGATCCATCGTAATACTTTCCAACTCTTCGACAGGGACGGTCGCCTCTCGTTTGGTGCGATCTCCGGACTCTGTCCTTGGATCGATGTCAAGACTTGGCTCGAAACCGATCCTTGGCTCGATGTCGTCCGTCGATTGATGAGCGATGGCGTCCCCTGAGTCGGGTTGGTACGATGTGCTCGGCTCGTCGATCTCCATGTGTTGATCGTCGATCGCTTCAATGTTACATATAGTATGGGAAGTATTGGAAGAAGTAACAACATAGGAGTAATTCAAACATCTTTTTGCCATTAGCTGATCTCCTTTTACAGTACCGACCGTCCCATCGGCAGTGGGGAATTTGATACAGTAAAAGAAAGATGAGGCGACCGCCTCAAAGGTTTCTAAAAAGGGGCGACCTAGGAACCCATTATAGATGCTGGGCCTATCTATGATTACAAAACTTAGGTTCCTAGTAATCCTAACCTTGGGATCATAAAAGCATATTAGCTCGACAGAGAGCTTAATCCTCCCGTAGGCTCGGACCGTGTTGTCGCCAAACCCTTGGAGCACGGTGTCGAAAGGCTTGATGAATTTGATTAAGTTGCCGAGTTGGTCTAGCGCGGATTTGAATATGATGTTACAGAAACTCCCATTGTCTACCAGTATGCGATCGACCGTCTTCCCAAGGATACAGGCGGAGATCACCAGTGCATCCTCTTTGGGGCATTGCACTCCCTCCCTGTCTTTGTTGGAGAAGGTGATGAGTGCGTCTTTAGAGATGGTCGGCTCCGGAGGTACCACGACATGGACCCCAGCGAACGTTCTCAGCTAGGCCTTTCGCTTCCTGTTTGACATGGTGGAAACCGGGGAAAGGCCCCCGAGGTTTCCACCTCCCGCTTGGAGCATGTTGATCCGACTGCCAGGGTTGATCGGAGGGATCGATTCATCCGAGTACTCCGGCTCGTGCTCGATTCTGGCGACCAGATTGGGGGGAGTTCTTTCGCATTGTCGGCGCTCGCGCCCTCCGGTCCTATCCGTCCTTGGCTCTGGCTTGGTGACCAAGTTGTCCAGTTTGCCTTCCTCAAATAGTCACCAGAGCTGTCTGAGGAGGTCGCGGCATTGGCTAGTGTTGTGGCCGAGACTCTTATGATAGGCACAGAATTTGCTACGGTCTAGGTGACCGTGGTCCCTTATCGGCTTTGGTTTGGAAAGCCATTCACGACCCTTGATCGCGTTGAAGATGTGGGCCGGAGATAAGTTGAGGTTGTGAAGAAGGTGGACCTCTACATCTTCGAATGCTTTGAACTCGCCAGGCGGCTTGGCGACCGCCTTTCTGGGCTTGGCGACCGCCTTCTTCTGGACAAGGGATGGTGCCTTTCCTTCTTCGGATGGTCCTTCATCTAATCGGAATGAGAGCATCCTCTGCCTGGCCAGGAAATCGGCGGCTTTGCCGCGGAAGACCGAATAGGTCGGGGGGATATCCTTTGTGAGGTGCCTGAACATGGGTGAGCGTCCGTGGGATCCGCTCATGACTGAGTTGAGAGCGAGCTCTTCGCTGATGGGCTCACCGGTGAGAACTATCTCGTCTACCCGGTCGATGTAATCTTCGTCTGACTCGTCCTTCCCCTGCTTGATTTTCATCATACGGTGGGGGCCTTCAGGGCGAGCGACTTTGGCGGCCCCCTGCTTGATTTTCATCATGCGGTGGGGGCCTTCAGGGCGAGCGACTTTGGCGGCGAAGTACGTTGTGAAGTCTTTCGCCAGTTTCTCAAAGCAGTTGATTGAGCGAGATGGTAGTGAGACGTACCATCTGTGGGCGAGGTCGCCCAGATTTAACGGGATCATTCGACACTTCGTCGCGTCTGATGCTCCGCATCCGGTCATGTAGATCCGGAATTTGCTCAAGTGGGTTTCCGGATCCGATCTCCCCTCATATAGAGGTGTTTGTGGGGGATTGATCGTTGGTTGGACTGGGGCGAGCTCGATCTGAGTCGCGAGTGGTTCGCTTGATCCAACGATCGATCTCCTAGCGCCTGCCCCATTTTCCAGGAGCGCCTTTACCTCGTCTAGCTGGCGTTGCATGGCGGCGATCGTCGTCGCCTGACTGCTCGCCGACTGGCTCTCAGAGCGCGAACCAAGGCGATCGTGTACTGATCCCCTAGCCCCGTGGTGAATGACGATCTCCCTGCCAGTGGGTTCCTTCCTCGGGCGAGCAGGGGCTCGCTGACCGACTTGTCTCCTGGGAGTCGGATACGCCGAACTCCTGGTAAAGGATTCGGAAACCGATGTCTCCCGGCTGGGGCCTGAGTGCCCAGGTCGCCATGAGGGATCGCTCCCCAGGCGGCTGAAGACGTAATCGTCCCGTCTTACGAGAGCCTTCTCCTGTGGCTCGGGGCTTTCTGTCGATTTCTCGACATAAATCCCCTTGAGCTTCCGTTTGCTCGCCCTACGGTTAGCTGACGGAGTGATGGTGGGCGAATCGCGGGCTCTTTGTCGTTCCTTGAGGATGGATATAGCCTCCTCAATCTGTTCCGATGTCTGGAACTGATCGAGTGAGAGGCCAGAACCGTCCCTCGGGGGCGGGAGTGAGAGCCTAGCGTCGCCACGGTCGCCTTCCGCCGTGGGCTGGGATTCGGTCCGGGCCGGAACGAGATTTCCGGCGGATCTTAGGGTGGCTCTCTTGGAGGTCGTAGCAGAAGTCATTTTTCTGAAGGTTTTTCTGTTGAAGAACAGTGAGTGTTTCTTCAAGTATATGTCCGGAGAACAGTGAGTGTTCTTCGAGACGGTAGGAATAAAAATGAAGGTTTTGCCCCCTTCCTCTAGCGCCAATTGTTGTTACCCAAAATATTATCCGGAGATAGTATTGCTGGAATGATCGAGTAACAAACAAATGCGAGAACACTTCCGTGAGAAAATAGATAACACAAGATTTTCCGGGGTTGTTAATCCCGGGCTTGAATGTTCTCGCGAGATGTTATTAATAAATATACTGTCGAGTACAAATATTAATGTTAGAAACTATTACAAGGAGTGTAAAGACTTCTAGTTATCTAGGCTTTAGAGCGCGTAGATTGCCGAAAGAACCAGATAGATAAATCTGTGAGTTCTTGCTTGGGATATATGATGAATGTGTATGAATATCACTATGAATGTATTAGTGGTTGCCAAAAGAGCCTTTGATTCTCTCTTTGGTGTGTACTTCGCACTTAATTCGTAGTAGAATTCGCGTCCCTTTTGCTGCTGCAGTGAGCTCTCTATTTATAGGGGACGAGGTAGTTGGGACCCCTCAGGCGATCGCGGGCGACCGCCGTTTTTTATATTATAATAAGGTGGACGACCGTCCCGTCACGTGGGGCTGTTCCTTTAAAGTCTGGCGCTGCTGCTGGAGCCACCAGGCGAGCGATGGGAGGCCAAGACGCGTCTGGCGGTATGCTGGGAGGACCCACTTTGTACCTTTCGGCGGCTTTGTCGGTAGGTGTGGTAGGTGACAGGCTGGGGTCAAAGATCCTGTCTGTCGGTATCCTTTGAAGATCCGCACGTGGGCCACCGTCCAAGATTCGGTCTTCGACGACTTTGACGGATGCTGGATCCATACGTGGCACGAGATGATCGCCTCTGGTTCGCTCATTAAAAACGATCGTCAGATATTAGAAGACGATCGCTGGGTACCAAAAGACGGTCGCCGTATTGTGCCGAACTCTAGGAGTTTGTCCAGAGTATGTCTTCCATGGTTGGTTTCTCTGATCGTGATGACGATCGCCTATAGAGGCATTTTAATCGCCGCACAACATGGCTGTCAGAACTTGAAACCTTTTACACCGTTAGAAAGCCCTCTTTATGAGCTTCATCATTCTAGTTTTAGTTTCCGGATTGGGTCGAGTATTATGGTGTGTGTGTTACTGTGTGTGCGTGTGTGTTTGTGTGTGCGTGTGTGTGTTAGGTGTGTATGTGCGTTGTGGGTGCTGGTGTGTGCGCGTTGTGTGTGATGGTGTGTGTGCGCTGTGTGCGATGGTGTGTGTGTTTTGTATGCTGGTATGTGTGTGTTTGTGTGGGGGTATGTGTGTTGTGTGTGTGTGTATTGTGTGTGTGTGTGTGTGTGTGTGTGTGTGTGTGTGTGTGTGTGTGTGTGGGTGTGTGTTTGTGTGTGTGCAGGAGTGTGTGTGTAAATTATGTGAGTTATTGTAAATTTCGGGCTTTACCGACTTGGGATATCGGTGTGTTTTTACGTATAAAAATTGTGTTAGTCGATGTTAAAGAAGCTCCCGGTGAGGTTACGATAGACGAGAGACGTTAAAGCGACTGTTAGATAGTCATATAAAGTTTTGGGTGGAAAACATAAATTTTGAAAGCCTAGGGCTATGAAATTTAGGAATTAAAAACAAAATTGGACTTGAATGAAGTTTTCTAAATCTTCAATTTGACCCTGAACTTTAATATTTTCTTTAAAAGTGTATAACCTTTTTTTCAATCCAAAATGGGTCAAACAACTTACAAATGGCTCCTAATTCGAAACACAACCTTCTTACACCTCGATAACGTGTGGAGTGTGTCCGTAACTATATCTCACCTAAACTGGGTTAAATTACACTACTACAAAATACCCATTTAACAGCGGACAATTAACAGCGGTTATCGTAAAACCGCTGTTAAATTTGTGCGGTGGCACGGTTCGTAAATACTATGAAAAATTAACAACGGTTATTACAGAAACCGCTGTTAAATTAAGACAGTTAACGGCGGTTTCTGTAAAACCGTTGTTAAAATCCGCCAATTAACGACGGTTATTCAGAAACCGCCGTTAATTTTTCATATTTTACGGCGGTTTCTTAATAACCGCCGTTAATTGGCGGGTTCTAACAGCGGTTACTTGAAAACCGCTGTTAGACTTCCATTTAATTACACCCGTTTCTTTCTTTCTTTCTTCTTTTTTCCTTTCTTTCTTCCTACGCTTGACTCCGCGACTTTTCACAGGCGACCCGCGACCTCCGGCGACCTCCTGACCCCCGCGAACTCCGGCGACCTCGAGACCCCCGCAACCTCCTCGGCGTTTCGCAATCGACCACCGCGAATTATTTGGTAATTATTCCGAACTCTCTTCTTTGTTCCTATTTGGTAATTTTATCTAGTCTTTTAAGGATTGTTGTGTGATGTTTAATGTGTATGTTGTGTGTGTATGTGCATGTATAGGTGTGGCAGTGTGTGTGCGTGCAGTGTGTGTGTGTATTGTGTGTGGCAGTGTGTGTGTGTATTGTGTGTGTGTGTGTGTGTGTGTGTGTGTGGCAGTGTGTGTGTATTGTGTGTGGCAGTGTGTGTGTGTGTGTATCGTGTTTGTTTGTGTTGTGTATATTGTTTGTGTGTAATGTAGTTTTACATGTTATTTTCTTCTTGTTTGTCGTATAATTTAATCGATTTAGTTGAGTGTGCGTGTTTAATTATGTGTGTTGCTTTTGACAACACTATTTTGTGGAACACGAATTATTTTGGGATAGCTTTGGTTAACTTCTTAAGGATCTTCTTCCTTTGGGATAGATGTTAACTTTCGTCTTAAGGATCTTCTCCCAACAGTTCGTGCAGATAGAGTTAGCAATCTTGACAAAGCCATAAGTTGACGTAGTATACAGTTAATTCTATTTTGACAACCATTGTTCATGTTTCTATTGTAAACAACAATTATAGGACTACCATACCTTTGTCATTCTCTCTGTCAAAACAATTTTCAAAAAGTTAGTAATCATATAGAAATGAAATTCTTCCCCTTTATACAAAACAATAGAAAATTGATGAACATAGTATGTGTAACAGAAAAGAAGAAATGGATCGAAGTTGGATGAATGCAAGTCGTGCGAGTGCGGAGTATGACAATGGAATTGAGCAATTTCTTAAATTTGCTCGACAACATCGCTTGGAACCCGATGAACGATACTTTTGCCCTTGTGTGAAGTGTATGAATGGGAGACGACATGAGGCTGACACAATTCGTGAACATCTTGTTTGTGAGGGGATAAACACCAACTATACGGTGTGGATATGGCATGGCGAAATAGTAGATGTTCCAACTGGAAACACTCATGTAGATATAGATGGTGATCAATTTGAAGAAATGATTCGTGATGTCGGACAAGAATCATTTCAAAGAGCTCATGTTTATGATGCGTTGAAAAGTGATTCGAGACTCCATTGTATCGGGGTGTGAAAATTTCACACGTCTATCTCGCCGTGTTGAAGTGGTTAATTTGAAGGCAATAAATGGGTGGAGTGACAAAAGTTTCACCGAATTGCTCCGATTGATGAATGAGATGCTACCAACAGCAATACATTGCCTAAGCGTACCTATGAGGCGAAGAAGGTTTTGTGTCCGATGGGTATGGAGTATAAAAATACACGCTTGTCCCAATGATTGCATCTTGTATAGAAAAGAGTTTGAAGAATTGCATAAGTGTCCTAGGTGTGGGGTATCACGATACAAAGTGAAGAATGATGGAGAGAACACACAACAAGGACCTCCGCGAAGGTGTTATGGTATCTTCCGATTGTTCCAAGGTTCAAGCGATTGTTTGCTAATAGAGATGATGCAAAGAATCTCACATGGCACGCAAATGAGAGAAAATGCGACAAAGCTAATTCGTCATCCAAATTGATGCCGCACAATGGAAGAAAATAGATCATTTATTTCCAGTTTCGGGAGTGACGCAAGAAACCTTAGGCTTGGACTTTCCACGGATGGAATGAATCCGTTCGATAACTTAAGCACCAAGCATAGCTCTTGGCCTATTTTACTTGTGATATATAATCTACCTCATTGGTTATGTATGAAACTAAGTACGTTATGTTGTCAATGATGATTTCAGACCAAAACAACCGAGAAATGACATAGATGTTTATCTAAGTCCGTTGATTGATGACTTGAGAATGATGTGGGATGAAGGGATTTACGTGTTTGATGGTTACCGCCAAAGAAAGTTTCAAGTTGCGTGCAATGTTATTTTATACGATTAATGACTTTCCCGCATATGGAAACTTGAGTGGATATAGTGTGAAGGGACATCATGCATGTCCTATATGTGAAGAAAACACAAGCTACATCCAGTTGAAACATGGAAATAAAACAGTTTACACTCAACATCGGAGGTTTCGCTTGCCATCACCCGTATCGTAGATTGCGAAAAGCTTTTAATGGATTCCTTAAAATGGACTTGCGCCGATGCCCTTAACAGTGAGCAAGTGTATGATCGTGTGAAGAACATAAATACTATATTTGGAAAAACTAAAAAGAAGGTCACACGACAAACATTTGGATGAAGAGGTCAATATTTTTTGATCTTCCTTACTGGAGACATCTAGATGTTAGACATTGCATAGATGTTATGCATGTCGAAAAAAATGTTTGCGATAGTGTGATCGGCACACTTCTCAATGTTAAACACAAAACAAAGGATGGTGTCCAGGCTCGTCAAGACTTAGAGGAAATGGGTATACGTCCTCAGTTGCATCCGCAAGTAGTCGGCAAACGAACTTATCTTCCCCCGGCATGTTATACTTTATCCAGAAGAGAGAAAATCACTTTTTGTAATTGTTTACAAGGCATTAAAGTGCCACAAGGTTATTCGTCGAATATTAAGAGTCTTGTATCGATGCAAAATCTGACATTGGCCGGCTTAAAGTCTCATGAATGTCATGTCTTGATGCAACAACTTCTAGCTGTGGCTATACGTGACGTCTTGCCTAAAAAAGTGAGAAATGCCATAACTCGCTTATGTTTTTTCTTCAATTCTATATGTAGCAAAGTGATTGATCCTTTGGTTTTGGATGAGTGGAAAAACGAGGCTGTTGTTCTCTTGTGCCAATTGGAGATGTATTTTCCTCCTTCTTTTTTTGATATTATGGTTCACTTACTTGTCCATGTAGTTAGAGAGATTGAAGAGTGTGGCCCCGTTTATTTGCGATGGATGTTTCCGATTGAGCGATACATGAAGATTTTTAAAGGGTATAGTAAAAACCCATTTCGTCCAGAAGCATATATTGTTGAGAGGTATATTGCAGAAGAAGCAATCGAGTGTTGCACAGATTACATGTCACAAACACCATCTGTAGGGCTTCCGAAGTCTCGACATGATGGGAAACTTAATGGAAAGGGTACACGAGGTGTTAAAATATTAACCAAGAATCGCGATGAGGTGCTTCAAGCACATTTGTACGTTTTGAATAACACTGATGAGGTTCTTCCGTACTTGTCTGCTCACAAGAATCTTTTGAAGACAAAGAATCCCCGAATGAGCGAGAAATGGTTGTTGATTGAACATAATAAGACTTTTTTGAGGTGGTTTAAGGTACAAATCTCGAAAGTGATAGCGCATCCGAAATGTTAAAATGGCTAGCTTACGGTCAAGTCCGATGTCGTAACTTGGAATGGATATGATATCAATAAGTACTCATTCTATACAAAGTCACAAGATGACAAAAGTTCGGTTCAAAATAGCGGAGTTACTCTTCAAGCCGAGTCCATGCACTTTTCAAGCTCGAAAGATAAAAATCCAGTTATGGCATCGGCAAGTTACTATGGAGTTATTGAAGATATATGGGAACTTGATTATGTCAAGTTTAGAGTGCCTATTTTTAAGTGTAAGTGGGTTGATAATAACACGGGTGTGGTAATCGATGAACTGGGCTTTACATTGGTAGATCTTCATAAGATAGCTTACACTGACGAGCCTTTTATCATGGCATATCAAGCTAAACATGTGTTTTATGTCAAGGATCCATGCAATGAAATATTATCAGTGGTCATTCCGGGTAGAAGTGTGGATATTAATGAAACTGAAGAGTCAAGTTTTGACATTTGTGAGTTTATTCCTTTATCAACACGGATGCCGACTATCGTTGAAGAAAATGTAGCAGCATTTACATACATGCCATTCGAGATGATCATGATGAAGGCATATGGGAAAACGTTGTTATCTAGAGTCAAGTTAGATAGTTGATGATGAAGGCATAGTCGATTATGTTGAATTGTAGTATTAATGTTCAATTTTGTGACATTGTTAATGATAAAGTTGTTTTTGTTAAATTTTAGTATTAATGTTGAACGTTCTGTTATGAAGAATCAAGTATTTATATTTTAGTAATTAAGATTATTTCATTATTTGTTATTAAAAAAAAATGTGTGTGTGCGTGTGTATATGCACTCTGTGTAGTGTGCGTGTGTATATGCACTCTGTGGCTTAGTCTACGTCAAGCTATTGTTTGCTCAGTGTCTGATAAATCACAAGCATATGCTGTACAGGTTGTGTTCATCTTACTATGTTTTTCTGTTCTATTGTTTACCTGCAACTTCTCTATATTTGTATTGTCTAATTTGGGAGTTGCAATAATGCCAATACGGAGGAAGCACAGATTGAATGTGTTTCCCCTACTTAACTAAGGTCAAAATGAAAAGTTAAGATTTAACCAAGAGATTTCATCTGAGTTTTCCTGCCAAAATTTTGACAGAATATATAACTTATTTAACGACTTATATTATATCATTGTTAGAAAAATATGTTTTTTTTTCTGTTCGATTATATCGAGATATTACTGATCTCTCCTATGTAACTTTTGATAGGTAAAGGAGCAGATTCATGAAGCTGGATATTATGTAGATGTTGATATAAGTGATAAGACCGTGAACAAGAAGGTGATACAAATTTTGCTCCAGTGCTTAATACCATGTTGTAGTTCTTCATATAACTACGTACATAGATATTACTCTTGTTCGACAAAAAGGAGTCCCATTTGAAACTGTGTTTGTTACATAAGAATGAGTTGACTATTTATTAACGGTACTAAAATGTGATACATCATCGTCAAGTTTATTAGTCATGTCTTCCTGTCGATCTATATATTACAAGTACCTATACTTGGGTTGGAGTAATCATGGAATAAAGGTACATCTTTAAGAAGTTTAAGTTGGAAAGATGACTGCTTTACATGAAATTATGGGGCAATATCTACTCGCTTTAACAAAGCGTTGCTTAATTTGGCTTTCGTTATATTTAAACGGAAAACCAAATGCTTACAAGCGATGACTATCAAGAATATCTTGTGGTTAACTTGTGTATGTGGTCGTTGATATATATTTGGTGCAGTGCAGGAAGCTCAAGATAAACTCTCATTTGTGGTTGGCAAAGAGGAGATTGAAAACGGAAAGGTTGTTTCTCTGCAATTTTTTTCTGTTTTGCAAAATCACACACCTTAAGGATAACTCTCATTCCAATAAGGTCATTGTTATAGTACTCGCCCTCATCTAGAACTGGTCTATCTTGATCTGTCACCAATATCGTCGACCCAACAAGTTTTCGTTATTTATTTATTAGCAACATGTTTCTCTTCTTTTTTCCCTTTTTTTATTTATGTAGTCGGTCGATGATGGTTTCAAAGGACGATTCATTGGTTACTAGTCTTCAGTTTTTTCGTATGTGGGGCATTCTGTGATATTAAACATTATTACTTTATACAAGGTGTGTCTGTTGATGCTTTTTTAACCAACGTTGTAGATCACTTATAGTGTACCGTTTTCATATCACTGAGCCGATCACGATTCAGGAGGTGGTCAAGGTGTGTAAACTGTACTTTTCTTTTCTGTGCTACTTCAATTTTTTTTTTCTCTTTTTATTTTTATTTTTTGGTTTCATCCTAAATGGTTTGTTTTTGTTCAGATCAAGATCGGAGTCCTAAATCTTGCCATTGTAATACCTCAGGTAGTTAGAGTCATGCTTCTCTATTGTTATCCTTGCTTAATTGTAATGACTGATTACAGAACTACCCCTTAAGGTTAATATATTTATAGAAAACTCCATTTATCTTTTAAAATTACAAGTACCTTCGTAAAGTGTTACAAGCACCACCTTGAGTGAATTTCCACAACAGCTATCACCTGAGATGCAATTTGTAAAAAGAGAAAAACAATTATTAAGGGGTATTGCAATTTTTAAAGAAAACTTCAGGGTTTGTTTTCCTAATTAAGCCCTTCAAACTCGGTTGTATTGTCAATGTTTCTCCTGATAATAACACATGGCCATCCTTAAATATTTTAGGCTGTTACATTTCTTCAAATATGATTCAAGTTTGGTGAAGCTTTATTTTTACTTATTTATTTATTTATCTTCAGATGATAGTCTCGCTTGTTGAACTTCAAATATGAGTGAATTTCCACAACAGCTATCACCTGAGATGCAATTTGTAAAAAGAGAAAAACAATTATTAAGGGGTATTGCAATTTTTAAAGAAAACTTCAGGGTTTGTTTTCCTAATTAAGCCCTTCAAACTGGTTGTATTGCTGAATGTTTCTCCTGATAATAACACATGGCCATCCTTAAATATTTTAGGCTGTTACATTTCTTCAAATATGATTTAAGTTTGGTGAAGCTTTATTTTTACTTATTTATTTATTTATCTTCAGATTTGCTGGAGACATCAATTATGCTGAACTTCAACCCCCCCGCCCCACCCCACCCATCAGAATTGGTTGCTTTCAGAAATATGAAACAAAATTTGATAATTTTCATATTCAAGCTGGAGTACTCCCTTTATCATTTATCCCTGTTTTCTCGTTATTGATGACTGATGTAAGGTTTGCTACTTGTTTATGAGTCCCAGTTATCTTATGGTTGCTTTCTTATGTCGGCATTCTGTGTTTTATTAATGCAGGCACATGGCGTCTCCTTCTCGTTCCCCTCACACTCCTCCCGCTCGTTCTCCTCATTCCTCCCGGTCTCCCGATGCTCATACACGTAGTACTTCTACATCGAGAAATCCCACGCGATGTAGAAGTATGTCGAAACGCCGTGTTGACGGAAAAAATTACCTCTTCACATTGATCCAAGACGGGAAAGATCAAATACGAACACAAATTGAAGTTAAGTACGTACTTGGGAAAACTTGCCAAAGATCATGTCTCGATACTGCATAAGAGTTGGAAGCAAGTACACGACAAGCCGGATAAAGAAATGTTGTGGCAGGATATATTGGTACATGACTCTCTTTTTGCAACCATGCTTCAAATTGAATTAATATACTTTAATTTACTGAAAATCACAAATTATTTTATTGAAAATCACAATTTCTTTCTCTATTTCACAATTATTATACTAGTATTTAATATAATATAATGATGAAATTGTGATTTTCAGTAAAATAATTTTCAGTAAAATAAAGCATATTAAATGCTTCGTATCATGTTCCAAAGCACATTAACTACTTATTATGTCTCAATGCGCACACAATAAAAAATTCGATAAACTATACTATCCTTAATGAAGAAAATTGAGAATGAAGAAAAACACTAGGAGATTTTCAAACAACTGCATTGGGATAAACTATACTATCCTTAATGAGCAAGACATGCCAAGATTTAACAGTTTTCAAGTCTGATAACACATTGTAGATGAATCTCCCTATCCCGTTCTCAAACCAAAATGACAGATTCAACCGCCATTAAAAGGAATACCTTACATTGACGGTTTAAGAATCAAGAAAAAAAATCTCATTTATACAATGGCTAAACTCAAGCTCAAAGAAACTGTGGTATAAGTACTCATCCTACTCATTTATGTTCATCAGCTAAGGCACTTAACCAAATAAATACTATTACCTTCCCAGTTCTTGCTAGTTCTTTGATACCAAACTTTTTGAGATTTCTCAAGACAACTGCCATCTTCCCAGGGTCTCCAGTCTGATGTAGGCCAACTCATCAGACATTCCTTTGTCTGATGTAGGCCAACTCATCAGTGGCGGATTCGTTTTTTTACATCACTCATTGTGTGGCTAACTCTAGTTTTAATTGTCAATATGTAGGCCAATTTTGATGTTAGCCAGATTAGAAATCTTGGTCATTTTCAAAAGACGTGTTTACAGTCCATTGGCGTAAAATGGAGGCAGTTTAAGTCTGATTTGACCGGTGAGTACATATATGGTCCAAGCAAAAAAAAATCTCCTTGTGACAAGTATGGTATCTCCGAGGAGGACCGGAGAGATTTCAAAAGGATTCGTGAGGACTCCGCTTGGGAGGTAAAACCGAATACAATGTTTTAAGTTTTTTTTTTAAAGTTCAATGCTGAAAATAATGAACGCATAATCAAATAAGATAATTTCTAATTAGTAACATAAAATCAAATAAAAAATGTTTTAAGTTTTTTTTTTAAAGTTCAATGTGAAAATAATGAACGCACAATCAAATAAAATAATTTCTAATTAATAACATAAAATCAAATAAAAAATGTTTTAAGTTTTTTTTTTAAGTTCAATGTGAAAATAATGAACGCACAATCAAATAAAATAATTTCTAATTAATAACATAAAATCAAATAAAAAAATGTTTTAAGTTTTTTTAAAGTTCAATGTGAAAATAATGAACGACAATCAAATAAAATAATTTCTAATTAATAACATAAAATCAAATAAAAAAATGTTTTAATTTTTTTAAGTTCAATGTCAAAATAATGAACGCACAATCAAATAAAACAATTTCTAATTAATAACATAAAACTGAATAATTTTACAAGAATCAAATAAAACAATTTCTAATTAAGAACCTATTTCTAATTAAGAACATCAAATATGAAAAAATGTTTTGAATTTGAAAATATTTATAAAATTGTTTATGGATTATTTGATACTTGTATCAGGAACAAAGAAGTAAGAAACAAGAATTAGCCAAAATGAACATTCCGCATTATATGGCTCGAGGAGGGTACGACTTGGTGGATATACGGGAGATGGAGAGGAAGATGAAGGAGCGTCGAGAAGTATCCAAATCTGAAGAAGATATTGTTATTGATCCTCCGTCTCCACCTACGCGTCATCAAAGATGGAATCTTGGTCATACAAAAAGACGGGAGGGTACGTCATCCGATGCTGCACGGGAGATTGTCGAGAGGATTGTAAGTTCTTTTTTAAGAATTATTTTTTCTTGTAAGAAAAAGAAAAAGCTCCCCTTTTTTGTTGCTAAGTGTTAGCAAACATTAAAAATTTGAGGTAAATTATTTGCTTTATTAAATGTAAATAACCACTTTTCTACCCAATTATTTTTATCTACATTCTTGTATTGTTTTTTCTCCTTCATCAACTTGTATCAGTTGTTTGCAAATTTCAAAATTTTGTAATATGGTGCCAAATTAAAATTTTGTAGGATGATTTGGAGAAGCAGTATACACAAGGTACCTTCATTCCTGAGGGACAACAGGATATATTGGCGGCTGCCATTGGGAGACCCGAGCACCCTGGTCGTGTTCGTGGCATTGGTTTTGGTGTGGGTATTCGCGATTACTTTGGATGATCATGTGGATTGACGTCTTCCGTAGGTAAAGATGTGTTGGAGCAGTTAAGGAAAGAGATCACCCTTGATGTCACAAAGAATTTGAGGAAAGAGTTCGGCCAGACAATGGGTACTAGTTCCCAGCGGCCTGTTGATATTCATACACCGGATGAGGTTACTCGTGTTAGCACGAAGGGGAGTTGTGCTGATGCTATTTCTGGCCCTTCCGGAGAGAGGCCTGTGACTGGAGACACTCATCGAGTTGGATTTTATGTGGACGAGCATCCTCCCCGTCTAGTTGCTATCGGTAGGGTTATTCAGGGCGATTCGACCCTACATTGTGCTCCTTTACCAGCTCATTTGGTTAAGGTAGTGGTTGAGGAGGCCGTAGATGCCAGCGCTGAAGTCCCTGTGGCGACTGATGAGGTGAGAGTCGTGGGGGAAGCTTTAGGTGGATTTATTGCATGGCCACGAGATTTTATTTTCTCCGATTTTTCAAAGGTAAAAATTTTCTTTTTCTTTTTAGTGGCAGAGGTGGCTTTCACACTAGCTTGAGAGACATGTTTAGTAATTTGCTCAAATTTTCTCTTACTGTCTTCATCTTTTCCCAAACTTATAACATTCTAACCCATTCTATATTCCGCCCCAGCCCTGTTTGACTGCATCTCGAAATATAGTATGATAAGTAAGGCAGTTAAGAAACTTGAATCTTCTGCCCCTTCCTAGGTACAGTTCCACAGTTCATCAATAGGGGGAGTGATCAGAACATCCAGGATTGCACCTCAACCTTCACACTTCTAAACTGCTGCTGCCACTGCGCATTATCAAAACCTCTATCTATTTTAGAGTAGATAGGTTGTTTCCTTGCTTATTACACCAAGTAAATTCCCATACTAAGTAGGGCAGCTCCTGTAGATGAGCATCAACTAAACAAGAACTGAAATCTTCACATTCTGCAGCAGTCACATGAAGTCCTTCTCTCCTGTCTGCTGAAGCCAGGACATTATTGATGTCCCCCATGATCATTCAAGCTTCTTGTGTAGAGATCGCAATCCTCCTCAAATAAGGCCATAAGGAGTTTCCATTATCACTTGTGTTCTGGCCATAAACAAAAGCGACACAGGCTTTCAAACTACCATCTAAGCTGCTTACTTCACCATGAATGTACTTGGGTTTTATCCCACATAACCCACATTCTCCCATTAACTGCCATACCATAATTATCCACAAATTCCATATTGGAACCAAAACTACTTCTAACCCTTTCAGCTTTTTGTTGCTTGACTCTGGTCTCAAGCGACCAAATAAGCACTACCTTATTATTTTTCAAAACCTTATTTGCCTCTATTTGTCTTAAAGACTTATTTAAACCCCTATTGTTCCATCTAAGAATCATGGATTAACATTTGGGGGTCCAGGGTCACCCTGGGGGATATTAAAAGTACCAAACCTCATCTCACTCATTTGCAGCATCGAGTATTAATGAGTTTATATAGTATTCAATAGATACGTTTATCCTTCATTCTTTCTGAAGTTACAATGGAAAGAAAACAAAATAAATTATTTCAAATTTACTTGTATTTTACACTATACTATATGAAATAGGATATTCAGCGACCAAAGAAGCAGGCTCGTCACAATGACGGGTCGAGGACCAAAGATGACATCATGAGAGACTTACTTATGGCTGCGTCGAGTATGTACAATAGTCCGATATCAGTGCCGTGGGATACAACTATCTTTGGCTGTGGTGGTGATGATGTTCCATTGTACATCGCTCACACTGATATTTTAGAGATCGTTCAAGGAAAGGAGTGGCTTAGTTTATCAGTTTTACAGCTTTGGACTATGTGAGTAATTTTTTTTATGGAATCTTTCTACATTCGTAGTATGTGTGTGTGTACAGTGTGTGTGTGTGTGTGTGTGTGTTTGTATGTGCTGTGTGTGTGCAGTGTTTGTGTGTGCAGTGTGTGTGCGTATGTGCAGTGTGTGTGCGTTTTTATTGTGTGGCAGTGTGTGTGTGAAAAGTGTGTTTGTGTGTGTTTGTGTGCAGTGTGTGGAGTGTTTTTTTATATTAATATTTTGCTTAACAAATTAGGTATTTGTCTACTATGAATGTGGGCACGATGGACGAGGTTTTGTATGGATATTTTGATCCTCAATCCATACAAAATATGGGACAGAGGAGAGAGGAGATCTCGAGATATATATCGACGCGTATGCTTGAGTCGAAGAAGCAAATATACATGGGAGCTTAACATCATAAGTAAGATAAAAGATTGTAAATTTCAAAATATTTTCTTTCTAACAAAACTATTTCCTTTTTTTTACAACATACTGTAGTAATATGTTCTTTCTTTCAAATGCATTTATCTATGTAGGCATCATTGGCAACTTCTGGTCATTGTGCCAGCAAGAGGAACTATTATATGGTTTTGCTCACTACATAGTAGGCCTGACTCTCGCATTAAGGCCATACTCCAAAAGTAAGATTTTATTTATAATATATTTGCTTTAAAATTTTATATCAACGACTCAATATATTATTGTTACTTTTAAGCAGGGCCGTGACCGCATTCAAGACCATGGATGGTATGCATACAAGTAAATCAAAGCAAAGTGTTAGTTGGATATATCCCAAGGTAATACATTTAATTACATGAGTGTAAATATGTGTGTTTGTGTGTATGAATATTTGAGTGTGTACGACAATATTGTTTTTGGAAACACGAATTATTTTGGGATAGACGTGGTTAACGTCGTAAGGATCTTCTCCCTTTGGGATAGATGTTAACTTTCGTCTTAAGGATCTTCTCCCAACATATCGTGTATGAAGTGTCCGTTTGTTTGTGTTGGTTTTTTTTTCTATGCAGTGTGTGTGTGTGTGTGCAGTGGCAGTGTGTGTGTGCTGTGCTGTGTGTTTGTGTTTGTGTGTGTTTGTCAACAAACTAGTGATCCTCAAGGACCTGTTAGTTTATGGATATGTGCTGCCCCTTTAGCAGAGGGGTATAACACTCGCAGCAAGATATCTGATGTCCTGCTAAGTTTGTTTTCATGTGAGAGTCTTGTAATTCTCAAGGTGAAGAAGAATTTGAGTCGCCTCCTACTACAAAGGGGGTTCCTCGGAAAAAGGGATGAAGCTCAACTTCTCAATCATTATTTGCATTTCTATATTACTTGCGGTTGGTAAACCGGAGAGGACATGAGGCGAGTAGAAGTTATTGATATGGTTATAGCTTATAAATGGAAGGTTATATCTTTAAGCATCGACCAACTCTTGTTTCACAAGACTTTCCCATCATGAATTTCCATTTTTTTGCTTTCCCTTGCAAGGAATAGCATCATAAGATCGGCCGCACTGGTTAACCTACGCTCCACAGTACCAATCTATGGCCCTTCTTCACTGTAATGAGATTCTATCAGTATATTTATCCGCATACAAAGTATGCCTGTGTCTTTTTCAGTGATCTTGTTTGTTAAAGTTTTACTGTCTCCATTGTTCTTGCAACTAGTTCTGCTTGCATGTTCCCATAAAAACAATAGTGCCGATTACTACAGCGTCGAATAGCAGCACTCTTTCGTTATGTGTTCCAGGTTTTTCATTTTTTTTTCTTTTTATTGGTTTCAGTGATGTTTTTGTGAGTTCCCGTTTTCTATTCCACCAAGAACCTTGCTTTCCTAAAAAAACAAACCAAAATATGAAATGTGTTTTTAAATAAGGTGAATTTTAGATTATGTTTTTCTATTGCTAGAACTGATGTTCCGTGTTCTTTGAACTTTTGTTTGTGTTATTTTTCAATTTATGCATGAACTCTTGAATTGGATTTAATAATATGCTTCATAAATTATGTATTTATGTACTTGTGGCGCTAAAATTTCAAAGAGCCCTCAGTTTAGCGATCGCTGTATCAGTAAGGGACCTTATCTCTATAAGGTGCTATATGCGATTAACAACTATGCCATATTGTACCTTTCCCGTCCGTGGAACATCCTTAGGATTTTTAGTCACATTTAATGCATAAAGCACCTATGATGCATATGGTGGACAAATTTATACAAAAAGGCACCTTGTCTTGTTCTTGTGACGTTCTAATATTGCCTTGTCAAGTGTCATTTGGCTTGAAATCTCGCTACGGATATATCATGGCGTATTTTAGTGGACTGATCGAGTGCGAACTTTGGAGTCCATTGCTTCTAATTCCCTAGAATTTGGAGTGTGAAGAAGAATTTGAGTCAACATGTTAAGGTTCTTCACTTTCACGCTATTGTTTTTCCGAATGATGGCACTGAAAAAGGGGTTTTTTCAAGTTGCCCAGTGCTTGAAGATTTGGTGCTATATGGATGTGTTTTCAGTAGGGTTTGTGTCAAGTTCGATGTTTTTAATCAGAACCTCAAACGACTCACATTGACGTGTATCAGTCCAGGAGAGCAAAAACGGCCTGTTGTGCAGTGTGTGTGTGTTTGGGTTTTTTTTTTCTTTTTTCTGTTTGTGCAGTGTGTGTGTTGTGTGTGTTTATGTTTGTGTGTTTTTTTTTTTTTTATGTTTGTGTGTGTATTGTGTTTATGCTGTGTGCAGTGTGTGTGTGTGTTTGTGTTGTTGTTTTTCTTTTTTTTTTTTTCTGTTTGTGCAGTGTGTGTGTGCTGTCTGTGTTTTTTTTTTTTTGTGCATTGTGTGTTTGTGTCAGTGTGTGTTTTTTAACTGTGTATGTTGTGTACGTGTTGATTTTATTTACTGAAAGTGACTCATATAATTGTGTCTTATTTTGTTTTAGTGTAATAAACAAAATGGAGGTTGGGAGTGTGGTTATTATGTTATGCACTGGATGTCGACTATCGCCCGAGCGCATATTTTGGATGGTTGGATGGAGGTAGTATATTTTTTACTTGAAGTGGTGATAAAACTGTTTACTTTTTTACATTTAAAGTTTGTTTATTATACGTTTATATGTGCAGATGTTTGATGATGTTGGAGCACTGTCTGAAGATGTTTTTGATAAAATTCGAGTTGATTGGGGACTTTATTTCTTGGAGGTGCGAAATCGTCTCGCGACATGATTTTGGTGTTTTTGTGTGAATACATTGGATATTTGTATGAATTATTTTGGATGAATTGGGATTTTTGTATTATCTTTTTCAATGTATTGGTGGTTCAATGAATTTGGTGTTGGTTATTGGATATTTGTATGAATTATTTTGGATGAATTGGGATTTTTGTATTATCTTTTTCAATGTATTGGTGGTTCAATGAATTTGGTGTTGGTTAGTTCTTTTCGTGTGTTTGGATTCGATGAATTGGTGGTTTATTGATTAGTTTGATCCGATTCGTAATCGATTGTGCAAAATAGGGCAAAATCGATAAAATGATTTATATTTCAACAATGTTCCTCCATAACCGTGTTAATTTACACTTAACGGCGGTTTGATAACCGTGGAGTATCGATTTAACAAATGTTACCTTTAATCATTAAATTTCACATTTAACAGCGGTTTCATGAAACCGCCGTAACATATGGTAAAATTCAACGGCGGTTCTAGAACCGCCGTTAATTTCATGTTTAACAGCGGGTAATAAGAACCGCCGTTATTAGGCAAATCCAACGGCGGTTTTTAAAACCGCCGTTGATATTAACAGCGGTATATATAACGGCGGTTCCGGAACCGCCGTTAATTTGGCATTTTAACCGCTGCTAAAAGCCAATTTTGTAGTAGTGTTAGAAAGTAGAGTTCTAATGGTTATATAAATCTTAACCCGTTAATTATATAATATGATCCGTTTAGGGTTGAAGGTTTGGCTAATCGCTCAGTCCATTTTCCTTGTCAATCGAACCTTTTGTATTCGTTGGAATGCCATGCAAGTACTTTGATTACGTTTGATGTACTTCGTGTGAATGAATATGTGGAAAATGTGTTTTCTGTGAAAAATGGTAGTTTCAGAAAGTGGTAATTTCTGTGGTTTGTGACATGTGGTCACTGAATGTATATGAGCCAAGTAAAACCAGCGAGGGTCCCCTGAGATCCGTTAGACTGCGAGTATCTGCAGATCACTCAGTGGGGAATTTACTAGAAATTTAAATTGTGTAATTTTTACACTTTAAAGTGTACCAGTGCGATATTTGTGACATGTGTGATTAGCTGAAAAGTGAATTTGTGAATACTCAGCATCATTGTGCATTGACATGAAATAATATGTCATAAACATGCACTGCGAAGCGAAAAGCAAAAAATCCAAGTAAGCGACTTAGGTTGGCCAAAAGAGCCGAGCGAAACGGGCCTGTGTACGTGAGTCATTGCATGCATGGGAATTCCATTGCATTGCACATACAATAATGATGATTGTGGTATTGTATTCCGAAATATATGTGATGTCACTGTGATTTGGTTGTTTATTCACTTGTAGTACATATTTATGAATCCTTGTACCTGCACCGGCTGTTTGCTGACCCATTCGGGGGTGAATATACTTGTTGTATATTCAGGCACATGTCTTAGTGGCGAGCCGGTGCAGGAAGGGCATGAGGATGGCGAACAATACTGATATCATGTGTTATTTTGAGCCGGAGGTCATTTTATCATGTCAAAGTTGTGTTTTGGTTTTGGACTCGCGCGGGTACTGTTATATATTGTTTAATATGTTGGTGTTAGTTGTTGTTGATGTTGTTGAATCAGTTATGAGTTGTTGTATCTGTTGTGATCCAACAGGACCATGTATTGGATTGCTTTGTGATGTACGTCATATTGAAGTTGATGTTGGTTTTAAAGTGTGAATGACTCGGTTTTGTTGATTGTTAAGGTATTTTATGTTAGTCTATGCCTGGTAGGTTCTCCAAAAAGAATCTACGGCACTGTAATATCTCTGTAAATCACGGGGCGCTACAAATCTTATCCAAAAATTTCTCCAATTTTCCAACTGAAGACTAGAACATTAAAAAATAAACAACTAAAACCAAATAGGGAATCAAGATAAAAAAAATTAGAAAATGTTAATAAAATTAAGTAAATAAAAATGCATGCAACTATATGATATGGAATTTTCAAGATAAGATGTACTTTTCTTCCCAAAATTTATTCGAAATGAAATAAGAATAAGTGTGGCAAAAACTAAAAATGGTTTAGCTTGGATAAACTCATATAGATATGATGAAAATTTATGCTACCATTCGTATAAGCTTCGATTGCACATCATTCATGTAAATACGTGGAGCCATCCTTCTTTATTTCCAAGATCTCCACCAATATTAACGAGTTTGCTCTCTAACACTGAATTTCAACTCTTTTCATGAAGATGTCATACTCAGAAATGTAATATATACTCACTTCATGCTAGTAAAATCTAAATTATCACGAAAAATAAGAAACTCTTGTGCATGACATTCCATATGATACTTAACCAAAGGGGCAAGCACTTCATTAACATTATATGTATGAGCATCTCATATCATAAACAGGGCCGGTCCTGTCATTTCGTTGGCCCCAGACGAACTCTGATAAATAGACCTCATTATGTAACATAATAACATCAAAATTTTTTTGAAGCAAAATGGGAAATAAATTTATCATTAGCAAAACATCATTAATATTTGACACATCATTAGCATTTGGCACATCTATCTTTTTGAAAATAAATTTATCAAGAGCTCCGTATTGTGATTTTGTAAACTCTATATCTAGTTTCCTTTTTCTTTTTCGTTTTTCAGCACCAAATTTGTATTTTTAGGGTACATCTTGATCGAAATACAACACAACAACACTAGCAAATTAGCAAATAGCAATTAGCAATCAAACCAAACAAAACGAGATAGGAATTAAAAATCAGAACCAAACAACAGATAGCAATTAGCAAACCAAACAAAACAAGGTAGGAATTAAAAATCAGAACGAAAACACCTCGGCCTCGCGGCGCCGGCGGATGGCGGAGGGCTTTGTTCCTCGCGGCGCCAAACAGAACAGATGGAGGCTTGGAGCACCTCGGGCTTGGCAGAACAAAAACACCTCGGTCCGTGACAGTGACTCCGTGGTCGCAGTCGCACTTCGTGGCTCGCGTAGTGCCGCAGCAGTAGAAGAATAAGATGGAGCTTAGCTGCTTAGGGTTTGGGCGCAAAATCTGATGTTTACTGCTTGCGGTTCAGACTTTGGAGTTGGGGGCGGTGACTTTTTCTTTTTGCTGTAGTTGGGCTAGGAAAAAAGAAAAAGAAAAAGTCTAGGTGGGCTGGGCTCAGCGGAATGCGGGCTATGACAATAATAAAAAGAAAAAAATTGGGCCCCTTTTACTATGGGCCCTGGGCCGGCGCACTCCTCGCCTACCCCAGGGCCGGCCCTGATCATAAATTTTTAAAAAAAAATCAATGAGTTTGTTTAATTTTTTTTTATGATATCTGGTCCTTAATTTATCAAATGACATGTTCATAAATTTTATAATTTTAAATTTATTTTATATGTTAATTTATTAACTTTATTTGTCAGTTTTTTAGAAGATTTACTAAAATCATTCATAAAATGATATTAGAATTTCTTAAAATACTTATTTATGGCAAGTATACAACACATAACCCAAAAAATATTTTACTTTTTCCTTTCATCCAAAGACCAAAATAATAATGTAAACAAATCAACTAAACTATAATAATAATAGATAAATGAGTAAAATTACCATATTAACCTCAAACGCTATCAATGATTTTTTTTACAAGAAAAAGATGTGTCGCAAATCTCCAACTTACATAAAACCCAAATCTTATATAAACTTGTAAATATGTAAGCAAAGAATCAACTATAGTTTCTAGATACATATAATGGGTGAATTGGGATAGTGTGGGAAATATAGGCTAACTATCTATATATGGAGTTATCTCTATAGGGCGGAAATCGAGAACCTCTCCACTTCCAAAAATTATAGAAGTTAAAGAATATTTTAGTGATTGATTTTCTCATATTTATTAATTACTTTGTTTGAGATATAAAAATTTGTGGTTGAGTACATAATCTTATGAATGTACTACCATGTCACTTCATGTAAAGTTTATTTATTCGTTATTGATTGGAGACGTAAATGTACTCAGTCGGTTCATATAAAAATATACACAAGCATTTTCATTATAAGTTTTTCAACGCAAATACAAACATGGCTCAAATTAATACACCTGATTATTAAACACCAAAAATTTTCTTAATGATTTCGACCAATCACCTAATAATCCCACTTACACCTTCTGTTAGGAATACGCACTCGAATGCCACTCAAAGAATGAGAGAGTGAGAGCATTGTATTGTAATTATGAACATTTATTAAATAAGACATTTATTATTTACTATATTATTGTATATCACTGGCAACATGATTTGGTATATAGAACAATAATCCTTGCATTCGAGAGCAAACATTCCACTCCTTATGGAGAAAAGAAATTAGGCACTGGAAGTGTTTAGGGCTCGAATGCTTAATTGGTTCACAAGTCGATAAAACTTAACTCGGCAGTAAGTTTAGACAAGGCTTGTATAATGTGTACTCTGACATCTAGAGTGTCTGTCTTTACTAAGGATTAGTGGGAGCATACGGTATAGGTATGCTAATGGGACTAGTATACTCGAACACGACTCACCTCAATTCGGTCGCGTGGATCACTCAGGGATTGTCAATGACTGAATCCAAAGGTTGTGATATGTATACATAGACCTTTGACTTGAGGTTTCAGTAGGAAATGTGCTAGTGACATTAAGTTAGTCAATAGAGTAGTTCGATCCAATCACCGGTTGGTGGGTTCAACCTCGAAATGCAACTTAGTGGGTAAGTAACAGTCTCTACTGAATATCAAGATAGGATTATTTCTCATGTAAGTGAGCAGGTAAATGTCCTATGAGGTTAATGGCGAATGAGATCATAACTCTTTGGCCAAAGTATTTAGAGCTAGTTGTATTTGATACAAGAGAGCTCGGTATTCTCGGTTTGCACTAAAAAATGCATCGAGTCAAGTTACAACAGGGTTTGACCTTACTGTGACCCTAATATTTGATTGGGATATATGATTGAAGGCTTTATACGAATACAATATTCACGACATAATGGTTTTGGAATGATCCGATCATTTTCTCTTAGTTGGGTTACGGTACGGAGCACTACACTGACCAAGTGTTACCCGTACCCCTTGGTTCCTCTCATTGTCAACTAAGACGGACCTATAGAGTTGCACACAAGGATATTTGATGGATAAAATATGTATTTATTATCTCTTAATTAACATTGAATATTGGATATCTAATTTCATTTGTTTGATAGATCATTGCAGTCTGTGAATTGAAATTAATTACTGGGTGATTAATTTAATTCATAAATAATTTTGCATTTGATAAAATTAATTAATTGGATTAATTAATTAAGTATAAATATATTTGAGATAAAATGAAGTGTACTTAACGGACTAGACATGCGAACGTCCGGTACGCAAATCGAGTGGCTCGGGTCTTTTTCTCATCCAACACCATGTGGCCGTCCCCCTTCCCCTTTTCTCCTTACATTCCATGTGATTTCATTTTCATGTGGACTGTGTTAGTATTATAATGAGATGAGGACAATCATATCTCATCATTTGATCTCATTTTGTTAGATAAAATGTGTTAGTCTTTCATTTGATGAAAGATTTAAAAACACACACACTCACATACTTACCATCTTGGCTGTCAGCTATATTGAAGGGGAGGATTTTTTTTTTGAAATTTTCTTGTTCATCTTAGAGACAAAGAGAAGGTAGAAGAGAAGAGAAGAAAAATACTATATCAATCCCTAGTTGTGTTCTTCGAGAACGAATTGATATAATTTTTTCGATCAATATCCGACGCGTGATAACATAGAGATACTCGGCATATTCAGTGTTTGATCATTCATCAAGTTTGAACGAATTGGACTCGTGTACGTGTTGGTGACCGAAAAAAACTTGGCTCGAATTTTTCCTTCAAGAAGATACTATCAAAAGTCTACGAGGGTATGACTTCTTAATTTTATTTCGTCAATTTATATTCGTTTATACGATGCTTGATAGATCCATTTTAGGGGTTTGATTTTTATCGTTAGACAAATTTATTTTCCCCTGCGTAAGTCATTTTTAATCATCAAGTTACAACATTGGTATCATAGATAGGTCTATGCGATCGTATATTCGATATTTGCATTTGGAATGCTCCATTATATGTTTTATGATTTAGATCATAATTGTTTTAATTGTTCATCTAAAAATTTATTTTTCATGATTTATGTTATAATATAAATCTATTTTCTTTTGAAAAACTGATTTATATGTGTAATATAAAAATTAAAAAAAATATTATTTTTAGATTCAGGACAAAAAGACGAGTCGGGAAAAGGGTTGGACCTAAGCTCGGGGTCAGGGAGGCTACTGGATCGCCGGCAGAAGTCGCTACCGAGAGCAGGCAATGCCGAGCAAAGATGTCGGGTTGCTCGGCCAGGACTGGGCATGTAACACCCCCGTGATTTACAGAGATATTACAGTGCCATAGATTCTTTTTTGAGAACCTACCAGGCTTGGACTAACATAAAAACTCATTAAAATTCTACAAACCACAACATTCACTTTATTAAAACAAACCAACTTCAAAATGACTTACAACACAACACCAAAAACACCTCGTCCCGTAGGACCATAACTGATACAACAGTTTACATCTGGTACAACAACATCATTAGCAATCAACAATGACACGAAATACATCACACGACAGTACCCGCGTGAGTACAAAACCAAAACACAACCATGACCATGACAATACAACTAATAACTCAAAAGGGTACGATATCAATGCTGCCCACCAAGCTCGTGTCCGCCCTGTGTTGGCTCTCCCACTGGACCTGTACCTTAATACACAAAACTATATTCACCCCCGAAGGGGTCAGGAAGAAGTCGGTGCAAGTATAATGATTCTAGAATATGTACAACAAGTGAATAATCAACATGAATCACAGAAATTACACTGCCATAACAGATATTCCGGAATACTACATCACAATCATCATCACAAAATATCAACGGGGGCTGTTCAGGTACTGTACCTCACGCGAGATACAAACTTCTCCCCAGTGAGTCCTCGTCAGGCCTCCCTGGTTGTACAAACCCAGTCAAGTGGACCGCAGAAGCCTCGGTCTACGGAACCCAGGGGACCCTCACTGGTTTTACTTGGCACACGACCTCAAGTCGCACTTTTGAAAACATCACTTTGGCACAATCACATTTTCTCAAAATTACATTTATGAAATTACCACTTTTCGTAAAACCACATTTTTCACATATTCACACGAAGTACATTAAACACAATCAAAGTACTTGCCTTAATTCGAACGACACGGGAAACAACGAACGGATGAATGTACGGTCCGAAATCCCTTCAATATTTCGATCCTGACACATCGAAATACCGAATCAAATACCGCACCATGAAAATGGAAGGATTCACCCTAAGTTTTACCCTTTGGGGCATTCAATTAAATATTATGAGGACAACATGGTTTAAATTCAAAATATGGAAGAAAACTTGGAAGTTAATCCATGAACTTCGGAGAAAGATGAAGGATTATGATTACAGTATCATAATCTATCACAAATCTGAGCAAAAATAGATTAGAATCGAAGATATTAGCAAAAGCCCCAAAATATGAAGAACTAGGGTTCGAGTAAATTTTACCTTGATTTGGACGGTGAAAGTTAGTGAGATGTTGTTAACTTGGTGTTAGGAACTCAAAAACGTTGTTGGATGATGAAATCTGACCAAAATCTACACTCTTATACGTTCAATAATGCTCAGCCGCCGGAGGAGAAGAAAAAGAAGGAAAAGAAGGTGAAAAATGACAATTCTAGAACATGCCCAGTATATGTATACTGGGAGGGATTAGCGCACGCTACGGCTAAAGTTTAGCATTCGCTAACGAGCTGAAGGCGGTGCACTGTTGAAGAAAAGGCAGTCCAGAACCTTCTGTCAGACTCCGATAGCGTGTGCTACCCACCTGTTAGCGTGCGCTATCGATCGCCACTAGCGCTAGCTATCTCCAAATAGTAGCGTGCGCTACCTGCTAGTACCCGCAGTCCAAAAACATGTCTGCTCTCACTGGCCTGCCATCATAGTGCACGCTATCCAACTAATAACATGCGTTAGTACATCGAAATATCGTATGCTAGTCCATCAATAGCGTGTGCTAACGCTCCATTCCAGAGTCTAGAAAGCTCACTGCCCAACAGGCCTAGTGTGCGCTACGCGCAAGAGTAGTGTGCGCTACTCACACATTGTTAGCGTGCGCTAGAATTGCAGTCTAGCGTGCGCTAACTGCTACTTCCCAGCATTAAATTTGCATAGTTCGGCCAAAATGAACACAATCCAAAAATTACAAAACTCAATGATTACCAACCATGAATGTTCCATGATCCATCATCAATACATACGTTCCAAATAACCACAATATCACAAGATACATCCAAAACAACACTCATAAAATACACGGATTTTACACCCTTATCCCCTAAAATGAAGCTTTGTCCCGAAACTTAAGATTCAAAAAGTTTGGGGTATCGGGCACGCATACTATTCTCGGTTTCCCACGTGGCCTCGTCAATCTCATGCTTAGACCATTGGACTTTTACTAACGGAATCGCTTTCCGTCACAATTGTTTCACTCGACGCTCTAATATGGTTACCGGTTGCTCTTCGTACGTAACATCATCATTAACCTCAATCTCTTGATAATCAATAATATGGTTGGGATCGGGAACATACTTACGTAATTGTGAAAATGAAACACGTTATGAACATGACTAAGCATCGGAGTTAACGCTAGTCGATAAGCCACATCGCCTACTCTATCTAGGATTTCAAAAGGACCAATGTAACGGGGACTAAGCTTCCCTCTCTTACCAAACCGAAGAACTTCACGAGTCGGCGATACCTTCAACAACAGATAATCTCCTGCCTGAAATTCTAATGGTCGACGTCGAATGTCGGCATATGACTTTTGTCGACTCTGGGCGGTCAACAACCTTTGTCGAATGACAGGGACTTTCTCACGTGTTTGAATCATCAAGTCCGGCTCTACTCTAATTAAGTCGTACGGTTCGTCCCAACAAATTGGCGATCTTCACCGTCTTCCATATAATGCTTCAAATGGAGCCATTCCAATCGAACTATGCCAGCTATTATTATACGCAAATTCGATCAATGGTAAATGAATCTCCCAATCTTCTTTCCAATCCAATGCACAAGCTCTCAACATGTCTTCCAACGTTTGGATCATTCTCTCCGACTGTCCATCCGTCTGAGGATGATAGGTGGTGCTAAAATTCAGTTCGGTACTGAGTGCTCGATGTACTGCCCGCTAGAAATGTGATACAAAACAACCATCGCGATCCGAAACAATATTCTTTGGGGTACCATGGAGTCTCACAATCTCTGCGATGAACAAATGAGCTAACCTCTCTGGTCCCCAAGATTCTCTAATGCCCAGGAAAATGTGCTGATTTGGTTAACCGATCAACGATTACCCAAATCATATTCATTCCGCTCGCGTCCTTGGCATTCCCATAATAAAATCCATAGCGATGTCTTCCTACTTCCATTCCGGAATTGGTAATGGTTGCAACTTACCGGCAGGTCTTTGATGCTCAGCTTTAACCTGCTGACAAGTCAAGCATTTCGACACGAACTTCGTTACATCTTTCTTCATGTTCGGCCACCAAAAACTTTTCTTCAAATATTTATATGTTTTACTCGTACCCGGATGGATCGAGTACAGAGTAGAATGTGCTTCATTCAAAATCACTTGTTTGAGATCATCCCGCTTAGGTACATGTAATACCCGGTTGTAATCCATTCATTATCATTCAGTAATTGTCACTCAGCATCATTCACGTTCATTCATTGTATTTCGTTGGCGTATTTTTAGCCGTGTATCAATTACCGATCGTCATTCGCCTCCGTTTGAGTATCGAGACGAGAGTATTATCATTATCATCGTGATTGGTAGTCTTGGTTGGAAGTATCATCTATGGAATGTGTTGGACTTGTTTACTTTCACATACGTATGGTATGTCGAATCATTCATCAATCGTAGTGAGAAAACGGAGTTGTCGGATTTTTGTCACTTCCAGCAGCGAGTTACGGCTGTAACTAATCAGGCATTACAGCCGTAACATGCATTCGTTGGTTTAGGGATATTTTGGATGAAGGTGAGTTACGGCTGTAAGGATAGGCGGATACGGCCGTAACATGTATTGGTTGTTTTCAGGACAGTTCGGACGAATAGGACTTACGGCCGTAAGGGTTGCGGCATACGGCCGTAAGTTGAGGCAGGTACGGCCGTAAGGCTTGGCCGGTTACGGCTGTACGATTCGAGCAGGGTGCCCAGTTAGTTTCGAGGAAGGCTTCATACGCCCGTAAGTTTTGCTGAGTACGGCCGTATCAGTCAAGTTACGCCCGTAAGGCATGTGCGGGTACGGCCATATGACTGTCGGCAGATTCTTGAAAAAGCCGAGTTACGTCCATATGAGATGGCAGGTTACGTCCGTAAGGATGTTGACTTGGAAATGTTACGTCCGTAATTAGGCCGAGTTACGGCCGTAACAATGGCATTACTTAAGTACCTGGACGGGTTTTTGAGGTCATTTTTCTCATTTCCTCACTTGAGTTCCAACAGAGAAGTTCTTGGGAGAGATTTTCTTCTTCACATCACTTTGGTAGGAGTGTTCTAAACATATATCTTGGATTGGGAAGCTTGGTTAGTCGATTTAACACGGATTCACCGGATCGAAGTGTTTGAATCTTCAAAGGTAAATTCTTCAACATCTTGGATTTTGATTTTGAGTTGGGTATGATGTTTTGGATGTGATAATCATGATATATGAAGTGATATACTTGTGATTATGAGTTGTTAAGGATTATCATCGGATTATTTGGGTTTATTCAAGAACACCTTGGATTTGAGTTGGATTCGGGGTTTTTTTCGATTAGACGTTGTTGTAGTCTCAAATTGGGCATTCATTTTGGATTATTGATTGTATTGAAGATGTTTTGTTGGGTTGAAACACTCTTTGGAGGTTTGATATGGATATAATTGAGGTTGAATGTAACCAATCGAAGATTGATTACAACGTGTTTGTTATAATGCCCCAATGAACTTGGATTATTCATATCGACGTTGAGAGTGAGTTGTAATCGTACTTGATATGTATATTAAATGAATTATGGGTGATTGTGTTATTCAAGGTTGTTCGAGCGACCGACACCTCATTTAGGACGTTTGTTCGTGGAAGGACTTTCTTCACCGGTGTTGAGTAAGTTAATTCTTACTCGGTTAAAAGGATACTCATTCCTTTCATTGTTGTTCATTCATAATCATAACTCATTCATAATGTATTAACCGTATTGAGACTTGTAATTGTCAAATAATCATTTTATTCACGAGGAACGACGGTTCCAAATCATTTCAATGAGGTACCATTCATTTCATTATTATCCCATCTCGATGAGTCATTCTTAACTCTTGTCGGATTGTTATTCATTATGTTCATTGGTCACTTTTGATCGTGTGACCTTCTGGGTTCATATTGCGTGGCCGGGTAGGAATGTGTGGAATTTTTAGTCGGGCACACGATAGCCATGTGTTGGGTTCACCGACATATTGGACTATCCACACGGTAATGTACCTCCGTGAGACTAATTAGGTACAAGGACGGGTGTGTCCGGACACTCATCGTGTGCACGTGCACATTCCATTACGGGCGTACTATGATGCTTCTCTCCAGCTTAAATTCATAACTAAGGGATATTTCATGATTTTCTTATTCAACTGTTGAGGATTGTTGTTCTGTATAACTGACCCCGTTGGGGGATATTGTTTTCAGGTCATGGCAAGGCAAAAGCACGGGGAGAAAACGTTGATGGCGAGGAGTCCCAGTGATACTAGTAGGGCCCCCGAGTCCTTTCAGTCATTCTTGTTTTCTTTATTTTTATTTCCGCTGCAAATTCCGTTTGGGATGTTTATTTATTCAGGGTTGTGTAGTTTATCTTCATATAAAATTTACAAGTATTCTGTATTTTCTGGTGTATGGTACTTAAAGCTCCTCATCGGAGTATTTGGTAATATAATGTGGTTCGGTACTACAATTATATTATTTAATTCATTAATTTTCATTCGCCTGGTGGGTCCTAGTTGGGGTTCCACGGCACTGTAATAGCCGCCTAGTTTGGGGTGTTACAGAGTTGGTATCGGAGCGTGGTTTTGAATACTACCTTCCGAGTCATGTCCCATTGAAATCATCATTCACCAGACTAGTATCATTGGACTCTCGCGTCGTGTGTGACCTGTGCAAATGCCAATCCCCTCAGACCAAGAACTGTAAGATTTCTGACGCCATGGTATAATTTATGGCAATAAGAATCACTCATTCATCATTCATCAGTTAACAATCCTCAAACATCATTTTCATTATGATCATGTTGATCATGTTAACTCATTAATCACTCAGTTCATTTCATTAGTCAGTTTTCGATCTTGAGGATATTATCATTAATCTTGTTAACTTGTCCAAGATAATCATTTCAAGAATTTCATCGGACAATCATGTCACCTCAGTTAATCATTCATATAATCATTATGTCAGAGCGCGTATGCTCGTTATTATCATCTCATAACGTAATCATAATGTGATATTCATGTGAGATCTATAATTATCGTGTGACTTTCCTACTTCAGTATGGATAGGGCAGTCAGAGGACGCAGGGGAAGAGGCCGCGGTGCGGGCTGAAACCTGGGAGCTCGTGTGAATACACGCGCTAATACAAGGAATAATGCTAATTCATCGAGTAGTGACACTGCCACTCATTCACCTGGACGTAATCATTCACTATCAGGGAGTCGTACCCAGAACACAGCTCAGTCAGAAGGTGTTCGGGTTGATCCACTCTCTTTTATGCAGCGCATGATGGCCCAAATGACTCAGATGGTACAACTGATGGAGACGATGCATAACTCAACTACTTAAAATCAACAGGCTCCTCCGCCGCCACCTCAGAGGCAAGAGAGGGGTGTGAGCAGTATCATTGGCGACATCTCTCGCCAGAGACCACCTACCTTCGAGGGCTCATCTGAGCCAGCAGATATCATTCACTGGCTTGAGCATTTCGAGAAACTGTTTGCTATGGTGGACTGTCCTGAGGGACACAAAGTTTCAGTTGCGTCTTACTAACTGGGTAAGAGCGCTCACTCTTGGTGGTTATCTTTGAAACCCACCGATGGATCTTGTACTTGGGATCAATTCAAGACTCTCATGATGGAGAGGTATTATCCGGCCCCACTCAGGGAGGCCAAGTTATCAGAATTACTCATTCCCGACCTCTCAGCAGACGATGATGTTCTCGCCATCGCCGAGAAATTTCAAGAACTTCTTCCTTCCGCCTCATCTATTATTCACTCCGAGGCGGACAAGATCAAGTACTTCAGCAAGAGATTGAAACCTCGTATGCGAATGCAGCTGCTTAATCATCATTGCACAACCCTGGCTGAATTCATCGAGAAAGCTCTTACTTATGATCTTACTGCGAAGGAAATTGCTAAGAATCAAACTTCATCTTCTGGCAAGAAGTCTAAGAGCCGTAATCAGTCTGAAGGCAGTCAGGCAACCTTAAAGAAGCCTCGTGCGGGCTCTACTTTTTCGGGGTGAACTCTTGCGGTGCCTAAACCTGCAGAATCTCAGTCCCGAGCGGCCAGTTCGGCCATCACCTGTTTCAACTGTGAAGAACAGGGTTATGTCAGCACCAAGTGTCCGAGGCAGATTATCACATGCCATAACTGTGGGATTGCTGGGCATAAGGCCCGTTTTTACCGAAGAGACTCCAAACCTACTCCGACGTCATCTCAGGCCCCGGGCAAATTGTTCATAGTCGACACTACCCAAGGCTGCTTAAAACGATGGGAGAAAACAAAGGCGGAGCTCACAGTTATCAGGCAGGAGCATCTGGTACTGGGTCTGGCAAGCCCCGAATTTACGAGATGAAGAGGACCGACGATCCGGAGGCCCGGATGATCTCAGGTACACTCGAAATTCTATCTCAACCCGTGTGTACACTTTTTGATACTGGTGCATCGCATTCATTCATTTCCGAGTCATGCTTGAGTAGACTTCATCTGGATAGTACTACTAGTTATGAACCTTATATCATTGGTCTACCTGAGGGTAGAAGGATTATCGGGGATCGTGAGATTGAGAATTGTCCGATTCAGCTTAATGACCGTTTTTGGTTGGCGAACTTGATCATGGTAGATTTACCGAGAGACGATGTTATTTTGGGTATCGATTGGATGGATCGTCACAATGCCATCATTAGTGTCTGTAAGCGTATGGTCACTATCGTTTCAGACGATGGAGTCGGGTGTGTATTTCAGGGAGGTAATCCCAGCTGTTCTGGTAAGATCATTAATATGATGAAAGCGGTGAAATTACTCAATCAAGGGTGTGTTGGTTATTGGTGCTATATGACCAAGACCGAGAAATCATCAGTGATGTTTGCAGATATTCCTGTAATGAGAGAATATGCCGATGTTTTTCTAGACGAGTTACCTGGTTTGCCTCCACAGAGATATGTGGAATTCACGATAGAGTTGGAGCCTGGTACATCCCCATTATCTAAGGCACCGTATCGGATGGCCCCGACCAAAATGCAGGAACTGAAGAATCAATTGGAGGATTTGACCGAGAAGAGTTATATCCGACCGAGTGCATCCCCGTGGGGAGCACCTGTGTTATTTGTTAAGAAGAAGGATGGTTCTTTTCGTTTGTGTATTGATTACCGAGAGTTGAATAGGGTGACGATCAAGAATAAATACCCTCTACCCCGTACTGATGATCTCTTAGATCAACTTCAGGGAGCTTCAGTATTTTCCAAGATCGATTTAAGATCTGGTTATCATCAGTTGTGAATTCGAGAGTCGGATATCGCTAGGACGGCATTTCGAACACGCTATGGTCATTATGAGTTTGTGGTAATGCCGTTTGGGTTGACTAATGTACCTACGGTATTCATAGAATTAATGAATCGAGTTTTCATCAACTATTTGGATCAGTTCGTGGTTGTCTTCATTGATGACAATTTGATTTACTCACGTGACCAAGAGGAGCACGAACTTCACCTTCATCAGGTTCTCGATGTTTTGAGACGAGAGCAACTCTATGGAAAGTTTTCCAAATGTGAATTCTGGATGTCCGAAGTGACGTTTCTCGGACATGTAATTTCATCAGACGGAGTACGTGTCGACCCTCAGAAGACGGAGGCTATCCGAGATTGGCAACCCCCGAAGAATGTTAAGGAGGTCCGAAGTTTTCTCGGATTAGCAGGTTATTACCGGCGATTTGTGGAGGGATTTTATAAAATCACTCAACCTATGAAGAACCTTTTGCGGAAGGATAAGAAATACACGTGGTCTGACGCGTGTCAAAAGAGTTTTGAGGAACTCAAGAGCCGTTTAATTTCAGCGCCTCTCCTTTCCTTACCACAATGGACGGAAGGGTTCGTGGTTTATAGTGACGCGTCCAGACACGGTCTCGGATGTGTACTAATGCAGAACGGGATGGTAATTGCCTATGCTTCACGGCAACTGAGACCTTACGAGGTCAATTACCCGACCCATGACCTGGAGCTAGCAGCCGTGGTTTTCGCATTGAATATTTGGCGTCATTACCTTTATGGCGTCACCTGTCAGATTTTCACAGATCATAAGAGTTTGAAGTATATATTTACTCCAAAGGAGTTGAATATGCGATAGAGACGGTGGTTAGAACTGATTAAAGATTATGATATCGAGATACTATACCACCCGGGCAAGGCGAACGTTATCGCCGATGCCTTGAGTCATAAGTCCGTTCAGGAGCAAATGCTTGCTCGTTTAACAGTTCAGAAGGAGCTTCAGCAGGAAATTTTGAGACCCGAGATCGAGGTCTGGTTACAGCGAGTGCAAGGGCAACTTTGCATGTTAGATATTTCATCGCCACTTGAGGAGGCGATCAGAGTGAATCAGGGTTCAGACCCATTTTTGTCGCGCATCCGAGAGGATGTGGCTCAGGGTAAAGCCCCTGGATTTTGGTCCATGAGGATGGACTTTTGCGATTTAAGAACCGGTTATGCGTTCCGGCGAATGATGAGTTGAAAAACCCGATTTTGAGAGAAGCTCATGCTACCCCTTATTCCATTCATCCGGGGTCTAGCAAGATGTACAAAGACTTGAAATAAAATTACTGGTGGAGTAATATGAAGCGAGAAGTCGCAGAATTTCTTTCGAGATGCTTAACCTGTCAGCAAGTCAATATTGAACATCAGCGACCGGTGGGTATGCTGAAACCACTAACTATTCCAAAGTGTAAGTGGGAGGATATCTCAATGGACTTCATCATGAGTTTGCCGACGAGTCATCGTGGCATGAATACAATCTGGGTAATTATGGACCGTTTGACTAAGTCAGCTCATTTCCTTGAGATTAAGGATATGTGGGGTCCCGAGAGACTTGCCCAGTTATTCATCAAAGAGATAATGAGATTGCATGGTACTCCTAAGAGTGTCGTTTCGGATCGTGACGGGCGATTCGTGTCACATTTTTGGAAATCAGTTCATCGTGCTATGGGAACTCAGCTTAATCTCAGCACAACTTTTCATCCTCAGTCCGACGGACAATCAGAGAGGACCATTCAGACATTGGAGGACATGTTGAGAGCATATGTCCTCGATTGGAAAGATGATTGGGAAGTCCAACTACCATTGATCAAGTTCACGTATAACAATAGTTGGCATGCTTCGATTAAGATGGCACCTTACGAGGCCTTGTACGGTTGTCGTTGTCGATCTCCTTTGTGTTGGGATGACTTATCAGAATCAATCGGCACCGAGCCCGATATGCTTATAGCTGCTCGCGAGAAGGTAGCTGTGATCAGGAGTCGTTTGTTGACTGCTCAGAGTCGACAGAAATCATATGAAGATAATCATCGTCGACCATTAGATTTCGAGGCAGGTGACCATGTTTTGGTCAAGGTATCCCCGAGTCGAGGTATCTTCCGTTTCGGGAAGCGGGGAAAGTTGAGTCTGAGATTCATTGGACCGTTTGAGATTTGGATCGAGTAGGTAGTCTGGCTTATCGATTGGCTTACCTCCGGCGTTGAGCCGAATTCATAATTGATTCACGTCTCTGAGATTACGAAGCATGTTGCCGACCCGAGCCACATACTTCAGTTCGATGAAATCGAGATCGCGGATGATCATTCATATGAGGAGCATCCTATACGAGTTTTAGAGCGGCGAATCAAACAGTTGAGGAACAAGACGATTCCTTTGGTTAAAATTCAGTGGTCTAGGCACGGAGTCGAAGAGGCTACTTGGGAAACCGAGGAGAGTATGCGGGAGAGTTATCCCGAGTTGTTTGACCCTTAGTTTCGGGGATGAAACTCTTTTTAAGGGGGGGGGGGGTATGTAATACCCGGTTGTAATTCATTCATTATCATTCAGTAATTGTCACTCAGTAATTTTCACTCATTAATAATCATTCATCATTCACGTTCATTCATTGTATTTCGTTGGCATATTTTTAGCCTGTATCAATTACCGATCGTCATTCGCGTCCGTTTGAGTATCGAGACGAGAGTATTATCATTATCATCGTGATTGGTAGTCTTGTGTTGGAAGTATCATCTATGGCATGTGTTGGACTTGTTTACTTTCACATACGTATGGTATGTCGGATCATTCGTCAATCATAGCGAGAAAATGGAGTTGTCAGATTTTTGTCACTTCCAGCAGTGAGTTACAGCCGTAACTAATTAGGCATTACAGCCGTAACATGCATTCGTTGGTTTAGGGATGTTTTGGACGAAGGTGAGTTACGGCCGTAAGGATAGGCGGATACGGCTGTAACATGCATTCGTTGTTTTCAGGACAGTTCGGATGAATAGGACTTACGGCCGTAAGGGTTGCGACATACAGCCGTAAGTTGAGGCAGGTACGGCCGTAAGGCTTGGCCGGTTACGACCGTACGATTCGAGCAAGGTGCCCAGGCAGTTTAGACGAAAGCTTCATACGCCCGTAAGTTTTGCCGAGTACGGCCGTATCAGTCGAGTTATGCCCGTAAGGCATGTGCGGGTACGGCCGTATGACTATCGGCGAATTCTTGACGAAGCTGAGTTACGCCCGTACGAGATGGCAGGTTATGACCGTAAGGCCGTTGACTTGGAAATTTTACGGCCGTAACTAGGCCGAGTTACAGCCGTAACAATGGCATTACTTAAGTACCTGGACGGGTTTTTGAGGTCATTTTTCTCATTTCTTCACCTGAGTTCCGAGAAAGAAGTTCTTGGGAGAGATTTTCTTCTTCACATCACTTTGGTAGGAGTGTTCTAAACATATATCTTGGACTGGGAAGCTTGGTTAGTCGATTTAACATGGATTCATCGGATCGAAGTGTTTGAATCTTCAAAGGTAAATTCTTCAACATCTTGAATTTCGATTTTGAGTTGGGATATGATGTTTTGGATGTGATAATCATGATATATGAAGTGATATACTTGTGATTATGAGTTGTTAAGGATTATCATCGGATTATTTGGGTTTATTCAAGAACACCTTGGATTTGAGTTGGATTTGGGGTTTTTTTCGATTAGACGTTGTTGTAGTCTCGAATTGGGCATTCATTTTGGATTATTGATTGTATTGAAGATGTTTTATTGAGTTGAAACACTCTTTGGAGGTTTGATATGTATATAATTGAGGTTGATTGTAACCAATCGAAGATTGATTACAATGTGTTTGTTATAATGCCCCAATGAACTTGTATTATTCATATCGACGTTGTGAGTGAGTTGTAATCGTACTTGATATGTATATTGAATGAATTGTGTGTGATTGTGTTATTCAAGGTTGTTCGAGAGACCGACACCTCATTTAGGACGTTTGTTCGTGGAAGGACTTTCTTCACCGGTGTTGAGTAAGTTAATTCTTAATTGGTTAAAAGGATACTCATTCGTTTCGTTATTGTTCATTCATAATCATAACTCATTCATAATGTATTAACCATATTGAGATTTGTAATTGTCAAATAATCATTTCATTCACGAGGAACGACGGTTCCAAATCATTTCAATGAGCTACCATTCATTTCATTATTACTCATCTCGGTGAGTCATTCTTGACCATTGTCGGATTGTTATTCATTATGTTCATTGGTCACTTTTGATCGTATGACCTTCTGGGTTCATATTGCGTGGCCGGGTAGGGATGTGTGGAATTTTTAGTCGGGCACACGATAGTCATGTGTTAGGTTCACCGACACATTGGACTGTGCACACGGTAATGTACCTCCGTGAGACTAATTAGGTACAAGGGCGGGTGTGTCCGGACACTCATCTTATGCATGTGCACATTCCATTACGGGCGTACTATGATGCTCCTCTTCAGATTAAATTCATAACTAAGGGATATTTCATGAGTTTGTTTATTCAACTCTTGAGGATTGTTGTTCTGTGTAACTGACCCCGTTGGGGGATATTTGTTTTCAGGTCATGGAAGGGCAAAAATACGGGGAGAGAACGTTGATGGCGAGAAGTCCCAGTGATACTAGTAGGGGGGCCCAGTCCTTTCAGTCATTCTTGTTTTCTTCATTTTTATTTCCGCTGCAAATTCCGTTTGGGATGTTTATTTATTCAGGGTTGTGTATTTTATCTTTATATAAAATATACAAGTATTCTGTATTTTCCTGGTGTATGGTACTTAAAGCTCCTCATCGGAGTATTTGGTAATATAATGTGGTTCGGTACTACAATTATATTATTTAATTCATTAAATTTCATTCGCCTGGTGGATCCCAGTTGGGGTTCCACGGCACTGTAATAGCCGCCTAGTTTGGGGTGTTACAGTACACGAGTTCTACCTCGAAATCGAAGAACTCCGTCTTCATAGATTAAGAATCCAAGAGCCCTTCCTTTAATAACATCTTCCCGAAGCTGCAAAAATAAGGGATCGTCTAACTGGTTGGAGTTAATATCTTCCATCACGGAGGATGTGACCTCAAGGAAACATAATTGTCCTTGAGTTACTTGAGACCAAACTTCAATCTCCATATCAAATAACTCTCGTCTGAGCTTCGGTTGAATGGTAAGTAATTCCAATTTCTGCAACACGATTGACTTGCGGCTCAAAGCATCGGCAACGACATTCTCTTTACCTGGATGGTAAAGAAGGTCAAGATCATAATCTTTAAGCAATTCTAACCATCGCCGCTGGCGCATATTGAGCTCCTTCTGCGTGAATATATACTTCAAACTCTTATGATCCGTATACACTCGACAAGAAGAACCATATAAATAATTCCTCCAAATTTTCAACGCAAACACCACAGCGGCTAACTCAAGATCATGGGTAGGATAATTCATCTCATACGTAAACTCCTATGCTTAACGTACGCTACGCTTGACAAGGTCCTCTGTGATCAGCCAACTATATCTCACATGATACTTTAACGTACGTAACGACCAAATGTTAACGTACGTAACCTTTGGAGATTAACCTACGTAAGCTCATATGCTTAACGTACGTTATGGCTTCTATACTTAGCCATTTACACTGATCTTGTTCGTCGTCTCAATATACCGAATACGTATACACAACACACTATATCCTCAAATACAATTATCGACCAAGTACGACAATTATACTAATACAGATGTCTCAGTCCTTCATTTATTTTTTCCATACAGTACAAATTCCACACTGTACTACATAACTCAGATAAAATAACGTTAAACAACAGTGGTAAAAATTCCGGATATTACGTACTACACCACTTAAAATAAGTTTCGTCCTCGAAACTTGCAATCCATCATAAAGAAACAACCAGTTCAACCAAAATATCCTGAAACCATCACGACAATGGTTAATCGTCATCATTATCGAATAACTAAAATAGCATACTTACAAATGCGCAAAGTCGACGATCTCGTGAGATACTAGCAAGTGACTCCACTGTAAAGCCTTAAATACGATTACAATCACAATTCCATGAGTCTTAACAAAAATATATCATCTTCGGATGGAATAATTTATCTGTGTCAAATCCTGTCTGCCTGATCGCACAATCAAGTCCCAATTTCGATAAATCGAATAATACACGATACATATGTGAAACAACTGCCAAAACAATGACACAAATTCCAAAACATCGACACAAAATTCGAACGCTCAAACGATCATTAACAATGATCAACCCACAAATTAACCGAGAATACCATTGACATGATAAACTCCAATATGACCAATCCAAAGGTCAAAACACAACTGAGAATATCATCAACATGATAAACTCCAATATAACCAACGAACGATCAACGATAATCGAGAATACCTTCACACGGTAAGCTCCAACACGATGAACATAGAACCACAGAGACAGATATACTGACGAATAAAATTCTCAAAACGTTACACAACTCACATACAGTGGATCTCAAACAAACACACCCGACTGTTGAACATACCCTTCGGCATACGAACAACCAGTCATAAACTGACGAACATACTCAATCATACATGGAGTGGAAACGACCAATCAATACCCAAAACAACCATCCTGGAGTCACCATCCCCAAATCCACAGTTACAAAGAAATCATTCAAAAATCACTATGGTAAAATCGCGCTACTACCATACCAAATGGAATCACATAGCACATATGTCTCGGTTTCACAAAACGCGTCGTTCCAAAATCACATCCTGTATGTGAATCTACAACACGCAGTATATTTCTCTTATCTGATCAATCCACCGATCATCCCTGGATAACCAAACTACCATACTAAAGTTCGGATCTCTTTTCATCGTACCATACTGATGTATTATCTAGTTTGTGAGTCACACTCATAACTTCACCATGATATCCTCTATGCACTAAATGCGTATATATACCAGTAACATTTTCCAAACCAATTTGAAATCATATAATCTTGTCAAGAAGACCAATTTTCGAAAGTTCTTTCAAGAATTTCAAAACTCAAAACATAAATTTTCGTAAGACCACGAAATCAATTTTCAAAAGGTTAAACCGGCTCGCTGGTGTCAAGTTCTCAATGAAAATTCTTTTCGAATACACATGATTAAATAGAATGAAATTATGCAAATGATTGACCACATCCATACACCTGTATACCAGTTCGGATCGTCACCAATTTGACTGACATTCTATTGGAAAATCACACGAGAGAGTTCCAAATTCTCAATGTATAGACTCAATAAAAACTCCTTTTCCACATGGCTCGCAACCTCAACTATGATATGACAAAACATTGAAACGAATCAAACACAGCGAGAGACTACCCGAGAAGTTTCATTTGAACAATTAAATCAAAACCCTGAAAGGCAGTAACAAAATAGATAAACGATTGGTAAAGTGTTTTACAAATCTCGGGAGTTTTAAAAAACAGAAAAGCCTTTTTGAAACATTAGTGTCTCAGCCCATATCCCGTTCCACATTACAAGAAGTTTATAAAGTAGAAAACCCTTTTGGACCCCAAGTACTGAGTTATAAAACTATTTCAAAATCGATTGGGTTTCGGCCCAAAATCATTTCCGTAAAACATCCGTATAAACATTCATTTTGAAAAGTATCATTTTCAAATGTTCACAAACTGTTTCATATATCTTAAAATGAACTAACATGACTACATGTTCTTCTCAACCATCCACAACATCTCCCAAGTACATAACTCTATTCCCAAGTTTAACCGACACGTCGAACCCTCCTAGAGTGGTTAACCCCAAAATATTCGTGGAACCGCACCAACAACAACGGAACCCTCTAAGTCCCCGTCAGACCCTCCCAGAGTGAATATATACAATCATACAGTTCATATACCTCTCTTTCAAAGTCGAGAACATACTATCACACACATATACTTGCCTTTGAGACATCGCGAATCTGGAAGGAAAAGAGTATAAGTTCGGTAGGTCCGAGAACACACTTTCGGCACCTAAACTATTCGCAAGGAATATGATAATCAATAATCCATACTCATAACACATGAAGAAACTCCCGAAACCCGCCTACGATTCAAGAAATTACAAGGGTAAACCAATAGAGGTTGGAAAATCACCCAAATCCTCACAAATACGAACACGGCACAAACTGACACAAATAATCATAGGGAAAATATGGATACGGGGTGGATACATCATACTATCAAGGTTCTCAAGTTCAAAATGGATAAATCAGACGAATCTAAGAAAATCCCAAAAATTCCCAAAATCAGGGTTCTAAGCATTCTTACCTTCATTTGGAACATGGAAAAGGATTAAGTGTTGTGATATCTTTGTTATCCAACACAAAATGATGATTGATGGAGAAAGACCGCCTCAAATCGCCTTCCTTGAGCTCTCCCGATCGGACAAGTGAAAAAGATGGAAGAAATGACAAGTGCAGGGTCAACTGTCCTATATATACTGTGCCCAGTCTAGCGCACGCTACGCTTCAATATTAGCGTGCGCTAACGGGGTCACCCGGTAGTCCAAATACTTCTGCCCGCATCGTTAGTGTGCGCTATGCATAACGTTGCGTGCGCTAATGCCTTTCTGTAGCGTGCGCTATCCGAGCCTTAGCGCGCGCTACCTGGTAGTTATTGCCCAAAAATGGGAGTCCAGAACTTACGGTTCTCTGCCCTGCTCAATCCTTAGCGTGCGCTGATGTAGTCGATTAGCGTGCGCTATGAAACACTCATAGCGTGCGCTAGCGACTGCCTAGCGTACCCTACATGATAGTCCAGATAGTCTGAAAGTCTCACTGCCTCTGCCGACCCAGCTCGTTAGCATTCGTTACGGACAGTGTTAGCGCGCGCTACTGACCATAATTAGCCTGCGCTAATGAACTCCTAGCGTGCGTTAACTGCTAGTCCAGAGAGAAGGATGAGTTACTGACTGTGCCCTGTCTGGACCGTTGGCGCACGCTAAGACTCAAAGCTAGCGTGCGCTACTCAAGCAGAATTAGCGTGCGTTAGCCTAAGCCTAGCGTGCGGTATCCCTCTGACCAGAACACTTACGAAAGGTCCAAACCACACGATCTTGATCCAAACAAGGTACGAAACTCTATAACAACTTCGACAACAACATAAAGAGTTTACAGAGCGACAAAAATAGAAAGACCGGTAAGGTCAAACAGTTAATAAATGTATGGGTATTACATTCTCCCCCTCTAAAAAGAAGTTTCATCCCAAAACTTAAGAAATGAAAAGTTCGGGATACTCCGATCGCATCTTCTCTTCCGTCTCCCAGGTCGCCTCCTCGACTCCATGTCTCAACCATTGCACTTTAACCAACAGAATGGTTTTGTGCCGAAGTTGCTTCTCGCGACGTTTAAGGATCTTCATCGGCCTCTCCGGAAAGGTAACAGCCTCGTCTACGTCAATCTCACTATAGTCGATAACATGACTTGGATCCGATACGTACTTCCTCAACTGAGACACATGAAAAACACTATGGACATGGCTCAAAGCTGGAGGCAACGCCAAGCGATAAGCTAAATCTCCAACCCTGTCCAAAATCTCGAAAGGTTCGATATACCTCGGACTAAGTTTCCCCTTTTTCCCGAAGCGGAAAAATCCTCTGGTCGGAGACACTTTGAGTAGAACATGGTCTCCCACTTCGAATTCCAAAGGTCGACGACGAGTATCAGCGTAAGATTTTTGATAGCTCTGGGTAGTCAACAACTGGTCCCGGATAATAGAAATTTTCTCCTTAGTTTCTAATAGCATATCCAGTTCCGTTCCGACTAGCTTTGAAGCCTCGTCCCAATATAATGGCGACCTACACCGCCTACCGTAAAGTGCCTCGAACGGTGCCATTTTGATTGAAGCATGCCAAATATTATTATAGGCAAACTCGATGAACGGAAAGTGAAGCTCCCAATCATTATTCCAGTCTAGGGCACAAGCCCGTAACATATCCTCCAACGTCTGAATCGTCCTCTCCGTCTGACCGTATGACTGAGGATGAAAAGACGTGCTCAATCTCAACTCGGTACCCAAAGCCTGGTGAATGGCCTTCCAAAAATGCGATATGAAACGACCATCTCGATTGGAAACAATGGTCTTAGGGGCACCATGCAATCTCACGATCTCAGCTATAAAAGTGAGAGCCAATCTCTCCGGTCCCCAAGTATCCTTAATACCTAGGAAGTGATAAATGGTCAACCGATCGACGATTACCCAAATTATATTCATCCCAGTTCTAGTTATCGGCATCCCAGTGATGAAATCTATAGAGATATCTTCCCACTTCCACTCGGGAATAGGAAGCGATTTCAACAACCTCGCCGGTCGTTGATGTTCAATTTTAAATTGTTGACATGTCAAGCATCGAAGCACAAACTCCGTGACATCTTCCTTCATATTATTCCACCAAAAATTTCGCTTCAAGTCTTTGTACATCTTACTCGTTCCGGGGTGGATAGAGTAAGGTGTTGCATGGGCTTCTCGAAGAATCCTCTGCCTCAACTCTAGATCATTCGGAACAAAAAGCCTGCCCTAGAATCTTAAAATACTATCCTCGTGAACCATAAAGCCAGGGGCTTTTCCTTTAATTACATCTTCCTTCAGTTAGGAAATCATCAGGTCACTCCACTGTTTCCTTTGGATGTCGTCAACCAAGGACGAAGTAATTTCAAAAGTGCATAACTGTCCTTGTACTCTTTGAAGCCAAACTTCTATTCCTTGCTCGATTAAATCTTGACGAATCATCGTCTGAGATGTAAGAACCTCGAGCATCTGAAGCGATGCCGATTTGCGGCTCAAAGCATCTGCGACGACATTAGCTTTTCCTGGGTGGTAAAGAATTTCCAAATCATAATCCTTTATCAATTCTAACCAACGTCTCTGTCTCATATTCAGCTCCTTCTGACTGAAAATATACTTCAGAGTCTTGTCGTCGGTATAGATCCGACACGGGGAGCAACACAAATAATGCCGCCAAATCTTAAGTGCGAAGACAATCGCGGCCAACTCCAAATCGTGAGTAGGATAGTTCATCTCATACGGCTTCAGTTGTCGTGACGCAAAAGCTATCGTCTTATCATGTTGCATAAGCCCACATCCAAGACCTTGACCCGAAGCGTCACTATAAACTGCAAATCCATCACTACCATGCGGTAAAGATAGAATTGGCACCGAGGTCAAGCATCTCTTCAACTCATCGAAGCTCTATTGTCTCTCAGCTGTCCAAACAAACTTTTCTGCCTTCTGGAGCAATTTCGTGAGTGGTCGAGCGAGTTTCGAAAACCCCTCGACAAACCAACGGTAATACCTAGCAAGGCCCAAAAAGCTACGAACTTCTTTAACATTTTTAGGCGGTGCCCAATCTAGCACTGCCTCAATCTTCTGCGGGTCTACACGAACCCCTTCGGCCGAAATTACATGGCCGAGAAACATAACTTCTTCCAACCAAAACTCACATTTCGAGAATTTTGCATAGAGGTGCTCGGTTCTCAAAATATCTAATATCAAAGGCAAGTGTCGGGCATGTTCCTCCTTATCTCGAGAATAGATCAAGATGATGTCAATAAAGACGACTACACACCTGTCGAGGTACTCGATGAATATCTTGTTCATTAACTGCATGAATACTGCTGGTGCATTAGTCAAACCAAAAGGCATGACTACGAATTCATAATGCCCATATCTCGTCCGAAACGCAGTCTTCAGAACATCGTACTCTCTCACCCTGAGCGAATAGTACCCTGATCTCAAATCAATTTTCGAGAAAACTACAGCTCCCTGCAATTTATCAAATAAATCGTCTATACGAGGCAAGGGATACTTGTTCTTAATGGTCACTTTGTTTAGCTCACGGTAGTCGATGCATAAATGTAGTGAACCATCCTACTTTCTCACAAAAAGAACAGGCGTGCCCCAAGGCGGAGCGCTCGGTCTGATGTACCCTTTCTCCAATAATTCTCCCAGTTGACTCTTCAATTCTTGCATCTCGACAGGTGCCATCCGATAAGGTGCCTTAGAAATCGGAGCCGCATCAGGCTCTAAATCCACAGAAAATTCTATCTCTCGATCTGGCGGTAATCCCGGGAGGTCATTCGGGAAAACGTCGGGATACTCATTAACAAAAGGAATCGAAGAGAAATCGACTTCGTTTCCTTCCGTCTTCAAAGCATAACATCAATAGCTCGTGCAACCTTTATTTAAAAGTTTCACGGCCTTCATGGTGCTGATAAGTAACTTAGATTGGCTCGTTTTACGTCCCAAAAATGAGTACTCGGATCCGTCTTCAGTCATCATGGTGATAACCTTAGTACGGTAATTCATAACCGCTTGGTGACTATCAAGCCAATCCTCACCGAGGATCACATCCTCGCCTTCCATATCAACTACTATCAAATTCGATAACCAATCTATACCGGCTATAATCACCGGAAAATCTCTAATCTCCCGGTTTCCCACAATTCTATCCCTGCTAGGTAGTTTCACAATGAAAGGGTCGCAAGCAGTCATACAAGTTATATTCAAACGGCATACACACTCCAAGGAAATGAAAGAATGTGTAGCACCCGTATCAAAAAGTACACGAACTAGATGAGATAGGGTATGAATGGTACCTGAAGCCACCATTGCGTCGGGTTTGTCTGCTCGACGCATCTCATAGATTTGTGGTTGTACCGAACCGACACTAGAGTCCCCCCTCCAGCGTTCTGGCCCCGTCCCCGGCCCCTGCCGTAACCCTGTTGTGTCTGCCCGACTGGTTATTTCTGATTCACATTCTGATCTTTAGATGCTCGGGCCGAAGCCCGTATGCCCAAGGTCTGATCCCGTTCGGGGAAATAGGCTGCTCTATGCCCCATCTGTCTGCAAGTATGGAACTTCAGGGGTGGAAAGTTGCACTCCACACTGATGTGGCCTGGATGACCATAATTAAAACAAGTTATCGGGCGAGTTGAGGTGCTCGGAGTAGATCAGAAATTCCTCTTTCCTCTAGCAGAACGTGACGACTGTCTGGCGGAACGGTTAGTCGTCTGAGGCCTCTGAAAGTTGCCACTCTTAGAGCCAGGAAAATTTCCCCCGATCTTCTGCTTCTTTGATTCTTCGGTGGTATCTTTGTCGGGGCTTAACATGTCATGGGCCAAAGCCCTGTCCTGATATTCCTTCAAGGTGGTGCAAGCAAATCTGGCCATGTACCGCCGTAAGTCCAAATTCATCCGCATATCAAAGTAACGGATTTTATCACGCTCGTTTCACACTTGATCCTTCACGTGGATCAATTGTTGGTTATACTCCACGATTGCCTGCGAAACAGGAATGTTCTGCGGCTTAACTTCGAAAAAGGCTCGGTTTCGGCCTTCTTGCACTGGCCAAGGACAAAACTCGGCCTCTAATAGCTCTTTAAACTCTTCCCACGTAGCAACATGATCTTGTGGCTTGATAACTTTCCACCACGTAGCGGCTTCCTTGGTAAGGAAGTACTGAGCAATCGGTACCTTCCTCGCTTCCGGACAATCAATCGCTTCGAATACTTTCTCCAACTCTGCTAGCCAATCTTCCCACCCTAACGGGTCTGTGGCACCGCCAAACTGTGGAGGGTGCATACTGATCCCATTCTGAAGCAAGGCATCCGCGTTCGGGTTCGGATTATTCATCTGAACGATTTAGGCTAAAATGGTCATCTGGTTAGCCAATTGTTCAAGTACGTTCGCAACTCCAACATCAACGCTGTTCCCCTGGCCAGCCGACTGGTCATGCTAACTTTCGTTGTCAGGATACACCGAGTTAAATAAACTGGGGTTGGTTCACCCCGCAACAGAACTGAGGGAAACAGCCACGCCACTTCCTCGTCCACGTCCACGACCACGACCACGTCCTTGACCCCTACCAGCAGACATACTAAAGAATACACAAGGCACGTAAGTACAATTCAATCGCACGTCATCAACGTGACCGATTCTCAAGAATACCAATTCAGAAGCAAAATGATTAAGGAAACACCAGAAGAGTAAGAGGTCTTACAAGTACCGGTCGCACTGTGATGATGGCAAGATAGTGATACTGTAGACAAACGATGACTCAATCGACCCCAAAGACCGACAACCTAGGTATTCATGAACCAAAGCTCCGATACCATATTCTGTAACACCCCCAAGTTATTCAGGGTATATTATAGCACCGTGAGCCCCGCCGTGGGACCCACAAGGCTAATCATACGCGGAACTATAAAACTTGACCGGAAAAGTCCAAACATAATGAAATGACGGACATTACAAATGGGATTCAAACCATATCCAACGTAACCAAATACATCACAACACAAATCAATACCTCGGCAACATAGGCCGGAACATCAAAGAAAAACTGAAAAACAATACTCGAGTATTCAAGAACCATTCCAGCACAACAACACTGAATGGAGGAACACAAAATATAACCGGAGACAAAATACAGTATCACGCTTGCCCATCATTCTCATGCCGATCCGATACCTGCCTGTCCGCTCTCCTAAGACCTGAAATACATAAGAAGTATTTCCCCCATAAAGGGGTTAGCCGTCGAATAGCTAGTGCAAGTATATCGAATATGAAACACAATACTCCTCGACAATAAAGTAACAGTAACCGTCAAATCATCATTTCAAGACTAGTATTCCGGAATAACTAAATCTCATTTCAAAATATACATGATTAACCATGGAACTGCACCAACGGCAACGGAACCCTCTGAGGCTCCGTCGAACCCTCCCAGAGTGGTTAAATATTCGTGGAACCGCACCAACGACAACGGAACCCTCTGAGGCCCCGTCAGACCCTCCCAGAGTGAATATATATAATCATACAATTCATATACCTCGCTTTCAAAGTCGAGAACGTACTATCACCATATATTTGCCTTTGAGACATCGCGAATCCGGAAGGAAAAGAGTATAAGTTCGGTAGGTCCGAGAACACACTTCTGGAACATAAAAGATTCGCAAGGAATATGATAATAAATAATCCATACTCATAATACATGAAGAAACTCCCGAAACCCGCCTATGATTCACGAAATTACAAGGGTAAACCAATAGAGGTTGGAAAATCACCCAAATCCCCACAAATCCGAACACGGCACAAACCGACCCAAATAATTGTAGGGAAAACATGGATACAGGGTGGATACATCATAATATCAAGGTTCTCAAGTTCCAAAATGGATAAATCAGATGAATCTAAGAAAATCCCCAAAATTCCCAAAATCAGGGTTCTAAGCATTCTTACCTTGATTTGGAAGATGGAAAAGGATTAAGTGTTGTGATATCTTTGTTATCTAGCTCAAAATGATGATTGATGAAGAAAGACTGCCTCAAATCGCCTTCCTTGAGCTCTCCCGATCGGACAAGTGAAAAAGATGGAAGAAATAACAAGTGCAGGGTCAACTGTCCTATATATACTGTGCCCAGTCTAGCGCACGCTACGCTTCAATATTAACGTGCGCTAACGGGGTCACCCGGTAGTCTAGAGACTTCTGTCCGCATCGTTAGCGTGCTCTACGCATACCATAGCGTGCGCTAATGCCTTTATTTAGCGTGCGCTATCCAACCCTTAGCGCGCGCTACCTGGTAGTTATTACCCAAACTGCCCTGCTCAATCCTTAGCGTGTGCTGATCTAGTCGATTAGCGTGCGCTACGCAACACTCATAGCGTGCGCTAGCCACTACCTAGCGTACGCTACCTGATAGTCCAGATAGTCTGAAAGTCTCACTGCCTCTGCCGACCCAGCTCGTTAGCGTGCGCTACGGATGGTGTTAGCGCACGCTACTGACCACAATTAGCGTGCGCCAACGAACTCCTAGCGTGCGTTAACTGCTAGTCCAGAGAGCAGGATGAGTCACTGACTCTGCCCTGTCTGGACCGTTAGTGTGCTCTAAGGCTCAAAGCTAGCGTGCGCTACTCAAGCATAATTAGCGTGCATTAGCCTAGGCCTAGCGTGCGCTATCTCTCTGACCAGAACACTTCCGAAAGGTCCAAACCACACGATCATGATCCAAACAAGGTACGAAACTCTATAACAACATCGACAACAACATAAAGAGTTTACAGAGGGGCAACAATAAAAAGAACGGTAAGGTCAAACAGTCAATAAAAGTACGGGTATTACAATCTTATCGCCGTAACTTTACCAACTTGTGATAATCCTCATCAAAATAACCCTTATTATATTGCACATCTCGTAATCTCAATTAACCAATAAACCCAAACGTAACATATATACTGTACCTTAAACAATACCCAAGATTCTCAAAACATTATCATTACTCGTGATACAGAAACGTACCAACTCTGACCAATTCGATCCATCGAGTAACATCATCAAATATCAACACAATAATCGATTGTCCATCCAAAGGTGAGAACTAAGAAGAAGATACAGAACATACCTCGAATTACGCAATGCCACGACGAATCACGTTAGTCTAATCCGAGATCAGATCAATACCACATACGGACATGGTCCTAACACAAGACCTACAAATGCATACTCACATGACAACATCAATATGCCCACGATAACAACAACACTGTATACTTATGGAAATCCGATGATCCAGCACACACAGCATAGATACCCAAGATGATCCTGAATGACCAACACGAGGTGGATAACCCATAATATACATATGCACAACAACAACAACACATGGTAATCCAACGATCCGGCGCACACAGCTATAGATACCCATGATGATCCCATCGGACCAATGCATGGTGGAAATACATGTCCAGCGATCCAGCGCACACAACATAGATACCCAAGATGATCCCGTCGGACCAACGCGAGGTGGACATACGACAACAATGCACAAATGCATACTAACAACAATACACAAATGCATGACAATAATAATACACAATGTATCACAATATGATCGACATAAAATGACAAAAATGATTAGAGTACTTGCCCCGAGTCCTTCGAGAGCAATCTCGATGTCTAAACCATCACCAACCATTATTCTCAATACTCGACGATCCAAAATGTCACGGACTGTAGATAATTCATATCTTCGCCTTTATCACAATGTATCTTCGATACCCAAGTATACCAATAACAAAAGTAAATCATATACATTATGATTTAAATTCCCAAAATCCGAAAACAACATACAATCCCAAATCTCCTGTGTTCACAATTATAATCATTGCTATAGGAATTATAAGCGAATGAAACGGAAACCATTCATTAACTATTATAAACTGAGCAAGTAATAACTTGCCTCGATACCGACACGATGATGATGAAGCCGCTTTCCTTGCCTTCGTCTACGAGCTCCTCGGTCCTAACCAAAGCAATTCACGAACATTCTCGAACACGATCGCAACACACTTTTCTAACCAATGATCAATTATCATAACCTCTTGCGATAATCAATAAACAACAATCAAATAACAATCAATAACCAACATATCCAACCAATCAACCTCAACGGTTCAACGACACCTCGATCATATACAAAACCAAATAGTATAACTCAAACCATTACGAACTCATACCCATCATACGAACCGAAATCCAATAATTAACAATCAATATAACCGATCAACAAACCCAACTATTTCACAATATCTCGATTAAACACAAGTCCGAACAATCCAACTCAAACAATTACGAATTCACAACCACAATCGATTACGGATATGAATGTAAAGGAAATCATATTCGACGATCAATCACAATCTTTCCAGATTCCAAATTGTTATCATGATTCGTATTTCATCAAGAACATACGAATTCTACCACAACAATTAACACGACTTAACGAATATTCGATCTTCATATCTAAAAATACCGATAATTCAACATACGATCGTCTTTCTATGTTCTAGTTATCAAAAGTTCTTCAAGAATACTAAGAGATTCGAAACCATGATCATAGTCCTCAAAACAACATAATCCGACATCCTTTAACATGTAGATAATCACCCAACTCATAATCCAAGTCATGTATCATCATATTCTTCAATATACACTTCTTATAACATTAAGAATCGTATCAACACCACTAATATCATCATCATACGAACCAAATACGGATAACAATACCAAAAATCCAAAATCAAGGTGTAGAGTTCAACAACATACCTCAAGAACATGAACAACACCATCAAACACATGAAGGATCAACAATATCTTCATATCCAAGCCTCAACTCCATGTTTCCAAGATTATAATTAAGTTGGAAGAGGTTTATTCTCACTAACACACTCAGAAGGACGAAGTTTGGAGGAAGGCATTGTTTTTCTCTCGTGAAGAAATGAAAGTTCGAACCTTCATTTATAATCTGCACAACTCATTACATACGTTATCATTTAACATTAATGTATGTAATGCTTTCTTACGTACGCTACAGGTCCATCATAGCATACGTAGCATCATTCCAGAGCTCACTGCCTTGTTTCGTACGATCACTTACGTACGTCATGCATAGGCCATAACGTACGTAATACAGACTTGCTACAGTAAATATCCATTTAGCGTACGTAATGGGTAGTCCATAACGTATGTAATACACGACATTGACTCGCCCGCCCACGTTCTACGCCGAAAGGTGCCGACCACCGGACCCACCTGTCGGCCATAGTCTGATCCTGTCCGATTCCCTTCATAACGTACGTTATGTACTCTACGTAATGTACGCTACGCTTGACAAGGTCCTCTCTGATCAGCCAACTATATCTCACCTGATACTTTAACGTACATAACGACCTAATGTTAACGTACGTAACCTTTGGAGATTATTGTACATAAGCTCATATGCTTAACGTACGTTATGGCTTCTATACTTAGCCATTTACACTGATCTTACTCGTCGTCACAATATACCGAATACGTATACACAACACACTATATCCTCAAATATAATTATCGACCAAGTACGACAATTATACTAATACAGATGTCTCAGTCCTTCATTTATTTTATCCATACTGTACATGTTCCACACTGTACAACATAACTTGGATAAAATAACATTAAACAACAATGGTAGAAATTCCGAATATTACATACTACACCACTTAAAATAAGTTTCGTCCTCGAAACTTGCAATCCATCATAAAGAAACAACCCGTTCAACCAAAATATCCCGAAACCATCACGACAATGATCAATCGTCATCATTATCGAATATCCAAAATAGCATACTTACAAATGCGCAAAGTCGAAGATCTCCTGAGATACTAGCAAGTGACTCCACTGTAAAGCTTAAATACACTTACAATCAAAATTCCATGAGTCTTAACAAAAATATATCATCTTCGGATGAAATAATCTATCTGTGTCAAATCTTGTCTGCCTGATCGCACAATCAAGTCCCAATTCCGATAAAACGAATAATACACGATATATATGTTAAACAACTGCCAAAACAATGACACAAATCCCAAAACATCGACACAAAATTCGAACACTCATACGATCATTAACAATGATCAACCATCAAATTAACCGAGAATACCATTGACATGATAAACTCCAATACGACCAATCCAAAGGTCAAAACAAAACTGAGAATATCATCAACATGATAAACTCCAATATAACCAACGAACGATCAACGATAATTGAGAATATCTTCACACGATAGGCTCCAACACGATGAACACAGAACCACAGAGACAGATATACGGACGAATAAAATTCTCAAAATGTTATACAGCTCACATACAGTGGATCTCAAACGAACACACCCGACTGGTGAACATACCCTTCGGCATACGAACGACCAGTCATAAACTGACGAACATACCCAATCATACATGAAGTGGAAACGAGCAATCAATACCCAAAACAACCATCCTGGGGTCACCATCCCCAAACCCACACTTACAAAGAAATCATTCAAAAATCACTACGGTAAAATCGCGCCACTACCATACCAAATGGAATCACATAGCACATATGTCCCGGTTTCACAAAACTCGTCGTTGCAAAATCAAATCCTGTACATGAATCTACAACACGCAGTATATTTATCTTATCTGATCAATCAAGCGATCATCCCTGGATAACCAAACTACCATACTAAAGTTCGGATCTCTTTTCATCGTACCAAACTGATGTATTATCCAGTTTGTGAGTCACACTCATAACATCACCATGATATGCACTATGCACTAAATGCGTATGTATATCAGTCACATTTTCCAAACTAATTTGAAATCATATAATCTTGTCAAGAAGACCAATTTTCGAAAGTTCTTTCAAGAATTTCAGAACTCAAAACACAAATTTTCGTAAGACCACGAAATTAATTTTCAAAAGGTTAAACCGGCTCGCTGATGTCAAGTTCTCGATGAAAATTCTTTTCGAATACACATGATTAAATAGAATGAAATTATGCAAATGATTGACCACATCCATACTCCTGTATACCAGTTCGGCTCGTCACCAATTCCACTGTTATTCTATTAGAAAATCACACGGGAGAGTTCCAAATTCTCAATGTATAGACTCGATAAAAACTCCTTTTCCACATGGCTCGCAACCTCAACTATGATATGACAAAACATTGAAACGAATCAAACACAGCGAGAGACTACCCGAGAAGTTTCATTTGAACAAATAAATCAAAACCCCGGAATGCAGTAACAAAATAGATAAACGATTGGTAAAGTGTTTTACAAATCTCGAGAGTTTTAGAAAACAGAAAAGCCTTTTTGAAACATTAGGGTCTCAGCCCATATCCCGTTCCACATTACAAGAAGTTTATAAAGTAGAAAACCCTTTTAGATCCCAAGTCCTGAATTATAAAACTATTTCAAAATCGATTGGGTTTCGGCCCAAAATCGTTTCCGTAAAACATCCGTAAAAACATTCATTTATAAAAGTATCATTTTCAAATGTTCACAAACAGTTTCATATATCTCAAAATGAACTAACATGACTACATGTTATCCTCAACCATCCACAACATTCTCCCAAATACATAACTCTGTTCCCAAGTTTAACCGACATATTGATCTCCAAAATTATAACTTCTCAAGATCATCAATCCTGTCCCAACTCTGTTATCTCATACTGTAACGCATAATATTCTACTGAATCTCAAAGCATATAAACTTAGAACGGCAATAAATCTCAATGCAATTCAAGAATCCAAATTCTTACAGATCGTGAAGCCGACGATTCCCCGTGATACTGGCACATGTTTCAACTCTAGAAAATACTCGGCACAAATATTTTCAAAACACACATTTTGCAAATTCAGTTTCAACTCGAGAACAAAGCACATCTCTATCCGAAGAAACATGTTAATACCATTCGGAAAAGTTTACAACAACCCCAGTACCACACTGGTAAATCACATAACGCACAAGCCAAAGTGAACAACAAAACCCAGGGCTCTAGAATTCGTCAATCGACAACTCGAATGACGCGATAAAAGTACGACTCGACTTGACCCGACTGCCTAGGTTTTCTCAACCTAAGCTCTGATACCATATTCTGTAACACCCCCAGAGCCATCTAGGAATATTACAGTGCCGTGGGCCCCGAGACGGAACCCTCAAGGCTAAAAGACATTTTTGCAAACATTTACAAATGCCCAAGAGGCTAATGACGGTATTATCTTTAAAAATATCCAAAGACTTTATAAAACTCGGTTATCAAATCCGTCGTAAAATATCATTTGAAACTACAAGACCCGAAATGCCAAAACTCAACAGTTTAAAAAAATATATGTTAAGCTATCGCTTACACGTACCGACAAAATAGTTTAGAAAACCATTTCCAAAGTAACTTAGGTTACCAGATACCAAAAGGCCATTTAAAAATACTCACGCAGCGGAAAAGACAAACAATTAAAAATACTCTAGCAGCGGAATACAACAACTGATCAGGAAACTCAAAACACAAATACATGCCCTAGCCAGTATCCTCCGGGAAGCTCATCTCTTCACGATCGCTACGGTTTCGATACTCCATGTACCTAAAAAGAAAGCCCACGATGGGGTCAGCCATAATACTCAACAATGATAACGGTCACATCACATTAATAATTTCATACTAATGAAATCGCAAAATAAGAATACGACCAATGAAATCTTATCACCGTAACTTTACCAACTCGTGATAATCCTCATCAAAATAACCCTTATCATATTGCACACCTCGTAATCTCGATTAACCAATGAACCCAAACGTAACATATATACTGTACATTAAACAATACCCAAGATTCTCAAAACATTATCATTACTCGTGATACAGAAACGTACCAACTCTGACCAATTCGATCCATCGGGTAACATCATCAAATATCAACACAATAATCGATTGTCCATCCAAAGGCGAGAACTAAGAAGAAGATACATAACATACCTCGAATTACGCAATGCCACGACGGATCACGTTAGTCTAATCCGAGATCAGATCAATACCACATACGGAAATGGTCCTAACACAAGACCTACAAATGCATACTCACATGACAACATCAATATGCCCACGATAACAACAACACTATATACTTATGGAAATCCGATGATCCAGCACACACAGCATAGATACCCAAGATGATCCTGAATGACCAACACGAGGTGGATAACCCATAATATACATATGCACAACAACAACACATGGTAATCCAACGATCCGGCGCACACAGCTATAGATATCCATGATGATCCCGTCGGACCAATGCATGGTGGAAATACCTGTCCAACGATCCAGCGCACACAGCATAGATACCCAAGATGATCCCATCGGACCAACACGTGGTTGACATATGACAACAATGCACAAATGCATACTAACAACAATACACAAATGCATGACAACAATAATACACAATGTATCACAATATGATCGACATAAAATGACAAAAATGATTAGAGTACTTGCCCCGAGTCCTTCGAGAGCAATCTCGATGTCTAAACCATCACCAACCATTATTCTCAATACTCAACGATCCAAAATATCACCGGCGATAGATAATTCATATCTTCGCCTTTATCACAATGTATCTTCGATACCTAAGTATACCAATAACAAAAGTAAGTCATATACATTATGAATTAGATTCCCAAAATCCAAAAACAACTTACAATCCCAAATATCCTGTGGTCAGAATTATAATCATTGCTATACGAATAATGAATGAAACGGAAACCATTCATTAAATATTATAAAATGAGCAAGTAATAACTTGCCTCGATACCGACACGATGATGATGAAGCCACTACTAATTCCTTGCCTTGGTCTATGAGCTCCTCGGCCCTTACCAAAGCAATTCACGAACATTATCGAACACAATCGCAACACACTTTTCTAACCAATGATCAATTATCATAACCTATTGCGATAATCAATAAACAACAATCCAATAACAATCAATAACCGACATATCCAACCAATCAACCTCAACGGTTTAACGACACCTTGATCATATACAAAACCAAATAGTATAACTCAAACCATTACGAACTCATACCCATCATACGAACCGAAATCCGATAATTAACAATCAATATAACCGATCAACAAACCCAACGATTTCACAATATCTCGATTAAACACAAGTCCGAACAATCCAACTCAAACAATTACGAATTCACAACCACAATACGATTACGAATATGAATGTAAGGAAATCATATTCGACGATCAATCACAATCTTTCCGGATTCCAAATTGTTATCATGATTCGTATTTCATCAAGAACATACGAATTCTACCACTACAATTAACACGACTTAACGAACGTTCGATATTCATATCTAAAAATACCGATAATTCAACGTACGATCATCTTTCTATGTTCTATTTATCAAAAGTTCTTCAAGAACACTAAGTGATTTGAAACCATGATCATAGTCCTCAAAACAACATAACCCGATATCCTTTAACATGTAGATAATCATCCAACTCATAATCCAAGTCATGTATCATCATTCTTCAATATACACTTCTTATAACATTAAGAATCGTATCAACACCACTATAATCATCATCATACGAAGCAAATACGGATAACAATACCAAAAATCCAAAATCAAGGTGTAGAGTTCAACAACATACCTCAAGAACATGAACAACACCATCAAACACATGAAGGATCAACAATATGTTCATATCCGAGCCTCAACTTCATGTTTCCAAGCTTATAATCAAGATGGAATAGGTTTATTCTCACTAACACACTCAGAAGGATGAAGTTTGGAGGAAGGCATTGTTTTTCTCTCGTGAAGAAATGAAAGGCCGAACCTTCATTTATAATTTGCACAGCTCGTTACGTACATTATCAGTCAACATTAACGTATGTAACGCTTTCTTACGTATGCTACAGGTCCTTGATAGCATACGTAACATCATTCCAGAGCTCACTGCCTTGTTTCGTACGATCACTTACGTACGTCATGCATAGGCCATAACATACGTAATACATACATTGATTTGCTACAGTAAATATCCATTTAGCGTAGGTAATGGGTAATCCATAACGTATGTAATACACGACATTGACTCGCCCGCCCACGTTCTGTGCCGAAAGCTGCCGACCACGGGACCCACATGTCGTCCACAGCCTGATCCTGTCCGATTCCCTTCATTACGTACGTTATGTACTCTACGTAACGTACGTTACGTCTATTTCTTAACGTATGTAAGCTCCTATGCTTAACGTACGCTGCACTTGACAAGGTCCTCTCTGATCAGCCAACTATATCTCACCTGATACTTTAACGTACGTAACGACCTAATGTTAACGTACGTAACCTTTGGAGATTAACGTACGTAAGCTCATATGCTTAACGTATGCTATGGCTTCTATACTTAGCCATTTACACTGATCTTGCTCGTCGTTTCAATATACCGAATACGTATACACAACACACTATATCCTCAAATATAATTGTCGACCAAGTACGACAATTATACTAATACAGATGTCTCAGTCCTTCATTTATTTTATCCATACTGTACAGATTCCACACTGTACAACATAACTCGGATTAAATAACATTAAACAACAGTGGTACACTATCGATCGCCACTAGCGCGCGCTAGCTCCAAATAGTAGCGTGCGCTACCTGCTAGTACCCACAGTCCAGAAACGTTTCTGCTCTCACTGACCTGCCATCATAGCGTGCGCTATCCTACTAATGACGTGCGCTAGTATATTGAAATAGCGTATGCTAGTCCGTCTATAGCGTGTGCTAACGCTCTATTCCAGAGTCCAGAAAGCTCACTGCCCAGCAGGCCTAGCGTGCACTATGCACAAGAGTGCGTGCGCTACTCAGACATTATTAGTGTGCGCTAGAATTGCAGTCTAGTGCTGACTGCTACTTCCCAGCATTAAATTCGAGTAGTCCGGCCAAAACGAACACAATCTGAAAATCATAAAACTCAATGATTACCAACCATGAATATTCCAAGATCCATCATCAATACATACGTTCCAAATAACCATAATACCACAAGATACATCCAAACCAACACTCATAAAATACACGGATATTACAGGATAGCCCCTGCAGGGCTGCGGACTTGGCCCCAACCTTGTTTTTTCCAACTCCATTTTTATATTTCTTTCGATAAATTAATTCTTTGTAAATTAAAATTGGACTTAATTTGACTGAAATATAATTGTGGTAATTTTACTCTGAAAGGAATTAATTTACTGAAATATTAATTTTCATCCAGAACGAATTAATATTAACGGTTGTGTGAATTAATTGGATTAATTCTAATAGTTGTATTAATTTTATTGATTGGATCAATATTTAAATTAATTTTTTTGCCATTAATTTTAATGTAATTGTTGCATTATTATTTGAATGGTGATGTAGTTCATGGACTTATTTTACTGAATCTTTATTCGATGGGTTGTAATGGCCATTTTGAGCCAAATTTTTTTTTGGTAAATTTGTAGATGATGCAAATTTTATTAATGTAATAAATTTGCTATGACGAAGAGCCAAGGACGAACCGCCATGAAGACAAATATTCAAGACTCGTAATTAGATTACTTGTATTTTTATCGAGTCGATGATGACTCGGTACTTAGGATCGGTCCATGAACTACATGTTGTTAGATTTAGGCTGTGTATATTTTCACATTGTATGACAAACAAACAAACCGACAAACCGCGCTTATAAATGGATTAATGTGCAAAGTGTAACATATAATCACGTTAAACTCCCGCTTACAGACACTAAGTTATAAAGGTTACAAGGTTTCCTACCCTCCGTCAAACTCATAGAAATTTGAAATCTAAACTGAATTATTATTCTTCCGAGTATGTCCGGAAAATATTTTGGAGAAGGTTGAAAAATTCCTAGAGTGCATTAGATGCCTTTGGTTGTGAGAAATCAAACCCCTAGAAACCGTATGGGCTGCCGGGAGAGATTCAATTGTCATACTAATAGGAGTTGACAGTTTAAACTCAGATAGTTTAGCGAGCCATAGAAACCGTATGGGTTGAGGGCAAGTGAACTAGGGTAAAAAAAGATCGAATCATCCATTAGATGGGTTGGTGTCAGACACCACCTTATAAAGAATGATAGAATAGAAACCGAATGGATTACCCTCTATTAAATTTTGTAAAGAACTCGATCACCACTATGAAGTCAACCGTGACTTCCGGATTTCATATGGGAGTGTGTAAATGCTGATAAAATAGTGGGATACGAGTTATGAATAAAGAAAGGCCATAAATTCTTTACTCGGATCATAATTAAAAAATCACTAACGAATCTTAAATTATTCTCTGCAGTTAACAAACATGTCTCAAAATGACAATGAACCCACTCGCTATACTGCTTGAAAAGAACACCCTGACTGGTCCGAACTATGTGGACTGGCTTCGGAACTTGAGGATTGCCCTCACTATGTAATTGCTGGGATACGTCTTGGAGGCGGACATCCCAGTGGCTCCTGCAAGAACTCGATCCAATCAGGAAGAAGCCGATGCCTATGAGAAATGGGTAAAAGACGACGTAAGAGTGCGCGGGTATATGTTAGGCTCACTGACTAATGAGCTTCAACGTGCCCATAAAAAGATGACGTCTTCGAGAGCCATCTTAGCGCACCTGGTTGAGCTCTATAGAGAGCATAGTCGAACTGTTAGATATGAGATATCGAAGTAATTATTCAGCGCCAGGATGAAGGGAGGAGAGAATTGGGGACCATGTCCTCAAGATGATCTCGATTATTGAGAGGTTAGAATCTCTTGATTTTCAGATGCATGCATCTCTTCATGCTGGCCTTATCCTGCAGTCACTCCCTAACTCCATTTCCCAATTTGTCATGAACTTCAACTGCAATGAGATTGCGTGTAACTTGCTGGGCTAATGAACAAACTGTGAAACTGATGACTGCCCAGTCTCAGATGAAGATAAAGGAAAACAAGATATACTTGTTATTTCTTCTGGGACTTGGAAGTCCAAGAATAAGAAGAAAAAGAATAAAAAACAATTAGGTCCAAAAGCAAAGATCGTTAAGGGTAGGGGTAAAGTCCAATGGTTCAAAAAAAAGCAAGGGTGCCAAGAAAATGGACGCATGCCTCAACTACGGCGAGCTAGGCCACTGGAGTAGGTACTGTCCAAAACTTGACCGAAATGCGCCTTCAGGTACGGAACTACTTGTTTTGGAAATAAATTGTTCTGTAATTTTATATTCTACTTCTTGGATACTCGATTTTGGTGCGAGTTCTCACATTTGTACAATGAATTAGGATATGGAACAAAGTAGGAAGTTGGATTCGGGGGAGGTGATGATCACCGTCGGAAGTGGACACAGTGTTGAGGCTTCTGATATTGGATCTCTTATGTTGAATTTAGTATCTGGTTTTATTCTTACTTTAGATGATGTACTTGTTTTGCGCAAGGTGCATAAAAATATTATATCAATTTCTGTCATGGACCGAAAGGGATTTTTACTTCTTTATAGTAGATGGGTCTTGTCGAATTTATTTCAGAAATAAATTGGTTGGTACTGCTACATTATTAAATGGTTTATACCATTTGAATCTAAAGAGTAAAACAACGGTGAACAATATAACTAGGAAGCGTGGTAGGGATGAAACAAACCAAGCACTTAAATGGCATCTTAGACTTGGTCATATTGGTCATACCAAGGTTCATAAAATCGAGAAAGATGGGCTTATGGGTCCATTAGGATCAGATCCCTGTCCAACTTGTGAATATTGCATTCAAGGCAAAATGACTAAGTTACCCTTCACATGGACTTTTGAAAGAGCTGCTTAAAAACTTGGATTGATCCATACCGATTTCTGTGGCCCTTTGAAAGTGGCACAGGATGGTTTTCAGTATTTCATTACATTCACTAATGACTATACTAGGTATGTGTTCAGGTACTTAATGAAACATAAATCTGAAGCTTTTGATAAATTCAAGGAATTTAAAGCCCTAGTTGAAAGCCAAACAGGTAACCGTGTTAAGGCTCTTTGGTCAGACCGAGGTGGCGAGTACATGAGTACCGAATTTGACAAGTTCTTAAAGGAATTGCATAAAATTAAAGTTAATTCTAAATATATTTTAACAAATTCTCTATACCTAAAATAATTGCATTTTAAGATATTATTTTGAACTATATATTTAATTTACTGAAAAAGTTGAGATTGACTTTGATATATTAAATTAATATTTTTTAATATCCAGTATAAATTTATTTATCTTTTGTGTGCTTTACTTAATAGTTACAAAAAAGTTACACAAATAAAAAAGCACTGTTGGAATGGAAAGATTGTAATTACCATAGTTTAGACATTTGTTAAACATATTTAAGTTGATTGGAAAATTAATGATATAAAAAGTGCAAAATATTTAATTGATCAATTGATGAAGTTCACCGAATTACTCTAATTTATTAGCAGTAATTTAATTTCACAATTAGATATAGAAGGAGATTTTTACTCAATATAATTTAAGAGTTGTATTGTATTTTGATTATTAAGAACTTTTACAAATGATAGATTCTTGTTAAAGTAATAATACCCAATGTATGCCTAAGTCTGTTAGTTTACGGGCTTTCCTAGTTAGGGTAGGATTAGGCATGCTTGTATGTATTTCTCCCTATTTAAAGGAATGTCATCAATGGAATAATACACAGTTTTTGCCCTACTTCTGTCTCAGTTATTTTCCCTTCAACACGTTATCAACACGTAGTCTCCCAACTGAGAAAGGAAAAAAAAATTCTGAAACCCTAAACCCGCGGCCGCCGTCACTGTAGTAGGACCCGCAGCCCTGACACTGCTTCCAGTCGGACCTCGAACCACCACACAGATCCGGTGACCACCACTGCAGTACGACCCCATCCCCGATCTGACCTCCGTTTGTGACCCAAGCCGCAAGACTACCAGCCTCCCTCTGCAACTCCGGCCTGCTCGTCCCCCAATCCGGATCAGATAGCCCGACCCGAAACCCTCAATTTCACTTCTTATTCTCCAGCTGTACAACCCTCCTGCAAATCGGAAACCAAGGAAATTAAAATGAGCGTAGAATTCGTTGACGAGCCAATTGTGATGGCGTTCATCAACGACTCGCAGGCGTTCGAGAAATGGGCGATCGGAAAGTTCCACGCGCTGGACGGCGATGGCGCGCTGTCACGCACCGAGCTTGAGAAGCACATCAATTTGTGGTCCATGGAATACGATCTGCAATCGAAGGACGAAATAGCCAGAATCTATGATTTGCTCTTCAGTAAATTCGACGTCGATCGAAAAGGTACGATCAATCCTCAGGAGTTCGTGGATATGATGAAGGAAATCATGCTAGCGAAGGCGCGTGGTATTGGGAACTCGCCGGTCTGCATTATTCTGCAGGAGGATAGCTTGCTCATGAGGGCGGTTCAACGTGATAATCCCTAATGATGGGGAGCAGAAATCGGACCTATGGTTGCCCGACCCGGTGCTGCTTCAGTGCGACCCGCTCAAGTGCAGTCCAGATTTCGGCCCGCTCACGCCCAACCCGCTTCTGTCCCACTGCTGCCCGACTGACCATTGCGATCCACCTTGTCTTGTCTAGCCACTGGCCCAACCCGACATATTCAACAAATCAGATTTTTTACCTTCTCGGCCTCGAAGTACGGTACACGATACGAACCCTACTATCTGCAATATGCGATTTAACATGCTTTAATTCATTTCTATTGCATATTTATATTCCATAAATTTGTTATATTTTTGCCTATTTAAACCAATTAAAGCATGATACATTAATAACTTTAATTAAATCAAAGCGAATAGCTTAAAGCAACTTGAATCAAATTAAATTCACGAGAATTAATATATATTGCGGCATAAGAAACCTACTTGAATGCATAATATGATATATTGCGGCATAATATCTATAAATATACATATATCTTGCATACACTTATAGATATCGCATGCAATTAGGCTTCATATTAGTAGATTTTTAGAGGACTTAATTCTACTTCCTATATCAACTCGAACTGTGATAAAGTAATATCACTGGTAATCCTCAAAAGCATCGAAAGTAATTTTGACCATATCTTGTTTCCAAAAAATAATAACGCTCCCATTATTGAAAATTTTATCATGGAAAGTACTCATGGTAAACTGTGAAAAATTATTTTCCTTTTTCTTGTATTAATATATCTTATCAACTCGCCTCAAATTTGATATCTTGGACTCAAAAGAGTTTGAGTACCATAGATGGGTCTCCTACGTCGAGACCACATTTATCACTAAAGAATATAGTGGTACACTCCTTAACACCACATACCAAGTACCGTCTGAGAAGATAAAAGCGAGTGCACTTATATTCCTTAGGTGACACATCGAACTCAGCTTGAGATGGAAATATCTATGGTTGAAAATCCTGCAAAGAACTGTGGGATGCCCGTAAGGGCTAATTTGGGAACATTCACGACACTTGGCTCCCAAAGTTAACTGCGCGGTGGAATGAAATCCGCTTGCTTGATTATAAACGGATCAACGACTTCAATAAAAATATGCTCCGTCTCAAGGCACGCCTAAATTTCCGTGGGAAGGACATCACATAAGATGACATGATCCGGAAAACCCTCACCTTCCCTACTTCCACTCTTATACTAGCGAACCTATATAGGCTGTAGTATGATAATAAAAGCATCACTACCTTCAGTAAGCTAATAAACCTACTGCAAGTAGCTGAGAGGCATAACGAAGTGTTAGTGAGCAGTAATGTCAGGCCGGTTGGGACAAAGAAAATTTTCGAGGCCAATTATGGCAAAGTGAAGGATAGAAACTACCCCAATGAATAGGGGACTGGACATGGCAGGCATCATGGTCAAGTACGTGGGGGTTCTTCGAATGTAATGTGAAGACTTGGTGCTCCCGGCTTTACTAGCTAAGTGAACCCAAAAACACCTACCCATCCTATCGCCTCTAAGGCTCGAGTTGGCAATGAACTATGCTATCATTGTGGAGATGCTGGGCATGGTACAAGAACTGCCATGCAAGCAAGCAAGTCGCATCTCACTACAAGAAATATAGAGAGTCCAAAGTAAGGAGAACTCACTATATGGAAGAATATCATCTAGAAAAGTCCCCCTATGTCAATTTCACAGTCATCAATCGTGGAATTGAGTCATACGAGCCACTGTATATAGACTGAATCTTAGTGTTATGTTTACTTTCTCGTTTCCATTTGGTATAGTTGCCTCAAGACAACTGTGTTGGTGTTTTATTTTCAATAATGGCTTGATGCATTATTGTTTCACGAACAAGATATTAATATTACTTACGTTAGATTCTTAGCTGTATTTCAAAGTACTGAATAATGCTTGAATGTTAATGGTTTGAAATTTCTCTCTCTTCTAAGGAATGAATCGAGTAGAACTTGAATGTTCTTAGAATTAGGCTTCTATTCATCTAATTAGTCGCCTGCCAAACCTCGGTAACTACGATGATTGGGTCCTCCCAACTCATCAAATGGCGAGGTAATGCTCAATTTTGATGCCTAAACGGCAGTCTTCCAAGTTACCGATACTCTGTATGCACCTAGAGGTGGTATCTGGGCCGGTCGCAGCACAGCCCGGCACGCCCTGGCACGCTTAAAAACTGGCCCGGCCCGGCCTGTTTACTATTTGGCCCGAACCGACCCGTGTACATTTAGGTTATGTGGGCCTTAGGGGCCTTGTTTTAGAGGCCCAGCCCGGACCGGCCCGATCCCGCCTAAAACCGCTGGCCCGGCACGGACCGGCCCGAGCCCATGTTAGCCCGTGAACCGGGAAGGCCCGATCCATTTATCCCGTCTAAAGACCGTGAACTGGGAATGCCCAATAGGGTTTTTTATTTATTTCCTATCAATTTATAGCCTGAAAAAAGTACAAAATCCACTTTTCATTTAGTAAATCACATCTTATTATGTCCAAGAGGCATGCAGTAGTGAGAGTACATTTCAGCATTCTATGTCCACTAACATTTCACACCCGACAATATCCGATGCACTATAGGAGCACTTCGCAATTAACTTGAAGAGGAGTAAAATGAGAGAGACAGAGAGAGAGAGAGACGGAGAGAGAGGGGGAGAGAGAGTTGTTCTTTCTTTATAATAAATTTCAAGTTCATTTTGTTGGTCTCTGTAATAAAATTTATGTCTTACAATGAAGAAAAAAAATGTTCAACCTGCCCGCCCTACTGCCAGGAATAAATTGACCCGGCCCATGAACACAATGAGCTGTGGGCCGGGCCGGGCCTTATGTTTGTAAAAAAAGACCGACCCGGCCTGGCCCGCCAAAAAAGAAGGACCGGCCCAGCCCGGCCCTTAAATGGAGCGGGCTTTAGCAGCCCGGCCCGAGCCTGGCCCGAATGCCACCTCTATATGCACCTAGAGCCCTTCGATCCTTACTTAGCTTCAATAATATACGTAGCAATGGTTTCCAGATTGAAACCCACTGTGAGAATGGAATAGAGTTTCTTTTATTAATTATAATGAATGTGGACGTAAACGCATTTTAGAATAACTCATGAGTCAATCTAGTGGACTATACCTCACTACTAGTAGGTTTTTAAAATCCCATATTGTCACCAACAATGTACTTTGGGACATAGACTCATATAGGCTTTGGCACGATAGACTAGGTCATCCTGGTCAAAGTATAATGATCCATATACTAAAGAACTTGTACGAACATCATTACTTTACGAGCGAAAAGGTGGCAACAACTCGACATAAAGAACAATATTGATGTTAATCGTGTTATGTCATCCAAATAACCGGATGCATATCAAATGCCCACCACTTAGTGTTGCAAAGCCTGCTCTTTAACCAAAGTAGGAGCGAGACCTTCCTATGCTAAAGAAACAAAAGCAACCATTCTATTCTTACGCTGAATATAAGGAGATATTTGTGGATCCATCCACCTAATATGCGGGCCATTTATGTATTTATGGTTTTGATGGATTCTCCGACATGTTGGTCACATGTCATTCTCCTGTCCACTCAAACTGCTGCAGAACTTCCAAGATAACTCATAAGGTCTTACCTACTTTATCACATCTAAAGGACTCGATGATGTTGGAGAGTTCACATCAAAAAGTACTTGATGTTTATTGCATGATAGAGATCAATGAATAGCATATCGTCCCATGTGCATATACAAACGGTCTCACTTAAACCACCGTCAAAAGAATATGTATGGTGATTATGTCATTGGTTATGCACACCAATTTACATATCTCTGTTTGGAATTATGCAATATTGCACGCAACTTTACTTAAATCATTCATTCTTAGACCCTCTGCTAACCAATTACTTTATGCGTACTGTTGTTACCCAAAATATTATTCGAAAAGGTTTGCTGGATATGGCTATGGGTCAGTAACAAACAAAATGCAAGAGCACGAGCGATGGAATGAAAGTAACACAAGATTTGTCGGGGTTGTTAATCCCAGGCTTGAATGCTCTCGCGAGATATTATTAATAATAATACTACTTTGGAGTATAACTGTTAATGTTTTAGTGGGATTACAATGAGTGTAATAACCTTAGAGGTTTAGCTGCTTAAGCGCTGATGATTTCCGGAAGAACCAGAGTTAATGTTCTGTGAGTTCTTATTATAAAGATTAAATATAGTGAGCGTTCGTTTCTGCCGATTGTCTCTCTTATCTCTGGGATTTCTCTTGAGGGAAATTGAACTCTCTCTCCCAAATGCTGGAAGTCTCCTATTTATAGAAGAGGAGGTATTTGGTATGTGTTGCTACCCAAAATATTATCCGGAGATAGATATTGCTGGAATAGATGGGATAGCAAACAAATGCAAGAGCACTTCCGTGAGAAAGATAAATAACACAAGATTTGCCGGGGTTGTTAGTCCCGGGCTTGAATGCTCTCGCGAGATATTATTAATACCGATATTCGGGGATACAAGTACTAATGTAAGAATACAATTACAATGAGTGTAAAGTTTCTTGTTATCTTAGCTAGTGAGCATGTAGATTGCCGGAAGAACCAGATTTGATGCTCTGTGAGTTCTTGTAACAAAGGTGATGAACAGTCGCGGCGGTGAGAGATCGACCGCCTCTCACGGCGAGTATTTAGCTGGATGTTTGGGCTTCTGGGCTTATGAATCCCTTGGAATCTGTCTAGTGGAGACTTGCTGCTTCTGCCGATCGTCTACTGGACGAGAGATTTGGAAAGAGAAGTCCTGAGATGGATTCCGGTGAGATAGCCGGGAGCTTGATGATATGTGTGTTCCTCAGTATTTCCGTGGATGTATCGGAATGTGAGAGAATGTGAACTTTTGGTGGAATGTATTTCGGATGTCAGTCAAATGAATTCCGAACCGTATATTCAGCGAACTGGGAACTGTAGGTTGAGTCAATTCCGAATCGTAAGTTGTGCGAAGTCGGAACTGAGAACCTTTTTCCAGTAGGAGGAGGTTCTCTATTTATAGGGCTTGGATACGTCGGGCGATCGCCTTTACTGCAATATAATAATCGGGCGATCGTCTTTTAGCACATGGGCCTGTCCCCTCAAAGTCTGCAGGAGTTGCCTGGCGCCAATCAGTGCGGTCCAATGGGGAGCTTACACGCGTCTGAGTTGCCGCCGCGGTGGTCCCACCGACAACTTTCGGCGCGCATGCCGGTAGGTGAGGTAGGTGACAGTGTGGTCAAATGTCTTGTCTCACAAGAAAAGATCTTATCTGCAGGCGAAGATCTCGCCGCCTTTGGTGGATCTGCACGTGGGTGCTTTCCTGAGATCCAGTCCTTGATGGTTTTGACGGGCGATCGTCTCTGCTCGGGGCGCAGGTCGATTGCCCTTAGCCGGTTAGTAGAGTAGATCGCCAGCTGCCAAAGGGCGATCGCCTTGGGGGTCGATCGCTGGGCAACTGATGGGGGTCTGATAACTTTGATTTGGCGAGCTAGCCAGGGTTTGACTGGAGTTGACTTGGTCGCTCGGCCTTATAGTCGATCGCCTGTCGGGATGCATAAATCGTGACACAACAATTGCCCCCCAGCTCGCTCATACGTTGGAAACGTGGGGTGAGGTGGCTTTCTTGGCGATCGCTGAATTTTTGACGAGCGACTAAGTGTTTTATTGAACTGGCGATCGTCTTTGAGCTGATATATCCTGAGTTTCGGACGACCTGGTTGGCCGCTGAACTGCGCGGGAAAAAGCATCGGGCGTTGAAAAGTCTCCGCGCACGTGTCAGGCTTCTATTGGAGGACGCCAACGGTCATTAATGACTCCTCGGCTGACGCGTCCTCGAAAAGACGCGTACGCGGGTCTCGAGGGTCAATCTGCGCCGTTTGAGATCCGACCCCGAGGTTTTCCCTTATTGCAATCGGGTCCCTGCTTCTCCTATAAAAGGGGGCGCGGGCTGCAGCCTCACTCACGCGTACGCATTGGAGAAAGAAGGTCCCGCCGAATTTTATGAAGATCTAAGCGCCGATCGTCGTTCGTTTTCTCTTTAGGGTAAGAAAAATCCTTGTCTTCCTTTCTAACTCAAAATGGCCGGAACCTCATCATCGTTTGGAGCGGGAACTGCTCGCCACGGACATCACGCCTGGGAGAAACTTCTTCCGTCTTCCACCGAGACGGCGGCCGGCAATTCGGCCGGAATCGACCCGGCGAAGTTGAGGCTTTGTTCAATGAGGCCGATGTTGCTAGGGAGTCGGCCGAGGAGAGACGATCGCAGATCGAGAGATCTCGCGATCGGGGCTTACCGGGAGCAACATAGTGATTTTGGACGGGCCTATAGGGCCTTTGCTGAAATAATGGATAGGTTAGCCGGTCCTACTCCGAGATTCGACTTCAGGGGATATTCGGTCGCTTATCCCTATGTGCTCCCCAAGCGGTCGCAGTATCGTGCCGCGCAACGATCGTTGTGGTCGCTCGGCCAAATACGGAGCTCGACGTCCAGGAGAGATCTGGCCGTCTGGAGGACAAGATTCCATGTTCCTTCAGATGTAGACATGTTCGCGCCCGCGGAGAATGAACGAGCCGACCAGCCTCCGATGGGTATGGTCGCAGTGAGTGAGGCCGTTATGGAGGCCGGGCTGCGCTTCCCTCTGTCCTTTGCGGTCTCCCATCTGTTGGCCGCTTGGAATGTGGCGCCACTTCAGCTGACGCCGAACGCCTGGCTCCAAATCATATGCACTTTCACCCTATTCGGCGGTCACCGCCTGTACCGCCTCCCGTCGCCGTTGGAGATGAATCATATGTTTAAACTGACGGCTCATAGAGGGTTGGTCGGCGGTTACCACATCCAAGGCCGATCTGGCCGGGTGATTCATGGAGTTCCGAATAAGATACGGGGCGATCAGACGAAGTGGTTCTGGTCGCCGGCAAGTGGAGAGCTTCGGCGACAATCCCACATGCGAACTGGAGATCCCCAATGAATTTCGGGAGAGGAATCTCGGTAAGGGTTTAGACTCTCCCTTCGCTTGGATGCGTTTTGGACTGATCTAATTTGATTTCTGTTTTGCAGGCTTTCATATTCGGGCGATCGAGGAGCTGCCTTTCGACTTCCTCGTTGTTTGGGAGCGAATTCGGAGCTTGTCGGACGACGACCTAGACGCCACTCGGATCAACAAGGAGAGTCGCTGGTTGTCGGCTCGACTATTCCGCTTCCCGAGACATCTCGCGGTGCCAGGTATGTGGTCCTGCGATCTTCACTTACTAGGCGATCGCCTTATTTTAAGGACAGTGTCTGACCGTTAGTCGATCGTCTTTAACTGCAGAGGTTCGTTTCCCTCGCTTTTTGGAGCCTCCGGCGGAGATCGCTATGTCGAACCCAGGAGTCCTAGGCCGTCTTCGCGCGAAGAGGTCGACTCGGGTTCCACCCGTCGCATTGCCTATAGTTCCGGAGGCGGAGCCTCGTGCGGAGCCGGAGCCTCGCGTAGCGCAGGTCGAGGTTGAGGAGGAAATTCCGGAGGAGGGGCTTCGGGCGAATCGCAAGAGGCCGAGGCCGCAAGAAACTTCGTTACCTGCCCCGGGCGATGAAGTGCCGATCGCCGCGCCTCCGATCACCATCGTTGCTCCGGAGCGCGAGCCGCCCTCTGCGGCTTTTCTGCGGGAGACGGCGATCGCGGATGCGGAAACTCCTCGAGGGAAACCGTTTTTCGGTCGGGATCCCGAGAAGGCTGAGAGGTAGATAGCATTTCTGTGTTGACAATTACATCTGCGTAGGAGTTGTATTAACCTTGGTGCTTTGGTGCAGGATCCGTCGCGCACCCGTCTTGTCCACCGATGGTCGTGGATTTCTGGCGAGTCGATCTCCTCGCCATTCTGCGACATTCCTCCCTATGTGAGCAAGGTCGCCGCTTTGCCGAAGGCGTGGACAATCGACTGATGCGATCGCCGGCCGCGGTCGTCGAGTTCGATGGATGCCGTTGTCGCCTTTCTCTTCGGACGGCGACCATGGCCGTCCTGTGCCGCCAGAGTTTGAGGCGGCCCTCCACTATTCGCCTTCAGGAGGATCTTGAGGCGGCTCGGAAAGAGAACGCCGAGTTTGCCGACAAGATCGCAAATGATGGAGAAGGACTCCTTGGAGGCGCTGCGGGCGAGCCATGAGCTTGAGCCGAGAAGAAGGAGACCGAGAAATTCAATGGCGGTCGACCGATTTCGGGACCAGATGCGAGTGCCGCCTGTGCGAGGAATGTTGTTGAGGAGGAGGCCGATCGCGGAAGGTGACGATCGCCACTGACAGCCGAGCCGGGCGGAGGCGAAAGAGAAGGTTGCTGCGAGGGAGGCCGAGCTCAGGATCGCAGCAGCGATGGCCGAGCCGAGAGGAGAGGTTGAGGCGACCAAGGCCGATCCCTTCCAAAACTTGGAGTATGTCCGAGTTCGCCTATTATTTGGCGTTCGCCGACTCGATCCGAGCGGCTAAGAAGGAGGCTTGGAGGTCGGTCCTCTTGCCGAGAAGTTCAAGTCATATGCATTGGAGCATCCTCTCACCCGGCTTTCTCCTTGCCGATCTTGGACTGGAGGACATCGGTGTGGATTTGAGCCGGTATCCGTCTCCGCAGTCTTGCTCATCCCGATGCTCCTAAGATGAGGGAACCGCGCCGAATGCCGATGGTGAAGGCCGGCGGGCCTGAGGCGCTTCCTTTTTTACACTTCTAGCTTACTTTCTTTGAAGTTTGTAGCTTTCTTTTGTAGCACTTAGGCCTTCGGGCGATCGTGTACTCTATTTTTTCAAGTAATGAAATGAGCATTTGTCTTTCTGACTTATCACTTGAATGAATGGTTATTTTTAAGTCTTTGTTTGACTTTGTACAAATGCGTGAGGAGAGATCGTTGCGAGGGTAGTTCCAAATGAATTGATAAACTCATAAAGATAACTTTTTACAACACATTCGATCATTGCACTACATCCAAAAATGACGATCTCCGTATGTGGTTGAATAGCGACGATCGTCGTGTAGGTAGTCCGCACTCTTCTTGCCCCTTGTTTTATTCACTTAGTGGAAGTAAGGGGATGAAAATAATTCCTTGAGTGAGCGGTCTTTAACTTTGTCGAATCCTCGGGGACGGTCGTCCATCTTGAGGAACCGTGCACGATCGCGGAGTTCAATGGGCCGACTCCTTGATCATGTCTTGATGCGCGAAGACATTGAGTGTCTCGTGACTCACTTTATTATGAGGGTCCTCCGTAGCCGCGCCTCGCCTCGTATTTAAACGAAAGGCGTGCGGTCTTGGTCTAGAGGAGTCCTTGCGCGGGGCGGCGTCGGATGAATCGACTCCACGCCCGCGGCTTGTTAGCTCTGCTTCCACCTCGGCCACCATGGAGATGGCCGACCTCGGCGGTGTACGTTGAGACGGGGTTGTGGCACGTCGCATTGTCCGGTTCACCATGTCGGATGATGAACCTTTGAGGGCGAGCGATCGTGTCCACCGATTCGCTTTGGAGGGCCCTCGGACTACGCCGGCCTCGTATTCAAACGAAGGGCGGGCGATCTTGGCCTAAAGGGACCTTGCATGGCCTAAGCAATCGGAATTATCGACCACCAGGACCATGGTGCACTCTTCCACCTTGGATCGTCATGTAGATGCCGACCTTCGACTGTGTACTTTGTGCGGGGGAGGCGATCTCGTGCCTTAGTCCATCGTGTTAGTCGGTGAACTGCAGATGGCGATCGAGTCCTCCGGTTTCTTAAATAAGGAGGGAGATCGGGATGACTTCCGTGGTCTCCTTCTCTTGATTGAAGAATATAGAGACGGTCGCCGAGGTTGATCCAGGGGTCGGCTCGTATGAGCTTCCCAGCCTGTTTTGCGCTCGATCGTCTATAGAGATAGGCGGGGGCTTCGGCTAAATCAATAAGTCATCTAACTTGCCCTCCTCGAGCAGTCTCAGAGCCGTTGAGGAGGTCGCGGCAATTGTTGGTGCTGGCCGGGACTCTTGTGGTAGGCACAATATTGGTTGTTGTCCAGTGACCGTGGTCCCTTATCGCCTTAGGCTTTTGAGCTCTTCGTGCCCCTTGATGGCATAGAAAATATGTGCCGAGTTCTCACAACGTATGGAGGAGATGGGCTTCCATGTCCTCGAAAGCTTTGAGATCTCCGGGTATCTTGGCGATCGCCTTCTTTGCTTTGGCGATCGCTATCTTCCGGGCAAGAGGTGGCGTTTCCTCGTCTAAGCGGAGGGTGAGTAGCCTTTGCTGGCCGAGAAGTTGGCGGCTTTAGCGCGGAAGATCGTGTAAGTTGGGGAATATCCTTGGAGAGATGTCCGAACATGGGAGAGTGACCGTGGAATCCCCCATGACCGAGTAGATAGCGAGCTCATCAGCCGGGTTCGCGGTGAGGATGATTTCGTCTACCGGTCGATGTAATCTGCGTCTTCGTCCTTCCCTGCTTGATTTTTATCATGCGCTGGGGCCTTCTGTCTGGCGACCTTTGCCGGTGAAGTATGACGTGAAGTCATCCGCCGTTTCTTAAAAGAGGTGACCGATCGTGGTGGTAGTGAGACGTACCACTTATGGGCCACCGCCAATGTCGTAGGAAGATCCGGCACTTGGTTGCATCGGATGCCCCACACCCAGTCATGTAAATTCGGAATTTACTCAGGTGGGTTTCTGGGTCCGATCTCCCCTTATACAGAGGTGTTTTAGGAGGAGCGATCGTTGGTTGTATGGGGGCAAGCTCGATGTGGACCGCGAGTGGCTCGGTCGGCCCGGCGATCTTCTTGCTGGTGCTTGCCCCAGTGTCCAAGAGTGCTCTCATCTCGTCGAGCTGACGTTGCATGGCGGCCATCGCCGTGGCCTGACTGTTAGCGGCTCGGCGATCGGAGCGGGAGCCGAGGCGATTGAGTACTGAGTCCCTGGCGATCGGGGCGGGAGTCAGATGGCTGACATGCGTTCGGCTGTGAGGTGAGTAGGCCGAACTCCTGGTGACGGATTCGGATTCCGTCTTTTCAAGGTTGGAAACAGAGTGCCCCGGTCGCCGGGATGGGTCGCGTCCCAAGCGATCGAATATGGATCCGTCCGGTCGTGCGAGAGCCTTTCCTCGCGAATTGGGGCTTTTTGACGATCGCTCGTTCAGTAGCCCATTGAATTTCCGTTTTCCCATGCGGCGGATGATCGAGGGAGTTATCGCGGGCGGCGCGCATGCTCTCCGTCGCTCCTCCAGGATGGCCATAGCCTCCTCGATCTGTTAGTCGGTTTGGAACTGATCGAGTGAGAGGTTGGGGCCATCTCTCGGATGCGGGATCGAGAGTCTCGCGTTGCCGCGGCTTCCCCCTGTCGTCGGCTGGGGTTCGGACTGAGCCGGGAAATGGTGTCCGGAGGTTCGGAGAGCAGCTTGCTTCGATGTACCGGCGGATGTCATGATTCTGAAGGTTTTCTTTGAAGCGCAGTGAGTGTCACTTCAAGTATATGCCCCGAGAACAGTGAGTGTTCTTCGGGACGGTAGAAATAAAAATATGAGGGTTAGATTTGCCCTCCTTCTAGCGCCAATTGTTGCTACCCAAAATATTATCCGGAGATAGATATTGCTGGAATGGATGGGATAGCAAACAAATGCAAGAGCACTTCCGTGAGAAAGATAAATAACACAAGATTTGCCGGGGTTGTTAGTCCCGGGCTTGAATGCTCTCGCGAGATATTATTAATACCGATATTCGGGGATACAAGTACTAATGTAAGAATACAATTACAATGAGTGTAAAGTTTCTTGTTATCTTAGCTAGTGAGCGTGTAGATTGCCGGAAGAACCAGATTTGATGCTCTGTGAGTTCTTGTAACAAAGGTGATGAACAGTCGCGGCGGTGAGAGATCGACCGCCTCTCACGGCGAGTATTTAGCTGGATGTTTGGGCTTCTGGGCTTATGAATCCCTTGGAATCTGTCTAGTGGAGACTTGCTGCTTCTGCCGATCGTCTACTGGACGAGAGATTTGGAGAGAGAAGTCCTGAGATGGATTCCGGTGAGATAGCCGGGAGCTTGATGATATGTGTGTTCTTCAGTATTTCCGTGGATGTATCGGAATGTGAGAGAATGTGAACTTTTGGTGGAATGTATTTCGGATGTCCGTCAAATGAATTCCGAACCGTATATTCAGTGAACTGGGAACTGTAGGTTGAGTCAATTCCGAACCGTAAGTTGTGCGAAGTCGGAACTGAGAACCTTTTTCCAGTAGGAGAAGGTTCTCTATTTATAGGGCTTGGATACGCCGGGCGATCGCCTTTCCTGCAATATAATAATCGGGCGATCGTCTTTTAGCACATGGGCCTGTCCCCTCAAAGTCTGCAGGAGTTGGCCGGGCCAATCAGGCGGTCCAATGGGAGCTTACACGCGTCTGAAAGTTGCCGCGGTGGTCCCACCGACAACTTTCGGCGCGCATGCTGGTAGGAGAGGTAGGTGACAGTGTGGTCAAATGTCTTGTCTGTCAAGAAAGATCTTATCTGCCGCGAAGATCTCGTCGGCGCCTTTGGTGGATCTCGCACGTGGGTGCTTTCTGAGATCCAGTCCTTGATGGTTTTGACGGGCGATCGTCTCGCTCGGGCGCAGTCGATTGCCCTTAGCCGGCTAGTAGAGTAGATCGCCGGTGCAAAGGGCGATCGCCTGGGGTCGATCGCCGGGCAAGCGATGGGGTCGATAACTTTGATTTGGCGAGCTAGCCAGGGTTTGACTGGAGTTGACTTGGTCGCTCGGCCTTATAGTCGATCGCCTGTCGGGATGCATAAATCGTGACACAACAGTATGTCTTAATCCCAGACGAGCGATCGCCTTTCCTGCATTAAATGCTCATTTAATGCTTCTGACACGCCATTAATGCGGCCAGGGCAATCGTCTCAGCACGTGGGTCGGCTTCCTTAAAGTCCACGGCTGCTATAGGTAGCCAACCGTGCGAACCAATGAGAAAACAACACGTGCCTTGTGACTCAGTCTTGTGAGGTCCCACCTAGTCCATCACGTGACCTAGGTCAACTCCTATGGCGCCGTTTGCGGGTCTTGTCGGTAGGTCAGAGGGTGTCCTTGTCACTAAAGAAGCCTTTTCCTGCTGCGCCATTTGCAGGTCTACACGTTCGTAGACTTAACGGAGGTTGGCTTTACATGTGGCATAAGACGGTCGTCCTTGGTCGGACAGTAGAGACGATTGCTAGGTACCTAGAGACGATCGCCCTGGACGTCGATCGCTCAGTACTTGATCTCGATCTGAAATCTTCATTTGGTAAGACTGCCTTGGTTTACTTGACACATAACTTGGGTCGACCGGTCTTTGTTCCCGTTGGCGAGTTGTTGATGCTTCTTGGCAGCCGATCGCGGTTGAGGCGATCGCCTCTTCCGAGGCGTATTAATCGCCGCACAACAATTGCCCCCGAGCTCGCTCCGATGTTAAAGACGTGGGGTGAGGTGGTTCCATTTGAGATCGCTTGGATGGACTACGAGCGACTCATCACTTTATGGAACAGGCGATCGTCTTCTCGAGCGGATTTTGATTTTGAATTCGGACGACCTACTCGGTCGCTGAAAAGAGCGGGAGGCGAAAGCTGAATTGAGACGTCATTTGTGCACATGGCACGCTCCTGTTGGGGGAGTCCGACGGTTTGTCAGACTTATCCACTAGCGTGCCCTCGAAACGACGCGCACGCGGGGCTCGAGGGTGGCAATAAAGTCGGTCTTTCCCGATCTTTGTGCTTCAACCCTCGAGACTTCGCTTATTTGCCCAGAAGCCCCTGCCTTCGCCTATAAAAAGGGGCTACAATTTCTGGGTTAAATCTTCACTTGCACTCTCGTCTGAGAAGAAGATATTGCCAGATTCTTTTGAAGCTTCGTGTTGCCGAGCGTCGTTCGACTCAGACTTTTTAGGTAAGAAAACCTTTTCTTCTTCCTTTCTTTTTGAAGATGTCTGGAGGGAAACCCATTGTGTATGAGGAAGGTAGTTCTTCTGCCGCCGGTTCTTCGACCATCCAGGATGAAATCTCTACGGAGTTCCACGTGGAGACCGCCGTCGAGGCTATTCGCGCCGAGATTGACCCCGCGGAGGTCGAAGAACTCTTAAATGAAGCCGATGCGGCCAGGGCGGCAGAGGCCGAGCGAATTCGTTCGCTGGGCGAAAAGGAGATGGATGTGAAGGCGTATTGGGAGCGGAGCAGTGCATTTAGCAAAGCCTTTTCAGACTTTGCCGAACTCATGGAGAAATTGGCCGGCTCAATTCCCAAGTTTGACTTCCGCTAATACTCGATTGCCCATCCATATCAACCCGAAAGGCGGATGCTGTTCCGGGCCGCGCGCCGATCCCTGTGGTCCCTTGGACAGATTAAGAGCTCGGCGACCAGGAAAGATTTGGATCGCTGGAGGGCGAAGTTCCATGTCCCCTCTGACGTTTATCTCTATGCGCCCGCCGAGAATGAACATGCCGACCAACCTCCTGAAGGCATGGTCGCCGTTAATGAGGCGATCATGGGGGCCAGACTGCGGTTCCCACTGCTGTTCTCCATGTCCTACTTGCTGACCGCCTGGAATGTGGCGCCGCTTCAACTGACGCCGAACGCCTGGCTGCAGATCGTCTGCACCCTTACTTTGTTCGGCGGTCACCGACTGTATCGTCTTCCTTCGCCACTGGAGATGAACTATCTCTTCAAGCTGACAGCTTAGAAGGGTTTCGTTGGCGGCTACCACATTCAAGGTTGTTCGGGCCGGGTGATTCTTGGGGTCCCGAACAAGGTCCGGGGCAATCCGACGAAGTGGTTCTGGGTCGGCGGTGCGTGGAATTCAGCCACGACCAACAATCCTACCTATGAGTTGGATATCCCTACCGGCTTCCGGGAGAGGAATCCGAGTAAGGGTTTTGACTTTCCCTTCGCTCGGATATATTCTGAACTGATCTAATTTGGCCTTCCTTTTGCAGGTGCCCTTGTTCCGGCGGCAGGCGATCTAGCTTTTGACTTCTCGATCATTTGGGAGCGGATACGCAACCTTCCCGACGACCATATAGACGCTCGCCAGATCAAAAACAAAGCGTTCTGGTTGGCCGCTCGGCTGTTTTGTTTTCCTCGCCACCTAGGGGTTCCAGGTAGGAACTTTCACGATCTTGCTTTGCTTGATGATCGTCTTGACTAAGGAAGGTGACTAACCTTTGTCGATTGCTTTCTTTGCAGAAATCCGCTTCCCTCACTACCAAGATCCCCCGGCCGAGATCGCTTTGTCAAATCCCGGGATTATGAGTCACCTTGGCCAAGGGAAGAAAACGTGCCGAGCTCCTACAGCGACATTCCGACCTATCCCGGAGGCGAGGCCTCTCCTAGAGCCGGTCGCTGAAGAGCAAGACCCTCGGGAGGAGGGGCAACTTTGGCTTAATCGCAAGAAGCGGAGGACGAAGGAGCCCTCGGACTCTGCTACTGTTGATGAGATGCCAATCCCCGCGCCTCCACTTTCTGCGATTCCTCTGGGGAAAGGGTCCACGCCCACCTCGACTTTCCTGGAATCCATGGCGATCGTCGATGCTGAGACCCCACGCGGGAGGCCGTTCATCGGCCGCGACCCAAAGAAGGTCGCAAGGTAAGCTTGGTCGCTTTGCTGGTTTATGTCACTTATGTAGGAAATATACCAACTTTTTTGTTCTTGGCAGAGGCTTCGTCGCAGCGACCCAAACTGCTCGCTGCTAGTGTTGGATTTTCTCGCGAGCAAAGCTTCTCGTGAGGCTTGTGATGTCCCCCACTAAATCGCTCGGGTTTCCACCTCCCTGTTAAAGGCCTGGACGATCGACTTGGACGCGATCGCACGCCGGCGCTCTTGTGATGCGATGCAAGCGACTTTTGCTTTAGCCCTTCAGACGGCGACGATGGCTGCCCAGGCTGTGAAAGACTATGAGGGGCAGCCCTCCACAACTCGTCTCCAGGCAGACCTCGAGGCTGCTCGAAAACAGAATGCCGAGCTTGCCGACAGACTCGTGGCGATGGAGAAGAGATCCATGGAGGCGGCCAACAAGGCGAACCACGACCTCAAACGGGCCCGGGCGGAGAACGAACGAATGTGGGACCAGATGACGGATGCCCGCAGGTCGCACGTGGCCGCACATAAAGAGGTCGCTGAGCTGAAGGTGATCGTCGACCGGTTGATCGGCGAGCTGACGTCGTCGAAGGAAGAGGTGGCTGTCAAGGTTGCCGAGATCCATGGCGCGAACCAAACGCTTGCGGGGCTGAGGGAGAAGCTAGAGGCGACCGAGGCCGATCCCTTCCACAACGTGGAGTATGTTAGCGAATTGACCTATTATATGGCTTACGCTGACGCCATCCGTGCTGCTAATAAGGTAGGGCTCGAGGTCGGCCCTCTGGTTGATAACTTCAAAGCCTACGTGCTTGAGCACCCTCTGCAGCCTGCCTTCTTCGTGCCGATCCTCGACCTCTCCTTGGATCATGGGGTCGACTTGAGTTGGTATCCGTCGCCGGACAACCTTGTTCACCCGGGTGCCCCATAGGACGGGGGTGCAGTGCCTGTTGCTGGCGAGGGAGCGGGCGCCGATCTCTGAGTTTTTCTTGCTTTTTTACTTGTAATCTTCTAGGCTTTTGTTGTATTTGCCCTCGGGCGATCGTGCTTGTACATCATATCCTAATGAATAAATGTTTCTTTATCTGATTTCTTGTGTTTGTATGTTCGTCTTTCCAAATTACTCGCATTGACCTGGCATCGATCGTCGCATGCATAGCCCCGCTCTCCCCCTTGTTTTTGTTTACTTAGTGAAAGTAAGGGAACGAAAATAAATCGTTTAGCGAGCGATCTTTGGTCTAGTTCTTGCGATCTTCAATTATGCAAATTCCTCGAGGAAGGCCGACCATCTCGGCCTAGAGGAACCTTGCACGGTCGTGGAGTTCAATAGAACCGACCTCTGCAACCCTATCTTGTGCGCGAGCGACATTCCGTCTGATGGTCTACGTGTCGCGACTCATTTAATTGTGAGGGTCCTCCATAGGTTAAGTTTTGCCTCGCAATGTAGCGATAGGGCGGACGATCACAGCCTGGAGGAGTCCTTGCACGGAGCGTCGTCGGATGAATCGACTTCGCGACCGTGGCTTGTTAGCACTTTTTTTCCTGGGACCGACATGTTAGATGGCGGACCTTCGAGGGCATACGTTGTGACGGGGGGCGGGACACGTCGTATTATTCGGGTTCATCATGTTAGATGATGGGCCTTTGAGGGTGGGCGAGCGTGTACACAGATCTGTTTTGGAGGGTCCTTGGGCTACGCCCGCTTCGTATTTAAATGAAAGGGCGAGCGATCTCTGCCCTAAGGAACCTTGCATGGACGAGCTGTCGGTTCCATCGACCTCCACAACCATGGCTGCAATTTTCTACCTGGGGTCATCATGTTGGATGGCGATCCTCGACGGTATACATTGTGCTGGGGGAGGCGATCGCTAGCCTAGGTCCATCATGTTAGATGATGAACTTTAGAGGGCGAGCGAGTCATCCACTTTTAGGAGGCGCTACTCAGGCAGTAGCCTTTTGGTTTGTTTTGTCGAAGCAAATCACTTGGGGAGAATTGTAAAATCTCGTTAAGCACTTTGCACATTGAGTAAATGAATACAGGGTGTTTCTACTGATAGTACTTATTCAAATGGACAGCATTCCAGGGATATTGGTCCGGAGTGCAGTCTGGGTGTTGGAGCTCGTAGGCTCCTTTGGTTAGCCACTTGGATATCCTGAACGGGCCCTCCCAGTTCGGACCAAATACTCATGTGTGGGTCTGGATCTTCTTGAGGACTAGGTTGCCCACTTAGAATCGCCTTTCTTTGACCTTTGAATTGAAGAACTTTTTGGATTTCCTTTTGTGGATCGTCTTCTTCATTTCCGAGGTCAATCGTCGTTCTTTGAGCATATCCAAGTCGATTCGCTGAGCTACATCATTGTCCGCCGTCAGTTGTTGTGCAGTTCGGTGGCTGAGGACGGCGATCTCCGATGGGATCACTACTTCTGTTCCGAAAGCGAGGGCAAATGGGGTTTCGCCGGTTGAATTTCTTGTCGTCGTTCGGTAGGACCACAAAACATCCGGGAGCTCACTCGCCCAGCGCCCTTGCTTGGATTCGAGTCTGGCTTTGATCGTGTGCTTGATGATCTTGTTTACGGCCTCTACCTGCCCGTTTGTTTGAGGGTGGTAAGGGACCGAGAACAACTTTTTTATTCCCAATTTCTCGCAGAATTGCATAACTTCCAAACCATCGAACTGCTTTCCGTTGTCGGAGATGATAGCCTGAGGTAGGCCGAAACGGCAGATGATGTTTTTCCAAATGAACTTAATTACCTGCTCTTGGCCGATATTGTTGAGTGGTTCGGCCTCTGCCCATTTTATGAAGTAATCGACCCCACGATGACGAATTTACATCCCCCCGGTGCTGTTGGCAAAGGACCGATGAGGTCGATTCCCCATTGGGCGAAAATCTTACATGTTCGGCGACGCCCACTGGGGGAGTTAAACAGTCCAGAAAGAAGGGAAAGTTGTGAGATACAACAAACCTTTCGATATTCTGATAGAGTTGGCGAAGTAGCATATCGTATGGAGTTTCCGCTGTCGCTTAGCCATGTGCATAACGTATTTCACGTCTCTCAGATCAGGAAGTATGTTCTCGATCCAAGTGACATCATCGATTTTGGGGAAATTGTGGTGGCAAGTGATGTTACATTTGAAGAAAGGTCGTCGTGATCTTGGAATGAAGAGTGAAGCAATTGCGGAATAAGGAAATCCCATTGGTTAAAGTCCAATAGTCCCGACATGGAATCGGAGAAGCAACATGAGAAATAAAATATAGTATGTGTTCACATTGTCTCGAGCTGTTCAAATCTTATGTTACGAGACGAAACTTCTTTTTAGAGGGGGATGGTTTGATACCCCGTGTTAGATAACCGTGTAATTTGATATTTTGGGAACCGTCGTTTGAATTTTGTTATTATGGAGGATTTGCGCTTCATACCGTCTTGCATTATTTAATACGACATTCCAAATTACCGTAATTTTGGTGTGTTGCTATATATTTTACATACTATATTTTTGTACGTTACCGCCTTATCGACGTGTCGTCAGGATGAAAAGAGAAATAATAATAACAATAATTATAATGATAAGTATATATACAGACTATTATAATAAATATATAATATAATATGTATAAAATAAAGAACATCCACCGCCTTAATTTCAGTTTTTTTAATTAATTTCAATTTTTAAATTATTTTAGTTTAAAAGTGTTTTAATCATTTAAATTGATGAGTTTGTTTATTTATATGTTTATATGTGCAGATATTTGATGATGTGCGGCACTTCCTATATATAGAATTCATGAAATTCGAACCGAATGGGCAAAATAATTTTTGAAGGTTAGGAACCGTTTATATGCGTAGATTTTTGCATGTGATTTTGCAAGAATTATTCATTGCCTTGTTTGGTTAGTTCGTGAATTGTGTTGTTGTATTTATTTTGAATAGGACGAAATGTCATTATATTAGTATTCACTTGCATAGATAGTTGTAATAAACATTTTGGGTTATTGTATTTGATGAATGGATGAAAGTTGTGTTGTTGTTTTGGTGAATTGATGAAAATTGTATTCTGGAATTATTGAATTTTTGTACTGCTGAAATTGTATTTTGTAGCAGGTTGGTAAATTAAAAAACAAACCTGCTATTAAAACAAAAAAAATATTAACAACAGTTATTTAAAAAATCATTGTTAAAGTATATAATTAATTTAACAGCAGTTATTAATATAAATCGCTGTAATTTCTTGTTTTTCTAAACAACTGCTGTTAAATATCCTTTTAACAACGATTTGTATTAATATTTTACATTGACACCTTTAACATCGGTTCCGGAAGCGCTGTTAAAATGACTCCAGAACCGCTGTTAAACCCCTCTTTTGTAGTAGTATGTGACATACACAAATCCGGAACTTATTTGTGAAGATGTAGGGACACAGTTCATCATTCTTATATCTCTTCCCAATCAAGTATTCACTTTGATGGTTATACCACATCCTTAAGGATTGCTTCAAAACCGTAAAGTTGAGCGTTTCAATCTAAATACAAACGCACTTCGTGGTTTAGAGTCACTTGATTTGGATAATGAAATGCCATCGGGCACTTCCGCATATATCTCCGTATCTATATCCCCATATAGATACGTAGTAACCGCATCCATTTAGCTGCATTTCCAGTCCCTCGGAAATTACTACGCTAATCAAACAGCGGATATGTATATGTGGGAGTGCATTTCCTCGTAATCAATTCCAGGGTGTTTTGAGAAGCATTACTTCGTGAACCTTGTACATTAGGACACTATTATTCTCACTAAGCTTTACGATAAAGGCTCGATTATGTCCTTCAGGCTTTACACTTGGTTAGGTTAGCACTACCTACACCAAATACCTTTCTCTTTATCAGAGAATCTAGTTCTATCTGGAATGTTTTTCTTATGGGCCAATCAGTTCTATGTTGATTTCATCCAACTGAGCGAGGTTCGACACCGTCGTACTTTATGATTCATGACATGTCATCAAAGTGGGTGGTTGATCATGCCACACCCTCAAAATTTCATCGAGATTTTTGATTTTCTAAATCATATCTTCGGGGCGTCCCCCTCGTCACGATTCATGGACATAATAAAATCGAGCATGATCTCATGAAACGACTTCATTGATGGTTAATATGTAATTTTGTGCCATACTCTCTCTCTTTCTTGGGTGAGTATTTAGTCGAACCATGTGGCTTCCATCCCTTCCTTCGCAGGGAGCCACGACCTCAACCACACCTCCACCAGGTGTAGTTGCATCATCCGGTTCATTGGTGATGTGCCCCTTACAGGGGACTTCTAACCTTACAGGCACATTTGCAGCTGTAATGTGAGATCTTGTCACTTGAACGATATCAGTAAATGCATCAGGCACCGAATCTGCTACATTCTGAAGATCGAGTGTTCTTTGTGCTTCACGGTAACATTGTGAAGTTCGGGGATCATAACGAGACAAAGTGGGGAGACACCATGACAATTCCTATTGTTTCCCGAGAAATTACATTTTCTCTCCTCCCCCTAACGACGGGAAGGTTGTCTCATTAAAGTGACAATCCGCAAATCGTGCGGTAAAGAGATCACTATGAAGGTTCTAAGTAGCGGACAAACGTCTGGAGATTCTTATCCAACGTGAATACTTAATCCCTTCTAAAGAGCAATGAGCTCTGGGGCGCAGAAGGCACATATAATGCGTAACCAAACATGCACAATTGGCACTCAAGTCCGTCGTCGAAAAAACAAAAACCAGGCTATCCAGTTACCAACTAGTACGTATTGTGCGGCGATTAATATGCCTCGGAAGAGGCGATCGCCTCAACCGCAAACGGCTGCCAAGAAGCATCAACAGCCCGCCAACGGACACAAAGACCGGTCGACCCAAGTTATGTGTCAAGTAAATCAAGGCAGTCTTACCAAATGAAGATGTCAGATAGAGATCAAGTACCGAGCGATCGATGTCCAGGGTGATCGTCTCTAGGTACCTAGCGATCGTCTCTAGTGCCCGACCAAGGACGACCGTCTTATGCCACATGTAAAGTCGATCTTCGTCAAGTCTATGAAGACTGAATCTCGGGAAGAAGGCCTACGTGCAGACCCGCAAACGGCGCAGCAGGAAAAAAGCTTCTTTAGTGACAAGGACAACCTCTGACCTACCGACAAGACCCGCAAATGGCGCCGTAGGAGTTGACCCAGGTCACGTGATGGACTAGGTGGGACCTCACAAGACTGAGTCGCAGGGCACGTGTTGTTTTCTCATTGGTTCGCATGGTTGGCTACCTATAGCAGCCGCGGACTTCAAGGAAACCGACCCACGTACTGAGACGATTGCCCCGGCCGAATTAATGGCATGTCAGAAGCATTAAATGAGCATTTAATGCAGGAAAGGCGATCGCCCATCTGGGATTAAGACATCCGAAATACCTCCTCTTCTATAAATAGGAGATTTCCAGCATTTGGGAAAGAGAGTTCAATTGCTCTCAAGTGAAATCCCAGAGATAAGAGAGACGATCGACAGAAACGAACGCTCACTATATTTAATTTTTGTAACAAGAACTCAAAGAGCATTAACTCTGGTTCTTCCGGCAATCATCAGCTCTTAAGAAGCTAAACATCTAAGGTTGTTACACTCATTGTAATCCCACTAAAATATTAATAGTTATACTCCGAAGTATTATTATTATTAATAATATCTCGCGAGAGCATTCAATCTCGGGATTAACAACCCCGACAAATCTTGTGTTATTTTCATTCCAACGCTCGTTCTCTTGCATTTTGTTTGTTACTCACCCATAGCCATATCCAGCAAACCTTTCCGAATAATATTTTGGTTAACAACGATTGGTACTAGAGGAAGGGGGCTCTGAACCCTTATTTTCTCTCCGACCATTTTGAAGAACATTCACAATTCTCCGGAACATATACTTAAAGAAACACTCACTGTTCTTCAAAGAAAAACCCTCGAGATAATGACGTCTGCCACCAACTCGAAGAGAGCCACCTTACGGTCCGCCGGATGCCTTATTCCGGCCCAAACCGAGTCCCAACCTGCGGCAGAAGGAAGCCGTGACGACGCGATACTCTCACTCCCGCCCCCGAGGGACTTCCCTAGCCTCTCACTCGATCAGTTCCAAACCACGGAACAGATCGAGGAGGCCAAGGCCATCCTAAGGGAGCGACGGAGAGCATGCGATATGCCCACTATTACCCCCTCAGCCATCCGCCGCACGGGCAAATGAAAGATCAAGGGGTTATATGTCGAGCATTCGTTAGAAAGCCCCGATTCACGAGAAAAGGCACTCGCGAGGCGGGATAGTTCCATCTTTAGCCGCCTGGGAAGTGATCCTTCATGGCAACCTGGGCATTCTGGCCACAGCCATGAGACGTCGGAGTCCGAATCCGTCACCAGGAATTCGGCATACCCAACTCCCAAAAAACAGGTCAGCCATTTGGCTCCCACTCGCCGAAAAATCGAGCTCGGCGGCAAAGACCTCATCACCTACAATGGATCTAGGAGATCAGTACATGATTGCCTCGGCTCCCGCTCCGAGAGCCAGACCGCGAGCATCCAGGCTACGATGATGGCTGCAATGCAATGCTAACTCGATGATATGAAAACGCTCCTAGAAACTGGAGCAGGCGCCAAGAGAAAGGTTGCCGGATCAAGTGAGCCGCTCGCGGTCCAGATCGAGCTTGCCCCTGTGCAACCAAAGATCGCTCTTCCTCAAACACCTTTGTATGAGGGGAGATCGGAGTTCCGGATTTACATGACCGAATGCGGGGCGTCAGACGTGACGAAATGCCGAATGTTCCTGTTAACATTGGGCAATCTGGCCCATAGGTGGTACATCTCATTGCCACCGCGCTCAATTAACTCCTTTGAAAAGCTGGCGAGCGACTTCACGTCGTACTTCGCCGCCAAGGTCGCTCGGCCAGAAGGTCCCCACCGCATGATGAAGATTAGGCAGGGGAAAGACGAGTCCGATGAAGATTACATCGACCGGGTGGATGAAATAGTCCTCACCGGCGAGCCCATAAGCGACACGCTCGCCCTCTACTCGGTCCTAGGGGGATTCGATGGTCTTTCGTCCATGTTTAGGCACCTCACAAAGGACATCCCCCTGACCTACGTGATCTTCCGCGTCAAGGCCGTTGACTTTCTGGCCAAGCAGAGGTTGCTCACCCTTCGCCTAGGCGAGCGGGCAACCGGAGAGAGGAAGGCACCATCTCCCATCCCAAAGAAGGCAATCGCCAAGCCCATAAAGGCGGTCGCGAAGACACCCGGTGATTTCAAGGCCTTCGAGGATGTGGAAGTCCACCCCCTCCGTAACCTCAATCTATCTCCGGCCCATATCTTCAACGCCATCAAGGGGCGCGAATGGATAAGCAAGCCAAAGGCGATGAGGGACAACGGTCATCTGGACCGCAATAAATTTTGTGCCTACCACAAAAGTCCCGTCCACAACACCAGCCAATGTCGCGACCTCCTCAGACAACTCTGGAGATTGTTCGAGGAAGGCAAGCTGGACAGTTTAGTATGCAGTAATTTAATTGATTAATAAAGAGTTCGTCGAATTACCTTAATCCGAAGAACAGATCTGAACCCGGACCAGAAGCAGATAAAAATCGTCTTCCTCTTTCGATGGTCCACACACGAACAATTGGTACAAGCCAAATTGCTACATCCTTACGAATAATGTTGATAAACAGTACAACAAATAATTTCTTGCTAGAAGAATTTGTACTGTTGATCAAAATCAACTAAGGGAAGAAGACGGAGATGGTCGAACTGGGGTTTGTTCACAAGAAAGGGGCGGCCAATTTTGGTGAAGGGGGTCGATTTTCTTCACTTATTTCTTATGACAATCTCTTGTTCAAGACCCTTTATTTATACTAAGTAAACCCTAGAGTCAAACTTTAGTATTTGCTTAGTTACCCCTCAACTTATTACATAATATAATATATATAATATCTTATATTATAAATATTACTTATCCTCTAATAAATATAATATTCAATATTATATTTACCATTCCTAGTTGATATAATTAATCAATATAGTATATAATATCATATATTATATATTACTCATTATTCAATTTCTTAATAAATATAATATTCATCAATATTATATCTGTTAATTATTCTTGCTCGTCTTTAATTGTCGTATGTGTGACCCAAAAGGCTTATATTATGTTCGCAATCATTTAATACCTCATTAAATGATAAATCATAAACGATATCTAGCAAGACATTATGACTACCCAAATAATATAAGTTTATAGTCCATTAAACCATTTAACGTGTCAAATCCCTTTGTCGCGTGATATTATATTTGAACTAAGTTATGGAAATTTCTATACTTATTATGTTCAAATGCTTTATCTATCTTAAGTAGACTAATTGAATTAAATGACTCTTCATTTGAGCATGGCCATGCATTTCCTTCAGTCCTACTTGTTGAGGGCCCCAGCAGATATCTCTCTACCTAAAAACATGGATAAATTCCCATTTTGATTATTCGTTGCCCTCTACATGACTTCCACTAATCCCGATCGGTAACCTTTATGATCACCATATTTAAGATGATGTTAGATTACGTCAAGACGTAGTAGTTATCATGTTGGACACTATTATAATCTCAGTTTCGAGGATTTATTGAAATACAGTTATATTGAGATTCACTTATGATATTTCCATGCAGTGATCTCAATGCGGATTTGTCCAGTATTTTATTCTCCAACCAATACCATAAGTTTGATCCGTACCATACGCATAATCATTCGATGATTATCAATCAAACATATACTAGTATATTAATCACTTGAGCCTCCACTCCACGTGATTGGACCAGGAACATTTGAATAATCTTATTATTCATGAATAACTATTATTCGATTACTATAATATTAAAACATGCACACATTATAATAATCAACGAGAAATAAATGATATCAAATAACTTCATTTAAATGTGACAATTACAAATTTAGGCACATCTAATGTCATAAGACACTATTCCCAATAGTTACTTGCTAGAAATGTATTATGATCGTTAATTATATCCACTGTGTATGTGTGATTTCAATTTGGAAAATTATTTCCTAGATAATTTGTCGGTACGCATAAGAGGTGAATTAGCGTACACTTTTGAAACATTTTAAGTTTTGGCAAACTCGCTATGTGTTTTCAAATGGGGTCGTATCACGTGTTCGAAAAAACGTATTTTGGGGAGTTTTTTTCTGAATGGCTTGAAAAATATTACCGTCATTAATCTTTTGGCATGTTTAAAAAGAATTTGGCAATGATTTTTAGCCCGATCCATTTTATTTTCAAATAACTCGAGTATATAATTTTAAAATCTTTCAAACCATAAAGTTTTTGTATTTTAAAAAAAGAATGTGATTTTATTTTCAAAAAAAAAATGTGAAAGATGAAACTTTTATTTTAACTAATGACAACATTCATCCTGGAGAAACGATGATAGTTCCCCAACGTTTAACGAAAGACGTTTCACCATCGTAAACTTTTAAGTTCGTATTTTGGAAAATTGTATGATTTGCAAAATGACTCCCATTTTTAGAGTTAATATTTTTTTATAATTAAGTCAAAGATACAACGTGTGTACGGTGTGTATGTATCTCTCCAGGCAATGCCTTTAGAGTTGGGACTAAGGTTTTTGCGTGTAAGGGCTAAGTCGTTTTGATATATTTGTCATGTTGCCATTCTCGTTGGAGAATTTTGGTTGTGTACCCAAATATTGTGTTGCATGATTTTGATATGTTTTGTAGCTTGTATGATGTCGCTTTCGTGCGATACCATAGTGCTTAGACCCGTATGTTACATACATACTCAAGCGCTTTTTGACTTTTTTTATTTTTGTGTTGTGGCCATATCTACCAAGTACACTTATTACATTATGTTATGTATGATGTGATTCCAACATGGTTGATGATCTGTGAAAATATTAAGTGTGTGTATGAGTGGTTCGTCCACCCGCGGACAGTTCAAGAGGATCTTTGGGGATCTATGATATGGCGCGGACTTGGTCTCCCACCCGAGGACAGTTCGGCGGTACCTCTGGGATCTATGCTAAGGGCGCTGGATCGCGGATTACCTTTTGTGTTGTTTGTGATGATATTTTTGACGAGACTTGATATTCCGCAATATTGCTTTACAAATGTATTCAAAATGAGATGTTTATGATCTATGGTTTATAGTTTTGGTAAAACTACCCGAGGTATCAAAAGTATTTTTAAAGTCATATTTCGGAGAATTATGCGAACTCAAGGATTTTGAACTATTTTTATCAAAGTGAATACCTCATGGAATTTTAAAAGAATATTATTAGTGATTGGATATTATATTGTATTCAAGGGAAATATGAGATACGGTCATAAGTTTCATCAGTTACGGCCATATATCCTACTTGTTGCAGTCGTAGTTCTTATGTTCCTTTGGTTGCCATGGGTTCATATTCTTGTTGTGATATTATTTGTTGCCATGTATTGTTATGTTGTGTTTTATAGTTATTTTGGTATGTTGGTTATGTGATGCTATGTTTCCTTGTACTGAGTGGTTGTCTGTTCAGTACGCTGAGAGGTCGAGGCCGTGGTTGTGGTTGTAACCGTGAGCGTGGTGAGGTAACTCGTTCATTATTGAGTGCTGATCAGCCTAGTACAAATGCTCATGAAGACTAGTCGTGTGATCAGAGGCAAACAGCTAGAGGTAATGCTGATGTTGGCGCCGCCGCCATTGGCAACCCAATCGGCGTAGATGAATCAGGGTGTACAACGCTATGAGCCTCCGAATGGGTATGATGAAGAAAGTAAGTGGTTACGAGACGTGATGAGAATGCATCCACCTCATTTTGTAGATTCCTCTGATTCGTTTGGTTGGGAGAACTAGATCTTCTAGTTGGGAAGAACGTTTGTGTTGTAGGTTATCCTGATGAGAGGAAGGTACATATTGCTCAGTACCTTCTCGACAAGGAAGCTGCAGACTGGTGGGAGGCCGTAGCGCCTAGAGACCATACATCGACATGGGCTGAGTTCAAGATTGTCATGGAGGCAGAGTATTATCCATTGTCTGTTCGAGAGCATAGGATTGTTGAATTTTTCTCGTCTATGCCACAGGATGTGTCGATATCCCAGGCTATAGTCGATTATAATCAGTAGTTACGTCATGTCCGTGAGCAAGTGAGAAATGAAGCGGACAAAATTCATTACTTTGATATGCATACATATATGATATAGCATGGATACTCTTATGTGTACTACTCTGAAAGAGTATCAAGATCAAGCCTTAGCCATCGAGATGGCCATTTTCCGTGACAGAAACTAGTCCAGAGAGCAAGAAACGGAAGACCTCGTCTACATGGTCTGAGTTCAAGACTGTCATGGAGGCAGAGTATTATCCGTTGCCTGTTCGAGAGCATAGGATTGTTGAATTTTTCTCAGCTATGCCACATGATGGATATCCCAGGCAATAGTCCATTATAATCAGCAGTTATGTCATGTTCGTGAGCAAGTGAGAAGTGAAGCGGACAAAATTCGTTACTTTGATATGCGTATGAAACCCCATATATGATAGAGCATGGTCATCTTACGTGTACTACTCTGAAAGAGTATCAAGACCGAGCCTTAGCCATCGAGATGTCCATTTCCGTGACAGAAACTAGTCCAGAGAGCAAGAAACAGAAGACCACGAGAAATTTTCCAAGGGATTAGCGGAGTAAATTCCAAGAACCGGTTGTTTTGTGTAATTCTTCTAGAAGGACTCCCCGTTTGTTTGATCAGTCCAAGAAACTTACTCCTGTAGTGGGTAAGGTGAGTGGTGTGAAGAAGTATATCAACTGCAATCGTGTGGGCCATACATAGAAGAATTGTCATTCGCTGGAGGTTAACAGTTTCAAGTGTGGTCAATTGGGGCACCAAATGGTGCATTGCGAGACCATCGGTAAGATGTTTGGAAGCTGGGAGGTCGCCCCTACTCCTCGAGGGCCCAATGGTGTCCGATGATGGTGGTTCGTGTGTTGCATTATGGATTGAATCTCGTGCGGTCATTTGATATTTGTTGCTTGAATGCTTTTATTTTTCTATGTAGCATCTTGATGTTTCTTGTTTTAAGTTTCGAGGACGAAACTTATTCTTAGTGGGGTAGAATTTAATACCCGAGATTTTTGTTTCCGGTTATCTTGAATTGGTTGCCATTTTATTCTGAATATTTTCTGTTGTCGAGTGGTTGGAATTATTTTCTCATTGGCCGAAATGTGTTGATACCGTACCACCGTGTTTATCAATTAAAGTGGATATTGTGGTGCTTGTGTTTACGTGATTGTGTCTCATGCTTTGTCATGTGTTTCTCTTCAATTTGGATCGTTGGTGTTGTACTTTAGCATTTCATCGCAGGTTGCGAGATCGTTATTTCGTCGAGGAGTTTCATCATTGTGTCGAGTTCTTAGAGCAGTCCTGGTGCCTGTGCAGTAGGCATAATGCACGTTATTCAGTACTATTGCACGCTCTAATATGCAGTTTTAGCGCACGCTATTGAGATAGATAGCGGACGCTAATGGGAGGTCGAGACAGTCCAGAAGCTACTGGACTGGAATCAGGACTCGTTAGCGCATGCTAAGGCGCTTAACTAGCGGACTCTAACTGCACTACTGGACAGAACCTGTTGGATTTATGGTCTGTTAGTGCATGCTATGGTGGAGGGCTAGCGCGCACTAAGCTGTCCAGTATATATACTGGACATCAGATATTTTTCCATATCTTACTTCATTTTACTCATTCTTCTCGCGGTGGACGGACGGTTTTGACTAGGGTTCGGATTCTTGGATGGTTTTGATCCATCTAAAGGTGTTTTTGAAGGGTCTTAGGTGATAATAACATCATCTAATTTGTTGTTCCTCGTCGAATCGAGGTATTTCTTGAATTCCCTAGAGTTGACTTTTTTTGGGGTTTTGTTCTTGATTTCGATTTCAACCCAATTTTGATGCATCAGTTGGTTTAAACAATGTTGATATTCATATTCTATGGATTATATATCCATATCTTTGATTCTTTCGACCCGGTTGATGATTTTGTGTTTTTGAGAAAACCTTGAACATTTAATTTTCTATTAAATGTTTCATGAGTTCATTTGGTTGTTGGGTGTGTTTTCCGTCGTTATTAGTCCTTATTCTCGTAGTGATTTTTTGTTGTCGTTGTTTCTCGCAGAGGTTGTAGGTTTTTGAGGCTATCCGATCGAACCGTGTTTCTTGGAGGATTCGCCTATCGAATATTGAGGCATGTATCTTGTTATACGATTTGTATCTTGTGAATAGAAATTACATGTTGGGTTTGTAATGACTAGTTTACTTTCGTAAAATGGTTCGTGGGAATTGGTTATGAATTGCTTGTCATGAATGTTTGGAGGTTTTTGTGGTAGTCTTAAATGTTCAACGTTGCGGAATTGTATGGGTTGTTATAAATATGTTGGTTTGATTGGACAATTGGATGTGTATCGTGTTGTGCATTGATCGTGAATGATGACTGTGTGCTGTTTGTGATGATGGTTGGAATGTCGATATTGCGCTATGTGTGTTGGTTGTGTAAAGTTCGTGATGATTGATGTAATGACTGGTCGTGTACATTGCTGGTGTAATGTGAATATTGTTTGCTGTGTTGCTAAGTTCATTCATGTGGGTTTGATGGGACCTACGAGGATTCATGGCAAGGGACCATGGTATCGAAACTTAGTATGTGGTGTTGAGGTCGAATCGTGTGGGTCTGATGATCCTATGATGACACATGGCAGGATATCATTGAATTAGGGACAATTCGTACAACCGTGTGGGTTCGACGGGGCTTACGGTGACTCGTGGCAAAGGATCTTGGGGTCAGGACTGGTTTTTGTGAGTTGTTGTGTTTAGCTCAATCCGTGCGGATTGTTGAACCTACAGAGGAACGTGATGGGAGATCACGGGGTCACGAGCTTGTTGATATTTGATGTTGTGATTAGCTCAATCTGTGCGGGTTGTTGAACCTACGGAGTCACGAGCGTGTTGATATTTGATGATAAATCTTTTGAAAATGAAGTTTTATGAAAATGATTGTCGGGCTGAGACCCAAACAATTCTTGAAAAGGTTTTATGTTTTATTTTACTTAGGGTGATGTGAAATGAGATTTGGGCTGAGACCCTAATATTTTCAAAAATAGTTTTGTAACTTAGTACTTGACGTCCTAAAGGCTTTCTGTTCTCTAAAACTCCTGAGATGATGATTTTGTTTCAGAGACTTTATATTGTTTTGTTTTTCTTAATACTAAAACCTCTCGGGGATATCTGTTGAACGATGGTCATTATCTGATTCGTGATTCATGTTTGCTTGCTACATTTTGTTTGGTTAAGAGGCTTGTACTAGCAAATTCGATTCGCGAACCCCTTAAATGGGGGAAATGCATTTCATGCATTTCAGGTATACCTAATTTGAGGGAGAAGTCACATGGTCGGCATGGAATATGATGAGCTATGATACTAATCAAGAGTTAGAGAGTTCAGTCTGATTTCGTTGCATTTTCGAGTTATATCCTAGTTCCGCTGCATTGTATTTTGACCCCAGTGAGGGTATGTGTTGTAAGGAGTTTTATTTCGGTTTGATTTATTGTGTGACCGTATTGGTCCGTGTCGTTATGTAGTTCAACCCCGGCCGGTTAAACATTTGATTGTCTTGTAGTATCTAGCCGGGTAGATCCTTGTGAAAAGGGTCTAAGGCATGTGCCACTCCCGGGTAATTTCTGGGGGTGTTACAGTTAATGTTGAAGCTGCTGCCTATTCAGTAATAAAATTGGGAAGATATTAATATGGATTTCACAGTGGGGATTTTAGTATTCATTCGGGGATGAATATGATATGGGTAATTGTTGATCGTTAATCAAATATGCCTATTTTATGGCAATCAAGGATACATGGTGACCCGGACATCTAGCTCGAGTGTTTTTCGGTGAAATCGTTAGACTGTATACTCTGAAGAGTATCATTTCAGATTGTGATGGTCTATTTGTATTAGATTTTTGGCTAGTCATTCATCATGTGTTGGGTACTGAGTTGAGATTCAGTACTTCTTATCACCCTCAAGCTGACAGACAATCTGAGAGAATGATCTAAATGCTGGGAGATATGTTGAAGGCTTGTGCCTTATGCTGGAAAGATAATTGGAAAGCTCGTTTGCCGTTTATTGAATTTACCTACAGTAATAGCTGGCATAGCTCAATCAATATGGCACCGTTCCATGCAATATATTGGTGTTGAATCATCCGAAATGATTTGTGTTGAACCAGATATATTGGTGCAAATAAGAGAGAAGATCACAATGACTCGACAAAGACTTTTGATTGCGCTTAGACTATACATAGAGGTGAGATGCTCGGGGGATAGCTTGATGTTCGGGCCCATTACATGACACCTGTGACAAAATCGGGCGTAGGCGATCGCGTCCTTTCGCAGGGTAGGCCAGAAAAAACCTTGCCTGGTCGTCTTGTGGATGAGGGCTCGCCCTCCTGCGTGATTTCCACTGATCCCGTCATGGATTTCGGCTAAAACAAGTTGGCCTTCCTCCGACGTAATGCATTTGAGGAGAGGAAGGCTGAAAGCTCGCTTGTAAAGCCGGTCGTCCAAGAGGGTGTATCTGGTCGCTCGGAGCCGAAGCTGGCGAGCCTTGACCCGATCTGTGGGGACCGTTCCGTCCTTCAAGTATTCAATGAACGGAGTCATCCAGTTCTCTTCGGCGATGGCAACTGTGGCGACCAAGCTTTTGTCGATCGCCGATCTTGCCAATTTAGTGATTTGGATGTTAGAGAAATCTGCTGCCCCATCCGACGATGCGAGTTTGGATAGGGCATCGGTCTGGGAGTTATGCTCTCTCGGGATTTGATCGATCAGTACTTCTTCGAAGTTTTTGCAGATTTCGGCGACCAACTCTTGATATTTGATCATCTGTTCACAGCACGCCTCATATTCTCCCTTGACTTGGTTCACGACCAAGAGGGAGTCCATGAAGACGTGAAGGCGACGAACGCCCACGACGAGCGCTATATTGAGCCCACCTACTAAGGCTTCGTACTCGGCTTCATTGTTGGTCGCTTGGAAATCGAAACGCACAGCATTTGTGAAACTCTGTCCATCGGGGCTGATGAGGACAATCCCCGCCCCTGCTTGCGAGCTGGTCGACGAGCCATCTACGAACAGTTTCCAAGCGGGATGGCCGACTTGGGTTGGGCTAGGCAAGAAAGTTAATTCCACCACAAAATCCGCCAGCGCATGGCCCTTGATCACCGTGCGAAGAGCGTACGTGACACCATATTGGGCGATCTCCAGTGACCACTTGAGGAGTTGCCCGTTGGTGTCTGGCCGGTTCAGAACTTGTCTTAGATAGAGAGTCGTCCGAACCTCCACCTGGTGTTCGAAGAAATAGGCTCTCAGCTTGCGAACACTCATGACAAGTGCGTAGGCGAGCTTCTCCAGAGGCGTGTAACGTGTCTCCGCATCATGTAGCGCTTGACTAACGAAGTAGATCGGCAAGTGGGTTTGTCTCTCTGCTCGTTCTAATACTGCGCTCAGCGTGACCTCCAAGGGTGACAGGTAAAGGAACAGCTTCTCGCCGGGGATTGGTTTTGCCAAAATTTGGGGGTTGGAGAGATAATCCTTGATTTTGGCAAACGCCATTTGACTTTCTTTCGTGCATGCAAATTTTTTATCCTTTATGGTGGCGACGAAAGGCTTCCTTTTGTCTCCGAGCCGCGAAATGAAATGATTAAGGGCTGTCAAACACCCCGTGAGGCATTGCACCTTCTTGACATTCCATGGTTCTTGCATGTCGAGGATCTCCTTGATCTTTGTGGGGTTCGCTTCGATCCCCCTTTGGCTCACGATTTGCCCCAGGAATTTTCGGGAGCTTACTCTGAAGTTGCATTTCTTGGGGTTCAGCTTCATGTTGAAACTCTCGAGGATGGCGAACATCTCGGCGAGATCTTTGAGGTGGTTTTCCTTTTTGAGGCTCTTGACCACAATGTCATCAATGTAAACCTCCATGGTTTTGCCGATTTAATCGGCGATCATCCCGTTGACTAGGCATTGGTAGGTCGCCCCCGCATTTTTCAGACCGAACGGCACTCGGACCCAAAAGAACCTCAACAGTGGTATCAGAACCAACTTGCAAGTAATCTATTTGTTTATGTAGAATGTGTTTTATTTGCTTTGAATATATAAAATTATATTTTTGATCATACTTATAAAATAGAGATTTTAAAATATTTTTTCTCATTTAATTTGATTAAATCGGACCGTTAAAAATCAATTTTCTGGAATGTTTTTGCGATTTTTATGTCCAAAACTATTTTGAAAAATAGATCTGCTTCTGGTGGGTCGGCGGACCGGGTCAGGGAACCACTGCCGCGTCTCGCCAACTGGGCTGCAATGCATGTTTGTTTTATTAAATCACTGAGTTCTATTTGACCGGTACAACCTGTTCATAGAATTCCATATAAATGTTGACAAAATATTGTTTTTGTTGGTGACGGGTTTCTAATAGAACTCATATTGTGAGTGCTTGGCTAACTGTGGCTAATGCATCAGGTTGTTGATTCTTGCATGGATATTTATCTTATGCCTGACTGTTAGTCAGATTCATATTGTGTGTTTAATTTATTATGCGACAATTAATTTTAGTATATGTTTAGTGTATGGCATGACTATAAATTGATCAATGTGATTGGATGTTTCAATTTAATTCTGGGTTGGTTTCAACGGCCTGCATGTCGTTTAATTATAATTGGTTTTTACGGCATGCGAGTCGTATATTAATTTATTATTCTATTTACGGCCTGTGTGTCGTTTGCCCTCTTGTAATTTACTTTACTAGTATAGTATAGTTATTCATTAATGTAATGAAGACAAGAAGAAGATGAAGGACGGACACGAGGGGCCAGTTGATCACGTATGACGTTCCAAGGAGTTGGAAGATCAATGAAGACCAATTATTACCCTTTAGATTGACCTTTGTGATTTTCATTTTGGCTCATGAAAATTGCGTCAGGATTATGTTCATGCTATACATGGTCCTATGCTTTATTATGTCATGTGAAGCTATGTATATTTAAATTTATGCATGCATGTGATGCGATTTATGTTCGATGTATGTTAGCCAACATAGACATGGAACATAGGATAAAATACCTCGTTAAATTTTTTTTATGCCGTTCAATTAAAACACCTATCAAGAATTCGATCATCTTGAGCAGGCCATGCCAAAGCTGGGTGGTCAGATTATTTGAGTAAGGTAGGATAGGTAATGGCGATACCTATGTGTTTTAATGAACTAAGAATTCAAAATAGTTTTGAACCTTAAGGCATAAGATAAGATTATAACATGCTTGGGCATAAGATGCCAAATCTCATAAGTATAATCTAAGAGTTACATATGATGTAATCAATAAAGGGTTATCCACCTAAAGTAGCTCAATTCTAGGCGTCATGCCAGAGCTGAGTTTGGATGGTGCAAAATGGGGTCTTAGCCCACCAAAATTACAAATGTTGTAAATTTGAGGGTATTTTGTTTTAGTGGGAGTATTTTTCGAGAAATAGAAATGTGACTAAATACTTTGCATATTGAATTTTGTTGATAATAGAATGACATCAAACAACACATCTACCATTTCACTACGATCCGTCCTAGATAAGGACAAGCTCAAAGAAAATGGCAGCAACTATCTGGATTGGATCCAGAGCTTGCGAATAGTTTTCAAGCAAGAAAGAAAGTTGTACATTCTTGAGGAAGAAATTTTCGATGAGCATGCTGACAATGCTAAAAAAACACAAATGGAAGAAACATTGTGATGATTCTATTGATGTCAGTTGTCTTATGTTGGCTACCATTTGTCCAGGACTTCAGAAGAATATGGAAGAAATGGAAGCCTATGAGCATAATGCTCACCTCAAGGAAACTTTCTCAAAGCACGCTAGGCAAGAGAGGTATGAGACCTTTCAAGCCTATGCTTACAAGATGGTTGAGGGGACATCTTCCAGTGCTCATGTACTCAAGATGAAAGGATATATTGATCATCTTGATAGGCTTGGTTTTCCACTTTCTAAGGAGCACTCCACAGATGTGATCCTAACTCATTATCCGATAGCTTCCGTCAGTCAATTATGAACTATAATATGAATGAGATGGAGAAGTCCATTGCTGAGCTACACGACTGAGCAAAACAATAAGAAGAAACCAAGCCACGTGCGGATGGTCAGCAAAGGGAAGTCCTTTAAGAACAAAGGCAAGGGTAAAGGTAAGGCAAAAATTTCCAAAGCTAAACACCCTACTAAGCTGGTTTTCAAGGTAGAAGCTCCTAAAGATGGAAATTGCCATCATTGAATAAACCAAAACATTGGAAGAGAAATTGCAAGGTTTACTTGGAAAAGCTAACGCATACCAAGGGTAGTGAGACTACGACAGATATATTTTTTGTAGAAGTTAACTTATCTACCTCTAACTCCTGGTATTAGATACTGGATGTGAATCTTGTATTTGTACAAATGTGAAGGGGTTGAGAAGCAGTAGAGAGCTGGAGAAAGGGGACATGGATCTAAGAGTCGGCAATGGAGTAAGAGTTGCTGCACCAGCCATTAGAACTTATGATCTAGTTTTACCCAATGAGCTTTTTTAGTTTTGAACAATTGCTATTATGTTCCTGTTGTGAATAAGAATATTATTTCAGTTTCTACACTATATTGTGAAGGTTACAGTTTTCGTATTAAGAATAAGATTATTCGTATTTTCTATGATGTCTTGATTTATGGTACTGCAAAGTTATATATTGGCCTTTACAATATTGATCTAGATGAGTCCAATACTTTCGAAGTCTATAACATTACAACTAAGAAACCTAAGCTTAATGATTCTAATCCGACTTACTTATGGCACTGTCGACTTGGCCATATAAATGATAAACACATTTCTAAACTCCATCCCAATGGAATTTTAGACTCATTTGACAATGAGACATGCGAATCTTGTTTATTGGGCAAGATGACGAAGAATCCTTTCACCGATCATGGAAAAGGGCTAGTGATCTATTAGGCCTAGTACATATCGATGATTTTAGTCGGTATGGATATGTTTATCTTATGAAGCATAGACATGAATCTTTTGAAATATTCAAAATATTCCAAAGTGAAGTACAGAATCAACTTTGGAAGACAATTAAATCCCTTCAATTGGATCGAGGTGGAAAATACTTGAGCCAAGAATTCGATGATCATTTTAGGAGTTGTGGAAAAGTTTCACAACTGAATCCTCTTGGAACACCTCAACATAACAGAGTGTCCGGGAGGAGGAATCGAACTTTATTACATGTGGTTCGATCCATGATGAGTCGAATGGAGCTTCCATTATCATTTTGGGGCCACGCCTTAGAAACAACAGCATTCACCCTTAACCGTGTTCCATCTAAAGCAATTGAAAAGACATCATTTGAGAAATGGACTGGTAAGAGACCAAACTTGTCTTTTCTAAACATCTAGGGTTTCGAAGCGTTCGTAGGACGCCAAGTGTTTGACAAGCTGGAGGCCAGATTTGATAGATGTTTATTTGTGGGATGTACTAAGAAAACTAAAGGATACTACTTTTATAAGCCCGCAGAGAACAAAGTGTTTGTTGCTCGAAATGCTGTCTTCTTAGAGAGGGAATTTATTTCCAAAATAGACAGTGGGAGAAAAGTACTTCTCGAGGAAACTCGAGAACCACAATAAGACATTGCTTCACCGATGGAAACTGAACAGGCTCAACAATTAGTTGAGGAGCCAGTTCAAAGTACACAAGTTCCTCGTACATCTGATAGGGTGCGACATGAACCTGAGAGATATGGGTATCTCGTAACAGAGAATGATGACGCATCATTCATCGATGATGAGACTAGTACCTATACAGAAGCTGCTTCAGGACCAGAGTCCGAGGAATGGCTAGAGGTCATGAAGTGAGAGATGCATTCCATGTACGACAATCAAGTTTGGAACTTGATAGATCCACGTGAGGGTGTTAAAACCATTGGGTACAAATGGGTCTTCATAAAAGAAAGACATGGACGACTGGAATCTTCATTTTGATGAAACCGTCAAAGAGTTTGGGTTTATTCAAAATGAAGATGAACCATGCGTGTATAATAAGGTTAGTGGGAGCACAGATGTCTTCCTTGCCTTATATGTAGATGACATATTACCCATTTAAAATAACATAACCACCTTGCAGACAGTCAAGACTTGGGTGGTAAGTTGTTTCTACGTGAAAGACTTATGAGAAGTTGCTTACATTCTTGGGATAAAAATATATAGCATGTAACACCCCCAAAATCCCATTGGGTTATTACAGTGTCGTGGACCCCACACCAGGAGATCCACCAGGCGAACACGACTAACATACATCAATCTGGCCAAAAAAGAAATCACAGTCCCTACTATGATATCTGACACAAAATTCCGACGTGTAATTCAATAACAATGATGGGCCTACATGGCTAAAATAAAAATACAACAACATCCACGAGCCTTGCTTGGATAACACAAAATGACAACAACTGACAAACTGGAGAACACTCCAAACTGACTGTCCAACATGAATGCCGAAACAACTTGGGACTAGTATCGCTCGAATGCCTCGTCACCATCGTCATGCCCTTGTGTCTCAACTCTCTCCTCGCAAACACCTAAAACATTAAAACATGTTCCTCCCCCACGGGGTCAGTCATCCAGATAATGAATATCAAATACATGTACAACATGATATGCATACAAAGGCAAAACAAACGGTACAACAATGATAATACGAGATGCTCACAAACCAAGGTAAGAACCAAGCATTCGTGAAACACTATGCACACGGCATACGATCAATACCTGCTCAACAGGTTATAACACAAGTGCCCAACGGCGAGTCACCAATATAGAACACAACCATGAATTACCCGAAGGTAAACCAAACCAAAACTGAAATAGATACAAACCACAATGTTCGAAGGCTCTAATGGAAACACCAATACATCGCACATGGCCTAAATGCCCTCAGCCGAAGCTACAAATCATCGCAATGGCCTGAAAGCCACTCAGCCGAAGCTGTCAATCATCACAATGGCCAGAAAGCCACTCAGCCGAAGCTGTCAATCAATAATGAGATGGATGAAGCCAAATAGCCCGAAGCTGTATCACAATGAGGGGCCGAAGCCACATATCCGAAACTGTATCACAATGAGGGGCCGAAGCCACACAGTCGAAAATGTATCACAATGAGGTCACCCAATGACCATAACCTGCTGAATTGCAGGTGCTGGGAAACTAACTGTGACAAGTTCAAGCCCCAGACTTACCCATAATGAGATCACCCAGTGACCGTGACCTACTGAACTGTAGGTGTTGGGAAACCAACCGCGAAGGTTCAGGCCCCAAGCTTACCCATCGAGCACTAGCCGATACTAGCCTCCAAACACAAACAATCACAACCAGAAACGATCATAAAATTACCGAATCCACAAGAATGATAGTGTGCTTCCTTGAGTCGGCCAACACGACAACAATAACTCACGGATGGGCACCATCCTCGGCGGTCCCAATTCAATTACCTCGATCGCCCTAGAAATGGCCAACCAATAACAATAACACCATGGATGGGAAATGTCCTTGACAGTCCCAATTCAATACCTCGATTGTCTCAGAACGACCAATCGATAACGACTCAACAGATGGGAGTTATCCTCGATAGTCCCAATTCAATACCGCGATTGCCTTAGAACGACCAATCGATAACATTGACACAATGGATGCCTCAGTACCTTTAATCGGTTACTGACAACAGAGATGATAATCGAATACGTCAATGCCTTCAATCAGCCAATACAACATCAATAGAAAAGCACAAATATCAATAACAACGACCACAATAATATCTTAATGGAACATCAGTCAACAATAACAATCGATACATCGATATCGCGAACTGGATATCGACAACAACATTAACAACAATAACATTTAGCATAATTGCCGAAGGGTATTGTATCGAACAATTCCCTGATATCAACAAAATCATGAACACACTACGTCTTGAAATGATACAACACATTCATACACATATATGATAACATTAATCTCATTGACCAGTACAAGTATAAAACTTGCCTCAAATCGAAGGCGATGAAATTCTTCCACGAACGGTGAACGGCATCCTCCGACAATAACAAGCACTTGACAAAACTTGAATGAAATACAATTCATTCAATAACATAATATCAATCGAAAACAACACAAAAGACAACCCCGATTCAATCACGAATCGGTCAAACTCCACAAACGAGTATCATAGTTCTCAACTATGAATTCTAACATCTTCCAGTCACCTCAATGATCAATTAACATGATCATAATCTTCTTAACACTTGTGAAACACAATTCAATAAAGATTATCAAGAACAACACCAAATTAATCATCCCATTATGATGATATCATCATATATCATCACAATCACCCCAAGAACATCATCAACACCACCAAAACGATGTCTACATAATAATCAACCACCAATCCATCATGAATTCGGATTTATCAACAATATTAACTCAACCATTACATAATTATTGTAATTATCTCATAACTCATCATAATCCTACACTAAAATGGTTAAAATCTCCCAAGAACACCACCACATCTCTAACCATCTCAAAGCTATATTAATCATCTAACAATCTTAACATAACTCTTCCTAAACATGATTACGACATCCAAGTGTTCGTAAAACATCAAGAATACACTCATCTCAAATCATAAACACCAAGTTCTTAATATAAGTTATAAAAACTCATCAAGAATCATGCTATCCTCAAACTATCCATCAATACACGAAGTAATCAACAACAACATCATCATAATCTCGAGATTAACACGACTAATAAAATACCTCTTGAAAATGAAGAACAACTTCAACTCTTCAAGAAACCACCTCATTCTTCAAGCTCATAAGCTCCAATCGAAGTTCGGAAGCTCCAAAGCAAGTTGGAAGGGGTTGGAATACACTAAGGGATGCAGATGGATGATTTCTAGGGAGAGAAGTCAAAAATAGATCGTGAAGAAATGAAATATGAAGCGTGTCTATATAATCTGCACATCATATTACGACCGCTAACCTCCCACACTTAACGTACGTTATATGTCTAACGTACTTTATCATCTCTACATAGAGTACGCTACGTCCTGCCAAAACTCACTGCCTCAAAATGGGGTATCCATTACGTACGTTAACCAAATTACATACGTAACCATCCTCACCATTACGTACGTTAACCACAAGGTATAATGTACGTAATGTGTGTTGACTTGCCTATCCCAATCGAACCACGTGAATCTAGCCTAGCCCTGCCCCACACGCCGAAAGTCAGATGCGATCTGATACCCATCGTTACGTACGTAACCCTCTCGGTTTAACGTACGTAAGCCTCAACACATAGCGTACGTAATGCTATACATATAACATACACTATGGCTAGTGGACTTGGCCAAAAATCAAAACTCACCAAACAACATCCAATCGACAACTACAATACCGATGACAAGTATAAATTTTTTTGATTCCAAAATATCCCGATACAATTTACATTGTATCAGTCAAACACAACAGCACTTGTACAATTACAAATGAATACGTACAATGCTACAGTAAAAACAAAAAAAAAAACATTCCCCACGGATATTACATAGAGATAGATCAAAGAGAATGATTGGTCTGAGTCAGAGTGCCTACATTAACAAAATATTGAATAGGTTCAATATACAGGACTCCAAGAGAGGACTCCTGCAAATGTCACATGGTATTCATCTGAGTACGACCCAGAGTCATTCAACTCCTGATGAGCGAGCCCGCATGAGCAAGATTTCATATGCTTCGGCTATTGGATCGATCATGTAGCAATGATTCCTACTCAACCAGATGTATCATTTGCCTTTAGAATGACAAGTCGATACCAATCATATCCAGGTGAAAGTCACTGGGCAGCAGTGAAAACCATCCTAAAGTACTTAAGAAGAACTAAGTATGCGTTCCTAATTTATGGAGGTGTGGGACATGAGCTGACTGTAAATGGTTAGGCCGATAGAAGTTTCGAAACCAATAGAGACGATTTAAAATCACCAATTGTTTTGTATTTTTGTTTAAATGGAGGTGCTGTGAGTTGGAAATGTTCCAAGTAAAGCATGCTCATAGATTCTATTACTCAAGATGAGTACCTGGCAGCATCGGATGCAGCCGAGGAGAATATGTGGATCATCGGATGCAGCCAAGGAGAATATGTGGATCTTTAAGGTCCTATAGGTCTTTACTGCGAGAATAATAGTGCTATTGCATGAGCTAAAGAGTCAAGGTCCGATTGGAGATCTAAACACATACTCAGTATATGTAAAGTAGCAACCGAAGATAATGTTGATGATCTACTTACGAAGCCTCTCTCACAAGGAAAGCATGAAGAGCATGCTAGATCGATAGGACTGAAAGTCATGAATGAATGGTCCTAGTGCAAGTGGGAGATTGTTGGGAATAGTTCCCTAGGACATTCGATGTGCCTAGATTTGTAATTGTCACAATTAAATAAAGTTATTTTATATAATCTATTTCTCGTTGATTATTAGAATGTGTGCATGTTTTATTATTATAGTAATCGAATATGGTTATTCATGAATAATAAGATTATTCAAATATCCCTGGTCCAGTCACGTGGAGTGGAGACTCAAATGATTAATATACTAGTATAAGTTTGATTGATAATCATCGGATGATTGTGCGTATGGTACCTGATCAATATTATGGGTATTAGTTGGAGAATGAAATACTGGGCAGACCCGCATTGAGATCACTGTATGGAAATATCATAAGTGAATCTCAATATAACTGTATGTACCTTGAACCTAAGATTATCATAGAGTCCAACATGATAACTTCTATGCCTTGACGTAATCCAACGTCATCTGAAACATGGTGATCATAATGATTAGCGATCGGGATTAGTAAGAGTCATGTAGAGGGCAATGAATTATCAAGATGGGGATTTGTCCCGAGAGGTTCTAGTACTAAAAAACAAAACAATATAAAGTCTTTGAAATAAAATCATCATCTCGGGAGTTTTAGAGAACAAAAAGCCTTTAATACGTCAAATCCTAAGTTATAAAAACTAGAAAATATTAGGGTCTCAGCCCAAATCTCATTTCACGTCACCTTAATTAAAAAAATCAAAAACCTTTTCAAGAATCGTTTTGGTCTCGGCCCGACATTCATTTTCATAAAATTTCTTTTTCAAAAGCTATAGTGATTAAAACATGCTCGTGATCCCTTGATCTCTTGCCACATGTCTTCGTAGGTTCAACAACTCGCACGGATTGAGCCAATCACAACATCAAATATCAAACGTGCTCGGGCCCCGTGATGTCCTATCAGGTGTCTCTGTAGGTTCAACGACCCGCACGGGTTGAGCTAAACACAATAACTCACAATAACCAGTCCTGACTATGTGATCCCTTTCCACGAGTCATCGTAGGCCTCGTCAAACCCACATGGCTGGACATACTGTGCCCTGACCCCATGTCTCCTGCCATGTGTCATCGTAGGCTCATCAGACCTGCACAATTGGACCTTAGCACCACATACTGAGTTTCCGTCCCATTATTCCTTGCCATGAATCCTCGTAGGTCCCGTCGAACCTATACGAGTGAACTTAGCAACACAGTACACAATATTCACATTACACCAACAATATTCATATTTGGAATAAAATGGCAAACAGTTCAAGACAACTGGAAAAAAATCTTGGGTATTACACCAACATGTCTCTGATGTTCAGTCTTGACTTGTTGATAAGTTAAAGATCTCGAAACAAATTATGCAACTTCCGTCTTCATGTTGGGCCACCAAAATTTCTTCTTAGGGTCTTTTTACATTTTACTCATACACGGATGAATCGAGTACGACGTAGAATGCGCCTTGCTTAGGATCGTCTGTTTAAGATCGGCATCATTCGGTACACACAATATGAATTGGAATTGTAAAACTCCATCATCCTAGATCAGGAAACTAGGGGCTCTCCCTTTTGCAGCATCATCTTGGATCTGGACCATCGTCGGATCCTCAGACTGTCTAGATTAGATATTATTGAATATAGAGGTGGTAATCTCTAGGAAACATAACTGTCTTTGAGCTCTCTGAAGCCATACCTCAATCTCATGCTCAGTTCATGCTGAATTTTCGATTGAGACGTAAATAATTTCATCCTCTGTAATATAACTGACTTGCAGATCAATGCATCTACGATCACATTAGATTTATCAAGGTGGTAAAGAATTTCAAGGTCATAATCTTTAAGCAATTCCAGCCATCGCCGCGAGTGCATGTTAAGTTCTTTTTGTGTAAAAATATACTTCAAGCTCTTATGGTCGGTATATATTATGCAAGAAGAACCATATAGATAGTGTCTCCATATCTTCAATACGAATATGACTGTTTCTAATTACAGATCATGAGTAGGGTAATTAGCCTCGTATGTATTCAACTGACAAGATGATTACCTGATCGTTCTGCATTAACATGCACCCAAGACCTTATTTAGAAGCAGTGTTGTATATAACAAAGCCATTGGTTCACTGGGTTAGACTAGAAATGGTGTTGTGGTTAACTGCTTTAGTTTATCAAACCATTCGAACTTCTAGGTCATCAATAGCTAAGTAATAGGTCGCACGAAGTTCTCTACAAATCTGCAATAATAACCCGCAATATCCAAGAAACTTGGAACTTCATTAACGTTCTTTGTTGGTTCCAAGGATAACACTGTGATATCCACGCACTTAATTATTATATTTGCGTATTTTATTATTCATGGTTGCTACTTTGGACATATTTGTTGAGAATTGAATTGCAATTTCCATGTTGTTTCGTTGGGCATTTGGGAACACGTATATATTTGTAATGGTATTGGAATAATGATGGTTAGTAATTGTTGAGTTCTGTAAGTATCGGGATGAGTTTTATTCTGACCGGACTTTGTGGGTTTTAATGCTGGAAAGTAGCAGTTAGTACACGTTAGGCTGTATTGCTAGCGCACGCTAACCATGTATCTGTAGTGCACGCTACTCTTGCTCATAGCACACGTTAAGCTGGTTGGGCAGAAAGATTTCTGGATTCTGGAGTGGGGCATTAGCGCACGTTAATGGTGGACTAACGTCCGTTATTGTGATGTACTAGCGCACGCTAATAGTGTAGTAACGCGTGCTATTTCGGCAGGACAGTAAGGCCAGAATGTTTCTGGAGTCTGGACACAAGAAGTTAGCGCATGCAATTATGGCGCTAGCGCGCGCTAGCACCGGTAAGTAACGCACGCTAATGCCTACATAGCGCACGCTAGCAAAGTCAAAACAGAAGGTTCTGAACCGCCTTCCAACCTACAGTACACCGCCTTTCAGCCGATAGAGCACGCTATACTTCTAGCCGTAGCGCGCGCTAATCGTGCCCAGTATATATAGGCATGTATGTTCTAGAATTCATCATTTTCTCCATCTCTCTCTTCTTCTCCGAAGGCTGGGCGACTTGGAGTGTAGGGAAGCATAGTTTTTGACCAGATTTCACCATCCAACAAGACTTTCGAGTTCCAAGTCCCAATCTAACAATATTTCATCAAGTTCATCATCCAAATCAAGGTAAGATTGTTCGATCCCTAGTTTAGGGTAATTTTGAGATTTTGTTGGGATTTCATCTTTCTAGTCCGTTCAGTTTTGATTTGTGTTAAGATTATGATCATAAAGTCATAATCCCTTGTTTTCCTTGAAGTCTACCGCTTTAATTTCGAGTTTCATCCGTTAAATAGAGTATGTACAACTCTGCCCCCATAGTGTTTGATTGAATATCTCAAAGGGTAGAACTTAAGGTGAATCCTTTCGTTTCCATCGAGTTGTTCTTGATCTGGTATTTTGTTATGCTAGGATTGAATCGTTGAAGAAGTTCGGATCGTATGTCCTTCCGTTCACCGTTTCCTGTGTTGTTCTAATCGAGGCAAGTACTTTGATTGCATTTATTGTACTTCATGTGAATATGTGAAAAAAATGTGATTTTGTGAAAAGTGCTAATTTTAGAAAATGTTATTTGTGCCATGTGGTTACTGAGTGTGTGCGAGCCAAGTAAAACCAGCGAGGGTCCCCTAGGATCCATTAAACTGCGAGTATATACGGATCACTCGGTTGGGTTGTACAACCAGAGAGAGCCTGACGAGGACTCTTGGGGTCTGTATCTTGCGTGAGGTACGGGGCCAGTACAGCCGGGGAGGTTGTTTTGTGATGCTGATTGTAGTATTGTATTTTGGAATATATGTGATGGCACTATGATTTCTGTTGTTTATTCACTTATTGTACATATTCTGGAATCGTTGTACTTGCACCGGCTTCTTGCTGACCCCTTAGGGGGTGAATATACTTGTTGTGTATTCAGGTACAGGTTCAGTAGGCGAGCCACACAGGGCTGACACGAGCTTGGTGGGAAGCACTGATATCATGTGTTGTGTTGAGTCTATGGTCGCCTTGTCGTGGTCAGAGTGGTATTTTGGTTTTGTACTCGCGGGCGTACTGTCATGTATTGTATGTTATGTTATCGTTGGTTGCCGTTGATGTTGTGGATCAATTGTGATGGTTGTATCGGTTATGATCATATGGTTAATGTATTGAGTTATTTCGTGATGTATGTCGTATTGAAGTTGATTTTGGTTTTAAATGTGTGAATGTCTCGGTTTTGTTGTTTGTTAATGTATTTTTATGTCGGTCAAAGTGTGATAGGTTCTCCCAAAAAGAATCTACGGTGCTGTAATATCTCTGTAAATCACGGGGGTGTTACAGAATATGGTATCAGAGCCAGGTTTATGGATACCTAGGCTGTTAGTGTTTTTGGGTCCGTTAATATTGAGTCGGTCATTATTTATGATATCATCGGCATGTTACCACCCGTGCTGACTGTGCTGGAAGCCTCTTCGAATGTTGGTTATTTCTTTTCCTCGGGAGTAATTATCTTTGTCAATATGTAACCTATTGTTGTAATGGTTTTCGTGTTAAACCATTTCTTATTCTTCAGTATGCCGAGAGGTAGAGCTGTCCATCAACGCGGACGAGGCCGTGGCAGAGAAGCAATATCTAAATCAGATATGTCCATTTCAAATTTTGCATCTCATTCTGTGGCTAGATCCGATCTGATCCCCTCGGAAGGTGCGGATGCAAGTGCAGAGGCCGAAGTGCCTAACGTTCTTCAGCAAGTTGTGACCCAAGTGCACCAATTGGCTCAAGTGGTGCGGAACATTACTACCGGCAAGACTGTGGAGGATCGATGGCTTCAGCAAGTCATGAAAATGAATCCTCTTAGATTTGTTGGTTCCGGCTATGCAAACAATTGGGATCATTGGTTGGTTGAGCTAGAAAAGATATTCGACGGTATGGCTGCCCTGAGGCCAAGAGGGTTTCAATAGCTCAGTACCTGACTGTTGATGACGATTCTGATTGGTGGAGAGCAGTTAAACCCAAGGATTGTGATGTCACTTGGGAAGAATTTAAAGAGTTAATGGAGGCCCATTTCTGTCAGGTGCCTATGCGGCTAGCTAGTGTCAGTGAGTTATTTAGAGCTCAACCCGAAGATTTTCCTATTTCTGAAGCAATTAAAACATACAACAAGCAGTTAGCGTATGTCCAAGATCGAGTCAGGGATTAAGTATATACGATACTTTATTTTGACGCGAGAATGAAACCTGAGGTCCGAAAGTATATGGTGGGCTTTGGGTGTACCACTTTGAGAGAATACCAAGATAGAGCGCTCGCTTATGATATGGTGACAGTTCCATTTCCGACAGTTTCGAGCTCGAAGAAACCGAAATTTTTTGGTAGTTTTCGAGGCAGCGGATCACGTAGGCCTCAATCTTCTGTGCAGTCTTCCGTTGGTTCACCTCATCCCAGTGGAGGAGCGCCGAGAGCTTGTTTTAATTATGGAGTTCCAGGGCATGTCAGTTCTCAATGTTCATTACGTCTCGTTACTTGTTTTACGTGTGGGAAGTAGGGACATCGGGCATCATATTGTGAGACAGTGGGAAGGGTCTTTGCTAAGCAGTCCCCTACTCCAGCAGGCACTGTTACGGGTCAGCCCATCCAGAGTGTCGGGTGCGGTAGTGACAGAGGCAAAACCGAGAATAAGGGTACTCTAAGTACTGGATCTCTCCACCTCGATTGTACGAAATGAGGCGGACTGATGACGTATGGGCTGTAACTATGTCAGGTATTGTTTATATTTGTATGCACCCGGTAGATGTATTGTTTGATTATGGAGATACTCATTCCTTTATATCATTGTCTTGTGTGATTCGTTTGGGTCTTAATGGCCTCTCTGCGTGTGAACCTTTTATTGTTGGATTGCCGAGTGGGGAATGGATAGTTGGGGATCGAGAGATCGCCAATTGTCATGTAACCATCGGCGGTAGAGATTGGCCATCCGATTTGATTGTGATTGACATGAAGAGAGAAGATTTGATTTTAGGTGACGATTGGTTAGATCGTCATGGGGCAGTGGTGGATTATCGTCGGAAAATAATTTTGATAGTTGCACTGGATGGTACCAAACACGTTTTCGAAGGGCAGAAACCTGGTACCTCTGGGAAGATTATCCGAGCCATGAGAGCGATGAAGTTGTTGAGTCAAGGTTGTAACGGTTATTGGTGTTACGCGATGAAGACATGAACTGGCGGAGTTCAGTTATCTTCTATTCCAGTGGTGAATGAATTTCCAGATGTATTTCCAGATGAATTGCCCGGATTGCCTCCGCACCGTAATGTGGAGTTTACTATCGAACTAGAGCCTAGTGCGGCATTAGTATCTAAGGCACCATACCGAATTGCCCCATCGGAAATGCAAGAGCTGAAGAAGCAACTGAGTGAATTGTTGGATAAGGGTTATATTCGGCCAAGTGCTTCCCCTTGGGGAACGCTGATGTTATTCATTTGGAAGAAAGATGGATCTTTACGGCTATGTATTGATTATCGTGAGTTGAATAAACTCACTATCAAGAACAAGTATCTGTTGCCAAGAATTGATGATCTATTTGATCAATTTCAAGGGGCTACGGTTTTCTCAAAGATTTACTTGAGATCAGGATATTATCAATTGCAAATTCGGGATCTGATATTCCGAAGACAGCATTTCGAACGAGATATGGGCATTATGAATTCGTGGTTATGCCATTTGGTTTAACTAACGCTCCGGCGGTGTTTATGCAGCTTATGAACAAGACCTTTATCGAATATCTCGATAAATTTGTGGTGGTGTTTATTGATGATATCTTAATCTATTCCAAGAGCGAATCAGAGCGTACCGAACACTTGAGAATAGTGCTGAATATTCTGAGGACAGATAAGCTCTATGCTAAGTTTTCTAAATGTGAGTTCTAGTTGAAGAAAGTTACTTTTCTTTGTCAAATTATATCGTCCGGGAGCGTTAGGGTATATCCTCAAAAGATTGAAGCGGATTTAGCTTGGGAACCCCCACGGAATGTCAAGAAAGTTCTAAGTTTGCTTGGTTAGCCGGTTATTATCGTCGATTTGTCGAAGGATTCTCGAAAATTACTCGACCACTCACTCAGCTATTACAGAAAACTCAGAAGTTTGAGTGGAGTGACGAGTGTCAGAAGAGTTTTGATAAGTGGAAGAATCGGTTGACTACGCACCGATTCTAGCCTTGCCACAGGGAGCGGGGTTTTTTGTCATTTATAGTGATGCTTCAAAACAAGGATTGGGATGTGTATTGATGCAAAATGAGAGGTTAATTGCATATATGTATCGACAGTTGAAGCCATATGAGGTGAATTATCCTACCCATGATCTTGAGTTAGCTGCTATGGTGTTTGCGTTGAAGATCTGGAGACACTATTTATATGGTTCTTCTTGTCGAGTGTATATGGATCATAAGAGTTTGAAATATATTTTTACTCAGAAGGAGATTAATATGCGTTAGCGGCGATGGTTGGAACTGATTAAAGATTATGACCTTGATATTCTTTACCATCCAGGTAAAGCGAATGTCATTGCCGATGCTTTGAGTCGCCAGTCGGTCGTGTTGCAGAAATTGGAATTACTTGCCATTCAACCGATGCTCAGACGAGAAGTAATTGATTTGGAGATTGAAGTTTGGCCTCAGGTAACTCAAGGACAATTATGTTTCCTTGAGATCACATCCTCAATGATCGAAGATGTTAAGGCCAAACAATTGGATGATCCTTTATTAGTTCAGCTTTGGGAGGATGTTGTTAAAGGAAAGGCACATGGATTCATGATATTTCAATCCAGGGTTTGTGTACCAAATCGGGATAGTCTTAAGCAAGTAATTTTGAACGAAGCACATTCTACTCTGTACTCGATTCATCTAGGTACGAGTAAAATGTATAAAGATTTGAAGAAGAATTTTTGGTGGCCGAACATGAAGAAAGATGTAACGGAGTATGTATCGAAATGTTTAAATTGTCAATAAGTTAAAGTTGAACATCAAAGACATGTCGGAAAGTTGCAACAGTTACCAATTCCAGAATGGAAGTGGGAAGAACTGCGATGGATTTTATTGTGGGAATGCCAAAAATGCGAACTGGGATGAATATGATTTGGGTAATCGTTGATCCATTAACCAAATTAGCATATTTTTTGGGCATTAAAGATACTTGGGGACCAGAGAGATTGGTCCGGTTGTTCATTACAGAAATTGTGAAACTCCATGGTACTCCAAAGAGTATTGTTTCGGATCGTGATGGACGCTTTGTATCACACTTCTGGCTAGCAGTACATCGAGCACTCAGTACTGAATTGAATTTTAGTACCGTGTATCATCCTCAAACGGATGGACAATTGGAGAAAACTATCCATACTGTCGAAGACATGTTGAGAGCATGTGCGTTGGATTGGAAAGATGATTGGGAGGTTCATTTACCTTTAGTTGAATTTGCGTTCAATTGGTATGGCTCAATTTGAAGCACTATATGGAAGACGGTGTAGATCGCCACTTTGTTGGGACGAGCCGTATGAGTTACTTGGAGTAGAGCCGGACTTGATGATTCAAATGCGAGAGAAGGTTGCTGTTATCCGATAGAAGTTATTGACCGCCCAGAGTCGACAGAAGTCATATGCCGACGTTCGACGTCGACCATTAGAATTTCAGGCAGGAGATCATGTGTTGTTGAAGGTATCGCCGACTCGTGGAGTCCCTCATTTCGGTAAGAAAGGGAAGCTTACTCCTCATTACATTGGTCCTTTCGGGATCCTGGACAGAGTAGGTGATGTGGCTTATAGACTAGCATTACCTCCCACGCTTAGTTACGTTCATAACGTGTTCCATGTTTCACAATTGCGTAAGTATGTTTCCGATCCTAGTGACGTTATTAACTATGTATAGATTGAGGTAAATGATGATGCTACATATGTGGAGCAACCGATATCAATATTGGAACGCCGGGTGAAACAATTGCGACGGAAGGCGATTCCGTTAGTAAAGGTTCAATGGTCTAAGCATGGAATTGAAGAAGCTACGTGGGAAACTGAAGATAGTATACGTACCCGATACCCCGAACTGTTTGAATCTTACATTTTGGGACGAAACATCTTTTTAGGGGGTTAGGGTGTGATATACGAACACTTAATTATTTTATTTGCGTATTTTATTATTCATGGGTGCTACTTTGGACATATTTGTTGAGAATTGAATTGTAATTTCCATGTTGTTTCATTGGGCATTTGGGAACACGTGTGTATTGGTAATGGTATTGGAATATGATGGTTAGTAATTGTCGAGTTCTGTGAGTATTTGGATGTGTTTTATTCTAAATGGACTTCGTGGGTTTTAATGCTGGAAAGTAGCAGTTAGCGCACGCTAGACTGTATTGCTAGCTCACGCTAACCATGTATCCATAGTGGACGCTACTCTTGTTCATAGCGCACGTTAAGCTGGTTGGGTAGAAAGCTTTCTAGATTCTGGAGTGGGGCATTAGCGCACGTTAATGGTGGACTAACGTACGTTATTGTGATGTACTAGCGCACGCTAATAATGTAGTAACGCGTGCTATTTCGGCAGGACAGTAAGGAGAGAATGTTTCTGGAGTCTAGACACAAGCAGTTAGCGCACGCTATTGTGGCGCTAGCGCGCGCTAGCACCGATAAGTAATGCACGCTAATGCCTACATAGCGCACGCTAGCAAAGTCAAAACAAAAGGTTCTGGACCGCCTTCCAACCTACAGTACACCGCCTATCAGCCGATAGCGCACGCTATACTTCTAGCTGTAGCGCGCGCTAATCGTGCCCAGTATATATAGGCATGTATGTTCTAGAATTCATCATTTTCTCCATCTCTCTCTTCTTCTCCGAAGGCTGGGCGACTTGGAGCGTAGGGAAGCATAGTTTTGAAAAGATTTCACCATCCAACAACACTTCTGAGTTCCTAGTCTCGATCTAACAATCATCAAGTTCATCATCTAAATCAAGGTAAGATTGTTCAATCCCTAGTTTTTGGGAATTTTGGGATTTTGTTGGGATTTCATCTTTCTAGTCCATTCATCTTTGGTTTGTGTTAAGATTATGATCATGAAGTCATAATCCCTTATTTTCCTTGAAGTCTACCGATTTAATTTCGAGTTTCATCCGTTAAATAGAGTATGTACAACTCTGCCCCCACAGTGTTCGATTGAATATCCCTAAGGGTATAACTTAATGTGAATCCTTTCGTTTCTGTAGTGTTGTGATTGATCTGGTATTTTGTTATGCTAGGATCGCATCGTTGAAGAAGTTCGGATCGTAGGTCCTTCCGGTCACCGTTTCTTGTGTTTTTCTAATCGAGACAAGTATTTTGATTGTGTTTATTATACTTCGTGTGAATATGTAAAAAATGTGATTTTGTGAAGTGGTAATTTCAAAAAATGTGATTTGTGCCATGTGGTTACTGAGTGTGTGCGAGCCGAGTAAAACCAGCAAGGGTCCCCTGGGATCCGTTAGACTGCGAGTATCTACAGATCACTCGATTGGGTTGTACAACCAGAGAGGGCCTGATGAGGACTCATGGGGTGTGTATCTCACATGAGGTATAGGGCAGTACAACCCCGGAGGTTGTTTCGTGATGCTGATTGTAGTATTGTATTCCGGAATATATGTCATGGCACTGTGATTTCTGTTGTTTATTCACTTGTTTTACATATTATGGAATCATTTTACTTGCACCAGCTTCTTGCTGACCCCTCCGAGGGTGAATATACTTGTTGTGTATTCAGGTACATGTTCAGTAGGCGAACTAGCATAGGGCGGACATGAGCTTGGTGGGCATCATTGATATCATATGTTGTGTTGAGTCTATGGTCATCTTGTCGTGGTCAGAGTGGTATTTTGGTTTTATACTCACGTGGGTACTATCATGTATTGTATATTATGTTATCGTTGGTTGCTGTTGATGTTGTGGATCAATTGTGATGGTTGTATCAGTTATGATACAGGTTAATGTATTGAGTTATTTTGTGATGTATGTCGTATTGAAGTTGATTTTGGTTTTAAGTGTGTGAATGTCTCGGTATCGTTGTTTGTTGATGTACTTTTATGTCGGTCAACGCCTAGTAGGTTCTCCCAAAAAGAATCTACGACGCTGTAATATCTCCGTAAATCACGGGGGTGTTACAAACACTGCTTCGATCTTTTGAGAATCGACTCTGACAACTTCAACTTAAATTATGTGTCCGAAGAAGGCAACCTCTTTCAGCCAAAACTCACATTTAGAGAGTTTGGCATAAAGCTTCTCGGCTCTTAGAATACTCAACACGATGCGCAAATGCTCAGCATACGCTGCCTCATTCTTCAAATAGATCAGGATATCATCAATAAACAAAACCACAAACTAATAGAGGTACTCGATGAAGGTCTTGTTCATTAACTGCATGAATACAGCCGGAGTATTAGTTAGGCTAAAAGGAATAACTAAGAACTCATAATGCCTGTATCTTTTCCGGAACACTGTCTCAGGGATGTCAGAATCCCGAATTCGTAATCTATAATATTCCGATCTTAAGTCTTTCTTTGAGAAAACAGTAGCCCCTTGCATTTGATTGAGCAAATCATCAGTACGTGGCGACGGATATTGATTCTTGATTGTGAGTTTATTCAACTCACATTAATCGATACATAGCCACAACGATCCATCCTTCTTTTTGACAAATAGCATCGTTGTTCCCCACAGAGGTGCGCTCAATCGAATGTATCCTTCATCTAGTAGTTTGCCTAATTGTTTTTCAACCCAAGCATGTCTGATGTGCCATACAATCCTTTTGACACTGGCGCTGCATTAGGTTCTAGCTCGATGGTGAACTTGACATCACACTGTGCTGGTACTCCCAACAAATCATCTAGAAATACATATGGGAATTCATTCACGGCTGGAACAGCCGATAGCTGAATCCCACCATTCTCAAATTTCATTGCATAGCACCAATCGCCAATACACCCTCGCCTCAGCAATTTCTTCACCTTCATGGCCAGTATAATTTTTCCATAAGTACCTAGTTTCTGCCCCTAGAATAAATGTTTTGTTTCGTCACTCGCGATTCTTGAAATATTTTTTCTTCAATAATCCATAATAGCCCCATGGCTGTCTAACCAATCTTCACCTAGGATCCAGTCTTCGCCATGCATATAAATGACAATCAGGTTCGAAAATCAATCTCGATTCCCAATACGGACAGCAATCGTGAATCTCGCGATCCCTAACAATCCTATCTCTACTCGGCGTACCCACAATAAAGGGCTCTAATGAGACACACCGCTGAGATTCAATCGGCACACACAAGATGAAGATATAAAAGAATGGGTAGCGCCTGAATCAAATAAAACATCAACAAGATGAGAGAAAATTTGAACAATACCAGCAGCAGTTGACGCGACCAGGCTCATCTGCCCATTTCATCTCATAAAGGCGACCAAGAGCTGATTAAACGGTCGGTGCCTCTCGGTGATCTATTTGTCAACTTCCTAGCCCACGACCAATACTTGGAGTCGGCTGACCGTTTGGCGACTGCTGGTTAACACTCGGTTCTCTGAAAATTGGGGCTAAGACCTAAGTCTCAATCAATCTAGTAATAGCTTCAAAATGTGTGGCCCGATGTCCCTTACGTCCATCATTGTTGGAAGTGATTGGTGAGCATAGATAATTGGTTCGGATGTGACCAGGACTATTGCATTTGAAACAAATAATCTCACCTCTAACACCTTTGGAGCCTCCTGCTAGATGAGATGTCCCTACTGAGGACTGATAAGACGATTGGGGCCTACTACAGGTGTTGACTTTGGTACCGCCACTAGAAGGGGGTTGAATAGTGCGGTGAAAAGTAATGAACTCTTTTTGTGTGGAAGCAATAGATAAGTACGGAAATAAATGACGCAGATATTTATAGAGGTTCGGAAACATGCATACGTCCCCTCTCATTCTCTATCATTTTTTATAGGTTCAAGATAAACCTTTTTGCCTTGTTTTTGATTGGTTCGACGTAAACCATTACAATCTTGTCTTTTTGTCGGTCTAAAATAAACAGTTTTCCCCTTTTTATTAGAAAAGGAAATAACTTTTCTAGCTTTCTTTCGGTACTAGAAAAAACTCACTTGGATTTAGATTATGATTCTTGTTGGCCACATAGTTTACAGTAAACATCGTAGAAGGGAGGTTGAATAAGCTGTATCTTTTTCGAAGTTATTTGCGTAAAGGAAGTTTGATGTTAAGTATTCTCCTGTTTGCTTGGTGTGTACAGGATTCTTACAATATGCATACCTAAATCACACAGGCAGATAGAAAACAGTAAAGGATAGAATGTAAATACACACACATTTAAGTGGTTCGAGGTAAACTCCTCTACTTCCAATGGTCCTACACACAAGAGTAAGATGTTTATTAAAATCATGGCGTACACAACTATGTGACTTTAACTAAATGCGTCGCTATATCATTCACACAGATTGATACAGCCGATAATATCTTGGGTCGTTAACACATATTGGCTTGTCTTCTTCGACTTACTTCTTCTGACATATTAGAGCTTTATCTTTAATGCTATTCTTTCCACATAGTTCGGAACTAGAAAGGCTTAGTCCACACAGGGCTAAGTTAAACTCAACGAAAGGTTTGGTAGAATAAGATCAAAAAGCAGTTGTTTGCTTGATGAGCATTCGCTGTAAGGTGTGTGGTTTGCGTTGAGGACTCTGTATATTTCTTCTCCTAATGAAGCTATATGCTCAAGAAAATATACTGCTCTTGTAAGATGATATTCAGATTGTCAGAGCTAATGCGTCAGATGTATTTTGCGAAGTGAAGTGTTAGCAATGTACTCTTGCTTGGGGCTATTTATAACCTTGGAAATAGATTCGTTATAAATATAGTCGTTGGCCAGTTAGTGAGATTGAGACTTCTCTGATTGGCGGCTTCAAAATGTTTGAATTAAAGGCTATTCGCATTTAACGATTCAGACAATATTTTTTGCTAGCATTAAATGCTCTTCAGACAGTAGTCTTTTCATCCGTATTAAATGATGTCCTATCAGAATTAAATGCTACTTTAACCGTGAATACTTTGTGAATAAACAATGTTAGCTTTCACAATGGTTTAAAGTTTTCTTTTGTCCTGTTGGATATGTGTTTTATTTTTCCTAAGTAAAACACCTACAATATGTTTGCTGTATCCAACATCTTCATATCTTGATGTATCTTGATGGTTACGCTGTAGGATAGGACTCTTGACTTGCTGGAAGATCTTTCACTATATGGAAAAGCTGTATGATGCTTCCTAACAGCTGCCATACTTAGACCGAAATGCTGACTTTGAAGAACTTGTTGTATGAGGCAATTATCAAAACATAAGGTGGATGTATCCCAGTAATTCTAATAATTCCGGATCCACGATCCTAATAATACCAAATCAAATCTACAATCCTTTCTTTCATATCGTGTATGATTGGGTAAATTAAACACTCAAAATCATATCAATTAGGCTTAATTACAACAACAATAATGTATAGAATAATATCAGATGTATATGGAAGTTTCTTGAGGTTGTTGTGTAGATGAATACCATAAAGTGGTATTTATAGGCTTAAAGCCTCAACTAGCCATTTTTGCCAGCTCCTCCTTAGGGTGCGCTAATATAAACTTTAGCATGCACTATTGTCTTCTATAAATTATGGCAGCTGTGCTGACAAATTCTTCCAATGGTCGTATTTCGAATCTAGTATGCATTATTTGAACATCGTAGCGTGCATTAATAGTAGTCAACTTGAAAGTCCATATTTGGATGATTTATGCATGATCTCTGCATTGAAAAGGTATCCAATGTATATAAGATCAACGGTAGGATTTCAAACCTTGCGTACGCTAACTCTGATATTTCGCATGCATTAATGTGATGCTTTAGCATGCATTAGCTTTACCATGTAGCGTGCGTTATCTGCTCTCGTTTGCAGACCTTTCTATCCTGATTCCATACCCTGTACTTGATCTCATAGCATGCGTTTTGATACTTGTAGCGTGTGTTATCTTCACTGATATATCATGCGCTAATGACTGTTCATAGTGTGCGTTAACTTGGTTAAACATGGGAGATTCCCTGATGATAACACAGAACTATCTCATCAGTTCATTATTTTTCCATGCCTTTAACTCATCGGCTGTTGACTGTCTGTCTGTTGGGAATTTCGCTTCTGCAGTCTTCTACACATTGTTTTTCCACGAGAAATTAGGATCCTGGAACTCTGGACGAGAACCAGATATCCTGTATCCCTTGTTTCCTGTCCTAGCCCTAGTCCGGATGGCCTTCCAATGGCAGATGCAACACTGTCATCGAGGATAGCCTCCAACTCCTTCTCTCTATCCAGACGCCATTTCCTTGCAGCCTCTCGCGGCTCTTCCCCCTTTTTGGCAATATCAAGATCCAAGACTTTGCCGTGAATATCCCGAAGGAGTTCCATTGATTCGGCCTATTTGTCCTATGTGCAGTGAGTTTTGATTCTGTGAATTCAAGGGAGGCAACAGTCTTAGCCTCAGCGACACGCAACTTCTCTTGCTTCTATCTCATGATCCGCTCATGATGCTGCTTCATTTGGTTGAGGGCTTGCCATAATGCTGTGGGCATGAGGCAGAAAGCCTCTTTTACATCCATAATGTCCCTCTGCAGCTTTGAAAGCTCATCCTGAGCAGTTTCTCTCATCCAGTCGAGTTCTTTCCTGACGTCATACAGGGCCTTGACGGCATCCTATAAGAAGATGGTTTGGCGACCAATGGCTTCAAGTTTCTATATGCGTGCCTCCATGCATGGAGAGTGGGGATGCGCGATCTTGGTGATCGAAGGTTCTCCAAGTTGTTTAAGCACAACATTGTGATGGGGCCTTTGGGGCGCGTCATGAGTAAATAGGAGATCTTCGTCCGATTCAGATGGGGATCCTGGTTGGAGAGGAGTGGGAACTTCTTATGGAGCAGTAACCTCGGATGGTTCTGCTTGTGACGATGGAGAGACAAAGGGGACTGATTCCTCCTATCCCAGTATGGATTCTATAGCCTATGGTATAGGAAGGACTGGATCCTCTTATTGGCTCTCAGCATCCGCCTGTTCCTTAGGAGGGACTGATTCCTCCTGTCAGACGGCGCAGGTCAGATCAGCTTCTGTTGGAGGGACTGAATCCTCCTGGATGGGTGCTGATGGGCATTGCACAGTAGATGTTCCTTGGCCATTTATAGCCTTGGACTAAGCAAATTCATCCTCACAAGCCTCGTCACGGATCAGCCCCAGACCTGTCTGAAGGTCATCATCGTGTTTGTCGGAGTTGGAGTGGTGGCTCGGGCTTTTGGGCTTCTCAGTGAATGGAGATTTTCCCTTCAGTCTTGTCTTTTCCTTTGCCACAAATACGAAGTGATCAGTTCCTGGCAAAAGTGATCATCCCACTTGATTGACTTCGACATTGTGGGTGTCCGTCACTTCTAAAGAAAACAACTCTTCTACCTTCCAGTCCTTCGAGTTGTACAGGGTGTCATAAGAGGCAACCCTATATGATTTTCATACTTTGAAGCACTCATAGGCTTCCTCTATTGGGACCTGAAGATGAGTGTTGTTAATAATATTAGTTGGGGAGGGACTCCGAACAGTAGCAGGTTCTGATGTCCGGTTTGGATTCTCGACAGGTAAGGGAACCTGTGGAGAAGCGGGATCCCTGACAGGGTGAGATGCCTTGTTGGGAGAGGGACTCCGTACAGGGGTGGGTGCCGTATTTTGAGTGATGATTGTCGGCTCCAAAGGGGCATCTGATTCACCAGTTCCTTCAATATGAACGTCTGGTCATCTGTCATAGCCGTAATGGGCTCGGGATCTGTTGTGGCAGTAGACAGAGTTCCTACTATATGGGTTGCGCCCTGTGGGATTTCTTCTGCGGTAGATGCAGCATGCGGAACTGCCTCGGTGGTTTCTATAGCCACCAGGGTTGCTGTAGAAATAGCTTTTGGCTTCACAAACTTCTTGGTTTACTGCTTCTTTTTCTTCTTCTCGACAGTTATAGGTGAGCTGCTGTAGGGAATGCTTCTTTTCTTGCTGACAACCTTCTTCTTGCTGTCAACAGATTTAGATTTTGAAGGAAGATCAGCAACATCACTGGGATCTTTAGATGTTGGGAGGGAGAAAGGATTAGGCCTATTGGCTAGAAGTGACTCTGTTGGCCAAGTATACAGAATACAGCTTGTAAAAGTATTAGTACAACAAGTTCTACATTTTTCAAATAAGAGTGCGTAGTGGAAGTTCGTTTAAGTGAGTTGCTATAAATACAGCAACTAGGTTTTCTCCTGGTAGCTTGGTGCGTACAGGGTATGCAATGTATACTTATAAATAATCACAGTAATAAAAACAATAGAGGTGGAAGGTAAATAACACAGTATTTAAAGTGGTTCGACGTAAACCCCTCCACTGGTCCTCCACACAGGAGTAAAATATTTATTATAATCACTACGTACACAACTACGTGACTATAATCAAACCTATCCTTGTATCGTTCACATGGATTGATACAAAGATCGTCGCTTTCAAATGTTCACACGGATTGGTTGATGGCGTCTCTTGACTTGTTTCTTCTCACACAGATTGAAGCTTCCTCCTATTCGTCCCACACAGGTCAGAATAACTTTCTTAGTCCACACAGGGCTAAGTTTTACTCAAAGGTAAAATGGTAAAGTAACAGGTTTAGAACAATAGCTTGAACACGATGATCTTGAGATGATGATGTGCTGTTCTTGGTGACTGAGTATATTTCTTCTCTTTAGATCCAGATAGATACTTGAAGAAATATACTTGCTCTTGTAAGCTTTGATTTGACAATAATGAATATTCAGTCGTTCAATCTTAGTTGAAATTCTTCAGTATATAATCAGTCAATTGTATATATGTTTGCAAGGTCCTCTTGCATGGACTATTTATAACCTTGGAATAGATCCGTTATAAATATGTCGGTTGGCTGGGTTGGTGAGTTGAGATCCATTCTGATTGGTTGATTGACTTTCAAGAACTAGATCTGGATTTTGCTCCTTGTCTGAAGATCCTTTTCGGTTGGTATTTAAATACTTTATCCAGTTAATATTTAAATACTTCTTTAAAACGTCGTTCTGACTTTAGATTATAAAGTAGATTCCTTCTCCGCGGTCTACAGTTCTGTTGGATATGTGTTTATTGTCCTAACACTCAGTCTGTATGCTGTATCCAGCATACTACGTCTTATTGTTATTAGTTGTAGACTTCAACGCTGTAGGCTATCTCCCATGCTGTATGGCAGGCGTTGTATGAAGATTCAAGACAGCTTTCATACTTAGCGGTATATCGAATCCTTCGCTGTATGATGGCAAATATTATTGAGATAGCTTGCTGTATGTTGACTAGATAACTTGCTGTATGATGGCAGTGTGGAATTTGTTGTATGTTGGCACTTATCAAAATAAGGTACAGGATTGTTTATCCCAACAATTTCCCCCTTTTTGATAATGCCAAAACCTCTTTATTGATGATGCCAAAACCTCTTTATGCCGAAACAATTTCCCTCTTATCTATAACATCTTGATCCGGAGAGGCTGACTTCTTGATCTTCTGTCGAATGATCTGGTCTTCAACACTTAAAAAAATATGAACTTCTCGCAGGCAAGTTCTAATCATTAGTTAAAACATCTACAGGGATGTGTATTACAACCTAAACTTATGATTGGCGGCAGACACAATCTTACAGTGTGATCTATGTTGCATACAACTTAACCTATGAACTATTCGTAGACAAGTTCTTACAGCTTGATACTTAACAAGTTTCATACTTGTTGTTTGTAGCAATATAAATTGAATTTAAATTCGTAATCAAACAATAAACATAGATTACGAGCTGTAATATTTCAAGACAAAGATAGAGTTTTATTGATATCAGTCAAAGAATACAATGATAGAAGAAATAAAGATACAGAGATTTTATACTGCTAAGTTCATTGCAAAAAGGATCCTCCATGCTAACTACTATAATGAGCGTGTCTCCAAGGCCTCTTATCAGGACCATTTTTGGTTCCTCTCCACCAGTGCTCTAATGAATCCTTTGCCTCGATCTAGATAGATCACTCTTTCTCCATCCGATTGGTCGAAGGCAAGTATCCAATCTTTAGGGTGAGTAAGCCGATCTCCCTTCCGGTGCCTTGATTTCATTGAAATTTGCAATGGGAGCAGTCCTCTTTCCATCATTTTGCAAATTCGTCTGCGTCCTCCGCCAATGTCTTGCATTTGTTGAAGATGGCGGACTCCCTGATGAGCTTGACGAAGTACCTCATCAGTTCGTTCTTCCTCCATTGCTTCAGTTCATCAGCTGTAGGCTAACGGTTGGAGGGCAAACAAATCTCCGATGGCTTCTGCACATTATTATTCCAAGGAAAGCTTGGGTCGTGGAACTCTGGGCGAGAACCAGTTACCCTGTAACTTTGTGCAGGTGCGACCAAATGATTGATTACAACAGTGATGCTGTCTTCTAAGACAGCATCAAACTCTCTCTCTCTCTCTCTCTCTCTCTCTCTCTCTCTCTCTCTCTATCTCTCTCTCTCCATCCTCCATTGCCTAGCCTAGCAGCCTCTCTGGACTCTTCCCCCTTTTGGCTTCATCAAGATAGGAGACCTTTTCATCAATGCGTTCTAGGACTTTCATTGCGTTGTCCTGTTTGGTCTCTATACTTGAAATTTTGGCCACCAGGGAACTGAGCACCACAGACATGTCATCTATCTTTTGGTCATGTCCTGTGAGCCTGGAGTCAGTCATTTGTAGGGCGGCGACAGTTTTTGCTTTGGAGATGCGGAGCTTTGCCTATTCTTCTTTGAGAATTTGCTCCCAGCGTTTTTGAAGTAGTGAGAGAGCTTACTTCAATGCAGTCGGCAGAATGCAAAAAGCTTCTTCTACCTTTGTAATCTCTCGCTTCAGGCTAGTCATCTCGCATATAGCAGTCTCGCGCATCCAATCGAGCTCTTTGCGAACATTATACAGGGCGTCTACAGCATCCTGCATAAACACTGTTTGGAGGCTGATTGCGTGCAATTGATCGATCTTTGCTTTTGAACGCGGAGAGTTGGGCGCGCTAGTTTTTCTTCTTCAGCTCCATTGAGATGGCGCATGACCACATGGTTACGCGGCCGTTGTGGTCTATCCTCGGGTAGGAAACCGTCATCGGATTCCACAGATAGAGGTGATGCAGGGGCATCAGGTGCAGGCATGGCTGTTTGTTCTTCCTGCCTGTTCTGTCTCGGCGACAGGGAGGATTGATTCCACCTGTTCCGTTCGGGCTTCTGTAGAGATAGGTACATGAGGGACTGATTCCTCGTGAGGGATGGCGTGGGATTCTTCTTCAGCAGCGACGACAGGCTCGGGTGCCTATTCAAAAATTGTCGGTTGATGAGTGACAGGAGGGACTGATTCCTCCTGTTCGCCAGCAGCTTCTTGTTGATGGGTAGGGGACTAATGCCTGTCAGATCTCCCCTGACCCTGTTGGTCCTGCATTCTGAAAATTTCCTATTCTCGAGCCTCCTTGGGACTCATTCTCAGACCTGCCTGAAAGGCGTCGCCATCGTCGCCTGAGTCGGGATCTGATGATGGGCTGTTGGGAACTGTGTCTTCAGATTTGGACTTCCCCTTTAATTGGGCCTATTTTTTTTCCAAATAATATTTTGAGATCAGCTCTCGGGAAAAGTTGTTATCCCATTGAATCAGGATGTGGATGTCTTGAGTGTCCGAGTCTTCCAGAGCAAAGGCTTCTTCCTCTTTCCACTCCTTCCAGTTGTACATAATGTCATAAGGTGCGACCTTTTATGACTTCCATTGGACAAACCGTTCAAATGATTACTCAATTTGCACGTGAAGGAGGGTTTCCTTGATGATAGCAGAGGGGGAGGGGCTCCATACAGTACGTGGGTCTACTGTAGGAATGAGATCCGCGACAGGTGTGGGAGACTGTTTTGGAGATGGATCCCGAACAGGGGTTGGTACCCTAATGGGAGATAGATACTGTTGGGGTGTGGGTTCCCGTACAGGAGACGAGGATCTCGGCTCCGAGTGGGCAGCCGATTCGCCCGTTCCTTCCAATTTGGCAAGTAATTGATCGTCCGTCATAGCCGTGAATGGCTCGGGATCTGCAGTGTGTGAAGCAATTACTTCTTCCGCAGGGGTTGTGCCCTGAGGGTGTGATACAGCGTGTTGCGCCGATGATGGGGCCCACAGAGATCGTTGTAATCTCTGCAGCCTTAGCTTTGGAAATCTTTCTTAGCTTCCTTTTCGGCTTCTCGACAGCAAGAGGAGTTTTGCTGTGAGATGATCTCTTTCTCTTCTTGGATTTCTCCTCGGTCCCGGACTTTTGAGTGACATCCCGTGGATCGGCAGATACGGGCATGGAGTGCCCAAAAGGTCTGTTTGCGATCATCCCATCTTTATTGTAAGCAGAGGGCTTAGGTTGTGTTCTTTTGGACTGAATGAATCAATCGAATCGAGGCCAAATGAATCGAATGGATCTCGAATCGGCCATCAACTGCAATTGATCAGGCCCAATCGAATCAATCGGCGAATGGACTGAATCAGGCCGAATCAATCGAATCGGTGAAATATATAATAATAATAATAATTGTGGGTTTGAATCTCGGACGCAAATCCTATAGGCCGTGACAGCTGAATCAAAAGTTCGATTTTGGGTTTGAAGTCAGGCGAAGGTAATTCGACTTTCAGTTCCTGAATTCGATTTGGAGTTTTGGGGTTTGAATTCGGTCCGAACTTGGATGAAAAGGAGGCAGTGGCGGCGGGCCTAGGCGGCGATGTGTGATTTCAGCGGCGACGATGTGCTTACGGCTCGGAACAAAAATATGGGCTGCTGAGTTCAGGTTTGAAAGGGCTGATGAATAGGGTATTGGTTTGTGTTCAGTTATGATTTTCTAGGGTCCGTTTTTGCTCCTGTACAGTTTACCTTTTAGGGTCTTGTTTCGAGACCCGATTCGGTTTGGTGGATGTTGCGATTGTTTTGTTTCTTCAAAATAGTTGGGTTGTGGTTTTCTCCTTCTTGGTGGACCCTACATCTATAAGGTTTCTTTCTGCTCGTTCTGTTTTAGGATTTCTGCTCGCTCTGTTTTAGTGTTTCGTTCGTCTGTGTGGGATTGTTTTCAAGGGCTGTTTATTGTGTTGGGTAATTGTGGTGCTCCTTCTAAAACAGATTGTTGGTTTCGAGCTGTGGGTTGTCAAGCAGTTTTTGGTTTCGAGCAGGTTACAAGCTTTTTGTGTTTTCGATAAATAATATTGCTACACATCTTCGTGGTGAGTTTTTGTAGTGCTTCTGTGTCCCTTTGGTGGTTCCAGCAGGTTGGTTTCTGGTTATGTTACTCTTGTCATTGTGTTAGGGTTTTGTATCTACTTTGCATTGGTTTCGTAAAGTGTTATTGATTGTGTGTTGGATATCCTTCCTATGCCTATTGTGAGATTCCATTGTCCCTTCGTGGGCCTTAGTGGATGTCGTGATGGTGGCGGAAATGGGCTTACCAAGACTTCGTTGATCACACATCTTCGTGACCGACATTGCAATGGTGAGGCACAAGCTATCACTAAAAACTCTCTTGTTTCTGATTTGGTTATTTTTGAAAGGGCCGAGGTTACTCTTAAGCGTATGGGACTTTGGTTATGTGGTGTTTGTTTCAAAATGCATACTTACCGGGCTAAGTGTCGTCATGGTGTGGGTTCTGACTTCGTATCACCCCCTGATTGTGGTGATGGTGTTGTTAAGTTTGTGTTATATGATCTCACCAAACCGCAAGTTCCATCTTCCGTTGCCCAGGTTGTGGATTCGGTTTTGGATGTGCTTGGTGGTTTTGATTTACCCCTTCTTGACACCTTATTCTCTAAGGGATTGCGGACTGTCAAATCTATCCCTCCCAAATGTCGTTTGGAGTTCTCTCGCTCTTTGAAAAGAGCTCTTGATAAGGTGATTTGCATGCCTGATGACATTTCTTGTTGGGTTGGTTTGTTTGTCCTGCCTCTTTGTCTTCTTAAAACCTTTTGCCCGAGGAGTAGTCAAGAGGGTAGGTCGGCCACTAAGCGCCAACGCCAGGAAGAGTATATTGTTAATGCTATTCATGCATGGGGCACCCCTGGTGGCAGTCTGCAGGTTGTGCGTGAGGTTTTAGCTGAACCTTCTCCTTTATGGTCCAATATTGATGATGATTGCTTGGATTTGGGTGACCGCATGTTAGGCGTATTTTTATACGCTTATTTATCATTATTTTGTAATATTTCTACAATGGTCTGAGTGCTTCTACACGCACTCTTGTGGATGCGGCTGCCGGTGGGGCCTTGATGGGAAAGACTATGGCCGAGGCACACTCGCTTTTGGAAGCTATGGCTGCAAATGCATATCAATGGCCATCGGAAAGATTGACGCCGAAGCGAGTTATGGAAGTTTCAAGTAATGATCCGATTTCCACCTTGTCAGCTCAAGTCGCCGCTTTGACCCAACAGCTCCAAGCATTTTCGCACGCACCTTCCCCCGTTACCATAGAGACATGCAATTGGTGTAACGGATCTCACCCGAGCGCAGAGTGTCAATTCGGAAACCCGTTCGAGCAACATCAGATGGAGCAGGCTCAATTCGTTGGAAATGGAAATCAACAAAATAATCCGTACTCCAACACTTATAATCCGGGGTGGCGCAATCATCCCAACTTTTCGTGGAGAAACGGATAGAACTCAAACCAGCCCCCGTTCGCTCAGAATCAACAGCAGCCCCCTCCCACTCCCAAAGTTTCTCTCGAAGAAGCACTTGCAAAATTGGCGGCGAATACGAGTCAATTCATGACCCGTACTGAAGCGACATTGCACAATCATTCCGCTTCCATTCGAAACTTGGAGGTCCAGCTGGGCCAAATTGCTAATGTGTTAACAGCTCGCCCGGAGGGAGCATTGCCGAGTACAACAGAGACACATCCTAGAGAGAGTCTAAACGCAATCAGCTTGAGAAGCGGGAAAAGGGTGTTGGACCAGCCCGAGCGGTGTGAAAAGAAGAAGGAAATTGAGGAAAAGAATAATTTAGAGCCAGAGGAGTCGCAAGATTTGAAACTTTCAATAACGTTGCCGGATAACCCGAAGACATGTGTGCCCCCCGTCCCGTTTCCGCAGAGATTACAGCAGAACAAGGCGGACAAACAATTTTCTAAGTTCCTTGACGTGTTCAAAAATCTTCACATTAACATTCCGTTCGCCGACGCGTTGGAACAGATGCCGAGTTACGTTAAGTTCATGAAAGAGATATTGTCGAAGAAAAGAAAACTCGAGGAGTTTGAAACTGTCGCCTTGACGGAGGAATGCAACGCAATTCTTCAAAAGAAGCTCCCACCAAAATTGAAAGATCCGGGAAGCTTCAACATAGCGTGCACCATGGGAAATCGCTCTTTTAGTAAGGCACTGTGCGATCTTGGCGCTAGTATTAATCTCATGCCTCTGTCGATTTTTAAGAAGCTGCAAATTGGACAAGCAAAGCCGACAATGGTCTCCTTGCAGTTGGCGGATCGATCTATCAAATACCCAAGGGGAGTGATTGAGGATGTATTAGTCAAAGTTGATAAGTTCATCTTTCCGGCCGATTTCATCGTACTCGACATGGAGGAAGATGAAGATATCCCAATCATCTTGGGGCGACCATTTTTAGCGACAGGCCGAACCCTTATAGACGTGGAAAAAGGGGAGTTGACTCTGAGGGTCCAAGACAAGCAAGTTACTTTTCAAGTATTCAAATCGTTTCCATGTCCCGGAAGTGTTGATAAAAGGTCACAAATTGAAAGAGTGGATGCCGTTGCTGAAGAAAGACACCGTAAGCATCGTCGGTCGAAAAATTCAGATTCTATGGCAGATGATCCAATTCTGAAGAAGGATGTAGAACGAGTAGCGTTTCTTGAGCATGCGGACAAATCTGCTGCAGTCTTGAGTGCATTTTTGAAGGAGGGAAACAAGTCGGATTTCAAACGGATATCTAATCAAGAGAAAAACGGGTGTTTCGGGAAGTTATTTACGTCGAAACCTTTCCGCAAACAACATTTGATGTCCGAACCGAAAGTCGAATCATTAACGATCGATGGTCATAATTTTGAAAACCATATGAACGGTTCGATGAACGGGGCGGAAACCAAATGGAGTTTGCGAAAAGCGAACTAATGTTTTCCAATAGGTCCGGCTGAAGACTATAAACTTAGCGCTTCTCGGGAGGCAACCCGAGTTCGTAGTTGTAGATTTTTGCGTTTCTTTATTTTTCTTGCATTCGTGATTTTTATTTTTCATCATTTTTGTGCTTCAATTTGCTTCTGCCTCTCGCTTTTAACGTGATCTTCTCAAAATTCTGTGCAGGAAAGCCCGAGGGGAGAAACTGAAGTGTGAGCCGCGGCACAAGTATTGTGAGCCGCGGCACACATAAATCGAAGGAAATAAGCTAAACCCACTGTACCCTGTGCCGCGGCACGGCATAAATGAGCCGCGGCACACTTGAGCACTGAGCCGCGGCACACGTAATCTGTGCCGCGGCACACGACAAAACGAGCAAACAGGTAAAAGGGACTGTACCCTGTGCCGCGGCTCACTTGAGCTGTGCCGCGGCACACTATGCGGAATTCGAAAGGCCCAGGTAGCTTATAACTCGCATTCGGCTGGCATTTCCAGGTACGCCTTCTTTCCTTCTCCTTCCCTCCCCAGCGCGCGAATCGGCCGAAGCACTCTTCAATTTTTTTCTTGTGATTTCTTCTTGCACTCTTCACAAAACCAATCAAGGTATGTTCCAATCTTTAATCTCTACTTGTTTATGGATTAAATTTGAAGTTGTTTATGCTTTGGATGGATTGAACATGTTTATTTTCCTTCAAAATTTCTAGGATGGTTTAGGGGATAACATAGTAGTTTTAATCGAATTTTCATGGTTAGTTTGGAATATGAATGAGTTGAGTGTGTTGTGTTGATAATGAATAAATTGTGTTTCTGTTCTTGGGGGTTGAATCGAGCTATAGCCATGTTTATTCTTCAAGTAAACTCGTGCCCTTAAGGTGTTTGATAAATTGCCTAAGTGAAAAATTTTCTTTGGTAAAGCAATCTTTTGAATTTTCGTGCAACGTATACGTTCTGAATTTACAGCAAGCCAAACCCTTATGTCCAGTTTAAACGTTTAAGTCCAATTTCGTCTTTCTCTCACGAATGTGCTATCTTGTTAAATTCTTGATTTATGGCTGGACAATTTTTTTACCGAGTGATGATTATTGTTGTTATTGTTTACGTAACGAAACCCTGGTGTTTTATTTTTCAGGACTGATTATGGCGAGAACAAAGAAGCTGAGCAAGAGAGCTAGGACCCAGTCATCCCCCACTCGGGGGGAGACCTCTCGTAGTCGGGCTGAGTCGGAGGGGCACCAGTTTTCGGACCCTGAAATTCACAAGATCTTCAATGAGAAAATCCGGCCACGACCCCTTATTCCAGAGAGGGGATTTACTCCAGCTCCTCAGGACGGAGAATTGCTTACCATGATTGATGAGATGGGGTGGTCCAGATTTGCTGCACCCCCCGAGCCAGCGGTTATCTCGATTGTGCAGGAGTTCTACGCCAGTGCACTGCTGAAGCACATTCGGGCAGGTCATACGTTGCCATCATTAGAGTCTCGGACTCAGGTCGATGTCCGAGGTGTTACAGTTGATTTCTCCACTGCTGCTATTCGGAGGTTGTTTGGGCTTCCGGTGGTAGATGAGTCGGCCTATGACCGAGTGATGACTAGCCTCACGAAGGAGGCCCTGCTCGAGACCATTGCACAGCCCGATTCCGACTGGGAGCAGCGAGCACAGGGTTCTTCCACTTTCCACTTCAAGAGCTCGCGCCTCAGCCGGCTCGGGCGTGCCTGGCTTTATTTTATCTGCGCACGCATTGACCCCACCTCCCAGATCCGTACTGTCTTTCTCTCCCGCGCCCGGACACTTTATGCTATCACCTCCGGGCTGCGTTTCGATGTGGCCCCCATCCTGGTCCGATCTATCTTCCAGTGTATCCAGGGGGGCCCAAGACGGGGTTGAAGCACCCCTCTCTCATATGCGCCTTGTGCCGGTAGTCGGGGCTGACGTGGTCAGACGACGAGCCGATGCTTGCTCCCCAGGCCCCGATCGACCACCGCATCATATCACACTTTGACCAGTGGGGAGGAGCGCCGGCACACGCTCGGGGGAGAGGATTTCTGCTGGAGGAGGCCCACGAGGGATCCCCCGAGCTTCTTTTGCTGACACATGGAGAGGCCGGCCCGCAGCACGACAGAGAGAGATTACAGGAGATGTTTGATGGGCTGAGGGAGGATCTGAGGAGAGAGAGAGAAGGGCTGAGGGAGGAGCTGAGGAGAGAGAGAGGATCTGAGGTAGGAGACGAGGAGAGAGAGAGAGAGATGAGATGAGGAGAGAGAGGGAGAGTATGATGGCTGCCATGCGAGAGGAGCAGCGGACGGAGCGAGAGAGCGTTATTGCTGCCGTCAGAGCGGAGATGCGAGAGCAGGCCCGCCGGGCCAACCGACGAGAGGCGAGGCGTCTGGCAGCGAGGGACGCTTATCATCAGGAGCACTTTTCCGCATGGACGGCCCATATCATGCATCCCGACGGGCCATTTATTGCTCCAGCCCAGCCAGCCACACCACCTTCCTCCCCGGATGATGCCGGCACCAGCACGTGAGCGGACTGGAGGGGAGTACTTGACCTTTTACTTTTACTGCATATCATATTTTGTCCATTGAGGTCAATGTACGTCCTAAGTTTGGGGGGGCTTTACTTTTTGTCGCTACATTCATTGCTGTACTTTATTTCGTTGCACTTTTCATTGCTTTGCGTTATTTTTTTCTTTTCGATAGCCTTGCTTGTCTTAATTCTTCTTTATTCGTGAATTTTTCGTGCTTCTATTTGTGTGATACTGATGTTACGACACTGTTTTTCTCTCTGAAGAAACGGTCGAGTTTTAGTCGAGTTGTAGTCAGTAATTTCTGTTTCTGCTTAGTATTCATTTAGGTCCAAAATTTTTCGTGATTGTAGAGGTCTTGGCGGATAAGAAAGGATACATACTTGTTTTAAATCACCGTCGATATGTTTGGTTACATTTTTCGATCAGTTAGTCGTCCAGTTACATTAGTCGTGTTGGCACTTAGACTGAGTTTAGAGTCAGTCAGTTTTTCCCACTAGTCGAGATAATTTTGTTCTATGAAGGGAAGTCTAGTAACCGGGGGTATTCGCGTGACCCGTTGTTTACTCTCGTGTAAAATGACGACCCTGATTAGACTAGTGATTTTGATATTTTACATGCCGATGTTAGGGAGCCTAGTAACCGGGGGTATTCGCGTGACCCGCTGTTTACTCTCGCGTAAAACGGCGACCTTGATTCGGACATGCGGAAATTATATATTCGAGTTGTTTCTCCGCTGTAGACGGGAACTTAGTAACTAGAAGCATCCATGTGCCCCATGAGTGTCTTTTACGTCAAACGGTTTCCCAATACATGAGAATGGAAGTTCCACCCTAGGATTATCCCGATGAAACATCCCGAGATCCTAACCTAGTGGTCAACTCGAGTCAAATTCTTGAGCATATATATAAGGGAATACTGTCCGAGGATTATTTTTATGAAACTCGTGAAAATTTTGCCATTACACTATGGAACGGGACGAACTAGCTTGTTTATTTTAGCCTTTCATATTGACGGTCGATTTGACTCACGTTTTGTTAATCTTTGAGCTGGATTTTCTTCATAAACGAGTGATTAGGATTGAACTTGATTACTTTGCGGAATCATTATTCTAAGTGCAGCTCGCTATTATGACACTCGTATTATTTAGAGAGAATTACAGGATAGTATTGATTAGGTTGAACACTATGAGTTGCACGATGATTCACGACATTCTTTTATTGAGATTAATTCTTTTTGCTTGAGGACAAGCAAAGGCTTAAGTTTGGGGGTATTTGTTAGGCGTATTTTTATATGCTTATTTATCATTATTTTGTAATATTTTGGAGAGTGAAATGGTCTAAATGAGCCTTTAACGCCTTAATTTTGTATATTTGTCAGGAAATTGAAGTCCGGAAGCTAAAACGAGGCAAAACGGGCGAAAACGGCAAATCTGGGCTATGAGCCGCGGCACAAGGAAGCAGGCCGCGCACGTAAAGACACCAATGAGCGCAGAGTAAATCGTACTCGTGCCGCGGCACAGCCTGTGAGCCGCGCACGTAAGAATTTAAGGACGCCTGTGCATCCAACAAGGCGATGTGCCGCATGCAGATTTAGTGCCGCGGCACACTTGGCGGTTTTTGTATGTCCGCGCGATTAGGGCCATTTCAAGCCGCTCACCTACCGATACGGACGCGATTTGGAGGATGTGCTGAGCTATAAATAGGTTTAAGACCCTAATTAATTATCTTTGGATCTTCTATCTTTGGAGCTTAAGCTTGGAGACGGCAGAAGAAGAGGGAAGGTAAGACTTCAAAGGCAGAGGGCTAAGTCAAGAACGGAGGAATCCGAGCTTCATCTGCGTTTGATTTTTATGCTTTCATTTATCTATTCTGTATTTTCAATTATTAGTATGTCAGGCTAAAGCCCTAATCTAGGGTTTTGATGAAACCTATGTTTTGACGAATTGCTTGAGATTATCCAATTAATTACCTTCTTGTTGAGTTTTCCCAATTGTGTTTAATGCTTGCAATTATATGGCCAATAGTTGTATTGATTTAATCATTCAATTTGAATCGGGAGAGGAGAATTGGTGAGGAACTATTGGTGGGGACCGTTTTATTCTGTGAGATAGGAATATACTCATAGGAACTACGTGGCCTTTTGGGGATTTTATGCTTTTCGCCTATTGACGAATTAATTCACCTAGGGATAGAGTGCGTTATTCGCCCTTAGATAAATCTATTGACCTCGGGAGAGGCGGTAGAATATATTAGCAATCTCCGCCTTCAATAAATTGGGAAAATTATTTATTACGGATAATCGAGAGTAAATTTGGATAAACCGAGGTGGATTCAGAATCCTAGACTTATTCATCATTTGATTTCCTTTATTCAACCTATCGTTTTCTACTGTTTAGTCTTTTAGTAATTCTTTTAGTTATTAATTGCAAAACCCAAATTCGATTGTTCAAATAAAATTGGAATACATAAAAATCGGTAGTTAGAGATTCAGTCCTCGTGGGAACGATACTCTACTTATCACTTTATTACTTGTAAACGATGACGTGCACTTGCGTGTAAGAAATATCGCAACACCGCAATGTCAAGCAATGTAAGAGGAAGATTTGTGATGGTCATTATACAGCAGCGGTCAGAGTTCTTTCGTCTTCTGGTATTGCACCTTATGATGTTTCTACTCTTGAGGACTTAAAAGCTAAGCACCCCTTTCAGTCTGCTCCTCTTTTGCCTGATATACCCATTGATCATCATCACCTTACCGCGTCTCCTTCTACGGTTCTTGACATGATCAAGAGTTTCCCTCGTGGCACTTCTTGTGGGCGGGATAGGTTGCGTGCCCAACACCTTTTGGATTGTTTAAATGGTGCTGTTGTGGCTATTTCTGATGAGTTGGTTGCTTCTATTACCCAAGTGGTGAACCTTTTCCTTGCTGGTAAATGCCCGAGGGTGCTGGGTGAGTACATTGCTAGTGCTCCCCTCACACCCTTAGTCGAACCAGGAGGGGGTATTCGCCCTATTGCTGTTGGGACTGTTTGGAGGCGTTTAGTTTCCAAGGTTTGTGCTTCTATGATTGGCCACTCTTCAGATAGTTATTTAGATGATTTTCAATTTGGTGTTGGTGTGTCTGGTGGAGGGGAGGCTATTCTTCACGCTGTGAATCAGTTAGTTGAGGACCGGGGGGATGATGTTGGTCTGTCTATGTTGTTAGTTGACTTTAAAAATGCTTTCAACATGGTGGATCGGGTTGTTATGTTACGAGAGGTTCGGCTTCATTTCCCAGCTATTTCACGGTGGGTTGAATTCTGTTACTCTAGTCCCGCTAGATTATATTATGGTGAGCACACTCTTTGGTCTCATCAAGGTGTGCAACAAGGTGATCCGCTAGGGCCTCTTCTTTTTGCTTTAGTGTTACATCCCTTGGCATGTAAGATTAGAGATTCTTTTGACCTTTCCTTTCAAGCTTGGTATCTGGATGATGGCACTATTATTGGTTATACCTTGGTTGTGGGTAAGGTTTTGGAGTTGATTATGGCGGATGGACCTTGTCGGGGCCTACACCTCAATGTTGATAAAACTGAAGTTTTTTGGCCACAGGAGGACCCCAGAAGCAGGTATGTCGGTGTTTTTCCACCCAATATTTCCCGCCCCTCACATGGTGTTAAATTATTGGGTGGACCCGTTAGTGTGGATTTTGAGTTTTGTAGTAAGTTGGTCCTGAAAAGGGTTGCTAAAACTATTGAACTTATGGAGGCAGTTGCCAAACTCAATGACCCTCAATGCGAGTTGTTGCTTCTTCGTACATGTGCTGGTATTTCTAAGTTATATTTTTCTATGCGCACATGTTCTCCTCGGGTCTTTGAGTGTGCTCAGGTTTCTTTTGATGTGGCACTTCGTTCTTCCTTGGAGCGTATTGTCACTGCTTCTGGGCCCGGTTTTGGTGATTGGCAATGGAGACTCGCCACCTTACCCTTTGCTTTTGGGGGGCTTGGTTTATATTCTGCAGGTGATGTTTTGAACTATGCTTTTCTTGCTTCGAGTCTTCAATCTGCTAGTATGCAGACTAAGCTCCTCCATAGTGCTGGTATTGTGACTACTGGTCCCTCATTTGATGATGCTCTATGTACTTTTAATGCGAATATGGATATTGACCTTTTGAGTAACCCTAGCGAGGTCGCTGCCCCCAAACTTATGAAGAAATTGGCAGATATATACTTCGATCGGGTTACCCAAACTGTTGAATCTACGTTCCATCTATCCCCTCGACAGGTGGCGCTATGGAGCTCACTAAAGGAGGATCACACTTGATGGCTTAGGGTGGCTCCTATATCTGGATTGGGACAAACTATGAACGCCAGGACTTATCGTTGTGTGCTGTGTTATCGACTGGGTGTTCCCCTTTTCACTGTTCAGGTACCGTGCTCGGCATGTTCTAGGGTTTTTACTGGAGATATTTATGGGGATCATGCTGTTTCGTGTGCGGGTATTGTTGGCATTAAACATCGGCACAACATTGTACGCGATGTTCTTGTTGATATATGCTCTCGGTCCGGGATTTCTGTGCGTAAGGAGGTAGATATTGGGCTTCATGGAGATATGGACAGACCCTTGCGACCGGCTGATATATTGCTTTATTCTTGGGATGGCGGGCGTGACGTTTGCGTTGATCTTACAGGTTCGTCTCCTTTGACGCAATCGGGGTTGCTTGATTTTGTGCCAGGGCGTGCGGTTAGTGAAGCTGCACGATGTAAACGTGTCAAGTATGAGGTTAAATGCGCAGATATCGGATACGAGTTCCTCCCCTTTTCTTTTTCTTCTTTTGGAGAACTTGAGAAGAGGCGGTAACCTTACTAAAGCGTATTAGACTTTTCTCCTTGACTCAAGACATTGGGGTTCGTGCTGCGGGTCATATTTTTAATCGTATTAGTTTTGCTATTGCTAGAGGAGTGGGGAACCCAGTTGGTTTCTCGGCTTTCCACTAATTTCTTGTAAATCCTTTGAGTTTTTAATAAAGTGATGTTTTATAAAAAAAAAATAATAATAATAATAATAATAATAATAATAATAATAATAATAAATACAATAAATATAATAATAAAAATAATAATATAATAAAATATAAATAATAAGTTGAGATCTATTTGATAAGGTAAATTATAATAATATTAATGATATTAATAACAATAACGATAATAGCTATAATAATACTAACAATAATAATAATAACACTGATAATAATGGTAAATAATAATAATAGTAGTCAACAACAACAACGATAATAATAAATATTATTAACAATAATAGTAAATATTATTAGAAATAATAACAATAATAATAGTTAAGATTAATATTATTATTAATAATAATAACACTTATAATAATGGTAATTAATAATAATAATAATAATAATAATAATAGTAATCAACAACAACGATAATAGTAAATATTATTAGTAATAATAACAATAATAATTAAGATTATTAATAATAATAATAATAAGAAGAAGAAGAAGAAGAAGAAGAATCGAATCGAATCAATCGAATCGAATGGACTCGAATCGAATCGATCGAATCGAATCAATCGAATCGAATGGACTCGAATCGAATCGAACTAAAGTGAACTGAAAAACTAAAAAATAAGTCCAAAAGAACAGGGCCTTACTTCCACCGATGTACTTCCCGGGGCCAATCTTTTTCGCACTTCGGGATTGAGGAACATGGCACATGGTCAGAATGTTGTTCAGTATGAGGCCGAATGACTTTTTCTGTGTCGCATGCTTGGAGGCCTCTTCCTGTAATCTCTTCAACACTACTTGGCACCAGTTAACTTTCTCGCCAGACATGATGGCGACCATCATTCTAAAGCGCAAGTTCATGCACATTTCAAAGGCGCTTGTCCTGTTTTCAATGACACGGCAGCAGAAATCATGCAAGTAGAAGAATGGCAAACACAATCTCTTTTTGTGGCAAGATGGATGGACAGCCTTGTCCGAACCATCACCGGTAAATAATCCCCAATAAGCGGTAAGAAGATCTTGTGACCCAAAGGTCTCAAGTTCTTCCATTTATTAGGCAACCTGAAAAGGTTTTCCAGAAGTTCACAGTTGATACAAATCTCAACACCGCGAACGGTAGCAGAACTGTCAGCAATGTCTCCTCCTCTTTTCAGAGAGAAGAGTCTAACAGAAGCGTCGAGATAGAACTCTTCGACAATCCTTTCATCATAGAGCTCAGCGTGTTCACTCCCAAGGTGGTAGATGCCTTGTTGCTTGATCCTGGCGACAACAAGCTCCATGGCGCTGACGTCATCAGATTCTATCTTAACTCTTTCCGTGAAAACCTTTCTGGCGAAGATTCGCCCATCAATGATTAAATCTCTCTTCTTGAGGGATTGAGATGATGTCTGCAAAGATGCCATTTGATTTCTGAAGAACAGGGCGAGTGAAGAAACACAGAGAAAGAATGCAGTAAAGTGCAGAAAATTATGTAGGCTGTTTGCTCGAAAACTCGTTTAATTTTCAGAAAGTGTAAAGAGTCGAAGGGAGCATGTAACAGTCCTTTTATAGTGGGCAGGGAAGATTAGGGTTTACAAACAGTGGACGGCCAGATTTAAGGGATGGAAACCGTCTTTTAAATGAATGAACGGGATAAATCGAGCATAAGTAGTACATCTTATCCATCCGATTTTGAAATGATAATCGGTCCCACTTCTGACGATTCGACTTCCCTTATTGCATGAAATGGTGGTTTGAAATAATTAATTAATTGAAAAATCACAGTGTTTGAGATAATACAGTCCATATGTCATGTAAAGCATTAAATGCAAAGACGTTTGAATTTTAAGACACGGCACGTAGACTTAAAACTGTTTTAAAATGAATAGAATATTAATATAATATTAATTTATGTCCCATAGTATGTACTGTATTCGCGAAAATACAGCGTTCCCCCTTAAAAGGTACATACGGGATTCAATTCTTACAGCAATATTTGGATTAATACTGTATTCATAGGCCATACTATATTCCCCCTTAATTAATGCACACATCAGGTGTAGGAAGATTTCATGTCTTCTTAGTCCTACAGTGCTGTCTGACTGTCTGAGTGTACAGTTAATTAACGGTGGATATTGTATTCTTGAGTCTTACAGCATTCCCCCCCCCAATTGATGAGTAAAAGCATAAAAACTTACAGGGAGTCTGGCTGTAGCATTTCCAATTCTTGTAGAAGCATATAGAATCTGGCTGTGCTGAGAGGCTTGGTAAAGATGTCGGCTAACTGAATATCTGTAAGAACTTTGTCGAGCCGAACATCCTTATTCTCAACATGATTCCAAATGAAGTGATGCTTCATATTAATGTGCTTAGTATGCGAGTGCAATACAGGATTGTACATTATTGCAATTGCACTCGTGCTATCGCACATAATTGGTGTTTCCTTGGAAATGATTCCATAGTCTGACAGCTGTTGTTGCATCCAAAGGATCTGCATACAGCAACTACCAACAACATAGTATTCTGATTCAGCTGTGGAAAACGAGTTTGCTAATTATTTCTTACTGAACTAGGACATAAGTCTAGGTCTAATAAAGTGACAAGTACCGCTTGTATTGTTCCTATCTAGCTTGCAGCCTTCGAGATCCAAGTCGTTGTACCCAACCAAATCAAATCCGCCTTCTTTAGGATACCATAGTCCTGCATCGATTGTTCCTTTGACGTACTTCAGGATTCGTTTGGCTGTTGTGAAGTGTGATTCTTTAGGTGCTACTTGATACCGAGCACACACTCCTACAGCAAATTGGATATCGGGTCTGCTAGCTGTTAGGTATAGGAGTGAGCCTATTAGCTTCCTATAGAGTGATTGATCAACCGGATTTCCAGCTTCGTCAGCACTAATTAGCACGGAAGTGCTCATTGGGGTTGACGAGGATTTGGAGTTACTCATTCCAAACTTGTTGAGTAGCTCCTTTCTGTATTTTTCTTGGTTGATGAATATTCCTGTAGGCAACTGCTTTACCTGCAATCCTAGGAAATAACTAAGTTCCCCCATCATACTTATTTCAAATTTACTTTGCATGAGATGAGAGAACCTTTGACATAAATCAAGGTTAGTGGAACCAAATATAATATCATATACGTATATTTGAACCATCAGGAGGTCATCGCCCTCCTGTATCTTAAATAGAGTCTTGTCCACAGCACCTTTCTCGAATCCATTATTGGTTAGGTACAGGGACAGTGTTTCATACCGCGCTATGGGTGCTTGCTTAAGTCCATACAGTGCTTTCCATAGCCTGTATACTAGGTCTCCGCCTTCTGTGTTGACAAACCCTGGTGGTTGTTCAACATAGACTTCTTCGGCGAGGTCTCGATTCAGGAAAGTGCTCTTTACGTCCATTTGATATACAATAAAGCTCTTATGGTCGGCAAAGGCTAAGAAAATCCTAATGGCTTCTAGTCTGGCTACAGGGGCAAATGTTTCATCGTAATCTTTGTGTTCTTCCTGTCTGTAGCCTTGTGCGACTAGACGGGATTTGTTCCTAATAACAAGTTTTTTCTCATCCTTCTTGTTTCTAAATACCCATTTAGTTGCAATTACGGCTTGATGCTCAGGTCTGGGTACTAGATACCATACATTATTTTTTTCGAAACCATTAATCTTTTCTTCCATAGATGTAATCCAGTGAGAATTGTATAGAGCTTCTTTGGTAGAAACAGCTTCGGATTGATCTAAAATACAGCTAGGGTGCACATATTAAGTCTTCTAAGTTTTGCTTGAGATTTTCATACAGGAAATGGAGATTTCTCAGATTCAAGTTCTTCTTGCGCACACACTACATTTCCTTGTGTACTCTGTATTCTCCTATGGGTGGATACTCCGGCATCAATCTCTCCTATGATTAACTCCTCTGGGTGACCTCTCAACCATCTTCTATTGAGTTCTAGTTCAGCGTCCCGTACTATATCTTGAGTTGCTGTAGTTTCAGCTTCAGCTTGTACAGCATCAGCTTCAACTACCTCTATTCTTATAGATGCGGGTTGATTTCTAAGTCAACGACAGGCTCTATTGGAGTTGGAAGGTCATTAATGGAGATTTGTTGAATATTCTGAGTCAGATCTTCTACTCCTGTAGGGTCATGGTGAGGTTCGTCAAACACTACATGTACTGATTCCTCAACTGTAAGCTTCTGTTTGTTAAAGATCCTGAAAGCTTTGCTGACAGAAGGAATATCCTACAAATATCCCTTCATCCGACTTTTCGTCGAATGTTCTAAGTTGGTCTTTCCCATTGTTCAGAACATAACATCTACCGAATATGTGGAAATATGAAACCAACGGAATTTTGTTGTTCCATAGATCATATGCTGTTTTGTTGTAATGCTTGTTGATCATACAGCGTTTTGTGTATAGCATGCTGTATTTGTTGCTTCGCCCCAGAAACGTTGCGGCAACTTTCTTGCGGCAATCATGGTACTCATTGCTTCCCTGAGCGTCCTGTTTTTTGCTCGGAAACACCGTTTCATTGAGGTGTCCGGGCAGCTAAGTATTCATGCTGTATCCCATTATCCGAACAGTATTGCTCTATGAAGTGGTTAGTGAATTCAGTACCTCTGTCGTAATGAATGGACAAGATACTCAACCCTTTTTCATTCTGAAGCTTTCTCAGGTGCTCCGGCAGCTTTGATGTGGTTTCCTTCTTCTTGCTCAGGAATATTGTCCAAGCATACCTGGAATAATCATCAACAATAACGAGACAATATTTCTTACCTTCCAAAATTACCGGGTCTACAGGACTGTAGAGATCCTTGTGTAGCATCGCTAGAACTCTATGAGTGGACAGGTATGATTTGCTTTTCAGGGTGGTCTTTATTTGTTTGCCTTTCTGACAGGGTCCGCAGACGCTATATTTTTGGAATGACACATCGGGCAAACCTTTAACCATTCCCTGTCTAGCGATCTTGTTGATCGTCTTGAAGTTGACATGCGACATCCTCTTGTGCCATAGCCAACTTTGATCTGCAGTGCCTTTGGCAACAAAACAAGGAATTGTGGAGCTCGTAGGCATCCAGTTAGTAATATACATGTTACCTGGTCTGCTTCCTGTGGGCACAACTTCTTTGGTCAAAATGTTCTTGACTCTACAGTGATCCATATAGAATTTCACCGAGAACTGTTTGTCACAGAACTGGCTAATACTAATTAGATTATACTGTAAGCCTTCAACATAAGCTACATCGGTGACTTTGAATTTTCCTACAAGCAGGGTTCCCTTCCCTCTTGTTCTACCATTGGATTTATCACCGAAGCGCACTTTTGTACCGTGACCTTCTACATAGTCTGATAGCTTGCTTCTATCTCCTGTCATGTGCCGAGAACATCCGTTGTCGAAGTACCAGATGTCCTTCTCTTTGATGTCCTGTAAGCAAAGAAATTAAGTATATTTATGCCCCCTTTGTATGTTGGGTCCATTGATGTTAGTGCCTTTAGGTACCCAGATTTGCCTGACAGCAATTGGCTTGCTGTAGGTTACTTTAGCTCCATTCTTGCGATGTCTATGTGGGGCAGGCACGTAGTCGCTGTAACCTTGATAATTATTATGTATGTAAAAATGAAGGTTATTATTATTAATCCAGTACGAATGCCGTCTTGGAGGTGGAGCCATTTTCTTCGGCCTTACAGCTTGCCTTCTGGGTCTCCAGTTCGATTCCCAAATCTATTACTGATATTGTGCGGTGACTTACTTTATCGATGGATAACGAGGCTCCTGTATTCAATATCTAGGCGCGCTGTACTATTGGAAAGTACTGTTGTGCGGGCTTTTGATATTTGGGTACAGCCTTCTTTCTGAACGGCTGTTGGCGCTTTTGATTTGCTCAGGGAGCATGCTGGTTACGCCTTACAGGTCTGGGTGGCTGAGGATTCTACTGTCTGTGATATGATTTTGGTGGCGGAATGGCAGCCTTTGTTGTACGCGGTGCAACAGGTACCTTTATAGGACTTGGGGTCTCCTCAGGTACAGGAATGGGCTCCACACCCCTGACGAACATTGTACTAGTTTTCCCTTTATTGAAGAATGAGTTATATCCTAAGTCACTTTTATCATGAGCATGTTGCCCGGCGCTTAGAGTTTCTTCCATCCTTTTAGATGATTTCTCGAAAGATTTCAAGATGGTCTCTAGTTCTCCTTCTTGTTTCTCGATAATTTTTACTTTGGCTTCGAGCAGAACGAAATCATTTGTCTTGCTCTCACTATGAGACTTGGTCTCATTTAGATCGTGAGCAAGTTGACGACTGATCTCCATGAGTTTCTCCATGGTGATCTTGCTATTTTCACAATCGATAGACATATTTTCGTAATTATTTCTTAGCAAGTCATTTTCATCTTTCAGTTCTAAGTTAGAAATTTCGAGCTGTATGTTTTCTCATTTTAATGTCTCATGGGCCTTTTGAATGTTTTTAAATTCATTCATCATATTTTCGAAAGTATGAGATGCATTAATAGGAATATTGGATGTTGAGCTTACCTCATCATCGCTATCTTCATCGTCTTCGATATCTTTGTATGCTTTATCTTCGAGCTCATCATCAGACGAGTCACTGTCAATGACCGCCTGAAGACATTACTCGGTCTTGGTTTGAGCAGGCAAGGTTTCTGATTTTGAGCTTGTTCCTCCAAGCACGCCTTCTTTCGTCCTTTTCTTGTTGCTCGGCTTTCGACAACTTTTGGACTTTAGGATGCGGAAATTTATTTGCATAATGTCCCAGTTTCCTATAATTATAACATAGATTAGAATCACCATATGGGGAAGATTCAGAACTTACCTTGTGAAAAGGCTTGGGCCTGTGTGCTGTCTTTCCAGACTGTTTGATGAATTTCTTGAATTTGTGCATGAGAAGGGCCATTTCATCTTGTGACAGGATATCATCGTCACTGTTAGCACTTTTGTAGGCAGATTTGGATGTGCTGGGCATGCTGTGTCTCCTGTTGGATACAACGGCTAATGCTGTAGTCCTAACAGGTGACTCTTCGGCCTTCTCTCTCCTGTCAATATCATACTCAAAAGCTTTTAGGTCAGAGGTCAAAAGTATAAATGTCATTGAGATTACATGACACACGTATAGCTGTGGTTTTTATGTCCAATCGGGCAGGGAGTGATCTAAATATTTTCAAATTTTTCTCCTTTTGGGTATACACTTTACCAAAGACTTCAAGTTCACCGACAATGCCAGTGAATCTAAGGTCAAGTTCCTCAAGAGTTTCAGATGATTTCATTTCGAAAGATTCAAATTGTTGAGTGAGTTTTGAAATCTTATTTTCCTTTGAGAGCTCAGTTCCCTCACAAATCATCTTGAGTTTATCCCAGATTTCCTTAGTTGTCTTACAGCTTTTTACCTTTAAGAATGTGCCTTTGTCGAGAGTGACAAATAGCGCATTCTTAGATACATTGTCGAGGATGGCACACTTCTGGTCATCAATTGTCCACTGCTCGCGCTCTTTCTCGAGCATCTCGGCATGAGCTTGGCCTTCAATCCTTGCGGCGAGATTTACATTCATTATCTTGATAGGCCATCTTGGATGAGAAAACTCATCTCTTCGTGCATGGCTGCAAGATGTGCTTCCATCCTAATTCTCCAATCATCAAATTCGTTAATAGAAAACATAGGTACCTTATTTATCAGCGAGGTATCCGTGAGTAAGAATAGGAAACATAAGACTGTTTTCAAAAGAATGTGTGATTCTAGGATCTGATTCGGTTAAAAATACGACTGATTCTTTTTAGAATCAACCGCTCCGATACCACTTGTTCGCCACTAAGTATACAAAATACAGCCTGGAAAAGTGTTAGTACAACAAGCTGTACGTTTTTCAAATAAGAGTGCGTAGCGAAAGTTCGTTTAAGTGAGTTGCTGTAAATACAGCAACTAGGTTTTCTCCTGGTAGCTTGGTGCGTACAGGGTATGTAATGTATACTTATAAATAATCACAGTATTGAAAACAATAGAGGGAGAAGGTAAATAAGACAGTCTTTAAAGTGGTTCGAGGTAAACCCCTCTACGTCCACTGGTCCTCCACATAGGTGTAAAATGTTTATTTTAATCACTATGTACACAACTACATGACTATAATCAAACCTATCCTTGTATCGTTCACACAGATTGATACAAAGACTGTCGCTTTCAACCATTCACATAGATTGGTTGATGGCGTCTCTTGACTTGTTTGTTCTCACACAGATTTAAGTTTCGTCCTATTCGTCCCACATAGGTCAGAATAACTTTCTTAGTCCACACAGGGCTAAGTTTTACTCAAATGTAAAATGGTAAAGTAACAGGTTTAGAACAGAATCTTGAACACGATGATCTTGAGCTGATGATGTGTTGTTCTTGGTGACTGAGTATATTTCTTATCTTCAGATATAGATAGATACTTGAAGAAATATACTTGCTCTTGTAAGCTTTGATTTGACGATAATGAATATTCAGTCGTTTGATCTTAGTTGAGATTCTTCAGTATATAATCAGTCAGTTGTATATATGTTTGCGAGGTCCTCTTGCATGGACAATTTATAACCTTGGAATGGATCCGTTATAAATATGTCTGTTGGCTGGGTTGGTGAGCTGAGATCCATTCTGATTGGTTGATTGACTTTCAAGAACTAGATCCGAATTTTGCTCCTTGTCTGAAGATCCTTGTCGGTTGGTATTTAAATACTTTATCCAGTCAGTATTTAAATACTTATTTCAAACGGCATTCTGACTTTAGCGTATAAAGTAGATTCCTTCTCAATGGTCTTCAGTTCTGTTGGATAAGTGTTTATTACCCTAACACTCAACCTGTATGTTGTATCCAACATAGTACATCTTATTGCTGTTAGTTGTAGACTCCAACGCTGTAGGTTATCTCCTATGCTGTATGGCAGGCGCTGTATGAAGATTCAAGACAGCTTCCATACTTAGTGGTATCGAGTCATTCGCTCTATGATGGCAAATATTCTTGAGATAGCTTGATGTATGTTGACTAGATAACTTGATGTATGATGGCAGTGCGGAATTTGCTGTATGTTGGCACTTATCAAAAAAAGGTACGGGATTGTTCATCCCAATAGACTCCTTGTTGAAAACTGATGGCTTCGAGCCACCAAGGAACTTCCCGGCAAGAATCTTTTTGGCATTTGCTGACTGCTGTATGCCACAACTAGTCAGGATATAGTTCAGTATGAGGCCAAAATATTTTCTGGCATATTCAGGCTTCGATGATTCCTCCTGAAGCCTTTTCAAGATGACCTGGCACCAGTTCGCCTTTTCTACAGTCATGATAGCGACCATTATCCTGAAACACAGGCTTGTGCATCTCAAATGCACCAGTTTTATTCTCAACCATCCTGCAGCAGAAATCATGCAAATAGAGATAAGGCGGGGTGAAGTTTTCTTGCGACAAGACAAATGAGCTTGAGAAGGTTGGGAGTTCCCAGTAAACAGATCCAAATAATCCTTCAAAAGCTGCTCAGATCCGAAAGATTACAGCTTCTCCAATGTTAACCCATCAGAGAGAAGTCTATAAAAACGTTCAAGGAGTTCCCGATTGATAGTTATCTCCTTATCTTGGATGGTGCTGACGATGGCAGTGACGTCAAACCCCTTCTTGGTCGACCATACTGAAACTCAGCATCAATAAAGAACTCTTCAACAATCTGCTAATCATAGATATCCGGATGTAGGCTACCCAGACGGTAGAGGCCGGTTTTCTTCACATAGGATACAACAAGGTTCATCCCGGCCATATCCTCATCCTCAGAAATTATACGCTCCTGCATAACTGAGCATGCAAAGATTCTTCCATCGATGATTAAGTCCTTCTTCTTAACTGAGAAATATGAAGTTCGGGAAGAAGACATATTTGCATAAGTGAATTAAAAAGGAAGTAATTAGAAAGCTAGAAAGAATGTAGGTTATATGTGTAGGCTCGATAATATGCAGAAAGCGTAAAAAGTCTGCAGATCAGCATACTGGCCCTTTTATATGGTGCAGGGAAGGTAGGTTACAGTGAACGGCCAGATTTAAGGAATGAGAACCATCTTTAAATAAACTACAGGATGGATTCAGAGGGTAACTTGTACGTCTAATCCATCAGTTTTGAAATTAATGAGCGGTCCCACTTCTAACACAGTTCGTCCTCCACTAGTGCATGAAACGACGGTCTGAATTATGAAATCGCGGTTTTTGAGGCATTATAGTCCAGGTGTCTCTTTAGTATTGAAAGATCAATCGTTTTAAATTCAGACAATACACGTGGACTTAAAACAGTTTTTCGTGTTTAAGAGTATGAATTTAGATATGATTATAATATTATTTGATAACCTACAGTGTATGAGCTGTATCAGCAAAAATACAGCTTTCGTCCTTAAGAGGTACGTAGAGGATTCAATTATTACAGCAATTTTGGATTAATACTGTATTCTTGGGTCATATTGTGTTCCCCTTAATGAATGCACATGTCATCTGTATAAAGGTTATATGCCTTCTTCTTCCTACAGTAAAGATACAACTTGGAGTTCTGAGTGTACAATTATTTAAAGTGGATACTGTATTCATGGGTCTTACAGCATTCCCCCTCAATTGATGAGTAAAATGTAAAAACTTACAGGGAGTCTGGCTGTAGCATTCCCAATTATTGGCGAAGCATGCAAAATTTGGTGGTGCTGAGAGGTTTAGTAAAGATGTCGGCTAACTGGATGTCTGCATGAATCTTCTCGATCTGAAAATCTTTATTCTCAACATAATTCCTGATGAAATAATGTTGAATATAAATATGCTTAGTTTGCGAGAGCAATATAGGATTGTGCGTGATTGAAATTGCACTCATGCTATCGCACATGATTGGTGTCTGTCTTGCATTAATCCCATAATTTTGTAACTGCTGTTGCATCCAGAGAATCTGCATACAACAAGTTCCAGCAGCATAATATTTCGACTCAGCTATAGAAATCAAGCTTCTTACTGAACCATGATACAAGTCTTGGTCCAAGAAAGTGACAAGTGTCGCTTGTACTCTTCCTATCCAACTTACAGCCTCTAGGATCCGAGTCATTGTAGCCTACCAAATCGAGTCCTCCTTCCTTAGGTTACCACAATCCTACATTGATTGTTCCTTTTACGTACTTAAGGATTCATTTGGTTGTGGTGAAGTGTGCCTCCTTAGGTGCTACCTGGTACCTACCACACACTCCTACAACAAACTGGATATCGGGCCTGCTGGCTGTTAGGTACAGGAGTGATCCTATTAGCTTCTTGTAAAGTGATTTATCAACCGGCTTTCCAGCTTCGTCAGCACTTATCTGTGTGGAAGTGCTCATGGGGATGGATGATGATTTGGAGTTATTCATGCCGAATTTGTTGAGCAGCTCCTTGCTGTACTTCTCCTGGTTGATAAATATACATGTAGGGAGTTGTTTCACCTGCAATCCTAAAAAATAACTAAGTTCTCCCATCATACTCATTTCAAATGTACTTTGCATGAGATGAGAAAACCTTTGACATAAATCAAGGTTAGTTGAACTAAAAATGATATCATCGTCATATATTTCAGCCATAAGGAAATCATCACCTTCTTGTATTTTAAAGAGGGATTTGTCGACTGCACCTTTTTCAAATCCATTATTGATCAGATACAGTGACAAGGTTTTATACGAGGCTCTAGGTGCTTGCTTGAGTCCATACAGTGCTTTCCTTAGCCTGTATACAAGGTCTCTGCCTTCAGTGTTGACAAACCCTGGTGGTTGTTCAACATAGACTTCTTCAGTGAGGTCTCCATACATCCATTTGATATACAATAAAGTTCTTGTTAGCGGCGAATGCTAGAAATATCCTTATAGCTTCTAGTCAGGCTACGGGTGCAAAGGTTTCATCATAGTCGATTCCTTCTTCCTGTCGGTATCCTTGGGAAACTAATCCAGATTTGTTCCTGATTGCAAGTCCATTTTCGTCCTTTTTGTTTCTGAATACCCATCCGGTTCCTATGATTGACTGACGCGTTGGTCTGGAAACTAGGAACCAAATATTCCATCCGAAACCATTGAGCTCTTCTTCCATCGAAGTGATCCAGAGAGAATTATTCAGAGCCTCATTAGTCGAAATAGGGTTGGACTGGGCTAAGAATACAGCAAGGATGCATATAGAGGGTCTCCTAAGTTTGGCCTGAGATTTACATACGGGTAATTGAGACTTCACATAATCTATCTATTCCTGTGCACAAAGTACAATGCCTTGTGTACTCTGTATTTTCCTACGAGTAGTTACACCATCATCGATATCTCCAATTATTAACTCCTGGGGGTGATCTCTTAGACACCTCATATTGGGTTCTAGCTCGGCATCTCGTGCTGTTACCCATTGAACTGTAGCCTCAACTTCATCTTGTACAGCATCATCTTCGAATACTTCTGTTCTTAGAGCAGCGGGATTGATTTCTAGGTCCACGACTGGTTCTATTGGAATTATGGGGTCATGAATAGAGAGTGTATAGATACTTTGGGTTATGTCTTCTACTCCTGTAGGGTCACAATGGGGTTCATCAAATATACGTTTACAGATTCCTCTATTTTCACCTTTCTTTTGTTAAATATCCTAAAATCTTTGCTGACAGAGGAGTATCCAACGAAAATACCCTCATCTGACTTTTTGTCGAAGGTCTTCAGTTTATCCTTCCCATTGTTGAGCATGTAAAACCTGCATCAAGAAATGTGAAAGTATGAAACCACTCGAGTTTTATTATTCCATACCTCATATGCTGTTTTGTTGTTATGCTTGTTGATGATACATCAATTTTGTGTATAGCATGCTGTATTTGTTGCTTCTCCCCAGAAACACTGAGGCAATTTTCTTGCGGCTAACATGGTCCTTGTTGCTTCTTTTAGCATCTTGGTCTTATGCTCGGCAACACCATTTTGTTGAGGAGTCTGGGCTGTTGGGTATTCGTGTTATATGCCATTGTCCGCACAGTATTGCTCTATAAAGCGATTTGTGAATTATGTGCCTCAGTCGGAACGGATGGATACAATACTCAACCCTTTATCATTCTGCAGCTTTTTCAGGTTCTCTGGAAACTTTTGTGATGTTATCTTTCTTCTTGTTCAGGAAGATGGTCCAAGCATACTTGGAGAAATCGCAACAATAACAAGATAGTGTTTCTTACCTTTCAAACTTACAGGGTCTACAGGGCCGCATAGGTCCATGTGTGGCAAATCCAGTACACTGTGGGTGGAAAGATATGACTTGCTCTTCAGGGTGGTTTTAACTTGTTTGCCTTTATGATAGGCTCCACATACGCTGTTTTTATGAAATGACACATCGGGCAAGCCTCTGACCATTTCCTATCGAGCTAGCTTGTTGATGGTCTTGAAGTTGATGTGCGACATCCTTTTGTGCCATAGCCAGCTTTGATCTGCAGTGCCTTTGGCAACAAAACATGGAATAATGGAGCTTGTGGGCTTCCAGTCAACAATATATATATTATCTGACCAACTTCCTATAAGGACGACTTTCTTGGTCTTGATGTCCTTTATACTACACTGATCGATATAGAAATTGACCGAGAACTGTTTGTCACACAATTGGCTAATACTAAGTAAATGATATTGTAGCCCTTCAACATAAGCTACGTCGGTGACTTTAAAATTTCCTACAAGCAGGGTTCCTTTCCCTCTAGTTCTTCCTTCGGATTTATCACCGAACCGCACCTTTGGACCGCAACCTTCTACATAATCTGACAGTTTGCTGATATCTCCTGTCGAAGTACCAGATGTCCTTTTCCTTGATATCCTGTAATCAAAGAAATTAGGCAGATTTAGGTCCCTTTTGATTTTTAGGTCCATAGTTGTTAGTGCCTTCTGGTACCCAAATTTGCGTGACAGCAATTAGTTTGTTGTAGGTTACTTTGAGTCCTATTTTGAAATATTTACGTGGGACAGGCACATAGTCGTTACAATCCTGATTATTATGCATGTAAAATCTAGGGTTTTGGTTTCAGTATGGTTGTCATCTCATAGGGGGAGCCATTTTCTTTGGCCTCAATGATTGCCTTCCAGGTTTTCAGTTGGATTCCAAGATCTGTTGATGGTGGAACTGCACGGCAACCTGCTTCCTGGATGGATAGTGGGGTTCATGTATCCAATATCGAGGTGCACTATACTGTTGGTAGTACTATGATGCATACATTTGATACTTAGATACAACCTTCTTTCTGTCTGGTTGCTGGAGCTGTTGGTATGCTCGGGGAGCTTATTATTGGTTTGCATTGCGTCAAACAGGTCTGGGAGGCTGGGATTTCCTCTGTTTATGATAGGAACTTGGGGGCATAATCGCAGCCTTTGCTGTCTGAGATGGAGCAGTTGTAACCTTCACGGGACTCGGGACCTCTTCGGATTTAGGAATGGGTTCCATTCCCCTGACAAACACCATACTAGACTTCCCCTTTGGGAGAAAGGGTCATATCCTAAGCCACATTTATCGTGGGCATGCTGCCCAGTTCTTAGAATATCTTCCATCATTCTTGATGATTTTTCATATGATTTAAGGATGGTCTCGAGTTCTCCTTCTCGTTTCTCGAGAATTTGAATTTTTGCTTCTAACAAAGCATAATCATTTGTCTTGCAATTATTAAGAGATTTTACCACATTTAGTTCTGTTGCAAGTTGATGATTGCTTTCCATGAGTTTTTCTTGAGTAATTTTGCTGTTTTCATAGTCTAAAGACATGTTTTCATAATTGTTCTTTAGCAAATCATTTTCGTGTTTCAGCTCTAAGTTTGAAATTGCGAGCTGTACGTTTTCCTGTTTAAGCATCTCATGGACTTTCTGAATGATTCTAAACCCATTCATCATATTTTCAAAATTATGCGATGCATTGATAGGAGTATTTGAGGTTGAGCTAACCTAATCTTCGTTGTCTTTATCATCCTCTTCTTCTTTAGCCATAAAGCACATATATGTTTTATCCTCTATTTAATCGTTAGAGGAGTCACTTTCATTGATCCCCTATAGGAACTCCTCGGTCTTGGTTGATGCGGGCGAGACTTCTGATTCTCCAATCAGGGCCTTGAGCTTGTTACGCCAAATGCGCCTTTTCTCATCCTTCTCTTGTTGCTCGGCTTCGGGCAACTTTTGTACTTTGGGATGAGGATACTTATTCGCACAATTTTCTGGTTTTCTGCAGTTGTAACACAAGTTAGGATCTCCAGACGAAGGTGATTCGGAACTCACCGTGTTATATGGTTTGGCCCTAAATGGGGCCTTTCCAGATTTTATGCATGAGCAGGGCCATCTCGCCTTGTGACAGGATGTCATCGTTGCTGTCTGCTGCCTTGCATGCGGATTTGGATGTCTTAGGTGCAGAACTATGTCTCCTGTCAGATACAGCAACAAGTGGTGTAGTCTTGGAAGGTGACTCTTCTGCCTTATCTGTCCTGTCAATATCATACTCAAAAGCCTTGAGGTCAGAGAAGAGATCAAAAGTATATATGTTATTAATATTACAAGACAAACACATGTGGTATTAATGTCCCATCAGACAGGGAGTGATCTAAAGATTTTTAAAATTTTCTCCTCTTGGGTATACATTTTACCCAATGCTTCAAGTTTACCGACAATACCGGTAAATCTGAGGTCAAGCTCCTCAAGCATCTCGAAATATTTTATTTCAAAAGATTCGAATTGCTGAGTTAATTTAGAAATTTTGTTTTCTTTTGGAAGATCAGTTCCCTTGCAAATGAGCTTGAGTTTCTCCCAAATTTCTTTGGCTGTCTAATAGCTTTTTACCTTCTAGAATGTGCTTTGTCGAGAGTGACAAATAGCACATTCTTATCAACATTGTCGATGTTCGTACGCTTGTGATCATCCTTTGTCCACTGCTCGCGCTCCTTCTCGAGCATCTCCGCATAAGGTTGCCCATCGATTCTTTCTGCTGTGTTGACCTTCATTATCTTGATTGGTCCTTCCTGGATGACAAAGATCATCTCTTCGTACATCGCTGCAAAATGAGCTTCCATCCTAATTCTCTAGTCATCAAATTAATTAATGGAAAACAAAGGTACTTTATTCATCATAGAGGTGTCCATGATAGAAGTAAGATAAATGATGAAAATATGAAAATAGGGTTTTCAATAGCTAGTGATTTTTTTGAATCTGATTCGGTTAAAAATCGACTGATTCTTTGTAGAATCAACTTCTCTGATTCCACTTGTTGGACAGACAGTATACATAAACATCTAAGAAGGTGGTTCAATAAGCTGTATCTTTTTCGAAGTTATTTGCGTAGTGAAAGTGTGATATTAAGTTGCTCTATTTACAGCAACTAAGTATTCTCCTGTTTGCTTGGCGCATACAGGGTTTTTACAATATGTATACTTAAATCACACAGGCAGATAGAAAACAGTAAATGACTAATGTAAATACACACATATTTAAGTGGTTCGAGGTAAACCCCTCTACGTCCACTGGTCCTCCACACAGGAGTAAAATGTTTATTAAAATCACGGCATACATAACTATGTGACTTTAACTAAATGCGTCGTTGCATCGTTCACACGGATTGATACAGTCTATAGTTGCTTGGACCGTTAACAAGATTGGATTAGCTTCTTAGACTTGCTTCTTCTCACACATGTTTAAGCTTCGTCTTCAGTGCTATTCTTCCCACACAGGTCGGAACTAGCAAGGCTTAGTCCATATAGGGCTAAGTTAAACTCAATGAAAGGTTTGGTAGAAAAATATCAAACAATAGTTGTATACTTGATGAGTGTTCACTGTAAGGTGTGTTGTTTGCATTGAGGACTCTGTATATTTCTTCTCCTGGTGAAGTTGTATGCTCAAGGAAATATACTGCTCTTGTAAGTTGATAATCAGATTGTCAGAGCTAATGCTTCAGTTGTATGTCGCGAAGTGCAGTGTTAGCAATGTCCTCTTGCTTAGGGCTATTTATAACCTTGGAAATAGATCCGTTATAAATGTAGCCATTGACCGATTGGTGAGATTGAAACTGCTCTGATTGGCGGCTTTAGAATATTTGAATTAAAGGCGATTTGCATTTATTTATTCAGACATTCTTTTTAACTAACATTAAATGCTCTTCAAACTCTAGTCTCTTCGGCCTTATTAAATGTTGTCCTATTAGCATTAAATGCTACTTTAACTATGAATACTTTGTGAATAAACTATGTTTGATTTCACAACGGTTTAATGTTTTCTTCAGTTTTATTGGATATGTGTTTTACTTTTCCTAAGTAAAATACCTATATCATGTTTGTTGTATCTAACGTCTTCATTTCTTGCTGTATCTTGACGACTACGTTGTAGGAAAGGACTCTTGACTTGCTGGAAGATCTTTCACTGTATGGACAAGTTGTATGATGTTTCCTAAGAGCTTCCATACTTACACCGAAATGCTGACTTTGAAGAACTTGCTGTATGAGGCTATTATCAAAACACAAGGAGGATTTTTTCCAACAATTCTAATAATGTCGGATTCACGATCCTAATAACACCGAATCAATCTACAATCCTTTCTTTCCTCTTGTGTATGATTGAGTGAATTAAAAACTCAAACTCTTATCAATTAAGCTTGGTTACAACAACAATAATGTATACAATAATCTAAGATGTATATACAAGTTCATTGAAGTTGTTGTATAGATGAATACCAAATGAAGTGGTATTTATATGGTTAAAGACTCAACTGGCCTTTATTGCCTGCTCCTCCATAGCGTGCGCTAATATACACTTTAGCATGCGCTGTCGTGTTTTGTCAATTACGGCAGCTGTGTTCACAAATTCTTCCAACGGTCGTGTTCCGAATCTAGCAGGCATTATTTGAACATCATAGCGTGCGTTAATAGTAGTCAACTTGAAAGTCAGATTTGGATAATTTATGCATGATCTCCGTATTGAAAAGGTATCCAATGGATATAAGATAAACGGTAGGATTTCAAACCTTGCGTGCGCTAACTCTGATATTTAGCAAGTTTTAATGTGATGCTTTAGCGTGCGTTAGCTTTACCATGTAGCGTTCGTTATCTACTTTCATTTGCAGACCTTTATGTCCTCATTTCATACCTTGTACTTGATCTCGTAACATGCGTTTTGATACTTGTAGCGTGTGCTATCTTCGCTGCTGTAGCGTACGCTAACCACTGTTCATAGCATGCGTTAACTACTTCGATCTTTGATGAGTTCTGCCTTGATTACTAGCGTGCGTGTAATATCCGGTCGAAAGTCATGTCATTTCAAACCTTTCATATTCTTCGGATCGTGATTGTTGAGCGAACCCTTGTAATCATTGCTTGGAACCACCGTTTTGGGGTTCCCGTATTTTTATTTCGTGTTATTGTTGTCCAGACATTGAATCATATTGCTTTTATTCTCTTCCGGTCAATTTTCATCATTTTAGACCCGAAGGTGTGAGCCGCGGCACAAGGAGTGTGCGCCGCGGCACACACATTTCTATATTTGCCGAGCAGTGTGTGCAGTGCCGCGGCACACATGCGCTGAGCCGCGGCACACTGCCGAGTCATTGCCGCGGCACACCTACGCTGAGCCGCGGCACACTCGTGCTGCATTTCGGCCAAAACCCGTCTGTACCCGGTGCCGCGGCACACCTGAGCTGAGCCGCGGCACACTACCGAAACCTGGGAACAATTTTTAGGCCTGTGCCGCGGCACACATATGCTGAGCCGCGGCACACAATGCGGTCAACTGCATAATTCGGCGTTTTAAGCGAGATTTCAGCCATTCTTTCCCATTTCTTCTTCCATCGCGAGAGAGAGAGTTGAGGGAAGAATTCTTTTCATAGCTATCACTTGGGTGTTGAAGATTTACCACTTTCAATCGGTTGGGAAGCCCGGATAGTCGATCTATCGCGTATTCCTTGAATCATAGAGCTTGGATATTCTAGAGGTAATTCCTTCGACATCTTGACTTCTCGATTTCGTGTGGGTTTTGACGTTTTGGATGATAAAATCATGGTGTATGATGTGATATATGCGTGATTATGGACATGCTTGAGTATTCATCGGATTATTGAAAGATTATTCAAGAACACTTTGAATTTTATGTTGGATTTTGGGGGTTTTCGTAGATTCGTCCGTTTTGTCCGATTGAAGCTTGAGAACCTTGAGATTTTGATATATATCTATACCATATGAGTGTTTTCTCCCGATTTTGCGGGTTGGATTGTGCCGTTTTCGGACTTGTTGGAGTTTGGGCGATTTCCCAACCTTTAGTTATCCACCCGTATATTTTCTGGAATCGTAGACGAGTTTTAGGAGTCTCTTCGTATAATTTGAGTATGGATAATTAATTGTAATATTCCTTGCGAATCGCTTAGGTGCCTAAGCGCGTTCTCGGACCTACCGAACTCATACCTTTCCTCCGTTCGATTTCTCGATGTCTCAAAGGCAAGTATACATTTATGATTAGACGTTTCGACTTTGAAAGTAAGAAATATTGATGGCATATCATGAACGAACCGCTTTTACGGCATTCATAGATATATTGATTGGCATGTAATGAACGAACCGCTTTGACGGCATTCCTATATGTATCGGCGTATGAGGTGAACGAACCGCTTTGACGGCATTCACATACGTAACGGCGTATGAGGTGAACGAACCGTTTCTACGGCATTCACATACGCCTTATGAGATTTAGTTATTAGGAATACTAGTCTTTAATTGATGAATTGACGGATATTGATGAATTGACGGATTACATTTACTTTATTGTCGAGAAGTATTATGTTTCATATTGTTATACTTGCACTAGCTATTCGACGGCTAACCCTTTATGGGAAATACGTTTCATGTATTTCGAGTTCCAGGAGAGCGGACGGGCGGTATCGGGTCGGCATAAAGATGGTGGGCAAGAGTGATACCGTGTCTTTCTTCCATTATGGTTGGAGTTCCGGTTCGGTGTTGTTGTACTGGATTGTCTTTTGAATGCTCGAGTATCGTTTTCCTTTTCCCTTGATGTTCCTGTGTTGCAAGTATTGAATTGTATTGTGATGTCCGTGAATACATTGGTTATGTTTCGAATACCTTTGTATCGCTTTTCATTCTTTTGTGTGTAGACCTTATCGGTCAAAATTTATGGTTACGCGTATGTATAGCCTTGTGGGTCCCACGGCGGGGCTTACGGCTGTAATATCCCCGAATAACTTGGGGTGTTACGAATATGGTATCGAGCTTAGGTCTATGGATACCTAGCCGCCGGTCTTTTGGGTCGATTGAGTCGTTAAATGTCCATGATATCACTACTCGCCATCATCACGGTGCGACTGGTACTTGTAAGACCTCTCACTCTCCCGGTGTTTCCTTATTCGCTTTGCTTCCTTTTATCGGTATTCTTGAGAATCGGACACTTTGTTGATGCGTGATTGAATTGTGCTTACGTGACTTGTGTGTTCTTCAAGATGTCACCGGTAGGGGCCGTGGCCGTGGTCGTGGCCGTGGGCGAGGAAGAGGCGTGGCGCGCCGTTTCCGGGGCCTGGCTGCGGGGTCGACCAACCCGGCTTGTCGAACTCGGTGCATCCCGATACCGAGAGTCAAGACGACCCACCAAATGGTCGGGAACAACGCAGACGTTGGAGTGGCGAATGCACTTCAACAATTGGCTACCCGTGATGACTATTTTGGCCCAAACTGCTCAAATTAATAACCCGAATCCAAACGCGGATGCCCCGCTTGAACGTAATCCGTATGCACCCTCCACGGTTTGGCGGTGCCACGCACTGTTAGCCGGGAGGATTGGCTAGCGAGTTGGAGAAGATTTTCGAGGCGGTTGATTGCCGAGGTGAGGAAAGTACCGATTGCTCAAGATTTCCTCACTAAGGAGGCCGCTACTTGGTGGAAGGTCATCAAGCCACAGGATCGTATTGCCTCATGGGATGAATTTAAGGAGCTCTTGGAGGCCGAGTTTTGTCCTTGGCCGGTGCGAGAGAGCCGAATCCGAGCCTTCTTCGAGGCTAAACCACAAGATATTCCCGCTTCGCAGTAATCGTGGAGTATAACCAACAATTAATCCATGTGAAGGATCAAGTACGTAGCGAGCGTGATAAGATCCGTTATTTTGATATGCGGATGAATTTGGACTTGCGGCGTACATGGCCGGATTTGCTTGTACCACATCGAAAGAGTATCGTGACGAGCTTTAGCCCATGATATGTTGAGCCCCGACAATGATACCGTTGAAGAACCGAAGAAGCGAAAGTCGGGGAAATTTTTCCGGCTCTAAGGGTGGCAACTATCGAAGTCACAGACGACTAACCGTTTTGCCGACATACCGTCACGTTCTAATAAAGGGAAGAGGAGTTATCGTCCCACTCCGGTACCTCAAATCGCATGCTGACTTGCTATAATTGTGGTCGTCCGTGCCACTTTAGTTCTAATGCTACTTCCCACTATTAAAGTGTCACACGTGTGGTCGATGGGGCATAGAGCGGTTTATTGTTCCGAGCCGAACCGGACTTTAGACACTGGCTTCTCGCCCCAACACCCTTTGATCAAGGTGTTAATCGGCGGCAATCTTTGGTCAACCTTAGCGAATTTTGGCAGGGGCCGGGACGGTCGAACCCGGAGGGGGAACTCTAGCGTCGGTTCGGTGCAACCACGGGTTTATGAGATGCGTCGAATGATGAACCCGATGCGGCGGTGGCTTCAGTACCATCCATATTCTATCCTATCCAAATTGTACTTTTTGATTCGGTGCTACCCATGCTTTTATTTCTTTGGAGTGTGTACGCCGTTTGAGTATAACTTGTTTAACTGCTTGCGATCCCTTTATCGTGAGACTGCCTAGCGGGGATAGGATTGTGGGGAATCGGGAGATTAGAGAATTTCCGGTGGTTATATCCGGTATGGAATGGTTATCAAATTTAATTGTAGTTGACATGGAAGGCGAGGACGTAATCCTCGGCGAGGATCGCTTAATAATCACCATGCGATTATGAATTACCGTACCAAAGTTATCACTATGATGACTAAGGACGGATCTGAGTACTCATTTTTGGGACGTAAGTTGGGCCAATCCAAGTTACTTATCAGTTCCATGAAGGCCGTAAAACTTTTGAATAAAGGTTGTACGGGCTATTGATGTTATGCATTGAAAACGGAAGGAATTGAAGTCGATTTCTCTTCAATTCCGGTTGTTAACGAGTATCCCGATGTTTTTCGGACGATCTTCCGGATTACCGCGATCGAGAGATAGATTTTTCCGTGGATTTAGAGCCGGATGCGGCCCCGATTTCTAAAGCACCTTATCGGATGGCACCTTCCGAGATGCAGGAATTGAAGACTCGATTGGGAGAACTTTTGGAAAAAGGGTACATCGCACCGAGCGCTTCGCCTTGGGGCGCGCCTGTTCTTTCGTCAGAAGAAGGATGGTTCACTACGTTTGTGCATTGACTACCGTGAGCTGAATAAAGTAACCATCAAGAATAAATATCCTTTGCCTCGTATAGACGATCTATTTGATCAATTGCAAGGAGCCGCGGTTTTCTCAAGATTGATTTAAGATCCGGTATTATCAACTCGAGTGAGGGAGTCCGACGTTCCAAAGACGGCGTTAGGACGAGATATGGGCATTATGAATTTGTAGTTATGCCTTTTGGGTTGACGAATGCGCCGGCAGTATTCATGCAGTTGATGAATAAAATATTCATCGAGTATCTCGACAGGTGTGTAGTCGTCTTTATTGACGACATCTTGATCTATTCTCGGGATAAGGAGGAACATGACCGACACTTACGTTTAGTCTTAGACATTTTGAGAACCGAGCACCTTTATGCAAAGTTCTCGAAATGTGAGTTTTGGTTGGAAGAAGTTATGTTTCTCGGCCATGTGATTTCGGCCGAAGGGGTTCGTGTAGACCCAGAAGATCGAGGCTAAGTTGGGCACCGCCTAAAAATGTTAAAGAGGTTCGTAGCTTTTTGGGCCTTGGCCGGGTATTACCGCTTGGTTCGTCGAGGGGTTCTCGAAACTCGCTCGACCGCTTACAAAATTACTCCAGAAGACCGAAAAATTTATCTGGACGGATGAGAGACAACAGAGCTTCGATGAACTGAAGAGACGATTGACTTCAGCGCCGATTTTAACTTTACCGCATGGTAGCGAAGGCTTTGCGCTTTACTGATGACGCTTCGGTCAAGGCCTGGGCTGTGTGCTTATGCAGCATGATAAGACGATAGCTTTTGCGTCTCGTCAGTTAAAGCCTTATGAGGTAAATTATCCTACTCACGATTTAGAATTGGCCGCCATTGTCTTCGCACTCAAGATTTGGCGGCATTATTTGTATGGTTCACCGTGCCGGATTTATACCGATCACAAGAGCCTGAAATATATTTTCAGCCAGAAGGAGCTGAATATGAGACAGAGACGTTGGCTAGAGTTGATAAAGGATTATGATCTGGAAATTCTTTACCACCCCGGGAAAGCCAATGTCGTTGCGGATGCTTTGAGCCGCAAATCGGCATCTCTTCAAATGCTTGAGGTTCTTACGTCCCTGCATTTAAGATTCGTCAGATTTAATTGAACAAGGGATCGAAGTGTGGCTTCAGCAGTACGAGACAGCTTGTGTACTCGAAATTACTTCGCCCTTGGTTGACGATATCAAAGGGAAACAGTGGAGTGACCCGATGATTTCTCAATCAAGGAAGATGTGATTAAAGGAAAAGCTCGGCTTTATGGTGCACGAGGATAGTATTTTGAGATTTCGTATGTGCTTTGCGTTCCGAATGATTTGGAATTGAGACAGAGGATTCTCCGAGAAGCTCATGCTACGCCTTACTCAATCCACCCCGGGACGAGTAAGATGTACAAAGATTTGAAGCGAAATTTTTGGTGGAATAACATGAAGAAGGATGTTACAGAGTTCGTATTACGGTGCTTGACGTGTCAACAAGTCAAGATCGAACATCAACGACCGGCGGGGTTGTTGAAACCACTCCCCATTCCCGAGTGGAAGTGGGAAGATATCTCAATGGATTTTATCACGGGCATGCCGAGAACTCGGGCTGGAATGAATATGATTTGGGTAATTGTCGATCGATTGACCAAGTCTGCACACTTCTTGGGTATTAAGGATACTTGGGGACCGGATAGATTGGCTCGAACCTTTATCGCTGAAATCGTGAGGTTACACGGTGCCCCCAAGACCATTGTTTCTGATCGAGACGGCCGTTTCGTATCGCATTTTTGGCGTGCCGTTCATCGTGCCTGGTACCGAGTTGAGATTGAGCACTTCCTTTCATCCTCGGTCGGACGGTCAGACAGAGAGGACGATCCAGACATTGGAGGATATGTTACGGGCTTGTGCCTTAGACTGGAGTAATGATTGGGAGCTTCACTTGCCGTTGATCGAGTTTGCTTACAATAATAGTTGGCATGCGTCGATCAAAATGGCACCCTTCGAGGCTCTCTATGGTAGGCGATGTAGGTCGCCATTATGTTGGGACGAGGCTTCTGAGCTAGTTGGGACGGAACCAGATATGTTGTTGGAGACCAAGGAAAAGATTTCTATCATCCGAGACCGACATCGACCGCCTGCAGTCGTCTGGAAATCTACGCCGATACTCGGCGTCGACCCTTGGAGTTTGAAGTGGGGATCATGTCTTGCTCAAAGTATCACCGACTGCAGGAGTTTTCCGCTTGGTAAAAGGGAAAACTCACCCAAGGTATATCGGACCTTTGAGATTTTGGACAGAGTTGGAGACTTAGCTTATCGCTTGGCATTACCTCCACTTTGAGTCACGTCCATAGTGTTTTTCATGTGTCCCGATTGAGGAAGTACGTACGGATCCGAGCCACATTATCGACTACGGTGAGATTAATGTAGCCGAGGATATTACCTTTCCGAGAGACCCGTGAAGATCCTTGAGCGTCGCGAGAAACAATCGGCATAAGACCATTCCACCGGTTAAAGTACAATGGTCGAGGCATGGGGTCGAAGAGGCGACTTGGGAGACGGAAGAGAAGATGCGGTGGAATACCCCGAACTATTTATTTCTTAAGTTTCGGACGAAACTTCTTTTTAGAGGGGGAGAATGTAATATCCGCCGAAAGTCATGTCATTTCAAACCTTTCATATTCTTCGGATCGTGATTGTTGAGCGAACCCTTGTAATCATTGCTTGGAACCACCGCTTTGGGGTTCCCGTATTTTTATTTCGTGTTATTGTTGTCCAGACATTGAATCATATTGCTTTTATTCTCTTTCCGGTCAATTTTCATCATTTTAGGACCCGAGGGGGTGTGAGCCGCAAGACAAGGAGTGTGCGCCGCGGCACACACATTTCCTATATTTGGCCGAGCAGGGTTGTACCGCGGCACACATGCGCCGAGCCGCACACTGCTGAAGTCATTGCCGCGGCACACCTACGCTGAGCCGCGGCACACTCGTGCCGCATTTCGGCCAAAACCCGTCAGACCCGGTGCCGCGGCACACCTGAGCCGAGCCGCGGCACACTACCAAACCACGGGAACAATTTTAGGCTCGTGCCGCGGCACACATATGCCGAGCCGCGCACACAATGCGGTCAATCGCATAATTCGGCGTTTTAAGCGAGATTTTAGCCATTCTTTCCCATTTCTTCTTCCATCGCGAGAGAGAGTTGAGGGAAGAATTCTTTTCATAGCTATCACTTGGGTGTTGAAGATTTACCACTTTCAATCACTGGGAATCCTGATAGTCGATCTATCGCGTATTCCTTGAATCATAGAGCTTGGATATTCTAGAGGTAATTCCTTCGACATCTTGACTTCTCGATTTCGTGTGGGTTTTGATGTTTTGGATGATAAAATCATGGTGTATGATGTGATATATGCGTGATTATGGACATGCTTGAGTATTCATCGGATTATTGAAAGATTATTCAAGAACACTTTGAATTTTATGGATTTTGGGGGTTTTCGTAGATTCGTCCGTTTTGTCCGATTGAAGCTTGAGAACCTTGAGATTTTGATATATATCTATACCATATGAGTGTTTTCTCCCGATTTTGCGGGTTGGATTGTGCCGTTTTCGGACTTGTTGGAGTTTGGGCGATTTCCCAACCTTTAGTTATCCACCCGTATATTTTCTGGAATCGTAGACGAGTTTTAGGAGTCTCTTCGTATAATTTGAGTATGGATAATTAATTGTAATATTCCTTGCGAATCGCTTAGGTGCCTAAGCGCGTTCTCGGACCTACCGAACTCATACCTTTCCTCCGTTCGATTTCTCGATGTCTCAAAGGCAAGTATACATTTATGATTGTACGTTCTCGACTTTGAAAGTAAGAAATATTGATGGCATATCATGAACGAACCGTTTTTACGGCATTCATAGATATATTGATTGGCATGTAATGAACGAACCGTTTTGACGGCATTCCTACATGTATCGGCGTATGAGGTGAACGAACCGTTTTGACGGCATTCACATACGTAACGGCGTATGAGGTGAACGAACCGTTTCTACGGCATTCACATACGCCTTATGAGATTTAGTTATTCCTAATACTAGTCTTTAATTGATGAATTGACGGATATTGATGAATAGACGGATTACATTTACTTTATAGTCGAGAAGTATTATGTTTCATATTGTTATACTTGCACTAGCTAATCGACTGCTAACCCCTTTCTGGGGGAAATACGTTTCTTGAATTTCAGTTCCAGGAGAGCGGACGGGCAGGTATCGGGTCGGCATAAAGATGGTGGGCAAGAGTGATACTGTGTCTTTCTTCCAGTTATGGTTGGAGTTCCGGTTCAGTGTTGTTGTACTGGATTGTCTTTTGAATGCTCGAGTATCGTTTTCCTTTTCCCTTGATGTTCCGACCTGTGTTGCCGAAGTATTGAATTGTATTGTGATGTCCGTGAATACATTGGTTATGTTTCGAATACCTTTGTATCGTTTTTCATTCTTTTGTGTGTAGACCTTATCAGTCAAAATTTATGGTTACGCGTATGTATAGCCTTGTGGGTCCCACGGCGGGGCTTACGGCGCTGTAATATCCCTGAATAACTTGGGGGTGTTATAGTGCGCTAGTATGTCTGTTACCGTGCGCTAACTGTGTTGATTTTCAGACCAACTCTTGCGCCTTCAGCTCTTGTTATCTTAATGGTTGTTTTGACTTAGTTATTAACATATCATCACAATCCTTTAATATCTTTGTATGGAATAAAATATTCCAACAATCTCCCTCTTTTTTATGATGACAAAACAACAATTCTTGATGGAATATATATACCTATAAAAATTACAAAAATATATAGATCAGAGTTTTCGGCTTTGTCCGTTTTTGTTATTTTACTCTCCCCATCTATCTTCTTCTCCCCATCAATCCTTTTCCCCTTTTTGTAATTAGCAAAAAGTATATGAATTCATAAAGTTATGAATATAATTAATAAAACTCATTTTGACAAAAAATATGGGTATACTCCCCATGAATATAATAACCCCCCTCTGAGTTAAATACCAATTTATTAGATGTATAATTAATTAGTTTTGAATTTTGGGGATCCAACTGATTCTGGGTCATTTCGGATTTGGCAAAAAAAATGATACTCGGCACTATGGTTCTTTTGGAATCCATATTTTCTTAATTTTAATCGTTCGTCCTGGGCTTTTGCAATTGGCATTATGATGCTCGATTTTCAATTATTTTTCACAATGTGGTATTTTCAAGTTTATCGACTTATTTTTATTGGATTCATTTTTATCAAATTGTTCGAATCCAAGTGCTTGTTTATTTAACTAAAAAATTTGAATAGAAAGAAGTTTTTCAACTTTTTCATTTCCACATGAAAATTTATTCTTTAAATATTTAAGTTCATTTTGAACTTTTAATAATCCTTTAATTTATTTTCTCTTTATAAACAGAAAGAATGAGTGCAAGATTATTTTGAAGCTTTTCTTCTTCTTCGTCTTCATCACTCCAGGTGGCTATATACACTTTTTTCTTAAAAGTCGAGCCACGATAATTTTTCTCAAAGTGGCCGAGTTTACCACAATTTTGAAAATTATTTCCAAACCTTTTTTACTCATTCCGGACTTGCGAGTTGATGTCTTTTCTTTTCCAGTTTAATAGATTTTGATATTTATTGATATTTTTGGCATAAAATGTCGATTCTTCATCATAATCATCAACTCGGCTTTCTTCTTCATTTCCAGACATCTAAGGCTATAGTTTTCTCTTTAGGCTTTGGTTTAGCATTTCGTGATTTTCACACGTTCTTGTAGTTTATTAGCGAAACGACAAAGGCACCAAAATCCGTGTTTTGATCTTTGGACTCCATAATAGCCGTGACTGTTCCACTCCATTCACGAGGTAGTAATTGTAATATCTTCTTTACTTTTTCACTACTTGACAGTGGTTTCCCAAAGCAGGCTAGTCCATTTGTGATGACCAAAAATCGGTCGAGCGTGTTTGATATGGATTCATCATCTTTCATCATGAATAACTCGTAGTCGTGGAGAAGCATATTTATTTTTGTCTCCTTGATTTGAGTTGTTCCTTCATGTGATATCTTGAGCATTTTCAAATTTCTTTGGCACTTCCACATGAGGAAATATGATAATGTTCTTCCGGACTAAGAGCAGAATATAGCAATTGTGTTGGTTTACAATTGTAATGGTCACTTTTCTAATCTTCACGTTAAATTCTTATACGTTCCTGAGAGAACCGTCGGATTTGGTAGGAATTTTCTGACCAAGGAAAATTACCTTACAAAGTTTGATATTGTAAGCTCAGATAAAGATTGACATCTTTTTCTTCCGTGTCATGATATTCGATCCATCGAACATGTGGTCGATTTAAGGCAAGACCTTCTACTAGAGCAGAATTATACGCCATCGGATCTTTTCCTCTTTGGATGTTAATCCGACTATTTTAAGAGAACCGCTTCAATACCAATGTTGATTTTGGTACCGCCACTAGAAGGGGGTTGAATAGTGCTGTGAAGAGTAATGAACTCTTTTGTGCGGAAGCTATAGATAAGTGTGGAAAATAAAAGAAACAGAGATTTATAGAGGTACGGCAACATGCCTACGTATTATCTCACTCTCTATCTTTTCTATAGGTTCAAGATAAACATTTCTGTCTTGTCTTCGATTGGCCAGAGGTAAACCATTACAATCTTGTCCTTTCATCGGTCCAAGGTAAACTGTTTCTTTTCAAGCGGACAAGGAAACAACCGTTCTAGCTTTTTATTAGTACTAGAATAACCCCACTTGGATTTAGATTATGATTATAATTATGCCGGATCCAGGATCATAATAACATCGAATCAAATCTACAATCTTTTCTTATGCTTGAGTGAATTAAATACTCAAAATCTTATCAATTAAGCTTGATTACAACAAAAATAATATATACAATAATCTCAGATGTATATAGAAGTTCCTTGAAGTCGTTATGTAGATTAATACCAAATAAAGTGGTATTTGTAGGCTTAAAGCCTCAACTAGCCGTTGTTGCCTGCTCCTCCTTAGTATGCGCTAATATACACTTTAGCATGTGCTATCGTCTTTTGTCAATTATAGCAGTTGTGTTGACATATTCTTCCAACAGTCATATTTTGAATCTAGTGTGTGTTATTTGAACATCGACGCATCCGTTAATAGTTGTCAACTTGAAAGTCCAGATTCTGATGATTTACACGTAATCTCCATGTTGAAAAGGTATCCAACGGAAATAAGACCAACGGTCTGAAGGGCTTGCGGTTTATTACACCAAATTCAGTGAACTATTGTAAAGTAGGCCTTTTTATAACTAATTAGAGTTGACATGAAATGTATCACGGAAGAAGACATAAAAGATGAATGAATGATTTTGTGTGTGCTAACTATGATATTTAGCGTGTGTTAATATGATGCTTTAGCGTGCGTTAGCTTTACCATGCAGCATTCGTGATCTGCTCTCATTTGCAGATCTTTCTGTCCTGATTTCATACCCTACACTTGATCTCATAGCATGTATTTTGATACTTGTATCGTGCGCTATCTTCACTGTTGTAGCGTGCGTTAACTGCTTCGTTCTTTGATGAGTTCTGACTTGATTACTAGCTTGCGCTACTATATCTGTTAGCGTGCGCTAACTGTGTTGATTTTTTGATCAACTCTTGCACCTTCAACTCTTATTATGTTAATTGTTGTTTTGACTTAGTTATTAACATATCATCAAAATCCTTTAATATCTTTATATAAAATAAAATATTCCAACAAAAGGCACTCCTCCTATTTCCAGAAAAGCTAACACCACCTTTATTTTCCTTCCTCTTGGGCAAAATCTCAACAACACCTGACTTAGCCTCAAAATCTAGGGTGTTGTCTTGATATTGCCTCAAAGTTGTACATTCAAACCCGAACATGTAATGATGAACCTTTACGCTCATTTTCATATCAAAGTATCATGTTGTGTCTTTCTGTTCCCTGTCTTGGTCTTGGACATAGACCAACCACTGACTAAAAGTTCTGATGGCTTTCGAAATCCGCACGTTCTGGGGCCTTGCCTAAAAGAACTCATGAATTCGAGCCTCTCGGAATGATGTAGTACAATATTTGGAGCCAATCAAGCCTTTGAAATCTGTCCAGCTGACTTCCCGGACCTAGGGTTTAATATCCCTCCACCAATATAATGCATCCCTTGATAAGCAAATACTGAGCGATGGCTACCTTACGGTCGTCAGGGCAAAGGAGGCCCTCAAAGATCTTCTCAATCTACATGAGCTAGTGGGTCCAGTTCATAACATCAGCAAAACCATCAAACTTGGCTGGATTCATCTTCATGACCTCTAGAAGACATCTGTTGAATGTCGGTTCCACAGGTCGTACAACATTAGCCGCTTACATCTATTGCACCACCTATGCCAGCTGTGTTATTTGAGTAACGACTTGCTAAAGGATGTTAGGAACGTCTGCCCCAGCAGCACCTTTCCCATTCTGACCTTGATTTGACGACTGAGCCTCATCAGTTATGGATACAGACCCAGGTTCAGAAACATTTGGTGCAGCCTCATCATCGGCTGCACCACGACCGAGCTCTCAACATACTAGTGAAAGAATAATAATTAGCACAGTTCAATGAAATATGGTATATAATATGAATCCTCTAACTCGATACGGTACTCATATTCGAAAAGAGTTAAAGATTAGGGAGAATTACAGCTCAGGTCGAATGAGACGGTGGCAACACAGTGATATTGCCCAACAAAAACAATAACTACGACACAACACGACTATAATACCCTTGTTTTTTTAACTCTGTAATTTTTTTATTCTAGTGACTCACTTGTGGTCATTGACATATTTTGAGCATGTTTTGTTCTGCACCTTTTGTCATCCGAGCGAGTTTTGATATTGTTTCATATTAATTGGCATATTAGGGCAACTTTTGCGCATTTGGATTCGATTCTTATGAGTCTTGGTCAGAACTGCTGTTTTAACGTTCCTACAAGCTCATTTAACTTTTGTGGTCATGTTGTGATCTTTGAAATTATTATTCGATCTCGTATCGTGAATTTTCAGACATTTGGGCCATTTTGTAATTTCCCAAAGTTTTGGGTACTCACTTACGTACTCGTTTTTACCTACCTTCGGATTGTCAGAATTACATGTTTGTTTAATGCTTTTGTTCGTTGTTGAGAATTCTTTGTAAGCGTTACTTCACATGTTTCGAGTCGTTGCATTTTGAGGTCGTTCGGGACTGGTCGAACAGCAGAATGGAATCTGCTGGTTGAATGCAGGTTACAGCTGTAATGGCCAGTGCGTTGCGTACTTTATCTGGGCAGCATTACGTACGCTAACCCCATTTCGTTGCGTACGTTATCGTATGTAGAAAATCGGCCAGAAGCCTCTGGAAAATGTTTACGTACGTAATATATGAGCTTTTATGTACGTTAACTTGTCAACGTACATTAAGCTCAGTAGCTTACGTACGTAACATGGTCCAGTTATATAATCTACGGGACGGGGTTTTGGAAGTCATTTCGACTTTTTCCGCCTCTATCCGTCGGGTCTGGTCTTCTAGGGCGATGAGGCGATCTTCATCATCAAGCCTCATCTTAGTGAGTCTTCTTCACGTTATCAACACCATCTCACTTGTTTTCTTGTTGGATCGAGGTATTTTTCTTCTTAGAACCCTAGTTGAATAATTTTGGGGGGGTTTCCTGGATTTCTTGATTTAATCCGAACTTGATGAATCGGTTATGTAATTCTTATTGTTTTGGTTGTAATCTACAGACCAGAATTCCATTTATCGTTTCTGTTTCACCCAGAGCATGATTCTGATTCCCTTGATAAAACCCTTGAACCCCCGATTGTTTTTGTTGTTCCGCAGCGAGTTAGAGTCGGGTATTGAGGAGTATTGTTGATTCATGGTGGAGCTATTTTCGTTATATTTTGGAAGTTTCGTGGTTGCTCGGTTGCGTCCATTTGTCGTTTCATTCGTGTGTGGTTTTGAGGCAAGTATCTTGCCCATATACTTCGTATTTCATAGATATAGTAGTTGGTGATTAATTATGTGTGCAATTTGAATGTTTTAATGAACCTTCAAAAGAGTCAGTATATTCTCGATAAAGGTTCTCTTCAAAATCAACTTGTGTGTTTGTAAATGAATGTATTGTTCTGAGAATGTATATTAGTGTTATATTGGAATGCCTTGTTTTCGTGTGGTACCGTTGTGTGCGACTATATAGCTAGGGGACTTAAAGTTATATCTTTCGGCAAGGTGTGTGTGTGTGGATATGTGTACTTATTGATGAGTATTGTGATGTTGTGTGATAATGGTTGTATTGTTTGCTGACTCCTTTGTAAGGAAGTAGTGCTATTTGGTGTTGCTCGAGAAGTATATCTCTTTGTGGTATGTGAACGTGGTGTTATTGATATGCGGTGTGGATTGTTGTGTTGACCTGTGGAACCAAGTAGGGTCCGACGGGGCCTCTGGAGTTCATTACTTGATGAGTGCGAATGGTATTTGTGTGGAACCAGGTAGGGTCCAACGTGGCCTCTGGAGTTTGTTATTGTTGAGTACGAACAGTATATGTGGGTACCAGGTAAGGTCCGACGAGGCCTATGGAGTTTGTTACTTGAGGAGTACGAACCGTATTTATGTGATGCCATGTAGGGTCGATTGAGGCCTCTGGAATTCGTTATTTGATGGGTACGATTAATATTTTTATTGTCGGATTTGCATGACTCGTGGTTATATTACGTTTGTCGAGAACCGAGTAAATCTTTGGGTTGTGACCCTAGGTAATTTTTGAAAAGATAAGGACTCTTTAGTCCCAAAATATTTTCTCTAAAAACTCCCGAGATCTGTAAAACGCTTTACAATTCGTTTACTTGCTTTATTACTGCCTTTCATGGCTTTGAATTATTTTGCACAAATGAAATATCTCGGGAAGTCTTTCACTGTGTCCAATCCGTTGATTATTCAGATTATTATATTCTTGCAATATGTTGTGTGTGGCTCATATTTACACTTTATACTTGCACTAGCAAAATAGTAGAATTCTGCTAATCTCCGAGTAATTCGGGGGGTGGATGACTGTATTGCATTCAGGTACGAGCAGGTTCTAGGGGGGCAAACCACGGGGCCAATACGAAGGATGATGGAAGACAAATGATACTAATCACAAGCAGACTAGTACTTTGTACTGTGATCGTATTATATTTTATTTTTCGTTGTAGTGTATTCCCGTCGTATGGGAGTAATTGTTGTATTTTGACCCCTGTGTGGGTATGAGTTTTTATAGAGTGATGTATATGAAGTTTAAGTTGTATGTATTGATGAAAGGCCAAATCGGTCTACTGAATCGTATTTAGATATGTTGGCATATGTTATGATGTCTTGTTTTGGTATCTAGCCTCGTAGATCCTCGCGGAACGGGTCTGCGGCGATGTAATATTCCCGAGCATATTTGGGGTGTTACAGAATATGGTACCAGAGCTTAGGTTCTGAAAACCTAGGCTGTCGGGTCAAGTTGTGTTTGTCAAGTCTTGTCTTGTTGGATTGTGTCTGACTGAGTCGTGTCGCGACGCGTCATCTGAGATGTCGGTCGTGATTAGTATCGTGGTGCAATCATCATCTTCGTATGACCTGTGGATGTAAGTCTCCTCTTTTATGTGTATTATTTGTGTCTCATGACTCTGTTTACATGTGTGTCGGGAGATGGAATTTGTATTTGATATTTGTGGCATAGTACGTGTGTAATGAACTGGACATTGATGGACTAGAGACCGAGTAGTGTAGAGAGATGCGAAACCTTGAACATGATGTGTTCCAGGAAATATATCGACGGTAGAGTTTGTTGAGAAACTTATATAGATGGTGTTGACGTGTGTTTGAATTTGGTGGTAATGAGTTGTGTCTGATGAATTGGTGATCTTGAATGTCGTATAGGCATGTGTTTGAGAATTGACTATATTAGCTAATTGTTGTTATTTGCTACAAACATGTTCACATTGGTAATTATGTTTGTTTCATAGATTTGGGTAAGCTTGTGGAAAACCAATTTTCGGAAATATTTTGACGGTGCAGTTAAGCGGTGGTTTCATGTGGATTTTGAAATTATTTGAATTTTGGCGAACCGGCCTTGCAATCTCAAATGAAACCCAATGATAGTGTTTGAAATGACGTGTTTTGGAGTGTCTCATACATTTTGTAAAATGATATCATCATTAATACTTTGTCACGTTTGAAAGGATTTTAGAAATGGTTTTAGCTTAACTGGTTTATTTTCAGATAACCCGAGTACATGATTTTAAAAATCTTTCGCACCATAAATACGATTTTATTTTCAAAATAATAAATAGTGAAAGATGAAAATCTTACTCCGCTTAAACTTTAAACTCGGATTTGGTAAATTTTGGGTTATGCCCCCAAGTATTGTGTTACATGATTTGGATACGCCTTGTAGTTTGTGTAATGTTACCCTGATATTATTGTTGATTAGTGGGAATGTTTAGTACATGTACGCATGGTTTGTCCACATGGTGATGGTTCAGTGAAACATATGGGGGTCGATGCCAAGGAAGCATGGCCGTTAATTGTCGTGTGTGTTTTTAATTGTGACGATGTTGCGTGGTAACATGTTGTTACCTTGTGTTTTGTTATTTCAGATGATGATACGTAGTGACATGGTTATTATGATAATGTTGTTTACGAGGAAATTTGATATTCCGAAATATTGTTTTAAATTATTTCAAAAAAAAAAAAATGAGACAGTTACGACATATGGGTTATAGTTTTAGAAAAATAGACTGAGGTATCAAAAGTATTTTCAAATCTTATTTTGGGAAAAATCATATGAACTCAAGAATTTTAAAATGTTATTATTTAAACGATACTTAATGGAGTTAAAAAGGTATGTTATCAATGATTGACTACCATGAGGTGTGGTTTGTTACGGCCATATTTGTACCGGTAATGACCGTAAGTTTTTTGTTGATATGGTCATGTGATTTGTTAGTTATGACTGTAAGATCCATTTGTTGCGGCAGTAGTTCTTGAATTTGTGCAATTATTCGGAGCGGATATTTTTGTTGTGCTAATATTTGTTGTCTTACGTGCATATTTTGTACTGAGTTGGCATTTAGATATGTTGTTTTGCAATGTTGTGTTTCATTGTATTAAACGGTTGCCTGTTTAGTGTGCCAAGGGGCCGAGGCCGAGGTAGTGGTCGTAGTCGTGGACATAGTCAGGAGCATGTTGAGGTGACCCGTTCATTGTCGAGCGCCAATCCGTCCAGTACCAATGGTCAGGATGACCAGTCGCATGATTAGGGGCAAATAGTTGTAGGTAATGTTGATGTCGGCGCTGCCGCGATCCTTCAACAGGTAGCAAACCAGTTGGCATAGATGAATCAGGGTAAGCACCGGAGTGAGCATTCAGATAGGAGCGACGGAACTAGTACATGGCTTCGGGAAGTGATGAGAATGCATCCGCCTAGTTTTGCAGGTTCCTCAGATTCGATAGGTTGGGAGAATTGGCTCTTCCAGTTGGAAAGAACGTTTGATGTTGTGGCCTGTCCTAATGAAAGGAGGGTACCCATTGCTCAGTATCTCCTCGACAAGGAAGTTGCAGACTAGTGGGAGGCTGTAGCGCCTAATGATCGTGCAGCTACTTGGGTCGAGTTCAAGACTGCTATGGAAGCCGAGTACTGTCCGCCGCCTATTCGAGAGCGTAGAATTGTTGATTTTTCCTCGGCTACGCAATGGATGTGTTGATAGCCTAGGCTATAGTCGATTATAATCGGCAACTATGTTATGTTCGGGATAAAATGAAAAGTGAAGCGGACAAGGTTCGTTATTTTGATATGCGTATGAAACCTCGTGTTAGGCAGTGTATGGCTCCTTTTATGTGTACCACTCTGAAAGATTATCAAGATCGAGCCTTGGCATTTGAGATGGCTTTATTGTCGGCAGAGCTTACAACTTTGATGAAGAAACCGAAGATTTCTGATGATTCATCGGGAAGTATGGGGACTAGGATTCCTGGAGCTCAACCCCCGCATCAATCAGTTGTGGAGCTTTCTGGGTCAATTGGAAGATCTAAGAGATCCAGTTCAGTATCTCTAGCTATTGGTAACTTGCCTATTTGCTTTAACTGTAATGTTCCGGGCCACGAGCGTGCGAATTATAAGAAACCGTCGGTGACTTGTTATAATTATGGACACGAGGGACCTCGAGTTCAGTACTGCGAGATGGTATCTCGTTTAATCACTACTCAAACTTCGGCACTAATATCGGGATCGACATTAAGAGATCCTTGTGAGATGATATTTGTCTGTTACTTGCTTTGTGGTTGCCTGGTTTTCGTTGTTTCAAGTTTTGGGGACGAAACTTCTATTAAGGGGGTAGAATGTAATACCCGTGTTTTCAACTCTGTAATTTTTTATTCTAGCGACTCGCTTGTGTTCATTGACCTATTTTGAGCATGTTTTATTCTACACCTTTTGTCATTCGAGCGAGTTTTGATATTGTTTCGGACTAATTGGCATATTAGGGCGACTTTTCGGCATTTGGGTTTGATTCTTATGAGTCTTGCTCGGAACTGCTCTTTTGACGTTCCTACAAGCTCATTTGACTTTTATGGTCATGTTGTGATCTTAGGAAATATTATTCAATCTCGTATCGTGATTTTTCAGATATTTGGGACGTTTTGTAATTTCCCAAAGTTTTGGGTACTCACGTACTTGTTTTTACCTACCTTCGGATTGTCGGAATCGCATGTTTGTTTAACGCTTTTGTTCGATTGTTGTGAATTCTTTGTAAGCATTACTTCGCATGTTTCGATTCGTCGTATTTTGAGGTCGTTCGGGACTGGTCGGACAGCAGAATAGAATCTGCTGGCTGAATGCAGGTTACGGCCGTAATGGCCAGTGGTTGCGTATGTTATCTGGGCAGCATTACGTATGTATAAAATCAGGCAGAAGCCTCTGGAAAATGTTTACTTACGTATTATATGAGCTTTTACGTATGTTAACTTGTTAACGTATGTTAAACTTAGTAGCTTACGTAAGTAACATGGTCCAGTTATATGATATGCGGGACGAGTTTTGGAAGTCAGTTCGATTTCTTCCGCCTCTATCCGTTGGGTCTGGTCTTCTAGGGCGATCTAAGGCGATCTTCATCATCAAGCTTCATCTTGGTGAGTCTTCTTCACGTTATCAACACCATCTCACTTGTTTTCTTGTTGGATCGAGGTATTTTTCTTCTTAGAACCCTATATGAGTAGGGCTTTTTCCTGGATTCCTTGATTTAATCCGAAGTTGATGAATTGGTTATGTAATTCTTGTTGTTTTGGTTGTACTCTATGGACCAGAATTCCATTTATCGTTTTTGTTTCACCCAGAGCATGATTTTGATTCCCTTGAGAAAACCCTCGAACCCTCGATTGTTTTTGTTGTTCCGCAGCGAGTTAGAGTCGGGTTTTGAGGAGTATTGTTGATTCGTGGTGGAGCCATTCTTATTATATTTTGGAAGTTCCATGGTTGCTCGGTTGCGTCCGTTCGTCGTTTCGTTCGTTCGTGGTTTTGAGGCAAGTATCTTGCCCATATACTTCGTATTTCGTAGATATAGTAGTTGGTGATTAATTATGTGTGCAATTTGAATGTTTTAACGAACCTTCAAAAGAATCAGTATATTCTCGATAAAGGTTATCTTCAAAATCAACTCGTGTGTTTGTAAATGAATATATCGTTCTGAGAATGTATATTAGTGTTGTATATTCGAATGCCTTGTTTTCGTGTGGTATCGTTGTGTGCGACTATATCGCTAGGGGACTTAAAGTTATATTCTTTCGGCAAGGTGTGTGTGTGTGTGTGTGTGTGTGTCGGCCGCCCTACGTAAGAACGTACGTCACGCTGCCGAATCACTGTCGACGACTTCCGCATGCGTTATTCGAGTTCTGCACACTGATTGTCGGCAGCTTTGACCGAGCTATGCGTGGGCCTGCATGGAAGCTTCTTGACGCCTGCCCACCACTGACGCACGCAGTGCCGCACGGTGCTCGGCAGTTGGCATTCTCTACTAAATTAATCATAACTTCTTCGTCTGAACTCTGATTGGCTCACCATTTAAACCGTTGGAAAGCTAACTCAATTCTCTACGATACTCTTAAGTTTTAGAGTTTTTGAACTTCTCAAAAATCCGTGGTGATTTTTCCAAGTCGATCCTTGTCCACAACACCTCCCAGAAAATGTTCGATCATATGTGTACTTATTGATGAGTATTGTGATGTTGTGTGATATTGGTTGTATTGTTTGCTCAGTCCTTTGTAAGGAGGTGGTGATATTTGGTATTGCGCGAGAAGTATATCTTTTTGTGGTATGTGAACGTGGTGTTATTGATATGCGTTGTGGATTGTTCTGTTGACCTGTGGAACCAGGTAGGGTCTGACGGGGTCTCTGGAGTTCGTTACTTGATGAGCACGAATGGTATTTGTGTGGAACCAGGTAGGGTCCGACGGGCCTCTGCAGTTCGTTATTTGATGAGTACGAACAGTATATGTGGGTACCAGGTAAGCTCCGACGAGGCCTCTGGAGTTCGTTACTTGAGGAGTGTGAACCGTATTTGTGTGATGCCAGGTAAGGTTGATTTAGGCCTCTGGAATTTGTTACTTGATGAGTACGAATAATATTTTTATTGTCGGATTTGCATGACCCGTGTTTAAATTACAGTTGTCGAGAACCGAGTAAATCTTTGGGTTGTGACCCTAGGTCATTTTTGAAAAGATAAGGACTTTTTAGTCCCAAAATGTTTTCCTCTAAAAACTCCCGAGATCTGTAAAATGCTTTACAATTAGTTTACTTGCTTTATTACTGCCTTTCATGGCTTCGGATTACTTTGCACAAATGAAATATCTCGGGAAGACTTTCACTGTGTTCAATCCGCTGATTATTCAGATTATTATATTCTTGGAATATGTTGTGTATGGCTCGTACTTGTACTTATACTTGCACTAGTAAAGTAGTAGGATTTAGCTAACCCACGAGTAATTCGGAGGGTGGATGTCTGTATTGCATTCAGGTATGCGCAGGTTCTAGGGGAGCAAACCACGGGGCCGATACGAAGGATGATGGAAGACAAATAATACTAATCACAAGCAGACTAATATTTGGTACTGGTGGTCGTACTGTATTTTATTTTACGCTGTAGTGTTCTCCCGTCGTATGGGAGTAATTGTTATATTTTGACCCCTGTGCGGGTATGAGTTTTTATAGAGTGATGTATATGAAGTTTAAGTTGTATGTATTGACGAAAGGCCAAATCGGTCTACTGAATCGTATTTAGCTATGTTGCATATGTTATGATGTCTTGTTTTGGTATCTAGCTAGGTAGATCCTCACGGAGAGGGTATGCGGCGCTGTAATATTCCCGAGCGGATTGGGGGTGTTACAACGACAAGACTCAATAACCAACCAGCTAGGTATCTATATACCTAAGCTCCGTTACCACAATCTGTAACAACCCGTATCGGGTCACTGCTACAGTATCGTAAATCCATTTTGGGAATTCACAAGATAAAACCTGGAAAAACAACAATACATCGACCAACTAGGTCGAATAATAAATAATAACTCACATCAATCGGCAAGGCCAAGTAAACAACATAATAGTAACACCACGACCGGCAAGGTCGAACATACTCACAGCACAACCTAGTACTATCAGACTACATTATAACAAAACAACTCCAAGAGTACATTTTTATTATGCAGACCACCAAACTCCAAAATCAATCCAAACCCACGCATGGGCATAACAAAATATACAACCAACTATACTCGCGAGTATACAAATTAGACCAAGACAAAAAAAAACAACTAGAATAATCATCTATGACACTTTCCAAAAAAAGATAATCATCTATGACATATGGAGGCAATATCACTACTGCTCTCCATATTCGTGCCCTCCCTGCACTTTCTTGCCAAATGATCATGTACATGAATACACAAATAATGTATCCACCCTGATGGGGTCAGCAAACAGCCGCTGCAAGTACATTGGTAACATAAATATGTATAACGTAGAATAATATAAATCATCACAACCAACCCATGTGGCATTATTATTCCGGGAGAATACGCATCTTATCAATCAATAAAACCACAGAGTTATACCATTACATACTACTACGAGTTACACACCCTAATTCCTCATCATGACGTCCCTGGTTTGATAACCCATCGAGTGATACGCATGGATACAGCATAACATACCATAGAGCCCTCGTCAAGGGAGTCCCTAGTTTTAACTTGGCCTACACAACCCGAAAGACCACATTTATTTTATACTATCATCATTTTCAGAAAGCTTTTCAAAACATTGTAATTACTTTTCAAAAACATTGTCATACAACGTCAATTGAAAGATAGTACATAAAGTATGATCAATGTACTTGCCTAGTGTTTTGCGGCGATTTATACGCCTCGACGGCGATCAGCATAAGGGCCGAGCGACCAAGCCAGCGTCAGATGAACCGAGGCAGACTGATCAAACGAGGATTCCAGATCAAGGCCAAGTACCGAGCGATCGACATCCAGGGCGATCGTCTCTCGGTTCCGAGTGATCGACGTCCAAAGCAATCGTCTCTTGGCACCAAGCGAGAGAACCTAGTGCCCGAACAAGGACAACCGTCTTATGCCGCGTATAAAGCCAGGCATCTATCAAGTCTTCGAGACCGAACCTCGGGATGAAGACCCACGTGCAGATCCACAAAAGGCACCGCAGGAAAAGGCTTGACTCCAGCCCATCAGCAGCTGTCAGTGTCAAGGACGGCCCCACCTACCGACAGACCCGCCGAAATGTCCTAGGTGGGACCTCCCGAGACTGCGACGTGGGGACGCGTTATCTTCTCATTGGTTCGCGCATTTCGCCATCAGTAGCAGCCGTGGACTTTAAGGTGACCGACCCACGTGCTGGGATGATCGGCCGCTTAATTTATTGCAGGAAAGGCGATCGCCAGGCTGGGAATTAAGACATCCCAACCACCTCCTCTTCAATAAGTAGGAGACTTCCAGCATTTAGAAGGCTGGATTTTTGGCTTTGAGACTTCTTCGAACTCTTGAGACTCTTCTCTGGGATCTCACTCTCACACGCTCGGAACCTCTTAACCGAAATACGGTCGGCAGCAACGAGAACTCCACAGAACACAGAGCATCAACTCTGGTTCTTCCGGCAACCATCAACACTCAAGAGATAGATAGTTAGGGTCTTTACATTCATTGTAATTGTACTCTTACATTAATATCTGTACTCCCAAGCGGAATTCTTATTAATAATATCTCGTGAGAGCATTCAAGCCCGGGACTAACAACCCCGGTAAATCTTGTGTTATTTACACTCCACGTACGTGCTCTCGCATTTTGTTTGTTACTCATCCATTCCAGCAAACCCTTCCGAATTATATTTTGGGTAACAACAATTGGCGCTCGAAGGAGGGCATAAAACCTTATTTTTTCTTTCCGACCGTTCCGAAGAACACTCATTGTTCTCCGGAGCATATACTTGAAGAAACACTCACTGTTCTTCAAAGAAAAATCCTACAGAGAATGACGTCTGCCAACACGTCGAAGAGAGCAACCCTAAGGTCTATCAGACGCCTTATTCCAGCCCAGAACGAGTCCCAACCTATGGCGGAAGGCAGTCGTGGCGACGCAAGACTCTCAATCCCGCACCCAAGGGACGGTTCCAGCCTCTCACTCGATCGATTCCAATCCGCGGAACAGATCGAGGAGGCCATGGCCATCCTAAGGGAGCAACGGAGAGCATGTGATACACCCTCTATTACCCCATCACCCATCCGCCGCGCGGGCAAACGAAAGCTTAAGTGGTTACTTATCGAGCAATCGTCAGAAAGCCCCGATTCAAAAGAGAAGGCACTCGCGAGGCGGGACAGTTCCGTCTTCAGCCGACTTGGAAGTGACCCTTCATGGCGACCGGGGCATTTTGGCCCCAGCCATGAGACGTCGGAATCCAAATCCGTCACCAGGAGCTCGGTATACCCGACTCCCAGAAGGCAGGCCAGCCATCTGGCTCCCACTCGCCGAGAAATTGAGATCGGCGGCAGAGACCTCTTCGCCTGAAGCGGAGCCAGGGGATCAGTACTCGATCGCCTCGGCTCCCGCTCCGAGAGCCAGGCCGCGAGCAGCCAGTCCACGGTGATGGCCGCAATGCAATGCCAACTCAACGAGATGAAAGCGCTCCTGGAAACTGGGGCAGGCGCCAATAGAAAGATCGCCGGACTGGGTGAGCCACTCGCAGTCCAGATCGAGCTTGCCCCCGTGCAACCAAAGATCGCTCCTCCTCAAACTCCCTTGTATGAGGGGAGATCGGACCCTGAGACTCACTTGAGCAAGTTCCGTGTCTACATGACCGGATGCGGGGCGTCAGACACGACCAGGTGCCGAATGTTCCCGTTAACACTGGGTAATCTGGCCCATAGGTGGTACATCTCATTGCCACCGCGTTCCATCAATTCCTTTGAAAAACTGGCGAGCGACTTCACGTCATATTTCGCCGCCAAGGTCGCTCCACCAGAAGGCCCCCTCCGCATGATGAAGATCCGGCAAGGGAAAGACGAATCCGACGAAGATTACATCGACCGGGTGGAGGAAATAATCCTCATCGGCGAGCCTATAAGCGACGAGGTCGCCTTCTACTCGGTCCTAGGGGGATTCGATGGACTTTCGCCCATGTTCAGGCACCTTACGAAGGACATCCCCCAACCTATGCGATCTTCCGCGCCAAGGCCGCACACTTTATGGCCAGGCAGAGGATGCTCACCCTTCGCCTAGGCGAGGGGGCAGAGACGGCGGTCGGCAAGTCCAACCGGGCGGTCGCCAAGCCACCCGGTGATTTCAAGGCCTTCGATGATGTGGAAGCCCATCTCCGCCACAACCTCAATCGATCTCCGGCCCATATTTTTCACACCATCAAGGGGCGCGAGCGGCTAAGCAAGCCGAATGCGATAAGGGACAACGGTCATCTGGACCACGATAAATTTTGTGCTTACCACAAGAGTCCCGGCCACAACACCAACCAATACCGCGACCTCCTCACACAACTCTGGAGATTGTTCGAGGAGGGCAAGATGGACAGTTTAGTGACTTAGCCGGAGTCCCGGGCAGAAATGACCTAGGGCCGCGATCGGCGATAGAACGACGATCGTCAATCTCCTAATTCGATCGCCATAATCAAACGTGATGAGCCAGAGGATTCGTACGAGTCGATCCACCCGATCAACCTCGGCAGCCGGATCTATATGCTTCAATCGAGAGGTGGAAACTTCGGAGGTCTTACCCCATTTCCCACCATGTCAAAGCCAAAGGCTATTGCCTGAGCTACGCCTCGAAAAAGAGGATGACTCGCTCGCCCTCTAATGTTCGTCATCTAACATGATGGACCCAGGCAAGCGATCGCCTCCCTAACACAACGTATACCGTCGAGGACCGCCATCTAACATGACAATCCGAGGTAGAAAAGTGCAGCCATGGTTCTGGAGGTCAATGGAACCGACATCTCGTCTATGCAAGGTTCCTTTGGGCTGAGATCGCTCGCCCTTCGTTTAAATACGAGGCGGGTGTAGTCGAAGGACCCTCCAAAACAGATCTGTGGACACGCTCGCCCGCCCTCAAAGGTCCATCATCTGACATGGTGGACCCGGACAATGCGATGCGTACCTACCCCCATCACAATGTATGCCCTCAAAGGTCTGTCATCTAACCTGTCGGTCCCAGGCAGAAAAGTGCTATCAAGCCACGGTCGCGGAGTCGACTAGTCGGACGGCGACCCGTGCAAGGACTCCTCCAGGCAGAGATCATCCGCTCCATCGCTACATTGCGAGGAAGAACATAACCACCGGAGGACCCTCACAATAAAGTGAGTCGCGAGGCAGACCTACAGGTGGAATGTCGCAGCGCACAAGACATGGTCGCGGAGGTCGGTTCCATCGAACTCCGCGAACGTGCACGGTTCCTTCCTCAAGGAATCTGCAAAATTGAAGACCGCAAGAGCTAAACCAAAGATCACTCGCTGGAATGATTTATTTTCGTTCCCGTTCACTAAATAGTCTCAAGGGCCGCTCCGTTCAGCAACCGAGAAGGTCGTCCAAATTCATAATCAGTCTTCTCGATGACTCGCTCATCATTATTTTGAACGATCGACAGTAGAACCACCTCACCCCACGTCTTCAACAGCGGAGCGAGCTGGTTGCCTAGTGTTGTGCGGCGATTTATACGCCTCGACGGCGATCGGCCAGCGTCAGATGAACTGAGGCAGACTGATCAAACGAGGGTTCCATATCAAGGCCAAGTACCGAGCGATCGACATCCAGGGCGATCGTCTCTCGGTTCCGAGCGATCGACGTCCAAAGCGATCGTCTCTTGGCACCAAGCGACAGAACCTAGTGCCCGAACAAGGACGACCATCTTATGCCGCGTATAAAGCCGAGCATCCATCAAGTCTTCGAAGACCGAACCTCGGGATGAAGACCCGCATGCAGATCCACAAAAGGCGCTGCAGGAAAAGGCTTGACTCCAGCCCATCAGCAGCTGTCAGTTTCAAGGATGGCCTCGCCTACCGACAGACCCGCCAAAAGGTCCTCGGTGGGACCTCCCGAGACTGCGACGTGGGGCACGCGTTATCTTCTCATTAGCTCGCGCATTCAGCCGTCAGTAGTAGTCGTGTACTTTAAGGAGACCGACCCACGTACTGCGACGATCGGCCGCTTAATTTATTGCAGGAAAGGCGATCGCCAGGCTGGGAATTAAGATATCCCAACCACCTCCTCTTCTATAAGTAGGAGACTTCCAGCATTTAGAAGGCTGGATTTTTGGCTTTGAGACTTCTTCGAACTCTTGAGACTCTTCTCTGGGATCTCACTCTCTCACGCTCGGAACCTTTTAACCGAAAGACGGTCGGCAGCAACGAGAACTCCATAGAACACAGAGCATCAACTCTGGTTCTTCCGGCAACCATCAACACTCAAGAGATAGATAGCTAGGGTCTTTACATTCATTGTAACTGTACTATTACATTAATATCTGCATTCCCAAGCGGAATTCTTATTAATAATATCTCGCGAGAGCATTCAAGTCCGGGACTAACAACCCCGGCAAATCTTGTGTTATTTACACTCCGCGTACGTTCTCTCGCATTTTGTTTGTTACTCATCCATTCCAGCAAACCCTTCCGAATTATATTTTGGGTAACAACACCTAGTATTCCAAAAAACGGAAAATTCGATTGACAAGAAAATAAAGTGGGTGATTCATTAGACCTTCGCCTAGGATAAATAATATTATATAATTAATACGAGAGTTATCACTTCGAGTTAGGTAAATATTAGAACTCCACTCTCAAATTTAGTCCATTGAAGTGTAAAAATGTAATTATAAATATAATTTATTTTATAAGGGTATAAGAAAGTTGTTTCGAATTAGGGGCCATTTGGAGGGCAGACCTATTTTAGGTAAAAAATGTGAAGGTTATACACTTCTAAAAAATATTAAAGTATTTGCGGTCAAGACATAATTTCTAAAACCTTTTTAAAAATTTAGGGGTCAATATGAGATAATTAAGAACCTGAGTTGGGGTCAAATTATAAATTACAAAGAATCATGGTTGAAGAATTAGAAAACTACAATCAAGCTCAAATTTATATTTAATTCACAAAAGCATAACCCTAAACTTTCAAAAACTTATACTTCCACCCCAAAACTTTCTACGGCGGCCTAACCCTCGTTTTAACCTCTTTCTGCCCGTCGTGATATCATCGGGAGCTTCTTTATTATCGACTAATATCATCTTTGCACATGAAAATACATCAACACTCAACCCGGCACCCCTTCGCACACACCCACAACTCACACATACTGTAGCACACACACGCACACAACACGCACATACATCACACACACAACTCTCGACACACCCAACTTCGCACACATACACACTCGAAGCACCTATTAACACACACAATCTTACAAAACATTCACCTAGCACATACGAAACACACAACATACACACACATATAGAAGACATGATTTAAAACTTACTTGAGGGGGTAAGGGTTGATCGAACCCCTCTCTTTTTCTCTTCTCTCTTCCTCTTTTCTTCTCCTCTTTTCTTTTTGCTTTTCGTGAGTTTGAAATAGGCTGGGAGTGGTTTTATGTGTGTATATAACATACTCCATCCATCCCTCATAAGTGTTCCCATTTTGTCATTTTAGTCCGTCCCTCAAAAGTGTTCCATTCTATTTTGGAAACTACCCACCACTTATCCCTTCTATTTGTGGATCCTTTTTTCACTCATATACACACTTACCAAATATTTTATTAAAATTCGTGCCCAAAAAATGTGGGAATACTAACAAGGGACATAGGGAGTATATATTAATCACATCCTCTTTTTCTTTAAGTCAGTGGATGTTATATATATATATATATATATATATATTCATCTCAACAATACGTCGATAAGGCGGTAATGTACAAAAATATCGTATGTAAAATATATAGCAAGAGGCCAAAATTACGGCAATTCAGAACATTGTACTAAACAACATGAAATGGTATAAATCTCTTTTAACTTTTCTGAGAATGTTTTATTGAAACGTTAGAAAACTTAGAGAAAAAAATAAATATTTTTTGGTTTTAACCATACTGTATAGAAGAAATAGGAAAAGACCCCATAGAAATTTTTTAAATTTAAAACTAATTAGTCGACCCGGTATATGAATATATTCCAACTTGCAATAAATTCCTAGAATTTTAGGTGGAAAGTCCGATATTATAACAAAATTCATACGACAGTTCTCAAAATATTAAATTACATGGTTATTTAACACGGGGTATCATATGAAGTAGTTCCTCTCATATTAATACTTAGCCTCCAATCGCATGCAGTCTAGTGGAGTTCCGTCCATGGAGAGACTCCATGTACTGCATCCCCTGCCGGATGCACTACGTGGGGTGTACCATGGACGGTACCGTCTAGTGGGGATATCAATAGCCAATCAATCAGATCCAACTAATCAAGAGTCGGTCAACCATCAGCTAAACAAAGCAATGTAACTGAAGTTGGACACAAATAACTAACACGCTTGAAATTTGACTCGATCCATCCAACTCTAAACATGGGAATATTTTCTAAGATACTCATCTAATCTTGTTCTATAATACCTGTTGGAATATTTTATTCCATATAAATATATAAAAATATTTCGATTATGTCTTGATGATCAAGAAAAACAAAAATCAGATAGCACCAGTTGAAGATTCAAGAGTCGGACAAAAATTCAAAAGAAAAGTAAAAGAAAATAAAAGAAAAAGAAAAGAAATAAAAGAGAAAAGAAAAGAAAAAGAAAAATAAAAAAGGTAATCATGAATATGGTGAAACCAAAAGAGGAAGAAAACCGGTAAAACAAAAGCTGATGGAATGATTATTTCAGCACACTTTTGACCGTGATAAAAAAATTTATGGAGGATACGCAACAAACCAGAAGTAATCAAAGCAGAGAAGAAAACAAAGATAATGTGCGCTATGATATATACATAACGTTAGTAATACCAATGTACACTAGGAACATGAGCTAACATACACAAATGAAGAAAACATAGCTAATAGACTGCAGAGAGCAGATGATAATATATGTAACAATGCAAGTCTTATGTGTGCTAAAGGTTTAATGTACGCTTTGAGATGATATAGCGCACTTTATGGAATAGCAGGCAATAACGGCTAGTTAGACTTCGGAGCCTCTAAATACCACTTCATTCGGTATGCAACATACAACTCAAGCATATATATATATATATATATATATATATATATATATATATATATATACTCATATGAGATATTCATACACACTATTTCTTGTAATAATCAAGCTTAAGTGATAAGAGTTTGACTGTTTGATTCACACGTTTATACACGAGAGAAAAAAAGGATTATAGATTTGATACGGTGTTATTAGGATCGTGGATCCGGCATTGTTAGAATCATAATATAAATTTAGTGAGGTTTTTATATTACCGATATAAATCTAGAAAGGTTGTTTCCTTATTCGATAGAATAGGGAAAACAATTTATTTTGGATCGATAGAAGACAAGATTTTAATGGTTTATCTTGGACCGATAGAAGACAAGATTGTAACGGTTTACCTCGGAACGAACAAAGACAAGGCATAAAGGTTTATCTTGAACCTATAGAATAAGATATAGAAGGAGAGAGGACATAATCCAGTTAGGGCCGAACCTCTATAAATCTCTATCTCATTTATTTTCAGCACCTATTTGTCACTTTCGTACAAAAGGAGTTCATTACTCTTCACAGCACTACTCAACCCCCCTCCTAGTAGCAGTAACAACCAAGCAATTGGTATCGGAGCAATCTTTGACAGCTTAACATCCATGGATAAAATATCCAATGGCCTTTAATTTTGCTTCGGTAGAAGGTCTTGCCTTAAACCGAGTACCATTTTTCATTTTTTGATGGATCAAATTTCATGACATGGAAGAAATAGATGTCAATATTCATTCGAGCTTATAATATCAAAATCTGGAAGATTATATGTCTTGGTTCAAAAGTTCACACAAGGTCTGATGGTTCACTCTGAAAGAATTTAACAATGAAGATTGGAAAAGTGACCATTATAATTGTAAAGCAACACAATTATTATTGTGCTCTTAATATGGAAGAACACAATCAAATCTCTTTATGTGAAAGTGCCCAAGAAATTTGGAAAATACTCGAGGTCACTCACAAAGGAATAACTCAAGTCAAGGAGACAAAAATAAATATGCTTCTCGACGACTACGAATTATTTATGATTGCTCCAATTGTAATATCCGTAATTTCGATTTCCGATAATTTCTTTTTTTCGGCAGAAGTCCATTTTGATGACTCTCTCATGACCATATCGTCATTCTGAGAATGATTAATTCTGTACTTTTTGTCATTCGAGTTCGTTTCGGTGTCGTTTTGTTGAGTTCCGCATTCTTAAGCAGCTTTTCCGCACTTGAGTTCGATTCTTGCGAATATCGTCTGAAAACGTTGTTTCGAGTTTCTCGTAAGTTCATTTAATGTTATTATTCATGATGTGAGCTTTGGTTTGGTGTTTCGATTGTGTATCGTGTATTTCGGATGTTTTGGGTCGTTTTCGTAATTTCTCAAAGTTTGGGATAATTACTTCCGTTGACGAATTCCGACACTTTGGGTGGTCGGAATCGTGTGTTCTCTTAGCTCTTAGATTCGTCTTTGCGAGTACTTCGTAACTATATCTTTGGTTTCTATTCAGGTTCGGGTTTCGGGGTTGTCCGGGCCGTCGGAGTGGCCACGGTCGAGTCACGGCCGGAGCAGGGCCTGGCCTGGCCGAGTTACGGCCGTAAGGTGCCGATTACGGCCGTACGTGCTCGGCATACAAGGCTGGATGAATGCGATTCTGGCCGTAAGAGTGTCGATTCTGATCGTCTGGGTGCGGCGATGTTCGGATGAATGCGATTACTGGCCGTAGGACCTAAGATGCGGCCGTAAGTGCCGAGTTACGGCCGTAAGGCCCTGTCGGTTACGGCCGTAAGCGATCGGAAGGCGCTGGGCGGATTTTGTCGAATGCCGATTACGGCCGTAAGGTCTGCCGGTTACGGCCGTAAGTGGTCGGCAGGATGCTGGGCAGTATATATATGATCGAGCAGACGGGTTTACACTCATTTTTCTCATCCCTCTCATTTCCTTCCGCGGCTGGGGCTTGGAGTACGTGATTAGATGTTGTTTATCTATCAATCCACGAAGTTCTTGAGTTTCTAACATCAATCAATCATCCCATAACCTTCTCCGATCTACCGAATCAAGGTTAGATTTCTTGATAATCTAGTTTTGGGGAAATTGGGGTTTTTATTGGATTTCGTCCGTTTGAGCCGTAATAACTTAGATTGATGGATTATTGATTATTTAGATGTATTATATCATTTCCCTTGTTATTACATGGTTGGATCATATCGATTCGTTTATTTGGTCAAGTTCTTGATCGACGCCTTGAAGGTGTCCGGTAGAATGTCATAGAGGGGTTTTCGGACGTTCTACGATTATTCTTCCTCGTATGATCGTTGATTTATTAATTATATGTTGTTAGGGTCTAGTTCTTGCGAAGAAACCGAGTTGAACCCTTCCGTTCATTGTCGTCTTCCTTTTCGATAGCATCTGGCATTTCGAAGCTTTCCGGTTGAGCCGTGTTCGTCGGGATACTTGCATTCCGATTTTGAGGCAAGTACCTGTTGGAATATTTATTCCACACATTATTTAATTTATGTTTTGATGATTAAAGTTGCTAAACTACAAAACAACATTGAGGCGAAGCAAAACAACGAAGCAGACGAAGACGCAAAAAGTTACAAACTGGACTGCATTAGCGCACGCTAAGGGATATATGTTAGCGCACGCTAACGAGGAGTCAGCTGCATTCCAGCCAAGTTTCGAAGTAAGCTGCAGTGAAGTCAGAGGGAAGGATAGCGCACGCTACACTCTATTATTAACGCACGCTATCGAAGTGTTGTTACTGTTGTGGAGATATTCAAACACATAATGACGTATGCAATGAAGTCATCATTAGCGCACGCTACAAAGGATGATTAGCGCACGCTAAGATGTTTGAATCTAGTCAATCCGAACGTTGGGAAAAGCAGGTCAAAGTCAGCATATCAAACGGTCACTTTGACAATCCATGCAACGGATATATTGGATTAGCGACGCTACAAAGGAAATGGTAGCGCACGCTAATCGCTCAAGGCGAGCTACCGGATGAAATATAAAGTGATTAACGACGCTACATGAAAGCCTTTACGCACGCTAGAGCAAAATGTGCGATAGCGCACGCTAAGAAGGAAAGGCTAGCGACGCTAGCTAGTCAAACAAACAAAGAACGGCTAGTTTGTGGGAAATGCCTATAAATACCATTCCTATGGTATTGTTTGAGAACAACAACTTCAAGCAAACAAGTCATACATCTGAGAATCATATACTTACATTGTTGTTGTAATATTGAGCTTATTTTGTTAGTTTGAGTGTTTATACATTCAACATTATACACGAGAGGTAAAAGAAAAGATACGATTGGATTCGGTGTTATTAGGATCAAGTATCCGGCATTGTTAGAATCGCAATCGGTATCTAAGTGAGGTTTATCTAGTACCCATAGAAAGCTAGAGTGGTTGATTCCTTATCCAATAGAAAAGGAAAAACGGTTTTACTCGGACCGATAGAAGACGAGCTTGTAACGGTAATCCCTCGACCGATAGAAGAGAGGCGTAGAGGTTTTGATCTTAATCCTAAGAAAAAGATACATCGAGAGAGGACGTAGGCTTCGTTAATAGCCGAACCTCTATAAATCCTTGTGTGATTTATTTTCCGCAATTATTTACGCTTCCGCACAAACGACGCAAATATCCGATTTGGTACCCAACAGTACCTTGTCCATAAAATTCTTGTTTTATGGATACGATAATTAATGATCGTCTAAATGTGGTTGTTTGGTCGTTTGAATTGAACTTTCAAAAGATTCGGTTTAGCCTTGTTAAAGGCTTGTTTTTAAAACGCGTGTGTTTTGTGAATGGTGTGGTTTGTGAATGACTATATGAATTCTATGGGTATGTTGGTATTGATATTGCGTGTGGACGTATATGGTTTCATTTCGGTGCGTTGTGGTTTGACGTGGTGTTTTGCTAAGTGTTTGATGCCTCTGGGTGAATTATTTGAATATGTGTTGTATTGTGCTGTGTGTGAATGTATGGATGTGGGCGGGGCCTACGGTGGCACATGACATGCGGTCATGTGGACAGGATGCAACAAGCGATTGATCCAACTGTGAGAGGCTAATAAAAACTACAGTGACAGATGGCATGCGATCATGTGGTCAGGATGCAACAAGTGATTGATCCAACCGTGTGCGCCAAAGATAATCTACGGTGGCACATGGCATGCGATCATGTGGCCAGGATGCAATAAGTGATTGATCCAACCGTGATATGTTGTGACTTTTGTTTCGCTAGCCAGCTCGGGAGGGTCCTTCGAGGCCTCGGGTGGGATTTGTGGCTTCGTCCCGGTCCTAGGCGATGCGCGTGCGTGATTATGTTTTGTTGATTTTATGTCCGTCGAGGACACGTGATGTGGGCTCTGACCCTGTGAATTGTTGTTGGTTTTATTTGTGAAAATAAAACTTTTGGGCTGTGAACCTGTTGATTTTGTAAAGAGAAGGATTTGATAATCCTAAATTGTTTTCTATTAAAACTCCCGAGGGTATTTTAAACCATTTTGCAAACCGTTCTCGTTATTTGTGATCTTTCGATTTTGGAAAGCTTTACCTAAACTCTTGCCTCGGGAAGTATTTTCGTTATGTTTAAATCTTTGAGGATTCCTGATTATTATTGTTCTTGGAACTTGTATTTCATGGCTCGTATTTTTGCACTTGTACTTGCACTAGTAAAACAGTGGAGTTTTGCTAACCCCCGAGTATTCGGGGTGTGGATGTCTGTATTGCATTCAGGTTTTGGAGCATAGCACAGGGTCAGCATGAATGATGATGAAAGATGAATGATACTAATCACACGAGGACCTGTTTGATGTTATATTGGTTTAGTTGTATTTTATTTCCGCTGCAGTATTCTTTCCCCGTTGTACGGGAGTGTGTTGTATTTGACCCCTGCGTGGGCAAGTTTTGTAATCGAGTTGTATGTTTTTATTGAAAGACCAAATCGGTCTACTGAGTCATCGTAACCTTAAAGGCATTGTCGAGTTGTTCGTTTGTTGTTACCAGCCTGGTAGATCCTTGAGGAAAGATTCTACGGCGTGTAATATCCCTAAGCGGATTGGGGTGTTACACCAATAGAAGGTCTTGCCTTAAATCGAGTACCATTTTTCATTTCTTGATGGATCAAATTTCATGACATGGAAGAAATATATGTCAATCTTCATTCGAGCTTATGATATCGAAATCTGGAAGATTATATGTCTTGGTCCAAAGTTCCTACAAAGTCTGATGGTTCACTCAAGAGCTGCGAATAATTTAATGATGAAGATTTGAAAAGTGACCATTACAATTATAAAGCAACACAATTATTATTGTGCTCTTAATTTGAAAGAACATAATCGAATCTCTTTATGTGAAAGTGCCCAAGAAATTTGGAAAATACTCGAGGTCACTTGCGAAGGGACAACTCAAGTCAAGGAGACAGATAAATATGCTTCTCCACGACCACGAATTATTTACGAATTATTTATGATGGCAATTCCATATCAAATATGCTCGACCGATTTCAGTCATCATAAATGGACTAGCTTTCTTTGGTAAATCATTATCGAGTAGTAAAAAAGTGAAAAAAAATATTAAGATCCCTACCTCGTGAATGGGATAGGACGGTCACGGCTATTATGAAATCAGAAGATCTAAACACGTTAGATTTTAGCACTCTTGTCGGTTCGTTAATAAACTATGGGATTGTGTTAAAATGAGTAAATTCCAAACCGAAGCCCAAAAAGAAATCTGTAGCTCTCAAAGCTAAAACGATGTCGGGTAATGAAGAAAAAATCCTAGTTGATGATAATGATGAAGAATCGGCATTTTATGCCAATAACATCAATAAATAACAAAACATATTAAGCCGGAGAAGAAAAGACATCAACTCGCAAGCCCAAAATGAGTCAAAAAGGTTCGATAATAATTATCGAAATTAAGGAAAACCCGATCGCTTTGCGAAAACCTGTCGTGGCTCAACTTCCAGAAAAGAAATATAGATAGCCACTTTTAGTGATGATGAGAAGAATATGAAAAAATTCATAATAATTTCGCACTTATGGCAATAAGCTCTTACAATGATTGCAACAACGAAATCCAGGTAAGTACCTCATCTCAAGACGAAATTTTTAATGCTTTTTATTACATAGGACTTTCAAAATTCACTATAAGACAATAAATCTCTTAAAATGAAAAATAAAATATTAGAAGATGAAATTTCCAAAATACGAGAAAATAAAAAATTGTTGAAAATGATCATTCTTTTGCTTAGAAAAAGAAAATAATTTGAAAGATGGCTTGAATAAGATTCAAAATGAACTTAAAAATTTGACTAATAAGTTTATTTTTGGATATGAAAAATTTAAAAAACTTCTTTTAATTAATAAATTCTCTTCAAATAAACAAGGAATTAGATTCGAACAATTTGATAAAGATAAATCCAATAAATCTTTAAATTTTAAGGTATCGCATTGTGATAGATGTTTAAAAACCCGGCAACACTTTTCAAATTGCAAAAGCCCAAGACGAACAATTAAAATTAAGAAATTATGGATGAATATCGTCTACCTGCCGAATCAAAAATGACTCAGAGTTGATCGGATCCCGCAACCTCAAAGTAATTGCCTATTATTTGTTTACTTTTATACTTTCAACCATTTGGTATTAAACTCAGGGAGGTTATTTATTTCAGGAGGGAAAATTATATTATTGCAAAAATTCAGGTGGAGTATACCATGTTTTTTTCAATTGAGTTTTATTGGTTTTATTCATATATTTTTTATATACTTTTTGCTAATGATAAAAAGGTGAAGAAGAGATGTAGATTTATACATCAAAATTTAGAATAAGGGGAGAGATTATCTTCCATCATGAATTGTTGTTTAGTCATCATTAAAAATGGAGAGATTGTTGGAATATTTTATTCCATACAAATATATCAAAGTATTTTGATGATGTGTTGATGATCAAGAAAAACTCGAGAGTCGGAGAAATTCAAAACAAAAGCAGAAGGAAAGAAAAGAAAAAGGAAAAGAAAAAGGATAATAACGAATATGGTTAAAGCAAAAGAGGAAGAAAATCGGTAACGCAAAAGCTGATGGAATGATTATTTCAGTAGATACTTTTAGCTGTGATAATAAATTCTAAGGATGATACGCAACGAACCAGAAGTAATCAAAGCAGAGAAGAGAACAAAGATAATGTACGCTATGATGTATGCATAACCTTCATAGTACCTACTCAAGCGAACCAGCCAAGCTCACAATGTTAACATAAGCTAAGGACATGGGCTAACGTATGCAAAGGAAGATAACGAAGCTACTAGACTGCACTGAACAGATGATAACATAAGTAACTATGCAAGTCTTATGTAAGATAAAGGCTTAACGTACTTTAAGGAGCTGATATAGTGCACGCTATGAAGAAGCAGGTAGCAACGACTAGTTAGGCTTTAGAGCCTATAAATACGACTTCATTTGGTATTCAACATACAACAACTTCAAATATATTATACATCCATCTGAGATATTCATACACACTATTTGTTGTTGTGATCGATCTTAATTGATAAGAGTCTGAGTGTTTGATTCACTCTTTCATACATGAAAGAAAATAAAGGATTATAGATTTGATTCGGTGTTATTAGGATTGTGGATCAACTATTGTTAGAATCATAATCTAAATCCAATGAGGTTTTTCTAGTACCCATATAAAGCTAGAAATATTGTTTTCTTGTTCGATAGAATAGGAAAGCCGTTTATCTTGGACCGACAGAAGACAAGATTGCTACGGTTTATCTTAGATCGATACAAGACAAGATTGTAACGGTTTACCTCGGATTGATCGAAGACAAGGAGGAAAGGTTTATCTTGAACTTACAGAAAAAGATAACTAAAAAGAGAGGATGTAAGGCAATTAAGGTCGTCCGGGATCATTTGGGGAACCCCATTCTTTATTTTTTCAAACTAACACTTTTGCAGAACTCCATGCGATTTGGAGAAGAATTTTAATTTTATTTGGGTTGAAGTTGACTCGGTCGTTGCCATGAGATTAATTCAAAGGACGTCAACATGCCATTGGAACCTTCAAAGTATGGTCACGAAAATTATTAATCTCTCACCTAAAGCTACTATTCGGTTTTCTCACATTTAGAGAGAAGGAAACGGGATTGCCGATCTTCTCGCGAATCAAGGGTGTAACCGTCGAGAGTATTTTTGCTCGAATGGCCATGATCTCAAGGGAAAAATACTGGGGCTAATTCATTTAAACAAAATTGGTTTTCCGTATTTAAGATGTAAAAAAGTCTATATGCCTTAGGTTACCGCTTTTGGGCCAATCCTTGGTCGGTTTTTATTCTTCGGCATCTTTTGGGCATGTAGAGGGGCTTGTCCTCCCTCATACTTCTCTGGCGTGTAGAGGGACTCGTCCACCCTCATTTTTCGGGTCCGTCTAATATATTTGTTTTTTAAAAAAAATGTAAGGCAATTAGGGCCGAACCTCTATAAATCTTTGTGTCATTTATTTTCCGCACTTATCTATTGCTTCCGCACAAAAAGAGTGTTGGAATTGTTAATGAATTTAATTTTATTTTGTAAAACTAAATATCACAGAATCGATCTACATTCTGAGTAGATGATTGTGGTATATCACATTCTCTAAACCGATTCCCGATGAGTGAGAAATAGGGAATTAAAGTTTGTCACTTAATTATGGATTAATGAGGGATAGCTATCCCACATTGACAAATGAGCTATCATTGTTCAAGTATGTATGGAGTTTTCATTATACATGTATTAATTAATGGAACATATGATGGGCTTAAAGCCCACATGCGCGCGCACAAGCGCCTCCGCCGCCCGCCCGCCTCGCCTCGGCCGCGAGCCACTAGCCGCGTGTCGTGGACCTTGGCCTTGGCCTTGGACTTGGACTTGCTCTTGGTCTTGGATCTTGGATCTTGGGTCGTGTCAATTGGTCTTTGGGTTATTCTTTGGGTCTGGTCGTGGGGTTGGCCTTGGGCTAGGCCTTGGCTTGCTTAAAGATTTTTTGGACTAGCTCAACAATGTTGTTGGGCTCGTATGTGCACATAAGGATGTACAGGTACATCCCTCGAGCGGTCAAGGAGATGAATACAATCCAGGTGCATCTTGACTGTTCAAATTCAGTCAGAACACAGCAGTAACCTCCCAGGTGTGATGAGGGGGAGTAAATGGCTATGAATTCTGTAACTCCTTCCTTTTTGAATTCTGAAACTCGTGTATTAATGCAGCATGAATGCCTGCATTATGACAGCCATTAGTGGTTGTGTTAAATCCCTGCAGGAGTGAGATGGCCTATAAATAGGCATGCATCAAGACATGCAAAAAATCGACATACACACTTTCTGCATACATAGTCTCATAGTCGGCTTCATCCTCACCTCGTTCCAGTTCGTCGGAGCTCGTGGGTTTTCTGGTGCTACTACCTCCGAGACGCTGCTGTTTTATCTTTGGAGACGATACGTCAGAACCGAGAGCACTACCGTAGCATATTTCACCTTGCGGGTAGAGGATTCCTACACTCGGCAATAGTTAATGGGTTTTTTTCGATTTTTTTATTGTAATTTCGATTAAGTTTTGAGTTTTCTAATTTCTGTTTTTTCGAGTTGTAATTTCGTTTCCAGTTGTAATTTATTTTTGCCCGGCAAGTTTTATGAATAAATTTCCAACAAGCGCAAGACGAAATATACTTGCTGTTTTTACTAAATCCTACAACTGGAGATGTCGACTGCTGCATCTGCCGCCTCAAGCACCACCGTTGCCTTTGCCTGTGCCACTGCATCAACCTTGGCGAACACTGTTGCTGCGACTATGTCCAATCTGATGAGCTCAGCCACCTCATCGACAAACTCATGGGTGTTTTTGAACTCCTTTCTGACAACTGGTGGATCCACCTCGAGTTGCACCGTTGGTTCCGCTTGCAGTGGTACCGTAGGATCCATGTTAGGATCTACTATTGGGGCCTACGGGTTCAACACAAGTGGTTCCTTTTTTAGAACAAACTCAGGGCCAAGGATGATGCCGACCGCCGAGAAGCCACCAAAGTTTGGTGGAGCCGACTTCAAAAGGTGGCAACAAAAGATGTTCCATTTGACAACATTGGGCTTTGCAAATTTTCTTAAAGAAGATGAGCCACCAGCGTTAAATGCACAATAGACAAGTTTCACTGTCCGAGCTGCCTATGACAATTGGCATAATGGAGACTATCTTTGTAAAAACTTTATTCTAAATTCTTTAGAGGATAGTCTGTACAATGTGTACTCTGTTGTAAACACATCAAAAGCGATGTGGAATGCACTTGAAAAGAAGTACCAAAGTAATGATGCAGGTACAAAAAAGTTTGTAGTCGCCAAGTATTTAGACTACAAGATGGTTGATTCAAGGCCAATCGTGGAACAAGTGAAAGAGTTCCAACTCATTGTTCATGACGTCAATGCCGAGGGGATGGTCCTATTGGATGATTTCACTATTGGAATTGTGATCGAGGAGTTGACCCCAGTTGTAAGGACTTCAAGAGCTACCTCAAGCACAAGCGAAAGGAGATGACTCTTGAAGACTTGATTGTGGAATTTCACATCGAGTTAGATGTGCGCAAGAATGATCCTAAGCCGAAAATCCTGATCGAAGCTAAGGCCTATCTGTTGGAGCACGGCGGTCCCTCCATCAAATGAGCTCGCCCAAGTGCCAAAGATAAGGACAAAAGGAAGCAATCAGCTAAGAAGTTTGATGGTGATTGCTTCAATTGTGGCAAACATGGGCACGTGGTGAAGGACTTCCGAAATCCAAAGGTCAACAAAAAGAAGAAACATGTCACCAACATCATGGAGATTGACGGCAAGTGGAAAGAGGACGATCTTGCTGCAGTGGTCACCGATGAGGTCAACCACGTTGAGAACCAAGGTGGTTGGTATATCGACACCGGTACGACTACCCACATTTGTACAAATAGGAGCCAGTTTAAGACCTATCAAGCTGTTGAGGGGAGGAAGCTCAATATGGGAAATACAGCTTCATCTGAGATTGTCGGAGATGGAGAAGTGGCTTTCAAACTAACGTCCGGACAAACACTCACCTTGAAGAATGTGCTTCATGTTCCTGACATTCAGAAGAACTTGATCTCGGTCTCTATACTAGTTAGTAAGGGGTTTAAACTAGTGTTTGAGTCAGATAGGGTTATCCTAAAGAAGTTTGATAGGTTTCTTGGTAAGGATCACCTCACGGAGGGACTCTTTAAACTTAATGCTTTGGCTATGCGCCATGTAATCAAGCCTATTAATGCTAATGAAAATGCCACTGATTCCTCTTACTTGACCGAATGTTCAGATTTATGGCATTGTAGATTAGGTCATGTGAATCTAAATGCTATAAAAAGATTAGTAAACCTAGGTTTACTAAAATTTAATTAAGTCAATAATCAAAACAAATGTGAGATTTGTGTTGAGGCAAAAATTACGAAGCTACCATTTCATTCGGCAAAACGGAACACAAAACCCCTTGAATTAATTCACACATATGTGTGTGATTTAAAGTTTGTACAAACTAGAGGTGGTAAGAAGTACTTTCTTTCATCGATGACTGCACAAGATATTGTTATCTATATCTTTTGAGAAGTAAATACGAAGCTATTGAAGCCTTTAAGAACTTCAATAATGAAGACGAGACTCAAATAAGTTGTCGTATTAAGATGGTTCGAAGCGATAGAGGAGGCGAATATGTAGATCGTTTGAGGAATTATGCAACGAGAGTGGTATCATTCATCAAGCAACAGCTCCATATGCACCACAATCTAATGGTGTTGCTGAACGTAAGAATCGAACACTTAAAGATATGATGAATGCCTTATTAATTAGTTCAGGGTTGCCGCAGAACATGTGGGGGGAAGCTGTCTTGACAGCCAACTACATATTGAATAAGATTCCACGCAAAGGTAAGGATGTTACTCCTTATGAGTTGCGGAAAGGTAGAAAACCATCATACAAATATCTCAAAGTGTGGAGGTGTTTGGAGAAGGTTGAGGTGCCTCTATCTAAACAAGTTATAATTGGTCCTAAAACGGTCGATTGTAACTTTATTAGGTATGCACTGAACAGCAGCGCTTAACGGTTTTTTATCCACAAGTCAGAAGTACCTAATATGACTGTGGGAACAACAATTGAATCAAGGAATGTTATATTCTTTGAAAACATATATCCTTGTAAGGACAATGATAAAGTTGAGAACAATTCTAGCAGTAGAGTGGAAGATGAAGCAACAAGTTCAAAATCTGTGGATGTAGATCCAAAGTCACATAAGCGATCGAGATCTAATTTGGAAGATATAGAACCAAGATGTGGTAGTAGGGTTAGGAAACCAAAGACATTTGGACCTAACTTCATAGCATTCATGTTGGATGAAGAACCAACATCGATCAAAGTAGCTTATGCTAGACCAGGCGGGTTGCTCTGGAAGGAAGCTGTTCAAAGTAAAATTGACTCAATTTTGCAAAACCAAACTTCGGTATTGGTTGATTTACCTAAAGGTTGTAAGCCCTTAGGATTCAAATGGATCCTTAAAAGGAAGTACAAGGAACATAGGTCAATTGATAAGTATAAAGCTCGTTTATTAGTTAAAGGTTTCAAGCAAAATGAAGGGTATGACTTTTTCGATACATATTCATCAGTAACGAGGATTACATCTATTCGAGTGCTTCTCGTGATTTCTGCTTTGCACAATCTTGAGATTCATCAAATGGATGTTAAGAGTGCTTTTCTGAATAGTGATCTGGTTGAAGAGATCTATATGGAACAACCTGAAGGGCTTGTAGTAACTGGACAAAAGAAAAAGGTCTGCAAACTGGTTAAGTCTCTATATGGATTGAACCAAGCTCCATTACAATGGCACTTGAAATTTGATAATGTAATGTTATCAAATGGTTTTAAAATAAACGAGTGTGATAAATGATTAAGAACACTAATAACGGCTATCTTATTTTGTGTCTTTATATAGATGACATGTTAATCATGGGCAGCAATATACAAGTGATTAACGACACTAAGAACATGTTAAAAAGAAATTTTGGCATAAAAGACATGGGGCTAGCCTATGTGATTCTTGGAATGAAAATTTTAATAAAATCTGATGGAATCATCTTGACACAATCTCACTATGCTGAGAAAGTTCTCAAGAAGTTTAATGCTTTTGATAGCTTGCCAGGTAAGACCCAATAGAGTTAAATATTCACTTGAGCAAAAATCGAGGGGAGCCCGTTGCACAAGAAGAATATGCACGAGTCATTGGGTGTTTAATGTATCTTACAAATTTCACTCAACCCGACTTAGCTTGTTGTGAACAAATTGAGTCGTTACACGAGCAATCCAAGCAAAGAGCATTGGAAAGCTATTGCTAGAGTTTTGAGGTACTTAATATATACTCAAAACCTTGGGCTACACTATTCGAGATACCTTCCGTTACTTGAAGGGTACTATGATGTGAATTGGATACCTGATACGAGAATTTCATTTTCTACAAGTGGTTACGTGTTTACCATTTGGGGTGGAGTTGTCTCGTGGAAGTCTGCGAAACAAACGTGTATAGCTCGATCCACTATGGAATCGGAATTCATAGCTTTGGACAAAGCTGGTGAAGAAGCCGAGTGGATCAGAAACTTTCTAGAAGATATCCTATGTTGGTCAAAGCCAGTGTCTGCAGTGATGATTCACTGTGATAGCCAAGCTGCTGTTGGTAGGGCAAGAAGTAACATGTATAATGGAAAGTCTCGACATATTCGCCGATGCCATAATACCATGAGACATTTGATCAAAAGTGGGGTTATCTCTATTGACTATATGAGGTCATTGGATAATCTAGCGGAGCCGCTAACCAAAGGGTTAAATTGTGATCAAATGAATAAATTGCTAGAAGGGATGGGTTTAAAATCCACAAATTGAGAATTGTCATAGTGGTAACCCAACCAAGATGAGTGGAGATCCCAAGAACTTGGTTGAATAGGAAAACTAAGCTATGAGAGTCATGTGAAACCCTCATCTAAGTTTATTCCCTATGGAGCAATTGAGTGTTGAAAGCTTGCATAGTGGTGAGGTTAAGTCTATAACTTTTAATGATTCCTAAAGACCTTGAGGAGGTAGAGTGTTGGCCACTAAGTATACTGGATACAGTTTGGGAAATAGTTTAAACAACAAATTGTATGGATTTTAAATCTGAGTGCGTAGTGGAAGTCTTGGATACAGTAGGTTGCTGTGGATATAGCAACTAAATGTATAGAGTATACTTAATTAATCACAGTAATTAAAACAGTAAAAGCTGAATGTAAATAACACAGTAATTAAAGTGGTTCGAGGTAAACCCCTCTACGTCCACTGGTCCTCTACACAGGAGTAAAAAGTTTATTATAATTACTACATACACAACTACGTAATTATAACAACACACACAATCAATATATCGTTCACACAGATTGATATAAAGATCTTAGCTTCAACCGTTCACATAGATTGGTTTTGAGCTAATGCTTTGACTTGCTTCTTCACACACAGTTCTGAAGCTTCGTCTTCTTCAATGCAAATCCTTCACACACAGTTCCGGAGAAGCACAGATTGTTTAGTCCACACAGGGCTGTTTGTTCAAAGTATAGAACAAATGGGGAACAACAACTTTGACTTTAAGAGCTTTCAGCTGATGAAGTGTTGTTCAGAATGATGAGCACTGTATATCTCTTTTGATCTGAGTTGCAGTAAGCTTAGGAGATATGTTTTGCTCTGATAATAATTTCGATAGCTTGGGTAACTGATCTTCAGCATCTTGATGTGATATATATAGTCTTTGAAATATATATCCGTTGAGATGTATCCGTTTGAGTGAGATTTCGTTCCAACGGGATTATAACACGATCCGGATTTAGCGGGATTTGAAGATCTGTTGACTGACAGTATTTAAATACTTAATCCTTGAGTATTTAAATACTTCTTTATTCAACGGGACTTGACTTCTGGAGATTCCTTCTTTGTCCTATTGTGAGCTGTATGGAAGATAACTGTATTTGAGTTTCGACACAGTTTCCATACTTGGTCTTTTATAAGACTTCTTGCTGTACTGAAGGGCTTCACAATATGCTGATTCGAGGCAGGTCTTCGATACATGATAATGCCTCAATGCTTCGATACAGTTTCCTTTACTGTATGCGGATTGGCATATATGTCAAAACCTCTTTATCAAATACCGTTCGATACAGGGATTGGATATCCTGGCTGTTTCGATACAGGGTTCTTGTTTTCCCAACAATTTCCCTCTTTTTGACAATTTGCCAAGACTTACTTTCTTGACTTTTCAAGTCTTCTTGATGATGCCAAAACCTTCTTCATGAAGCGATCTTCTTTTGATGTCTTCTGGCAGATTTCTTGGTCTTTTGTCAAAAGGTCTGTCTTAGTCTAAATGATGAACTGCTCGCAGGCAAGTTCGATACAGTTAAGGATTTTTACAACTTAAGCTTATGATTGGCGCGCAGGCACAATCTTATAATGTACTCTAAGCTTACAACTGAAATCATGAACTGTTCGTAGACTAGTTCGTACCGCTTTATTTTCAATCAAGTTACCTAACTTGAGTTTGTTTATCAAACAATTTAAGTAATCATACATCAACACAGTAGATTACGAGTTGTAATCTTTCAACACAAACAAACACTTTTATTGATATTCAAAATAAATTGAGTACATGGTTTGCTGTTTCGAAGGAAAAATTACAAAGATAAAAATAATATACAAGGATTTCAGCTCCTATAGTGATCTGCATGTCTCCACGGCTTTCTCCCTGGATCATTCTCGGTACCACGCCACCAGTTCTGTAGGGAATCGTTGCCTCGATCCTGGTATATAGCTCTTCCTTCATAGGATCGATCAAAGGCAAGAATCCAGTCTTCTGGATGGGTGATCCGATCTCTTCTTTTGTGTTTGCTCTTCATATAAAGCTGGAGAGGGAGTTTTCCATCTTCTAGCATCTTCGTGAATTTCTCTGCGGGCTCCGCTAAAGTCTTATAGCTCTTGAAGATGGCGGATTCCCTGACGAGTTTTGCGAAGTATCTCATCAGCTCGTTTTTCCTCCATTGCTTCACTTCATCGGCAGTATGATTGCGGTTGGTCGGCAGACGAATTTCAGAAGGTCTCTGGATAAGAGTTTGCCACAGGACATTTGGATCATGAAATTCAGTTCGGGAGCCTGAAATCCTAAAACTTTGGGATGAAGGGGCTAGCCTGTTTAACTCTGAAGTGATGCTGTCTTGAGCGGCCTCGAATTCCCTTTCTTGCTGTATCCTGATTCTCCTAGCAGCCTCTCTTGCCTCTTCCCCCTTTTTGGCTTCATCAAGACGTTCTAGGATTTCTAGTGCAGCATCCTGTTTCGTCTCGATGTTAGACATTCTTTCCACAAGGGAGGAAAGCATTTGCGACATATTCTTGATGCATTTGTCATGGGCGCGCAATTGAGAGCTGTTTTCAATCATGGCACATGCGGTCTTGGCTTCAGCTATTCGTGTTTTTGTTGCTTCTTCCTTCAGGAGTTGCTCCTGCTTGTCTTCCATGATTTTCAAAGCTTGCTTGAAAACTTCTGGCAGAAGAATGAATGACTCGACAACACGAGATACTTCATGTTGTAGAGTGGTCATTTCCTCCACAGCAGAAGTATGCATCCAATTTAATGCTTTCTCAACGGAAGACAGAGCATTCACTGCATCCTGGATGAATACAGTTTGAAGACCAAGTGCGCGCAGGCGCTCTTTCCTAGCGGCAGAAATAGGAGAATCTGGTTGAGCAAAGTCTTCAGCACTGTTCAACCTCCTTACGTTCACGGTTGGGCATGAAATAAGTTGGACATCCTCAGGTTCGATACCGTCCTCGGATTCCACGGTTGAAGGGGCGGGAGCAGCTGGTTCTGGTTCGGCGACAGGGGGTTGAGTGGCTTCCTGTTGCGAAGTTTCTTCAATAAACATGGATACAGGAGGGACTGAATCCTCCTGTTGTCTTTCAGGTACAACTTCTTCGGTGGCAGCAGGCTCAGGTGCCTGTTCCAAAATTGCTTCAACTTCCTCGACTGGAGGGACTGATTCCTCTTCGTCGGGAATGTTCTCATGCTGTGGCGAAGGGGGATTGTTCTGGGTTGATGGCCCTTCATCGCCTTTGGGTGGAGAGGCGTCTCTAGCTTCAGCCTCTTCACGACTCATCCTCAGACCAGCTTGAAAAGCATCGTCGTCGTCGTCTGAGCCATGGTCATCGTCTTTTGGATTTGCGGGAGAGTCCTCTGACTTGTCCTTTCCTTTCCTTCTAGCGTCAGATTTCTACAACAGATGGATTTCAATAAGCTCCTTGCAGAAGGCATTTTCCCATCGGATCAGGGCTTCAATCTCCATTGAGTCCGTCACTTCTGAGACGAATTTTTCTTCTTGGCTCCAATCGCTCCAGTTGTACAATGTTTTGTACGAAGCTAGGCTGTAGCCTTTCCATGTGAAATCTTTCGTAAGCCTGTTTAATTTGAACAGAAAGAAGGGTCTTATGAATGATGGAGTCGGGGGAGGGACTACGTACAACGTCTGGAGACGCTGTCGCGAGGGATTCCTGTACAGGTATGGGATCCTATATGGAAGTGGGACTACTTACAGGTGATGGTGCCCTGAAGGAAGATGGATCCTGTACGGGTGTGGGATCCCGCAGAGGAGAAGTAGCTGTTGGCTCCAAATGGGCAGCTGACTCGCTAAAGTCTTGTTCGTTGGCAGATGTCTCATTATCCGTCCTAGCCGCCAAAGGCTCAGGATCTACTGTCGATCTGAGAGGAGACACCTCTTCCACAGGTTGGGCCACAGGGTTGTTAAATCGATGGGTTGAGCCACGGGGGAGACTTCTTCGGAGGGCTTGGCAGTTTTGACTTTCGAAAGCCTCCTAAGTCTCTTGTTGGGCTTCTCACCAGCAGTGGGTTTCTTGCTGTGAGATCTCTTTCTCTTCTTTGAAGATTCCACTTCCTGGAACTTCAAGGATTCATCTCGTGGATCTGCGGAAATTGGCATACTTCCAGTTTTTGGATGGTTGCAGACCATCGTGGTTTGATTATACGCAGTAGGCTTGACGCCTCCTAGGTATATCCTGGGGTTATTCTTCTTATCATCGGCGGATTGGGACAGTCCGCATTTCGTCAGGATATGGTTCAACATCAAACCAAATGATCTCTTCTGGGTGGCCGGTTCGCACACCTCCTCTTGCAGGCGTTTCAGGATTATTTGGCATTAATTGACCTTTTCACAGGTCAGAATAGCCACCATCATCCTGAACCTCAGGTTGGTACACATTTCGAACGCACCGGTTCGATTCTCAATTATCCTGCAGCAAAAATCATGAAGATATACATATGGGAGACAAAAAAATTTCTTGTGACATGTAGTCTGAACCATGTCAACAACTTTGGAGCCTGTAAACAGTCCATAAAATTTAGTGATCAGCTCTTGAGACCCGAAAGTCTCAAGTTGATCCATAGTCAGGCCATCAGCGAGTAGCCTGTAGATGTTCTGGAGCAGATCGTTATCAATACAGATCTCAACTCCCTGGATTGTAGCGGTGATGTCGGCAACATGACCTCCTTGGGCCAATGACAGAAAGCATACGGCGGCGTTGAGGTAGAATTCCTCAACCAGATGTGCATCGTACTTATCAGCAGTCTGACTTCCAAAGCGATAAAGGCCTTGTTGACGAAGTCGAGTTATGATGTACTCCATGGGTTCTGCGTCGTTGGTTTCAGACAGAATGCGCTCAATGATAACAGATCTTGAAAAGATCCGGCCATCAATGATGTTAGCAGTCTTCTTCAGAGCAGGAGAAGAGGTTTGTCCAGCCATTTGATGATTACTTAAGAAAAAGTGCAAGAAAATAATCGAAATATGCAGTAAAATGCAGAAAAGTATGTAGGCTTTTGCTTGAGAACTCTTGAATTTGCGAAAGCGTAAAGAGTCTCTAATGGCGATTCGATCCTTTTATAGTTGGGCAATAAATAGGGTTTTGCAGAGTACGAATGGTCAGATTTTAAGGGATGGGAACCGGTTTTTGAAATCAACGGTTAAGATGGACTGAGTGTAACTGGTACGCTAATCCATTAAAATGTTTAAAAAATGAGCGGGTCCCATTTCTGACATTTGTGTCACCCTAAATGCCTAAAACGGCGGTTTTAAAACAATAAACAATTTAAAACATCGCGGCTTTTGAGATTCAGTTGTCCAGATGTCGTGTAAGGCATTTAATATACATGACGTTTGACATAAAAACAGGGCACGTGGACAAAAATTATTTTAAAAAGAAATAATATGATATTATATATATACTGAATCGAAATCCTATAGTATGTGCTGTTTCCGCATCGATACAGCGTTCCCCCTTAAAAAGGTACATATAGGTTTTAAATTCCATACAGCAACTTAAGGATTAATGCTGTATTCATAGGTCCTACAGTATTCCCCCTTAATTATTGCACACGCCAGCTGTAGGATTCATATGTCTTCGCTCGCTACAGTGTTGTATTGACGATTCTGAGTGTACAAATAATTAACGTTGGATACTGTATTCTTGGGTCTTACAGCGTTCCCCCTGAATTTGTTGAGTAAAAACAGTAATTTACTTACAGGGAGTCTGGCTGTAGCATTCCCAATTCTTGTCTGAGCATGTTGAATCTTGTTGTGTCGAGCGGTTTGGTGAAGATGTCGGCCAACTGAACGTCTGTATGAACTTTTTCAAGGCGAGCATCCTTGTTCTCGACGTGATTCCTTATGAAGTGATGCTTCATGTTGATATGCTTAGTGCGCGAGTGCAGGACAGGATTGTGCGTGATTGCAATTGCATTCATGCTATCACACATGATTGGAGTCTCTCTGGCATTGATTCCATAGTCTGACAACTGTTGCTGCATCCAAAGGATCTGCATACAACAACTACCAGCAGCATAGTACTCTGATTCAGCCGTGGAAAGAGAATTAGCCAATTGTTTCTTATTGAACCAAGAAACGAGTCTAGGTCCAAGAAAGTGACAAGTTCCACTTGTACTCTTCCTATCTAGCTTGCAGCCTCCGAGATCCGAGTCGCTGTATCCAACTAAATCGAATCCGCCTTTCTTAGGATACCAAAGTCCTGCATCGACTATTCCTTTAACGTACTTCAAGATTCGTTTAGCTGTATTGAAGTGTGATTCCTTAGGTGCAACTTGATATCTTGCACACACTCCAATAGCAAACTGGATACCGGGCCTGCTAGCTGTTAGGTACAGGAGTGAACCAATGAGCTTCCTGTAGAGTGATTGGTCAAACGGCTTTCCGGCTTCATCAGCACTAATTTGCACGGAAGTGCTCATGGGGGTTGGCGAGGATTTGGAAGTGTTCATTCCAAATTTGTTGAGAAGCTCCTTGCTGTATTTTTCTTGGTTGATGAAAATACCTGTAGGCATCTGCTTTACCTGCAAACCTAGAAAATAACTAAGTTCCCCCATCATACTCATTTCAAATTTACTTTGCATGAGATGAGAGAACCTTTGACATAGAGCAAGGTTAGTTGAACCAAAAATAATATCATCCACATAGATTTTCACCATAAGAAGGTCATTACCTTCCTGTATTTTGAACAGGGTCTTGTCCACAGCACCTTTCTCAAATTCGTTGTTGGTTAGATATTGGGACAGGGTTTCGTACCAGGCTCTAGGGGCTTGTTTAAGTCCATACAGCGCTTTCCTTAGCCTGTAAACTAGATCGATACCGTCTGTGTTGGCAAACCCTGGTGGTTGTTCAACATAAACTTCTTCTGCAAGATCTCCATTCAGGAAAGCACTTTTGACGTCCATTTGTTATACAATAAAACTCTTATGGGCGGCAAAGGCAAGAAATATCCTGATGGCTTCTAGTCTCGCTACAGGGGCGAAGGTTTCATCATAGTCTATGCCTTCTTCCTGACTATAGCCTTGTGCGACTAGTCTGGATTTGTTCCTTATGATAAGTCCATTTCGATCCTTTTTGTTTCGAAATACCCATTTGGTTCCTATAACCGATTGATGTGTTGGTCTGGGTACAAGATACCATACATTGTTTCTTTCGAAACCGTTAAGCTCTTCTTCCATAGATGTTATCCAATGAGAATTATTAAGAGCGTCTATGGTCGAAACAGGTTCGGACTGGGCTAAGAATACATCAATAGTGCACATATTGAGTCTTCTAAGCTCGGATTGAGATTTCCATTCAGGAAACTGTGATATCTCAGCATCAGATTCTTCTTGTGCACAAAGTACATTTCCTTGTGTACTCTGTATTCTCCTACGAGTAGAAACACCAGCATTTATGTTTCCAATGATCATCTCTTGCGGGTGATCTCTCAACCATCTTCGGTCGTGTTCTAATTCAGGATCCCGTACTCTATCGAAAGATTATGTGGATACAGATTCAGCTTGTACAGCGTCGGCTTCATCCACATCAATTCTTACAGCTGCGGGGTTGATTTCTAAATCAACTACAGGTTCTATGGGAGTTGGAGGATCCAAGATAGATAGATGGTGAATGTTCTGAGTGATATCATCTACTCCCGTAGGGTCAAGGTGTGGTTCGTCAAACACTACATGAACTGTTTCCTTGATCGTCAGCTTCCTTTTATTAAAGATTCTGAAAGCTTTGCTGACGGAGGAGTATCCTACGAATATTCCTTCATCTGATTTCTCATCAAAGGTTCTAAGTTGATCTTTCCCATTATTCAATACATAACACCTGCATCCAAAAATGTGGAAATACGAAACTAACGGGGTTTTGTTGTTCCATACCTCATATCTTTGTCATTGTGGTGCTTGTTGACGATACAATGGTTTTGAGTGTAGCATGTTGTATTGGTTGCTTCACCCTTAAACGCTTGTGGCAATTTTCTTGCGGCAATCATTGTCCTTGTTGCTTCTTTCAACGCCCTATTCTTTCGCTCGGCAACACCATTTTATTGAGGTGTACGGGCTGAGTATTTGTCTTTGTATTCCATTCTCCGAACAAGAATGCTCTATAAAGCGGTTAGTAAATTGCACTGCTCTTAACGAATGCACACGATACTCGATGCCTTTTCATTTTGCAACTTTCTCAGAGCTCGGGCACTTTGATGTTGTTTCCTTCTTCTTGCTAAGAAAGATCGTCCAAGCATACGGAATAATCATCAACAACAACCATGCAAGATTTCTTACCTCCCAAACTTACTCGGGTCTACAGGACCGTAGAGATCCATGTGTAGCATTTCCAACACTCTTTGGGTTGAAAGGTAGGATTTGCTCTTCGTGGTTGACTTGATTTGTTTGCCTTTTCTCGACATGGTTCGCAGACGCCGTCCTTCTTGAATGACACATTTGGCAAACCTCTAACCATTCCCACTGTCTTGAGAGCTTGTTGATTGTCTTGAAGTTGACGTGAGACATCTGTTGTGCCATAACCGGCTAAGATCTGCAGTGCCTTTGGCAACAAAGCATGGAATTGAGGAGCTCATAGGCTTCGATCGAATATACATATTACTCGATCTCGTCTGTAAGCACAACTTCCTTTGTTTGGATGTTCTTGACTCTACAGCGATCTATATAGAACTTCACCGAGAACTGTTTATCACAGAACTGGCTAATACTAAGTAGATTATACTGTAAGCCTTCAACATATGCAACATCAGTGACTTTGAATTTCCTGACAAGTAGGTTTCCTTTCCCTCTTGTTCTTCCTTTATATTTATCACCGAAGCGAACTTTTGGACCGCGACCTTCTACAAAATCTGATAGCTTGCTCCTATCTCCGGTCATGTGTCGAGAGCATCCACTATCAAAGTACCAGGTGTTGTGTCACGATTTATTCATCCCGACAGGCGATCGACTGTAAGGCCGAGCGACCAAGTCAACTCCAGTCAAACTTTGGCTAGCTCGCCTAATCGAAGATATCGGACCACCATCAGGTACCCACCGATCGACTCCCAAGGCGATCGCCATTTGGCAGCTGGCGACCAACTCTAGTATCCGGCTAAGGACGGTCGACCTACGTCCCGAGCAGGGATGATCGCCCGTCAAAGTCATCGAGGACTGGATCTCAGAAAAGCACCCACGTGCAGATCCACCAAAGGCGCTGACAAGATCTTCGCTAGCAGATAAGATCTTTTGCTGACAGACACGACCTTTGACCACAGCTGTCACCTACCTCACCTACCGGCGCGTGCGCCGAAAGTTGTCAGTGGGACCACTCGTGACAGCAACTCAGGACGCGTGTAAGCTCCCCATTGGACCGTACAGTTGACTGCCAGCAACTCCTGCAGACTTTGAGGGGACAAGCTCATGTGCTAAAAGACGATCGCCCGATTATTATAATGCAGAAAAGGCGATCGCCCGGCAAACTCAAGTCCGATAAATAGAGAACCTCCTCCTACTGGAAAAAGTTTCCGAGTTCATTTGACTTACATTCAGAACTCATTCTCTCACATTCCGATACATTCACGGAAATACAGTAGAACATACATATCATCAAGCTCCCGGTTATCTCATCGGAATCCATCTCAGGACTTCTCTCACCGAATCTCTCCTCCAGAACACGATCGGCAGAAGCAGCAAGTCTCCACTAGACAGATTCCAAGGGATTCACAAGCCCAGGAGCCCAAGCATCCAGCTAAATACTCGCCGTGAGAGACCGTCGATCTCTCTCCGCCGCGACTGTTCATCTCCTTTGTTACAAGAACTCACAGAGCATCAAATCTGGTTCTTCCGGCAATCTACACGCTCACTAGCTAAGATAACAAGAATCTTTACACTCATTGTAATTGTATTCTTACATTAGTACTTGTATCCCCGAATATTGGTATTAATAATATCTCGCGAGAGCATTCAAGCCCGGGACTAACAACCCCGGCAAATCTTGTGTTATTTATCTTTCTCACGGAAGTGCTCTTGCATTTGTTTGCTATCCCATCCATTCCAGCAATATCTATCTCCAGATAATATTTTGGGTAGCAACAATTGGCGCTAGAGGAAGGGCGATCTAACCCTCACACTTTTATTTCTACCGTCCCGAAGAACACTCACTGTTCTCGGGGCATATACTTGAAGTGACACTCACTGCACTTCAAATAAAACCTTCAGAATCATGACATCCGCCGGTACATCGAAGAAAGCCGCTCTCCGAACCGCCGGTCACCATATCCCGGTCCAGTCCGAACCCCAGCCGACGACATGGGGAAGCCGCAGCAACGCGAGACTCTCGATCCCGCACCTGAGGGATGGCCCCAACCTCTCACTCGACCAGTTCCAAACCGAGGAACAGATCGAGGAGGCTATGGCCATCCTAGAGGAGCGAAGGAGAGCATGTGCGTCGCCTGCAATAACTCCCTCGATCATCTGCCGCATGGGAAAACGGAAATTCAGCGGGCTACCGAACGAGCGATCGTCAGAAAGCCCCAATTCGCGAAGAAAGGCTCTCGCGCGACCGGACGGATCCATATTCAATCGCTTGGGCCGCGACCCATCCTGGCGATCGGGGCATTCTGTTTCCAACCTTGAAAAGACGGAATCCGAATCCGTCACCAGGAGTTCGGCCTACCCACCTCACAACCGAACGCAGGTCAGCCATCTGACTCCCGCCCCGATCGCCAGGGGATCAGTACTCAATCGCCTCGGCTCCCGCTCCGAGCGCCGAGCCGCTAGCAGTCAGGCCACGGCGATGGCCGCCATACAACGCCAGCTCGACGAGATGAGAGCACTCTTGGACACTGGGGCAAGCGCCAGCAAAAAGATCGTCGGGCCGACCGATCCACTCGCGGTCCACATCGAGCTTGCCCCCATACAACTAACGATTGCTCCTCCCAAAACACCTCTGTATGAGGGGAGACCGGACCCCGAAACCCACCTGAGTAAATTCCGAATTTACATGACTCGGTGTGGGGCATCTGATGCAACCAAGTTCCGGATCTTCCCGTTGACATTGGGCGAGCTGGCCCACAGGTGGTACGTCTCACTACCACCACGATCAATCACCTCCTTTAAGAAACTGGCGAATGACTTCACGTCATACTTCGCCAGCAAGGTCGCCAGACCAGAAGGCCCCCACCGCGTGATAAAAATCAAGCAGGGGAAGAACGAGTCAGACGCAGATTACATCGATCGGGTAGACGAAATCATCCTCACCGGCGAACCCATCAGTGACGAGCTCGCTCTCTATTCGGTCATGGGGGGATTCCACGGTCACTCTCCCATGTTTAGACATCTCTCCAAGGATATCCCCCCAACTTACGCGATCTTCCGCGCTAAAGCTGCCAACTTTCTGGCCAGGCAAAGGCTACTCACCCTCCACCTAGGCGAGGAAACGCCACCTCCTGTCCAAAAGGTAGCGATCGCCAAAGCAAAGAAGGCGATCGCCAAGCCACCCGGAGATCTCAAGGCTTTCGAGGACATGGAAGCCCATCTCCTCCATACGTTCAACCGAACTCCGGCACATATTTTCTATGCCATCAAGGGGAACGAAGAGCTCAAAAAGCCAAAGGCGATAAGGGACCACGGTCACCTGGACAACAATCAATATTGTGCCTACCATAAGAGTCCCGGCCACAGCACCAACAAATGCCGCGACCTCCTCAAACAGCTCTGGAGATTGTTCGAGGAGGGCAAGTTGAACAGCTTATTGGTTTAGCCGAAGCCCCTACCAATCTCTATAGACGATCGTCCGAGTCGAACACAAAACAGGCTGGGAAGCTCATACGAGCCGACCCCTGGATCAACCTCGGCGACCGTCTCTACATGCTTCAATCAAGAGAAGGAGACCACGGAAGTCTCCCCGATCTCCCTCCTTATTTAAGAAACTGGAGGACTCGCTCACCATCTACAGTTCACCGTCTAACATGATGGACTAAGGCACGAGATCGCCTCCCCCGCACAACGTACACCGTCGAAGGTCGGCATCCACATGACGATCCAAGGTGGAAGAGTGCAGCCATGGTCCTGGCGGTCGATGGAACCGACTACTTAGACCATGCAAGGTCCCTTTGGGCCAAGATCGCCCGCCCTTCGTTAAATACGAGGTCGGCGTAGTCTGAGGGCCCTCCAAAATTAATCAGTGAACACGATCGCTCGCCCTCAAAGGTTCATCATCTAACATGGTGAACCCGGATAATGCGACGTGCCACAACCCCCGTCTCAACGTACACCGTCGAGGTTCGCCATCTTCATGGTGGGCCGAGGTGGAAGCAGAGCTAAACAAGCCGCGGGCGTGGAGTTGAATCATCCGACGCTGCCCCGCGCAAGGACTCCTCTACACCGAGACTGCACGCCCTTTGTTTAAATACGAGGCGAGGCGCAGCCTAACAGAGGACCCTCATAATAAAGTGAGTCACGAGACACTCAATGTCCTCGCGCATCAAGACATGATCAAGGAGTCGGTCCATCGAACTCCGCGATCGTGCACGGTTCCTCAAAATGGACGACCGTCCCCGAGGATTCGACAAAGTTGAAGACCGCTCACTCAACGAATTATTTTCATCCCCTTACTTCCGCTAAGTGAATAAAAACAAGGGGCAATAAGAGTGCGGACTACCTATACGACGATCGTCGATATTCAACCACATATGGAGATCGTCATTTTTTCAGATGTAGTGCAGCGATCGAATTTGTTGTAAAAAGTTGTCTTTATGAGTTTACCAATTCATTTGGAACTACCCTCGCAACGATCTATCCTCACACATTTGTACAAAGTCAAACAAAGACTCAAAAATAACAATCATTCAAGTGATAAGTCAGAAATTCAAACGTTCATTTCATTACTTGAAAAAATCGGAGTACATGGTCGCCCGAAGGCCTAAGTACTACAAAAGAAAGCTACAAAACTACAAGTAAGCAAGCTAAAACGTCAAAAATGAAGTGCCTCAGGCCCCTGCCTGGCCTTCGCCTTCAGCATCCGGTGCGGTCCCCTCATCTTCCGGAACGTCGGGATGAGCAAGATTGGCCGGAGACGGATACCAGCTCAAATCCACGCCGATGTCCGCAAGATCCAAGATCGGCAAAGAGAAAGCTGGATGGAGAGGATGCTCTAACGCATATGACTTGAAGTTCTCAGCTAGAGGCCCGACCTCTAAACCTCCCTTCTTAGCTGCTCGGATCGAGTCAGCAAACGCCAAATAATAGGCGAACTCGCTGACAAACTCCAAGTTTTGAAAGGGGTCAGCCTTGGTCGCCTCAACCTCTCCTTTCAGCTCCGCCATCGCCTGTTGCGACCCCTGGAGCTCAGCCTCCCTCGCAACAACTTTTTCCCTCACCTCCGTCAGCTCGCTGGTCAACCGAGCGATCGTCACCTTCTGGCGATCGGCCTCCTCTTCAGCAACCTTCTGCGCCTGGACGGCATTCTGCATCTGGTCCCGAAATCGGTCAACCGCCAGACGATATTGCTCAGTTTCCTTCTTCTCCAGCTCAAGATCATGACTCGCCCGCTTGGCCGCCTCCAGAGAGTCCTTCTCCATCGCCGCGATCTTGTCAGCAAACTCGGCGTTCTCTTTCCGAGCCGCCTCGAGATCCGCCTGCAGGCGAATAGTGGAGGGCCGCCCCTCAAACTCCTGAGCAGCCTGGACAGCCATGGTCGCCGTCTGAAGAGAAAGGGCGAGAACAGCATGCATAGAACTCGCCGATCGCTGTCGAGCGATCGCATCCAGATCAGTCGTCCATGCCTTCGGCAGAGCAGAAGCAGCCTTGCTAACGTATGGAGGAATGTCGCAGGAATGGCGAGGAGATCGGCTCGCTAGAAAATCCACGACCATCGGCGGGCAAGACGGATCTGCGCGACGGATCCTGCATCAAAACCACAAAGTCAATACAACTCCTACGCAGATGCAATTTTCAACACAAAAATGCTATCTACCTCTCAGCCTTATCGGGATCCCGACCGAAAAATGGTTTCCCTCGAGGGGTCTCAGCATCCGCGATCACCGTCTCCCGCATAAAAGCCGCAGAGGGCGGCTCACTCTCCGGAGCAACGATGGTGATCGGAGGCGCGGCGATCGGCACTTCATCGCCCGGGGTAGGAACCGAAGTTTCTTCTGGCCTCGGCCTCTTGCGATTCGCTCGAAGCCCCTCCTCCGGAACCTCCTCCTCAACCACGACCGGCTCCACGCGAGGCTCCGCCTCCGGAACTATAGGCAACGCGACGGGAGGGGCCCGAGTCGACCTCTTATGGCGCAGACGGCCTAGAACTCCTGGGTTCGACATGGCGATCTCCGTCGGAGGCTCCAAAAAGCGAGGAAAGCGAACCTCTGCAGTTAAGACAATCGATCAACGATGACATCGTCCTCAAGTAAGGCGATCGCCTAGAAAGTGAAGGTCGCAGAAACTCATACCTGGCACCGAGAGATGTCTCGGGAAACGGAATAGTCGAGCCGACAACCAACGGCTCTCCTTATTGATCCGAGTGGCGTCAAGGTCGTCGTCCGACAAGTTCCTTATCCGCTCCCAGACAACGAGAAAGTCAAAAGGCAGCTCCTCGATCGCCGGAATGTGAAAACCTGCAAAACCGAAATCAAATTAGATCAGTCCAAAATGCATCCAAACGAAGGGAGAGTCTAAACCCTTACCGGGATTCCTCTCCCGAAATTCTGGGATCTCCACCGCCCGTAGGATTGTCGCTCGCCGAAGCTCTCCACTTGCCGGTGACCCAGAACCACTTCGTCTGATCGCCCCGCATCTTATTCGGGACTCCATGAATCACCCGACCAGATCGGCCTTGAATATGGTAACCGCCGACCAACCCTTTATGAGCCGTCAGTTTAAACAAATGGTTCATCTCCAACGGCGATGGGAGGCGGTACAGGCGGTGACCGCCGAAAAGGGTGAGAGTGCAGTTAATTTGGAGCCAGGCGTTCGGCGTCAGCTGAAGTGGCGCCACATTCCAAGCGGCCAACAGATGGGAGACAGCAAAGGATAGAGGGAAGCGCAGCCCGGCCTCCATAATCGCCTCATTCACGGTGACCATACCCATCGGAGGCTGGTCGCCTCGTTCATTCTCCGCCGGCGCGAACATGTCCACATCTGAAGGAACATGGAATCTTGTCCTCCAGACGGCCAGATCTTTCCTGGTCGTCGAACTCCGTATCTAGCCAAGCGACCACAATGATCGTTGCGCAGTACGGTACTGCGACCGTTTGGGAAGCACATAGGGGTAGGCGACCGAGTATCCCCGGAAATCGAATCTCGGAGTAGGACCGGCCAACTTCTCCATTATTTCAGCAAAGGCCTTATAGGCCCGACCGAAAGCGCTATGTTGCTCCCAGTAAGCCCTAATCGCCAGATCTCTCTCAATTTGCGATCGTCTTTCTTCAGCAGCCGTCTCCTTAGCAACATCAGCCTCATTGAATAAAGCCTCGACTTCAGCCGGGTCAATTCCGGCCCGAATAGCTTCAGCCGCCGTCTCCAGGTGGAAGACGGAAGAAGATTCTCCCTGGACAGTCGATGTCCCGGAGGCAGAACTGGTACCCGCTCCACGTGATGATGAGGTTCCGGCCATTCTCAAAAACAGAAAAGGAGAAAAGGATTTTTCTTACCCTAAAGGGAAATCGAACGACGATCGGCACTAAGATCCTCAGAAAATTCGACAGCAAGTCCTTCTTTCTCCAATAAGTACGCGTGAGTGAAACTGCAGCACCGCGCCCCTTTTATAGGAGAAGGCAGGGACCCATTTGCAATAAGGGAAAATCTCAGGGGTCGGATCTCAAACGACGCATTAATTGACCCCCTCGAGACCCGCGTACGCGTCTTTTCAAGGACGCGTCAGCCGAGGAGTCATTAATGACCGTTGGCGTCCTCCAATAGAAGCCCGACACGTGCGCGGAGACTTTTCCACACCCATTGTTGTTTCCCGCGCAGTTTAGCGGCCAACCAGGTCGTCCGAATCCAGAGTATATCAGCTCAAAGACGATCGCCAGTTCAATGAAACGCAAAGTCGCTCGTCAAAAGTTCAGCGATCGCCAAGAAAGCCACCTCACCCCACGTTTCCAACGTATGAGCGAGCTGGGGGGCAATTGTTGTGTCACGATTTATTCATTCCGACAGTCGATCGACTGTAAGGCCGAGCGACCAAGTCAATTCCAGTCAAACTTTGGCTAGCTCGCCTAATCGAAGATATCAGACCACCATCAGGTACCCAGCGATCGAATCCCAAGGCGATCGCCATTTGGCAGCTGGCGACCAACTCTAGTATCCGGCTAAGGATGGTCGACCTACGTCCCGAGCAGGGATGATCGCCCGTCAAAGTCATCGAGGACTGGATCTCAGAAAAGCACCCACGTGCAGATCCACCAAAGGCGCTGACAAGATCTTCGCTAGCAGATAAGATCTTTTGCTGACAGACAAGACCTTTGACCACAGCTGTCACCTACCGGCGCGTGCGCCGAAAGTTGTCAGTGGGACCACTCGTGACAGCAACTCAGGATGCGTGTAAGCTCCCCATTGGACCGTACAGTTGACTGCCAGCAACTCCTGCAGACTTTGAGGGGACAAGCCCATGTGCTAAAAGACGATCGCCCGATTATTATAATGCAGAAAAGGCAATCGCCCGGCAAACTCAAGTCCTATAAATAGAGAACCTCCTCCTACTGGAAAAAGTTTCCGAGTTCATTTGACTTACATTCAGAACTCATTCTCTCACATTCCGATACATTCACGGAAATACAGTAGAACATACATATCATCAAGCTCCCGGTTATCTCATCGGAATCCATCTCAAGACTTCTCTCTCCGAATCTCTCGTCCAGAACACGATCGGCAGAAGCAGCAAGTCTCCACTAGACAGATTCCAAGGGATTCACAAGCCCAGGAGCCCAAGCATCCAGCTAAATACTCGCCGTGAGAGACCGTCGATCTCTCTCCGTCGCGACTGTTCATCTCCTTTGTTACAAGAACTCACAGAGCATCAAATCTGGTTCTTCCGGCAATCTACACGCTCACTAGATAAGATAACAAGAATCTTTACACTCATTGTAATTGTATTCTTACATTAGTACTTGTATCTCCGAATATTGGTATTAATAATATCTCGCGAGAGCATTCAAGCCCGGGACTAACAACCCCGGCAAATCTTGTGTTATTTATCTTTCTCACGGAAGTGCTCTTGCATTTGTTTGCTATCCCATCCATTCCAGCAATATCTATCTCCGGATAATATTTTGGGTAGCAACACCAGGTATCCTCCTCTAGAATGTCCTGTAACAAAAAGATTAAGTAGATTTAGGTCCCCTTTGATTTTTGGGTCCATGATTGTTAGTTCCTCTTGGTACCCAAGTTTTCCTGGCAGCAATTGGTTTAATGTAGGACATACTCGGTACAGTGTTGTGATATCTACGGGGGGCATATCCGTAGTTGTTATAACCATGATAATTATTATGCATGAAAAATTCAGGATTATTATTATTAATCCAGTACGAGTGCCGTCTTGGAGGTGGAGCCATTTTCTTAGGCCTAACAGCTTGCCTTCTGGGTCTCCAGTTGGATTCCTAATGCTGTTGTTGATACTGAACCGGCATCTGCTGTCTCGAGGGATAACGGGGCTCCTGTATCCAATACCTCGGCGTGCTGTACTGATAGTACTTCCGTGCGGGCCTTTGGTGGTTGGATACAGTCTTCCTTCTGAACGACTGTTGGCGCTGTTGATATGCTCTGGGAGAATGCTGTTGAGTGCGCCTCACAGGTTGGAACGGCTTATGATTCTGCTGTCTGGAATAGGATTGTGGGGGCGGAATAGCAGCCTTCGGTTTTCTCGATACAGTAGGTTCCTTCACGGGACTAGGGATTTCTTCCGATTCTGGAATGTGTTCCACACTCTTGACGAACACTGTACTAGTTTTCCCTTTGTTTGAACATGAGTTGTATCCTAAGCCACTTTTATCATGAGCATTTTGCCCAGTACTCAGAATTTCTTCCATTCTTTTGGATGATTTTTCGAACGATTTCAGAGTGGTCTCAAGTTCAGTTTCTCGCTTTTCGAGAATTATGATTTTGGTTTGAAGTAGAACCAAATCATTTGTCTTACTCTCGTTGTGAGTTTTAGCCTCACTTAGTTCATGAGCAAGTTGATGTTTGCTCTCCATGAGTTTTTCAAAATCGACCTTGCTGGTTTCACAATCAAGAGACATATTTTCATAATTTATTTTCAGCAAGTCATTTTCATCTTTCAGCTCTAAATTAGTTAATTGAAGCTGTATATTCTCAGTTTTTAGTGTCTCATGGGCCTTTTGAATGTTTTTAAATTCATTCATCATGTTTTCAAAAGTATGAGATGCATTTGACAGAATAGCTGAGGTTGAACTTACCTCATCGTCGCTGTCTTCACCTTCTGGAATGTCTTTGGCCATAAAGCACATATATGCTTTATCATCGAACTCATCGTCAGATGAATCACTTTCAGTGACCACCTGAAGACATTCTGCTGATTTGGATGGTGTGGGGGAGGCTTCTGATTCTCCAATCAGGGCCTTGAGCTTGTCTTTCCAAGCACGTCTTCTTTCATCTCTCTTTTGTTGCTCGGCCTCCGGCAATCTTTGGACTTTGGGATGAGGACATTTATTTGCATAATGCCCTGTTTTCCTGCAATTATAGCACAGGTTAGCATCACCAGATTATGTTTCGGTACTTACCTTGTGGACAGGTTTGGGCCTGTCGGGAGTCTTTCCAGACTGTTTGATGAACTTTTTGAATTTATGCATGAGAAGCGCCATTTCATCTTGAGACAGGATGTCGTCTGCCACCGGCATTCTTGTGACTAGGCTTCACGAGCCGGGCATGATGTGTCGACTTCGATACGTCTGACTAGAGCTGTGACCTTTGAAGGAGATTCTTCAGCTTTCTCTCTTCTGTCAATATCATACTCAAAAGCTTTGAGGTCAGAGAAGAGATCAAAAGTAGATATTTCATTAAGATTACAAGATACACGCATAGCTGTGGTCTTAATGTCCCATCGGGCAGGGAGAGATCTGAAAATTTTTAAGTTCTTCTCCTTTTGGGTATAAATTTTGCCCAACGCTTCAAGTTCACCAACAATACCAGTGAATCTGAGGTCAAGTTCCTTAAGTGTCTCAGTTGGTTTCATTTCAAAAGATTCAAATTGCTGAGTCAGTTTTGAAATCTTGTTTTATTTTGAGAGCTCAGTTCCCTCACAAATCAACTTGAGTTTATCCCAGATTTATTTGGCTGTTTTGCAGCTCTTTACCTTCGAGAACGTGCCTTTGTCAAGAGTGACAAATAACGCGTTCTTAGCTACGTTGTCAAGGTTTGCTCGCTTTCTTTCATCTGTGGTCCATTGCTCGCGATCCTTCTCGAGCATCTCAGCATGGGCTTGGCCTTCAATCCTTGCGGCCGTGTTCACCTTCATGATCTTGATAGGACCATCATGTATAACAAAAATCATCTCTTCGTGCATTGCTGCAAGATGAGCCTCCATTCTAATTCTCCAGTCGTCAAATTCGTTAATAGAGAACATAGGGACTTTGTTAATCATAGAAGTATCCATGTGATAATACAGGAATGAAAGAGACTGTTTTGAAAATAAGTGATTTGGATCTGATTCGGTTAAAAATACGACTGATTCTTTTTAGAATCAACCTCTCTGATACCACTTGTTGGCCACTAAGTATACTGGATACATTTTGGGAAATAGTTTAAACAACAAACTGTATGGATTTTAAATCTGAGTGCGTAGCGGAAGTCTTGGATACAGTAGGTTGATGTGGATACAGCAACTAAATGTATAGAGTATACTTAATTAATCACAGTAATTAAAACAGTAAAAGCTGAATGTAAATAACACAGTAATTAAAGTGGTTCGAGGTAAACCCCTCTACGTCCACTGGTCCTCCACACAGGAGTAAAAAGTTTATTATAATTACTACGTACACAACTACGTAATTATAACAACACACACAATCAATATATCGTTCACACAGATTGATATAAAGATCTTAGCTTCAACCGTTCACACAGATTGGTTTTGAGCTAATGCTTTGACTTGCTTCTTCACACATAGTTCTGAAGCTTCGTCTTCTTCAATGCAAATCCTTCACACACAGTTCCGGAGAAGCACAGATTGTTCAGTCCACACAGGGCTGTTTGTTCAAAGTATAGAACAGATGGGGAACAACAATTTTGACTTTAAGAGCTTTCAGCTGATGAAGTGTTGTTCAGAATGATGAGCACTGTATATCTCTTTTGATCTGAGTTGCAGTAAGCTTTGGAGATATGTTTTGCTCTGATAATAATTTCGATAGCTTGGGTAACTGATCTTCAGCATCTTGATGTGATATATATAGTCTTTGAAATATATATCCGTTGAGATGTATCCGTTTGAGTGAGATTTCGTTCCAACGGGATTATAACACGATCCGGATTTAGCGGGATTTGAAGATCTGTTGACTGACAGTATTTAAATACTTTATCCTTGAGTATTTAAATACTTCTTTATTCAACGGGACTTGACTTCTGGAGATTCCTTCTTTGTCCTGTTGTGAGCTGTACGGAAGATAACTGTATTTGAGTTTCGAGACAGTTTCCATACTTGGTCTTTTATAAGACTTCTTGCTGTACTGAAGGGCTTCACAATATGCTGATTCGAGGCAGGTCTTCGATACAGGATAATGCCTCAATGCTTCGATACAGTTTCCTTTACTGTATGCGGATTGGCATATATGTCAAAACCTCTTTATCAAATACCGTTCGATACAGGGATTGGATATCCCGGTTGTTTCGATACAGGGTTCTTGTTTTCCCAACATAGAGTATGGCAAGATACTCGGTAAAGAATCATCTATATAAGTAAGAAGTGAGGGCCACTTCATGAAATACACTTATGAATCCAAAGGGGTGTCCAAGGCCCACAAAGGACACAAAACGTGAGAACAGATGAGGTTGAGGTGTTCAAGTGTTAGCAGCATTGTCTCGGTGCACGCCGTGGAGAAATAGTTCGAAGAATCACGCCACTAATCCACCTATGCACCCGATGATGTTAAGTATAGAAGGTTCAAAGCCACGAACTACATATCCTTATACTCTAACGCCTCTTGAGGACTGAGCTTACGTATGTACATTGCATTTGGGATATTTTCACTCATGTGGGGGATTGTTAGAATCGTTAATGTATTTAAATTTATTTGTAAAATTAAATATCATAGGATCGATCTACGTTCTGAGTAGATGATCGTGGTATATTCACATTCTCTAAACCGATTCTCGGTGAGTGAAAAATAGTGAATTAAAGTTTGTCACTTAATTGTGGATTAATGAGAGATGGCTATCCCACATTGATAAATGAGATATCATTATTCAAGTATATATGGAGTTTTTATTATACATATATTAATTAATAGCACATGTGATGGGCTTAAAGCCCACACGTGCGCGCCGCCGCCGCCCGCTCGCCTCGACCTCGGCCGCGAACCGTGAGCTGCATGCCGCATGCCATGGACCATGGACTGTGAACCTTGGACTTGGACTTGGTCTTGGTCTTGGTCTTGGTCTTGGTCTTGGATCTTGGATCTTGGAAATTGATCTTTGGGTGGTCTTTGGGCTGGTCTTTGGGCCTGGTCGTGGGGCTTGGCCTTGGGCTAGGCCTTGGCTTGCTTAAAGATTTTTTGGACTAGCTCAACAATGTTGGTAGGCTCGTATGTGCACATAAGGATGTCCAGATACATCCCTCGAGCGGTCAAGGAGATGAATACAATCTAGGTGTGTGCTGACTGTTCAAGTTCAGTCAGAACATCGCAGTAATCTTCCAGGCGTGATGCGGAGTAAATGGTTGTTTTGAGTTCTGTAACTCCTGCCTTTTTGAATTCTGAAACTCCTGTATCAATGCAGCATGAATGCCTGCATTATGACAGGCATTAGTGGCTGTGTTAAATCCCTGCAGGTGTGAGATGGCCTATAAATAGGCATGCATCTCATTTGCATCAGTACATAGTTTCTGCATACATAGTCTCATAGTCGGCTTCGTCCTCACCTCGTTCCAGTTCGTAGGAGCTCGTGGGTTTTGTGCTGCTACTACCTTCGAGACACTGCCGTTTTTTTGGAGTCGAACCGTCAGAATCGAGAGTACTACCGGGGCGTATTTTGTCTTGCGTATAGAGGATTTCTCAACCCGATTTTTTCTATTTTTACCTATAATTTCAATTCAGTTTCGAATTTTGTAATTTCTGTTTTTTTGAGTTGTAATTTGGTTTCGAGTTGTAATTTATTTTCGCCCAGCAAGTTTTACGAATAAATTTCCAACAAAGAGTTCATTACTCTTCACCGTACTATTCGGCCCCCTTCTAGTGGCGGTACCTACCAAATAATACCTAGTGAACAACTAAACTAAGTGCTTAACATGCAAGTAAATGAAAATAATTAACTAAGTCAATTAAGAAAAACAAGAAAAAGAAAGCAACTAGGGAAAGTAATTAAGAAAAGCATTAAGGAAATTAAAACCAACACATCAAAGCATGAAAAAAAAAATCAAATCTGTAGCTGAAAAGCATTACATAGAAAAGCTTGTTAAAATCCTTAGAGTGCGTACAAGAAACAAAATTATGATAATCAAAGAAACTAAATATAATAGAGTTAGGATCATGCGAGACTGATCTGGGTTGAGACTTTGCATCACAAGCGGGGGTGTGGGCCAAAAGCTACTGTACGAGGCTAATTTAATCTCGGGTCTTGGGGCATGCATTAAACCAAGTTCAACCCATAACCAGAAAGAGTGTCACACGAAGAAGGTATCAATTATTACCTCAACCTTAGCTCAACCTTGGCTCCTGTTATTATTATTATTATTGTTATTACTATTATTGTTATTGTTGTAGTTTTTGTTGTCGTGATAGCTATTATCACAACCAATATAAGATGTTTTAGAGGCTAGTCACAAGATTGATACCGATTCTCACGAGATTAATGTCGGAAATGATACTAATACTCACGACATTAATGCATTATAAGTGTGTAGTGAACCTCTCATCAAAGAAAGGAAATGGTTTTTGGTTCATAATGACTGTAAATAGAGGGAGATAAGATTCGGGGAGACCTTGTAAGAGTCAGAGAATATAGGCTTGATCATTGCACTATTTATACCAGTAAGAGTATCTTCCAAGGAGTTCATCATCACTTTTCAATATCTGAAATAGAGAAGGATCTTTTTTTGTAAATATGAAGGATGTTAATTACGTTTCATAGCACGATGTCACGGGGTGGGGTTTGAGCATTCGAAAGATCCTCGGACCCGTGCGGCACTAGACTAGAATCGCCTCGATCTCTAGCTAGTAAGCCTAACCCATCTCGGCCTATCCCGGCCCGTATCGGCCCATTCCGGACCGCATCGGCCCGAACATTTAGTTCCATCTCTGCCACGTTCCAGACTCTTTCCGAACCTCCTGGACCATGCTGGTACGCTCCTAGCTGTTCCCGGTCGAGTCTTCCCTACTGAGTGACTCCTCAACTTTTCAATGTCCACTGTCCCCACAAGGCTATATTTCTTTAAGCCCATTATAGGGGGAGGGTCTCTCCTGCACCTCACGCGCGTGCGCCCGCGCACGTCGACCGCGCCCGGCATCCCAAGCCCGCATCCGGCCGCCCAGATTGAGTCGTGTTCCCCGACTCGGCCTAGTCCTGTCGTCATGCCATGTCCCACATGACCCTTGCTCGTCCGGTCTTGCCCGCCCCCCATGCGCTGCCGGACAGTCCCGCACTTGTCCCGATCGTAATGCCCTGTGGGCGATCCGCTTTCCATAGCGGCGTCAGTGCTCTTCCCAATGTTTCCTCGCATGATTCTCCATCCGATCACGCCGTCCCGAAGGCTGAACCTCCACATCCAGCCCGATGCCATCCATGGCGTCCTGCCCGCGCCTGTCCCTCTGCACCCTGTGCGACCGTCTACGCACACATGTCTCGCCGTCGACTTTAGGCCGTGACATTCTCCCCTGTCCATTTCGTCGATGCCGTCGTCGACGTGATGGCCCCTCGATGAACCGAATTGCTCCAAGGTGGTAAGTCGGCTCCTCCTTGAGATTCCTTACGTACTTGATTGCCGACATAGTTTGTTCTGAAGGCTCTGTGATCAAGTGGATTACCTACGGCTTGTCTTGATCACACACGTACAACGCCCTCTTGTGCGGAACCAGGCCAACATTATTCTTCCTCAGGAAGTCCATGCCCAGTATTATGTCCCGATCATCCATGCTCGTCACCTTGAAGTGCACGAACGGTTCCCACATGCCAATCTTCAGTCACACCTCATCGGCGACTCCTGTGACCCGAACGTCTGGTGCATTATTCTACTTCATTCAGCCCCGTGCTTCGATGACCTGAAGCCCCAACCTCTGTGCTTCAGCCTCGTCAATGTAGTTGTAATCGGCCCCTGTCTCGACCAACGCCTTGATGGGTTTCCCGTTGATCAGTCATGTCGCATACATCAGGTTTCCCTCAAGCGGTGCTCTTTCCTACGATGCCGTCCCTATGGTTGAGTTCAATACTTGAAGCGCCATCAATGTTCCCTAACCCTCGGCATCGTCCTGTGCCTTCGTGTATTCCAAGGCGTCTAACTTCGGGAAATTCAAGCATTGCCTCGTCGAATGCTCCATGCTCCAGCAAATCTCGCATTTCTTCTTCTTCGGACATGCTGCTATGAGATGGTCTGCACTCCCGCACCCATGTAAAGTCCGAGTCCACCCTGACTACTTGCCGTCCTTGGGCCTGACCATCCTCGTGCCCCTATCCGCATTACTCTAGTACGACTTGTACTGCGTATCGATGCCATCCTCGTCCCTCCTGGACTTCCGGCTCTCCACGACTGGTTTTAACTCGATCAGCCGCTCTACTATCGCAATCGCCTCGGACACGTTCTGTGCCTTGTCCCTCTGCACCTCCAACTTTGCCCACGGTTTTAGTCCATCAATGAACGCGAACAAAGCCTCCTGCTCACTAAGACTAGGCAACTCCAGCACGATCTCCTAGAACTCCTTCACATAGTCCTTGATCGTCTTGTTGTGCGTCAACTGCTTCAACCTAGCCCGAGCCTCAAACTCAACATTCTCCGGGTAAAAATGCCGCTTGAACTCGGCCTTGAAATCCTCCCATGTCTCCATCCGACATGTAGCATGCACGATCTCTATTTCTTGCCTTCTCCACCACAGCAGCGCCATATCGGCTAAAAAGAATGGAGCCGTCTGCAACTTGGTCGCATCATCCGTTATACGCGATGCACCAAAGTAACGCTCCATGTTCCATAGGAAGTCATACACTTCCCTACCATTGCGCGATCCTTGGAACGAACACGCCCGGGGGATGTCAAATCGATGCGGTGCCGCACCCCGCTGGTCCCTGCCATGGGCCATCGCACTTTCGTACAGTGCTATCATTCCCTCAATGGTCTCGATCCTCTCATTGATCTCCTCTCGAAAGGCTGTGATCATGTACCAAACCTCATTTCTGATAGCCTCAAGGATCTCCTCGCACATGTCACGTCTCAACGCATTAAGGGTGCCCATCACCCGGTTCTCAAGCTCCTCCAATGACTCGCTCATTTCCGCCACCTGATCGGCCACTCTGCTCCACGCCTCGAGAGCATCCTCGTGCTTGCCCATAGTTTCCTCCAGTCGAGCCACTTGTGCTTCCATGGCAACACCTCTTTCCACAGACTTGTCCCTAGAGCCTCTCTTGGACTTGTCCTTCTCCAGGTCGGGTTGAACTTTGGTGACGCAGGACGTAGTCTCCATCAGACCTCCTTGCACAAAACCTCTCAGCAATGTCTCAATGTGGAAGCTCCTAGAACCACTAGCGCGGCTCCGATACCACTTGTCATGGGGTGGAGTTTGAGAACTCGAAATCTCTTCGAACCCGTGCGGCATTAGACTAGAATCGCCTCGATCGCTAGCTAGTAAGCCTAACTCACTCGGTTACTAAGTGTGTAAGAATGGGTTTAACACTTGGGAGTTGAGAGTAAAACACTTCACTATTTCCACAAACACTTTACAAGTATAAGAAACTTCTATCTCGATCTCCTCATTTGGAGGCATCCAGAACATCCTACAACTTTACACTATTCAAGTATACTCTAGAAACATCCATACTTGTCTCCTTACATACAAGACTTACAAACATATTTCTAGACTTTTCTACAAGTCCCTAAGTAGTTTCACCCTTCTAGGAGGTTCCTAGAAGGCTCTTCCTCCATCCGGGCGCCCCGACCCATCTCGGCCTATCCCGGCCCGCATCGGCCCGTCCCGAACCGCATCGGCCCAAATATTTAGTTCCATCTCTGCCACGTTCTAGACTCTTCCTGAACCTCCTGGACCATGCTGGTCTGCTCCTAGCTGCTCCCGGTCGAGTCTTCCCTGCTGAGTGACTCCTTAGTTTTTCAATATCCACTATCCCCACAAGGCTATATTTCTCTAAGCCTATTATAGGGGAGGGTCTCTCTCATACCTCGCGCATGCGCGCCCGCGCACGTCGGCGACGCCCAGCATCCCAAGCCCGCATCCGGCCACCCAGCTCGAGTCGTGTTCCCCGACTCGGCCTAGTCCTGTCGTCGTGCCATGTCCCACACGACCCTTACTCATTCGGTCTTGCCCGCGCCCCCTGCGCTGCTGGATAGTCCCGCACTTGTCCCGATCGTAATGCCCCATGGGCGATCCGCTTCCCACAGCGGCGTCCATGCTCTTCCCACGGTTTCCTCGCGTGATTCTCCGTCCGATCACGCCGTCCCGAAAGCTGAACCTCCACATCCATATCGATGCCATCCATGGCGTCCTGCCCGTGCCTGCCCCTCGGCACCCTGTGCGACCGTCTGCGCACACATGTCTCTCCATCGACTTTAGGCCGTGACAACGAGCAAGATTATTAATACAAAAATTAGCATCAACAGAATGTCAAATAATACTAGTAGGAGTTTCCAACAATTATATTTTTCACAAGCTTATTAATATCGGAACAGAATATAACCAACGTTATATAATGTAGTCAATAGCAAACCACAGTCTCAAGCAAAATTTGAGCGATTGTTTTAGCATTGAGATGACTATAAGACAAAGTAAGAGCGACAGATATCCATAAACGTACTACATCAAATTTATAGTTCGGATCTTGATCAGTGAGTTTAAAACCACACACCTATGTGGCGCCAGTCACTTATTATAATATATTTAATAGAAAAAGGCACAAATATTGGTGAGGGGTTGGATGAAAAAGGCACAAATATTGGAGAGGTGTCTTTTTGTTAACATAAAACAACATTACTCCAATGCCTCAATGGCTCTCGCAAAAAGCGGGGTAAGGGGGATCGGATGTACGTAGCCTTACTCCTGTCTTAACACAGAGAGGCTGTTTCCGGATGATCCAAAATAAAATTTGCATCGAGAATTGCATGGAATGACTAGTAGTTCATGAGAAAAAGAAGAATGAAAGAATAATAGATACTGAACCTCGACAAAGACGGTAGGGCTATGAATAGGGCAGAAGCACTTATCTTTAATTGTTTATTTATAAAGTATATATCAAAATAAATTTAATTATTCATTCTTTTATTATATTTGTTGGAAATTGGTTTACAAAAAATGTATTTTGAACCAATCTAATGATAATAAAATATTTAATTCTTGTGAATTAAATGTTCAATTTTGAATCTACTCTAAACATAAAATTTTATTTTTCTCAAAATCGATTTTGAGTGAGTAAGAAATAAAGGATTAAAGTTGGCTATCTAATTGAGTTTAATAAAGAGTTAAGTGAGATATGAACCCCACAGTGAAAAAATATAGCCTTCTTGACTAACTTATTAGTAAGAAGGTGTATGAGTAGTTCAACAAGCTAGTAGTCTACACTAGTGAGCCAGCGATGCGAAGCCCTCATACGCGTGCGTGCCGCTGCCGCTGCCCGCGCGACGGCTCACATGGGCATGGGCACAGGCTCGCGCTCGGTCCTGTAACCTTGGATCTTAGTCCTTGGCAATTGGACTTTGCTCTAGACTTGGGCCGTGGGGCTTGAAGATTGAGGATTGAACTGAAACAATTATAGTTTTGCAGTCAGGCCTTAAGAGGCCAGTAATGAATGTCATTATAAGAAGTATTGGATGTCATAATGGCTGCAAAACCTCCGCCTGATGAAATTATGGACCCTATAAAAGGGGTCATCTCAGCATCTTCCTCACATATTCCTTGCTCATTTCATGCCCAGTTTCATGCAATCAAAAGTTCGATGGAGTTTTGAGTTTTAAAGAGCACCTGACTCAGAAACACAACAATTGTATCTTGAGGACATATTGCATGAGTCTTCCGCTCTTATATAAGGGCAAAATTATCTTATGGAAAGAGTTCCACTGGCCTCTACTACTTTGTATTTCATTCCAGTTTTTTTTATTTCACTAGAATTGTAATAGGTTTCCTATATGTGTAATTTTTATTGTAATTACATTGTTGGAAATTCAAAGAACCAACAATCTTGAGATAGTTTTATATTTTCTGTAACTTCCTATGGCTATCGATGTCGATACTTCCACTACTGCTGTCGCCGCTGCCAACGTTCATGTTGCACCTATTATTGCAGTGTAGGCTGAGAAACCCGAGAAGTTCTCGGGTGATGATTTCAAGAGATGGCAGCAAAATGTGTTATTTTATCTTACTACCTTTGGAGCTTGTTGTTCTCAAGGATGATTCTCCTGTGGTTAGTCAAGCGGAACTGGTTGTATGAGGCGTTTTATTTACGATCAGTGGTATAACAGTGACTTCATGTGCCGTAATACAATTTTGAACGTACTTGTTGATTCTCTGTGCAATGTGTACTGTCATATTGACCTCCAAAGAGATCTAAAATTCTTTGGAAGAAAGGTACATAACTGGTGATGCTGGAACGAAGAAGTTCGTGATCGGACGCTACCTGGACTCTTAGATGATAGACTTCAAATTGTTATTGAATCCAACGGTTTCAATTAATTGTGCATGAAATCAGTGTTGAGGGAATGATTCTACCTGAACCGTGTTGTGGGAATGGTAATTTAGAAGTTTCCTCCTAGTTGGAAGGACTTCAAGAATTAGAAGCCAAAGCTAATTTTTTTGAACATGGATCCTCTACCAATAAGAGGAAACTGGGCCACTTTCAAGACAAAGGGAAAGGTCTTTAATGCAAAGAAATTTACTGAAAACTGCCACAACTGTGGCGAGCTGAACCACAAAGCAGAAGACTATCGCTTGCCAATTAATTTAACTGGTCAGCAAAATGTGGCGAGTTGCTAATGTGGTTGAACATGGCAATGTGGCACGTATCCAGAGCTGTCAGTTATGGTTGAGGAGATGGACGAAGAGGTCTCAACTATGGTGATTGAAAGCAATATGGTGGAAAATCATCATGCCTGGTATGTTGACACTGGGTCTACTCGTGATGTTTGTTCTGATATGGATATGCTATCTTCCTACACTGTTATTAATGGTAGGGAATTACATATGGCAAACTCTTCCTTCTTCTGTGATTACATAAGAAATTACATATGGCAATAATAATAAGAATAATAATAATAACTTTGTGCCGGGTCGTGCGGTGATTGAAGCCGCACAACGTAAATGCGTCAAGTACGAGGCTAAATGCTCTGATATGGGATATGGGTTTCTCCCCTTTTCATTCTCTTCTTTTGGAGAACTTGAGAAGGATGCGGTGGCCTTACTAAAACGTATCCGAAGATTCTCGGTGACTCAAGACATTGGAGCACATGCTGCTGCTCATATTTTTAGTAGGGTTAGCTTCGCTATAGCTAGAGGAGTGGAGGCTCAGATTGTTTCTCGGCTCCCCACTAATTTCTTGTAAACCCTATGAGTTTCTAATAAAATTTAGTATTATGATGATAATAATAATAATAATAATAATAATAATGGAAATGCTTCCTTTTTTGTTTATTTGCTCGAATGTTCAGATTTATGGCATTCTAGATTAGGACATGTTAGTCTAAAATCGATTAAAAGACTAATTAATCTAGAATTGGTTCTAAAAACTCATGTTGAACTTAACAGAAATGGGAAGTGTGTTTTGAAGAGAGATTGACTAAATTGCCTTTTCATTCAGTCAAAAGAACACTACTCCTCTGGGATTAATTCACAATGATGTATGTGATTTAGAATTTGTGGAAACTATAGGAGGTAAAAAAGTACTTCGTCACCTTTATAGATGATTGCACAAGATATTGTTATGTATTTCTTTGGAGAAGCAAAAATTAAGTTGAGGTCCTTAAAATGTATAAAAATGAGGTTCAAATCAATTTAATCATAAAATAAAGACAATGCGACTGAGGAGACGAGTATGTAGCACCATTTGAACAATTATGCACTGATTCATGTATAATTCATCAAACCACTATTTTTTATGCTCCCCACTCAAATAGAGTTGCCGAGTGGAGAAACCGAATCTTGTAAGAGACGATGAATGCATTATTAATAAGTTCACGGTTGTCACTGAATATGTGGGGAAGCTATGTAATACCCCCAAGTTATTCAGGGTATATTACAGCGTCGTGAGCCCCACCGTGGGACCCACAAGGCTATTTTACGTGGAACCATGAACTTTGACCGATAAGGTCCAAGTACAATCAAATAGAAGGCGACCAAAAATGGTATTCAAAACAATATACAATAAATCCGAATACAACACATCAAGAATCAATACTGCGGCAACACAGGCCGAAACCTCAAGGAATACGAAAATAGTACTCGAGTACTCAAAAACCATCCAAGTACAACATCACTGAATGGAAGAAATACAAAACATAACCAGAGACAAAACACATCATCACACTTGCCCATCATCTTCATGCCGACCCGGTACGTGCCTCTCCGTTTTCCTGGATCCTGAAATACATGAAAGGTATTTCCCCCATAAAGGGGTTAGCCGTCGAATAGCCAGTACAAGTATATCGAATATGAAATACAATACTTCTCGACAATAAAGTAAATGCAATCATTATTTCATCAATTCAAGACTAGTATTCCAGAATAACTAAATCTCATTTCAATACATACATGATTAACCATGGAACCGCACCAAAGGCAACGGAACCCTCTGAGGCCCCGTCGGACCCTCCCAGAGTGGCTAACCCAAACTATTTATGGAACCGCACCAAAGGCCATGGAACCCTCTGAGGACTCGTCGGTCCATCCCAGAGTGAATATATACAATCATACAATTCATATACCTCAGTTTCAAAGTCGAGAACGTATAATCATAACCATATACTTGTCTTTGAGACATCGAGAATCGGAAGGAAAAGAGTATAAATTCGGTAGGTCCAAGAACGCACTTCCAGCACCTAAACAATTCGTAAGGAACATGGTAATCAATAATCCATACTCAGATCACACGAAGAAACTCCCGAAACCCGCCTACGATTCACGAAACTACAAGGATAATTACTTAGAGGTTTGAAAATCACCCAAACCCTCTCAAGTCCGAACAAGGTACAAAACAATCCATATAATCGTAGGGGAAATATGGGTACGGGGTAGATACATCATAATCTCAAAGGTCTTAAGCTTCAAAACGAATAAATCGGACGAATCTAAGAAAATCCGCAAAAATTCCAAAAACTAGGGTTCTAAAGATTTTACCTTGATTTGGAAGATAGAAATGGATTAGATGTTGTGTAATCTTTGTTATTCAACCAAAGATGATGATAGCTGGAGAATGATCACTTCCAAACGCTCCAAATCATCCTCTCCCGAGCTCTCCCATCGAATTGAGTGAAAAAGATGAAGAATGACAAATGCAGGGTCAACTGTCCTTTATATACTGCGCTCAGTCTAGTGCACGCTACGCCTCAATATTAGCGTGTGCTAATGGGGTCACCCGATAGTCCAGTGGATTCTGCCAGCATCGTTAGCGTGCGCTATGTATACTGTAGCGTGCGCTAACGCCTTCCTCTAGCGTGCGCTATCCGAGAGTCGGCGTGCGCTACCTAGTAGTTGTTGCCCAGAAATAGGAGTCCAGAACCTACTGTCCTATGCCCTGCTCGAGCCTTAGCGTGAGCTACTGTGATTGATTAGCATGCGCTACTACTACAGCTAGCGCGCGCTATCTTCTACACATATCGTGCGCTACGAGTTCTCCATTCCAGTCCAGTACCTACTGGACTGGCTGCCTCAAATAACTAGTAGCGTGCGCTAATACTGACAAATAGCATGTGCTACTAGTACTTAAATAGCGTGCGCTATAAAGGAAATGTAGCGTGCGCTACGCCTCACACACAGGTGATAACATCGCATACAAGATCCAAAGCAGCAACGATCCGAACAAGAAAGAGTAAATCCCAAATGATATGAACTCCAAGGTCAATCTCAACTTACTAAACACTTACAACGAGTGTCAAAAATCACAGAAGTACCAAAGCGGAAAATTTACAAAAAGTACGGGTATTACAAGCTATTCCGACAACTAACCACATTCTAAATAAAGTACCATATAAAGAAAAGGATAAAACTCTTTATGAATTACGGAAGGGGAGCAAGCCTTCTTTCAAATATCTTAAAGTGTGGGGGTGTTTGGCTAAGTTTGAAGTATCTGAAACAAAATAAGTAAGAATTCATCCAAAGACAACTGATTGCATATTCATCGATTATGCATATAGCAGTTGTGCATGTCGGTTTCTGATTCATAAATCTAGAAAAACTATTTTCTTTGAAAACATTTATCCTTTCAAAGAAAGGATTGTCACAAGCACGAATAAACAAACTCTTGAAATTGCAAGTAGTTCAAGTCCTATGAAAAAAGCAAAGACAGAGTAAGGGAGCTCGACAGGCTAAGTCATTCGGTCCTAATTCTGGGACTTATAAAATTGATGATGATCCAAGTACGATACAGGGATCTTATACTAGTCCTGATGCTTTTTTTTTTAGGAATCTATTTATGATGAAATGGATTTCATCATGTAAAATTATAATTCGGAACTGGTTGATCTCCACCAGGATGCAAGCCTTTACGATGTAAATGGATCCTAAAGAGGAAATATAAAGATGATTGGTCAATAGATAAGTTTAAGGCACCAGTTGTTGTCAAAGGATTTAAACAAAATGAAAGCTATGATTTCTTCGATTCATATTATAGACGATATGCTGATCATGAGTAGTAGTAATTAAGTAATTGTGAATACAAAAAGGGTGTTGAGTCGCAAATTCGATATGAAGGATTTTGGTTTAGCTGATGTAATTCATGGAACTAAAGTTAGCAGAACTTCGAAAGGTATTTTCTTGTCACAATCTCATTATGTTGAGAAAGTGCTCAAGAAGGTCAATGCTTTTGCCAGTCCACCTGAAAGAACACTCATTGATACCAGTATTCACTTAAGTAAGAATGGAAGTGATCTAGTGGCTCAAGTTGAATATTTAGGAGTAATCGAAAGCCTGATGTACATTACGAATTATACAAGGCCAGATTTGGTATTTGTTGTGAACAAATTGAGCAGGTTCATGAGTAATTCGAGTAATGAGCACTTTAATGCATTGATTAGGGTTTTAAGATACTTAAAATACACCCTCAATTATGGGCTATTTTATAGTAATTATCCTGCAGTGTTTGAAGGACATAGTGATGCTAATTGGATTTCAGACACTAAAGATTCGTAATTTATAAGTAGGTATGTGTTTACAGTGATGGTGGAGCAGTATCTTGGAAATCAATCAAGCAAAATTGCGTAGCTCGATCCACCATGGAATCAAAAATTTTAGCTCTAGATAAAGCTGGAGAAAAAGCTGAATGGCTTCGTAACTTTCTTGAGGATATTCCATGCTGGAAAAAGCCTGTGTCTAGCGTTATGATCCATTATGATAGTCAAGCTGCAATTGGAAGAGCATAGAGCCTTATGTATAATGGTAAATCTACATTCATCGGAGACATAATATCGTGAGATGATTGATCAAAAATGGAGTTATATCCATTAACTATGTGAGGTCAAATGTTAATTTGGCATATGCACTCACAAAATGTCTGAATTGAGATCAATTTCATAAACTGTTAGAGAGAATGGGATTAAAATCCATATCTTGGAAGAACGATTATAGCATTAATCCAACCTTGAAGACTGGACATCCCATAAATGGGAAAATATAGCTATGAAAGTTCTATTGAAAGCACTTATTATAAATCCATCCTTATAGAACAATATAAATTCCGAGTCATGTGACTTTGGTGAAGTTAAGTCTCTGAACTTTTAATGGTTCCTTATCCTAGAAAAATAAAAGTATTGCAGAATACTTTATAAAAGGAGACCGCCTATCTAATTATGAGGATGGGCCGCCTCAAATAAATACTTAGGAAACCAAGATGTTATCCATGGTGAAAACGGGCACAACTACGAGAAGAGAAGGTGTTGAGACATTGTCGTGTAAATGTCATTAACTCGGTATACGCCAAGGAGGATCAGTTCAAGGCAGCGTGTCTACTAAGTCGCTTGTATATCCGATGATATTGTTCTAAGAAAGGTTAAAGCCATAAACTATCTTTTCAGGAAAATTGGGTATGTGAGTCTGCATTTATGCATGTATTTATTTACACTCATGTGGGGGTTTGTTGGAAATTAGTTTAAGAAAAATGAATTTTGACTCAATTTGAACCAATTTGATGATCTCGGGAATTAAATATCAAATTGTGAATCTACGTTTCGAGAAGATAAATATAGAATATTATTATCTCAAAATCAATTTCTAGCGAGTGATGAATAAATGATTAAAGTCGACCATTTAATTGAATTTAATGAAGAGTTAAGTGGATATGAAAAGTTATCCCATATTGGAAAAATATAGTCTTCATGATTAGCTTAATAGTAAGAAGGCATATGAGTAGTTCAACAAACTAGTAGTCTACACTAGTAAACCAGCGTGCGAGTCCACAAACGTGCATGTGCCGCCGCCTCCAGCTAGATGGCTCGGCACAGGCACGGGCTCGATCCCGGGCAGTAGGCCTTGGATCTTGGATCTTGTGCCTTAGACCTTAGACTTTGATCCTTGGTTCTTGGCAAATGGACTTTGGCCTGGACTTGGGCCTTGAGGATTGAGGTATTGAATGTCATAATAGCTGCAAAGCCCCCACCTCATAGAATTCTGGACCCTATAAAAGGGGTCATCTGTTCTTCATTTTGCACACAGAAAAATAAAAGTCATCGCAGCATATTCCTCACATATTCTTTGCTCATTTCGTGCCCAGTCTTCAGCACTCAAAAGTTCTCCGGAGTTCTAAGTGTCGGAAAGCACCTAACTCATAAATATAGCAAGACCTCTTGCCCAAGCCATCTTCTCTTATACCGGGCAAAATTTTCTTACGAAAAGTTCAACTTCCCTCTGCTGATTGTATTTCTTTTCAGTCTTTTTATTTCACTAAAATTGTAACAGATTGTCTATATTTGTAATTTTTATTGTAATTACACTGTTAAAAAATTATAGAATCAATAATATTTTAGTTGTTGCATGGCCTGGGCTTATTTTTCTAGGTCTAACTTAAGACATCGCATGAACTATCACAAGTATCACAAGATCAATTTATGTAAATTAAACAGAAAAAATATTATAAACTATCATAAATTCCAACGGTATTAAAATCATCACATGTCGATCGCAAACAGGCCAATTTTATAGTGCAAATATGAATTAATAAATAGCCGCTAAAAATACTTGGAAACCTGAAACATGCATAAAGTAAGAGTATTACTAAACACCCCCTCAATTACTAGTCACCGCTCTTGGAAATTACACGTTTGCCCTATTTATATTTACTTGATATTTTCTCATTCTCTCTCATTTTCATTTCTTCCACCCAAAACAATCAAACATTCAAAACTATCATCACCAATAGATTTGGCCACATCCCACAAGTGCAAAAATGGATGATAATTTTTCGGTGGAAATGACGTGTGCGTCTGAAAAAATGCCTGCGCCTCCAGGATTCCCGCCTGCACCATGGCGTAGGCGTTAAATCAAGATGTCTGAACCATGGCGCTGGCGCTTATTGTAGGCGTCTGATCCATGGCACAAGTGGAAACTCTGGGCTCCTGCGCCATGGTTCAGGCATTTACTACAGACGCCTATACCATGGTACAAGCGGAAATTCTGGTTGCCTACACCATAGTTTAGGCTGAATTTTCCGACGCCTGTTTTTTTTGCATCATTTCGAATTTTAGTATCAGTATTTATTGGTATTATTATTAACCTCCGGTCAATTAAAAATTTCAGGTTACATTGGAAGAATTTTATAGTGACGGCATTGATTACAGTGGATATTTTGTTAATTCTGGAATATTCGAGAGTGATTTAAATGCGATTGCTTGGGCTTCAAATTGATTTCGAGTTGATTGTTTCCTCGCACAAGAATAAAGGAAAGACGAAGTTGTTGAGATGTAACCGTGGTAAATGGTACAGAGGGGTATTGAGAGATTTGGGTGTCGCTGCACGAAAGGACACTAAGATGAAAGCATGCAGTTGTACTTTTCAGATAAAGGCCGAATAATTGTATGACTCTAGTGATTAGATAATCGTACCGTTGTCTGGGAGTAGGGGTACTCATAATCACTCATTTATTATCTATCGGGTGGGACATTGACAAATGATCGGACTGAGTAAATCTGCTAAATAAGTTGTTCGTGAGATGAGTGCGACTCAAGCAAAGCCGTGTGCTATATTGGCGGCCATTCAGAAAAAACTTTTGGAGGACAAACCGACTAGATGACATATCTATAACTACAGAGACTACTTGAGGAGACATGATTTTGAAAAAAGAGACGTCGTCGGTCAGCTTCACCATTTAACTATAATAAATAACTGCGTACACTGGACGAAGGACGACCCGGATACAAATGTGGTGAGCCACTTTTTCATGGCACACCTAACATCAATCAACTTAATCCAGACCTACATGTGGTTCATTGGCATTGATTCTATGTACAAAACGAATAAGTATATGATGACATTCCTCGAGATAGTCGGGATGACATATCCACCCACCCACTATAAAAAAATATTAACAAAGTCCACTAAATGTGATGTATGATGAAATGAAACATAGTGTAGATTATAAAATAATTATTAAACAACATACGTGGTCGCTGCAAGAACGAGAAAGAATCACAGATCCAGCTACAGCACTGTCGTTCAGTAGCCGAGGGTGCGAATAACGATAATACCACTCAAGGTAGTAATCCTCACATGTAGTGTGATCATGTGTAGCACCCTGACATTCAACGAGAATAAGCTTGTATGCGCCCGGAAACATCACCCAAGCATTAGATGACATCCGAGTAGGATAGTCGACCCAGTATAATCTGCTCGTCTATGACCTGACCACTTTCCCTGGTCTGGTGATCAGGAACGGGATGGTCTGAACATAATCGAGTTGCCGCAATGCTCGTCCAGGCCTGTATGGCTCAATAATATCCTGATACCGTTGCCAGCCGGTGAATGTGGTCCTCAGGACATCTCTCACTGGATCAGAGCCATATGGCAACCACTCTACCTACATATATATAATCAAACAATTAGACAAGTTACATTGAAATGAATTATTATTATTATTATTATTATTATTATTATTATTATTATTAGAAGGGATTGTTGTACCTCTGTTGCAGTAGTTGATCAATATGGCGACGTAAAGACTGGAGTCAGTGCTCGTCCTTACACTTCACCTGGACACTCCACATCCAAGCTCGGGCTGCATAGGCTCAACAATCACCTACTCCCGGTGAAGTCAAAAGCAGGGAAAGTACTCGTAAATCCAAGCCTGGTCGAGGGTAGGACATCCACAAATGCCCATGGAGTCACCCCGACTAGTCACACCGAGTTGACGATACATGAATGCCAACATGGCCGAACCCCATGAATACTGACCAGTCGTATCCATACCGTCCATCACCTCCAGTAAGCAAGACGGTCTAATCCAATTACCACTCTTGTCAAAAAACAAGGTGGATCCAAACAACAATCACATCCAAGCTACCGCCTGGGTATCCTCCACTCAAGCTCTATCGCGGCATAACCTGAAAGTCAACTCAATAAGTACGCTGCCACCCCCAATGAGTAGCCAGTACTCTGCCTGCGAAACTCCGAGAATCTCCATCACATCTACATGCAGCTGTGTAGAAGTGCTATCAGCATAAACCAATCACCCCTCGACTGGAGTGCGAGGATCTACCACACATCATGTAACATGATGGTCATCTCCCCGAACGGCATGTGAAATTCGTATCGGACTGCCACCACACAACGAATGCCAAAAACTGGAAGTCAATGTGTCTTAACATGGTGTCCGTCAGGTAGGACAACCCAGTCCCACTAATCCATCGAACCAAACATGTGACATCACTGAGCGCCACTGACTCAAACTCTAGCAAGCAGCAGTCCTACTGTGACACTTCAGTATACCCCTCATCTCCCCCATCCAGACACGTGACGCGACATGCCCACCAAAACTCGAGATAACGTTGTCATAAAAAGGGCTACTAGGCATCTCCTCCGTAATGATCCAAGTTATGTCATCCTCTGGACTATATCATTTACTACCGCTCGACCCATAAGTGACAAACCTCCCACCTCTCCCCTTCCGAACCCAACACACAACAAATGAGGAGTCATCATCGCCACCCTCGTACATGTCCTGATCATCGTCTTGGTCATGCTAATAGAACTCGGTAGAATCATACTCTATGTCTTGGTCACCAACATCACTCGAAGATACATAACTCATATGCTCCGCCTCCCGCTGTCTCCAAACAGAAGCATCAATACCATGTCTTGGTGTGACGCGATCCAGACTCTATCATCTCTCTGACTAGCGACATAAATTTTCCCGCTCCACCTTTCATCTGCATTTAGCATAATACAACTAATGAGTAATTATAATACCAACAGTAACAAGAAAGTAATTATTAATTAAAATAATAATTATTATTATTTGAAAATAATTATTTTAAGAGTAAAGTGCACTTTGTATACCTGAACTTTAACTCAAGACACCACTTGAAATACTGAATTTTAATATCTATCACTTGTAATACTGAACATTCACTTTACTTAAACTTCGTGTACTGCCGTCTTTCTGTTACTAACTCCATTAAAAGTTCAGGGGTAAAGCTGTCTTTTTAGAAAAAAATTATCTGTCAACTACGTGAACCAAATCGGGTCGGGTTATCTTAATGGAGAGAGCGCATGAGTTGACTATAGCACATGAGTTGCGGAGAAAAAGTATGGATGCGATGTTTTACACTAACGCCAGAGGTCATCCATGGGAGTCCGTGCCGTTCAAGCATCCGAGCACTTTCGAGACATTGGCCATGGATCCTCTGAAGAAAGCTGAAATCATGGCGGATCTGAAAGATTTCGCGGATGGGGAGGGTTTTTATAAGGAAACCGGGAGGGCTTGGAAAAGGGGGTATTTGTTGTACGGTCCTCCTGGTACCGAAAAATCGAGCATGATCGCTGCCATGGCTAATTTATCTCAGATACTAATTACGAGTTGAGGAAATTGTTAATGAAGACGGATCAAAATCGATTATCGTCATTAAAGACATCAACTGTTCCATAAATTTAACAAAGAGGATAATAAACGATGGTGGCGATGGTACACGCAACAATAATGATGGCGGTGGTTGCGCAGCAGCGGACGGTGGCGATGGAGGCGGCGGAAGCACGATAACACTTTCCGGACTTTTGAATTTCATGGACGGGTTGTGGTCTTGTTGTGGGAGCAAAAGGATCTTCGTCTTCACGTCGGGTGGAACCTTGTTGGCAGATATTTTTTTTTTTGAAAAAACCGCTTTACCCCTGAATTTTTAACGGAATTAGTAACAGATAGACGGTAGTACACGAAGTTTAAGTAAAGTGAATGTTCAGTATTGCAAGTGATAGATATTAGAATTAGTATTACAAGTGGTGTCTCGGGTAAAGTTCAGGTACATAAAGTGCACTTTACTCTTATTTTAATTAATTATTTAAATTATACTAATTGTATTGTTACAAGTAATTATAATAATTATTATTATTATTTATAATATTTATTTATTATAATATTTATAATGATTTGTATAATAATTATTTATTAGAATATTTATAATTATTATAATTATTTGTAATAATTATTATAAATAATAATTATAGTAATTATAATATTATTAATTATAATAATAATTTCATCACAATTATAATTATAATTATTATTAATTATAAAAATTATAATAATAATTATAATAATTATTTATTATTTATTATAAATAAAAAATGGGGGCATCCAGAAATTACGCCTCCACTTTGGTGGAGGCGTCGGAGGCGGACGTCGGGACCATGGAGAGGCGTCTCCGGATTCTGCCCAGCCACGAACGGGCATCCACCGATCCTGTCCCGACCTTAAGCGAGGCGTTTGGCCCAGACGCCTAAATCGTTGGCCAGGCGTAAATCCAGACGCCACCCATGGCTTAGGCGGACTTGGGACGCCTGCGATAAAAAAACCTACGGGCATTTTTCCTTATTTTCCCGACATGGTGAGCGACGGTGGTGCGTCGACGTCAGAGAGAGTAGTGAGAGCGAAGTGAGATAGAGAGAGTGAGATTTTATTAAGAAGGCAAAATCATAATTTTGGGGGCGGTAGCTAGTAATTGAGGGCGATGTTTAGTAATCAAGTAAAGTAATTATACCATGCGAAATAATTTCCTTTACCATCCAACTATCAAACAACCGTATGAAAATATTTTCCATAATATTTTGTTTTTTCAGAATTAGTATTTTGCATAATGTTTTGAGTTTTTTCCATTTTACACTTCAGCGATACTTTTATCAGATAACAAATATACTCCATGTTGAAGGAAAAATAACTGAGACAAGAAGTAGAGCAAAAGATGTTGTATTCTTATTAATGGTACTCTTATATATATAAGGAGAGATTACATTGTAGCATGCCTAATCCTAACCTAACTAGGAAAGCCCATAAATAACAGACTAAGGCACACACTGTATTATTACTTTAACACTCCCCTTTGTGCCTAGTCTACAAGCGCATATCATGTTGCCTCATTAAAACCTCATCAAGCAAAAACCCAGTGGGAAAAGTACCTTGATCGTAGGAAAAAGAGTACATCTAGACACATCTAGTTTAGACTTCGCCCTTTGAGGATATCCTTTCATATGATCATTAATTAATCATAACGCTACTAAGGTGATCATTCCATCGATACCTAAAATCGATACATATGGTTACCTCATTAAAAACCTTTCCAAGTGACAAAACCCAATGGGAAAAATGATTCTTGGAATACAAAGAGTATAACGTATATCAATCAAGTATGCCTCTTTAAACTTCGCCAATTAACAAAACCCAATGGTAGAAAATGAACCTTGGTCAAAGAAAAGAGTACAACACATGTGATTAAGTTTCTTTATAAATCACCATTTCCTTATGATCTTTACATCAATCTCGGAAGTTGGAAAATCTACAGCTCCCCTTAATACTGACATTCATATATCTTTGTCTCGTTAAAAATCTTACCAAGAAAACACAGTGGGAAAAATAGACCTTGGTCTAAGGAAAAGAGTGCAACATAAGTGAGTATGTTCTCTTATATCTCACATATTTCCTGTTATGATCACTCCACCAATCAAGGGGATTTACAAGTTACATCATGTTCATAAATTTAAGTATGTTCATCAGTGATAATACTTAACCACTAGTTCCTCACAAATGTAGAATGATAGTTCTTAATCATGTACATTCATAAACTGGTTCTTGCAAAGAAATAATATTGTCATGATTCGAATAAGTAGCCCAAAGGGGTTTGCTTAGTCAATTTCCAAAAAATAAGCAAATTCAACACATTCTTTGTGGTAGTTGCTCCGACACCAGCATTTACTTTAGCATTTGCCTTTTCGTAAGCATCTTTCTTTGCTTGCTTGTAGGGAAAGAATAGTCCTAAGTCAATGGTTTCTTTTAAGGATCAGAAGATATTCTCGATGCCATTCCATTGATGTTGCACCGATGCTGAACTAAATCTAGTCAGCGAATTAACTGAGGAGTTATATTAGGACACGTACATTGAGCCAAGTACAATAATGCACAATTTCACTCAAGTAGGGAATTTCAGCTCCCAAAGCTCCTCTTCACTTTCCTTTAGACGAAATGGATCTTTCGTTTGCATCCAAATGTTCGACCTATCATGGGAATGCTAGTCGGGTGTACCTTGTCCATGTTAAATTGTTTGAGAATCTTCTGGACATAGGCAGATCGGTGGAATGAATTCCACAAACTCAATGTTCTATGTCAATACATCGACAGAACTTATTTTTCCCAAGATCTTTCATCTCAAACTTAGATTTTCAATATCCGGTGGTTTCTCTTATTTCATCAAGACCGATTATGTTCATGTAATCGACGTACATTGCGATTTCGTGAATCCGAAACATATTATGAAGACACATGGATACAGTTCATCGTTCTTATAACCTTCCCAATTAAGTAGTCACTTAGACGGCTATACCATATCCTTTGGGATTACTTCGAAACCGTAAAGTTGAGCATTTCAATCTAATTGAAAACACAATTCATGGTTTAGAGTCACTTGATTCGGGTAATAAAATGCCATATGGCACTTTCATATATATCTTCATATCTAGATCCCCATAGAGATACGTAGTAACCACATCTATTGGCTGCATTTCCAGTCCCTCGGAAATTACTACGCTTAATCAAAATGTACACGTGGGAGTACATTTCCTCGTAATAAATTCTAGGGCATTGTGAGAAGCATTACTTCGTGGACCTTGTATATTAGGACTCTATTATTCTCACTACGCTTTATGAAAAAAGCTCAGTTATGTCCTTCAGGCTTTACACTTGGTTAGGTTAGCACTACCTACACCAAATACCTGTCTCTTTATCACAGAATCTAGTTCTACCTATAATGTTTCTCTTAGGCCAATCGGCTCTACGTTGATCTCATATAACTGAGCGAGGTTCGACATCATCGTACTTTATTATTCATGACATGTCATCAAAGTGGGTGGTTGATCAGGCCACACTCTCATAATTTCATCGAGATTCTAGATTTTTTGAATCATATCTTCGGGGTGTCCCCCTCGTCATGACTCATGGACATAATAAAATCAAGCATGATCTAATGAAACGAGTTCATTGATGGTTAATATATAAATTTGTGTCATACTCTACCTCTTCCTTGGGTGAGTATTTAGTCGAATCATGAGGCTTCCACCCCTTCAATAGCAGGGAGCCACAGACTCAACCACACCTCCACTAAGTGCGGTTGCATCACCCGATTCATTGGTGATGTTCCCCTTACAGGTACATTTGCAGCTGTAATGTGAGATATTGTCACTTAAACGATATCAGTAAATGCATCAGGCATCAAATCTGCTACATTCTGAAGATCGAGTGTTCTTTGTGCTTCAAGGTAATATTGTGAAGTTTGGGGATCATAATGAGACAAAGTGGGTACACACCACGATAATTCCTGTCGTTCCCAAATTACGTTTTCTCTCCTCCCCTTAACAACGGGAAGATTGTCTCATTAAAGTGACAATCCACAAACTGTGCGGTAAATGGATCACCTGTCAAGGTTCTAAATAGCGGATAAATATTTAGAGTCTTATCCAACGTGAATATCAAAACATTTCTAAATAACAATGCGCTGCGTGACGCAGAAGGCACATACAATTCATAACCAAATATGCACAATTGGCACTCTAGTCTGTTTGGGTCCAAAATACAAAAAAAAACAAGCTATCCAGTTACCAACTAATACGCATAAACTAATTGGACAGCAGAGGGTCTAAGAATGAATGATTTAAGTAAAGCTGCGTGCAATATTGTATAATTCCGAACAAAGATATGCAAATTGGTGCGCATAACCAATGACATAATCAATATACATATTCTTTTGACGGTGGTTTGTGTGACACCGTTTGTATATGCACATAAGACGAGATACTATTTACTGATCTCTATCATGCAATAAACATCATGTACTTTTTGATGTGAACTCTCCAATATCATCACGTCATTTAGATGTGATAAGGAAGGCGATGTAATACCCGTAATTTTGTTCCCCGAAAATTTTCTATTTTTGGCGGAAGTCTATTTCGACGAATTGCTTGGGACCGTTTCGTCATCCTGAGAATGATTAATTCTACACTTTTTGTCATCCGAGTTCGTTTCGGTATCGTTCTGTTGAATTCCGTGTTCTTTAGCGACTTTGCCACGTATGAGTTCGACTTTGTTAAATCACCATAAATTCTTGGAAACTCCAAAAATTCTGAATCTTGGCAATATTATAAAGCATCGAGTTAGCTTTCCAATGGTTCAAACGGTGAGTCAATCGGAGTCCAGACGAGGGAGTTATGGTCGAAATAGCTAAGTCACTCTCATTTTCCAGATTCGGCCAAAACACTTTGTACCGGTGCGCGGCACACACAGGCTGAGCTGCGGCACCGCCGAGCCACAGGAGATATTTTCGGGCCTGTGCGCGGCACACTCGGCTGAGCCGCGGCACACTGTCGATCGGCCTATATCTGCGTTTTTGTGCGATTCAACCGATACTTTTTCATTTCTTCACCTTCACACGGAGAGAAGGCTTGAGAGAGGAAGTTTCTTCATCTATCACTTGAGTGGGTCACTTCCTTCATCTATTTTCGATTGTGAAGCCCGGATCATCGTTCTATCGCGTGCTCTTCGAATCATAGTGCTTGGATCTTCAAGAGGTAATTTCTTCAACATCTTGGATTTCGATTTTGTATTGGGTAATGATGTTTTGGATGTTAAAATCATGGGGTATGAAGTGATATACGCATGATTATGGACATGTTTGAGTATTCATCGGATTATTGAAAGATTATTCAAGAACACTTCGAATTTTATGTTGGAAATTGGGGATTTTGTTTGACTTCATCCTTTTAATCCGTAGTAATTTAGATTAGTGATGGATTGATGATGATTTAGGTGTATTCTATCATTTCCATCGTTATTCCACGGTTGGAGTGTATTGATTCGTCGTTTCGGTTGAGTTATTAGTCGATGCCTTGAAGGTGTCCGACAAAAGGTCTAAGAGGGGGGTTTTGTGCGTTGTACGATTATTATTCATCGTACGATTGTTGATTTATCATTGATATGACTTAGGGACGAAATCCTTGTGAAGAACTCAAGTCGGAACCCTTCCGTTCGTTGTCTTCTTCGTGGTTCAAGCTTCCCGGTCGAACCGTGTTCTTCGGGATCTTCGGTAACGATTATTAAGGCCAGTATGCATTTATGATTGTACGTTCTCGACTTTGAAAGTATGAAATATTGATGGTATGATTATTTCTAGCCACTCCGGGACGGGCCTATGGTCCTCTGAGGGTTTCGTAGCCTCTGGTGCGATTCCATGGTTGATATGAACGAACCGTTTCTACGGCATTCATATGAAATAATGTTGGCATGTAATGAACGAACCGTTTTGACGGCATTCCTACATGTAACGGCGTATGATATGAACGAACCGTTTCTATGGCATTCACATACGTCTTGAGATTTTAGTTATTCCGGAATACTAGTCTTAAATTGATGAATTGACGGAAATTGATGAATTGACGGATATTGATGAATTGACGGATTACATTTACTTTATTGTCGAGGAGTATTATGTTTCATATTGTTATACTTGCACTAGCTATTCGACGGCTAACCCCTTTATGGGGGAAATACGTTTCATGTATTTGAGTTCGGGAGAGCGGACAGTGGGTATCGGGTCGGCATGAAGATGATGGGCAAGTGTGATCTTGTGTCTTGTCTCGGTTATTTTCTTGGATTCCTCCATTCGGTGTTGTTGTCTTGGAATGGATTTTTAAATACTCGAGTATTGTATTTGATTTCCTTGATGTTAGGCTGTGTTGCCGAGGTATTGATTTGTGCGGTGATGTATATGGTTTCATTGGTTATGGTTTTGAATACCATTTGTATCGTCTTTCTTTCCATTGTATGTAGACCTTCTCGGTCAAGTTTATAGTTCCGCGTATGTTTAGCCTTGTGGGTCCCACGGCGGGGCTCACGGCGCTGTAATATACCCTGAATAACTTGGGGGTGTTACAGAATATGGTATCAGAGCTTAGGTTTATGGATACCTAGGCTGTCGGTCTTTTGGGTCGATTGAGTCGGCATTTGCCCACAGTATCACTACTCTGCCATCATCACAGTGCGGCCGGTACTTGTAAGTCCTCTCACTCTTCTCGTATTTTTCTTAATCGTTTCGTTTATAGCTTGGTATTCTTGGGAATTGGTCACTTCGAGAATGTGCGATTCGGATTATACTTACGCACGTGTGTGCCTTTCAGAATGTTGGCTGAAAGTAGGAAGAATCGTGGCCGTGGTCACGGACGTGAACTCTTCCTTGAGATTTTGTTAAGTTGCTAATGGCGATAATGGTGTGTATCGATATTATGTTGAGACTTTGTTTAGGAGTCGCATGCTAGTATCACGGGAGATCTTCGACTTCGCAGACTTGTAAGTATGTTGTTCGAATTATTCGATAATTCTTGGTGAAATTGAATTCCCGTTGAAATGTTGTTTGTAGGAGTGATTGTAAGTTTCGAGGACGAAACTTATTTTTAAGGGGGGTAGAGTGTAATATCCCGATTTTTCGGATATATTTTTTTTTCGTTTATATATTGGATATCGTGGATGGTTAATTATGCTGGAGGACGTTGTGAACGTATGACAATGTTATTGAATTGAGTATATGTATTGATTTTGCCGTATGCTCGTATTTGGTATGTCATGACTTTGGACAGGAATTGTTGAAATTGGCTAAGTATGGAATTATTACGTACGTTAATAAGGTGAGATTACGTACGTAAGATTGGCATGGTTACGTACGTTAAGGCTAAGGTATTACGTGCATGTAAGGCATCGGACAGAACCGAGTCCTGGTCGGCAGGTGGGACCCTGTTTCGGCAACTTTCGGCGGAGGATGTTGACAGGTGAGTCAACATATGTGTTACGTACGTTATACAGGACGTGTTACGTACGTAACACAACCATTGTACTGTAGCAAGTCAACTGGTATATTACGTACGTTATATGGTATGGGTTACGTACGTAATGGACTGCACGGAATGAGACAGTGAGTTGGTTACGTACGTTATGGATTTTGGATTACGTACGTTAAAGTTGTTACGTACGTTAAGAAAGGACACTTACCACGTAATGAGAGTGCAATTTATATATTGAAGTGTTGCCTTTCATTTCTCTCACGATCCTTTGAGATATTTCTCTCCAAAACTCGTCCCTCTTCACTTTTAAGAGTGTTCTAAACACTTTTAACATGATTGTGAGCTTGGAATCATGGAATTAGAGCTTGGTTATGGAACTATTGTTGATTCTTGAAGTGATTTCTTGTGTTATCCATATTCTATGAGGTTTATGTTGAAGGAAGATAATGATATGCTTTGAATATGTTGATTATGATTATGGAATCATAGAGATCTTGATGTTCTTGAGGCCATATGATGACTATGATGATTTAATGATTCTTGGAATGGAGTTCAATTATTCTTTCTTCGTGGTTCGTCCATACAAGGTAATCCTCGTATCCCTTTTATAGTGTTTCGTTTTTTCTTAAGGATTACTACTTGGGAGGGAGTATGTTGGGAATTGTGTATTTTGATGTTCGTCTTATTTCAATGTAAATGCATAAATTGGACTGTACTTTTATCCAGTGCGTGAGTATTTTGAAATTTGCTTTTGGTATTTTGCCAACTGAATTTTTATTTCGTAAAACCGATTCCCTAAACTGAGTTTTTGGCATTTTAACCTTGATCGTTTTGACGGTATTTGGAAAATGATTTTTCTTAGTATTTAAAAAAAAAATATTACCGTCATCGGTCTTTTTGGCATTTTTGAAATGACGTGGAAATTTGTGCTTAGCCTGGTAAATCCTTGTGAGAAGGGTTTACGGCGTGTAATATTCCCAGGAGGATCTGGGGTGTTACAATCTTGGTATCATGTGATAATGCTATACGAGATTTATTGGAATCGTAATAAGAGATTTCGGATGTTGATATGATTATTGAGATCTTCTTCATATGACGATAAGGGTTTTGTTGTGATTCTTGAGGTTGTATGAATGACATGATGAAGGAAATGATAACATGGAGATATATACCTCGGATATGTTGTTCTGAACGTGATTTCGGATATTTCATGTTCTTGAAGAACTCTTGAATTATACGAGGTGATGAAAATTTTTAAGAAGTGTTGATGTTTTGAAAATGAATATGGAATATTCATATCTAGAAGTGTTGGAAATAATATTCGTATAGGAATACGAGTGTGATTATGAGTTTGATGAGACTATTATTCATCTCTGAATTTGGAAGCCCATACGTATGGAGCAGGTATTCAAATCGAATGATTGGATTGTTTGATAACCTTTTTAATATGATTATCTATTATTTTGAACCAGTCGGATGATTCGAATTGATGACGGTCATAAGTAAATTTTAACTACGGATTTACGAGAAGGGGACCTTGTCAATTCGTATTTAAGAATTGAGTTTGGAACCGATAATATTTAGACCCTTATTATTGGTCCTCATTTGTTGCGGATATGATCATCATATTTCGACTCGTATTGTGGACAGGGTTTGTCAGTGTCTGAGTTGGATTGTTCAGACTGTGTTTAGTCGAGATATGGTTCAAACGATTGAGTTCGCGGTTTGGTGGTATTGATATTGGTCGTCATCGAACCGGTTAATTATCAATCCTTCGTTTTACAATAAGATATGATGTTTGATCATAGAGTATGACTGTTGTGTTGCGATAAAGGTCGAAGGGTTCGTAGATTAACTTGATCGAGACTGAGGGAATTCGTAAGACGAAATCAACTGAATTGGTAACAGTACGTTGTATTGATATCGAGACAAGTTTTATACTCGTACTAATCAATGAGACTAATGTTATTGTGTAGGCGTACGAATGTGTGTATCATTTCGGGACTTGGCCTCTTTATGATTGTATTGATATCAGGGGATTGGTTGACACGACGCCCGTCGGAAAATTATGCCAAATGTTACTGTTGTTTGTTAAAGGCCGATTCGAGGCATTGCGATACTTGTTGGTAAAGTTGCTATCGATAGCCGGTTCGCGGTATCGATGTATCGATTATTATTGTTCGCGATTAATGTCGTTCTGAGACATCGTTGAATCTTTGTCGTCGAATTGGAACTGTTGCTATGATGTTGCGTTAACCGATTGGGGACGTTTGATATATCCTTTTGTCATCTCCGTTTCGGTGGTCGGTTTAAGACACCGGGACATCTATTCTATCGTATCATTGATTATCGATTGACCGTTCTAAGGTAGTCGAGGTATTGAATTGGGATTATCGAAGATAATTCCCATCCGTTGTATCATTGTTATCGATTGGCCATTCTACGGTAATCGAAGCATTGAATTGGAACTGTCGAGGATAGTTCCATCCGTTGAATTATTATTGTCGTGTTGGCCGACTCAAGGCAGCACACTATTATTCTTGTGAACTCGATAATTTTGTGATCGTTGAGGGTTGAGGATTTCCCGAATTGTGGTGTTGTGATTATTGCCGTGTTAATCGGTCCTTAGGGAATTCTGATCCCAGGATGGTTGTTTTGAATATCGTTGGTCGTGTCGATCTTTCATTATTCGTGTGTCATCGTTCACTTGGTGAGTCGTATGATCCGTATTGGATGTTTTATCCCTTGAGTTTCGTTGTCATGTTGTATCGTGGCATATCTGGAATCACGTCTGCGTGCCGATTGGTTATGTGTAGGATTTTTAGCCAGGCACTCGATGGTCATGCGTGGATATTTCCGCATTGGACCGTGCACACGAGACGTAGTTCTTGAGGCTAATTAGGTACATTGTCACACGTATATTCTGGATTCCGTATACGGGGTGGACATGTGCACGGACACATTTCCGGATCGAGCGTACTGTGATGTCCCTCTTGAGCTTTATTGATTGATCGTTCGTAGTCCATGTTGTATTGGATATGTCCGACGATTTGCGACTGGTTGTTCATACGCCGAGGGGTATGTCCGACAGTCAGGTTGGTTTCTTTGAGATCTATTTTGTGATGATTTACAGCTTTGGACTGTTCGTCTTTCAGGCCATTGTGATGTATCGGTATTTCCGTTGGAGCCTTCGGGCATTGTGAATTCGTATCTTTTTCGGCATTGGTTTGGTTTACCTTCGGGTAATGTATTGTTGTGTTCTATATTGATGATTCGCCGTTTGGGCGTAAGTTTCGGTTCTTGTGTATCTCGTTGAGTTTTCCTGGCGAAATATTTCTTCTCCCTACCTGTTTTAAGTTTCGGGACGAAACTTCTTTTAAGGAGGGTAGAATGTAATACCCGTAATTTTGTTCCCCGGAAATTTTCTATTTTTGGCGGAAGTCTATTTCGACGAATTTCTTGGGACCGTTTCGTCATCCTGAGAATGATTAATTCTACACTTTTTGTCATCCGAGTTCGTTTCGGTATCGTTCTGTTGAATTCCGTGTTCTTTAGCGACTTTTCCACGTATGAGTTCGACTTTGTTAAATCACCATAAATTCTTGGAAACTCCAAAAATTCTGAATCTTGGCAATATTATAAAGAATCGAGTTATCTTTCCAATGGTTCAAACGGTGAGTCAATCGGAGTCCAGACGAGGGAGTTATGGTCGAAATAGCTAAGTCACTCTCATTTTCCAGATTCGGCCAAAACCGCCTGTACCCGGTGCCGCGGCACACCTGGGCTGAGCCGCGGCACACTGCCGAGCCCTGGGAGATATTTTCGGGCCTGTGCCGCGGCACACTCGGCCTGAGCCGCGGCACACCTGTCAGTCAGCCCTATATCTGCGTTTTTTTGTGCGATTCAACCGATACTTTTTCATTTCTTCACCTTCACACGGGAGAGAAGGCTTGAGAGAGGGAAGTTTCTTCATCTATCACTTGAGTGGGTGACTTCCTTCATCTATTTTCGATTGTGAAGCCCGGATCATCGTTCTATCGCGTGCTCTTCGAATCATAGTGCTTGGATCTTCAAGAGGTAATTTCTTCAACATCTTGGATTTCGATTTTGTATTGGGTAATGATGTTTTGGATGTTAAAATCATGGGGTATGAAGTGATATACGCATGATTATGGACATGTTTGAGTATTCATCGGATTATTGAAAGATTATTCAAGAACACTTCGAATTTTATGTTGGAAATTGGGGATTTTGTTTGACTTCATCCTTTTAATCCGTAGTAATTTAGATTAGTGATGGATTGATGATGATTTAGGTGTATTCTATCATTTCCATCGTTATTCCACGGTTGGAGTGTATTGATTCGTCGTTTCGGTTGAGTTATTAGTCGACGCCTTGAAGGTGTCCGACAAAAGGTCTAAGAGGGGGGTTTTGTGCGTTGTACGATTATTATTCATCGTACGATTGTTGATTTATCATTGATATGACTTAGGGACGAAATCCTTGTGAAGAACTCAAGTCGGAACCCTTCCGTTCGTTGTCTTCTTCGTGGTTCAAGCTTCCGGTCGAACCGTGTTCTTGGAATCTTGGTAACGATTATTAAGGCAAGTATACATTTATGATTGTACGTTCTCGACTTTGAAAGTATGAAATATTGATGGTATGATTATTTCTAGCCACTCCGGGACGGGCCTATGGTCCTCTGAGGGTTTCGTAGCCTCTGGTGCGATTCCATGGTTGATATGAACGAACCGTTTCTACGGCATTCATATGAAATAATGTTGGCATGTAATGAACGAACCGTTTTGACGGCATTCCTACATGTAACGGCGTATGATATGAACGAACCGTTTCTACGGCATTCACATACGTCTTGAGATTTTAGTTATTCCGGAATACTAGTCTTAAATTGATGAATTGACGGAAATTGATGAATTGACGGATTACATTTACTTTATTGTCGAGGAGTATTATGTTTCATATTGTTATACTTGCACTAGCTATTCGACGGCTAACCCCTTTATGGGGGAAATACGTTTCATGTATTTCAGGTTCCAGGAGAGCGGACAGGTGGGTATCGGGTCGGCATGAAGATGATGGGCAAGTGTGATACTGTGTCTTGTCTCCGGTTATTTTCTTGGATTCCTCCATTCAGTGTTGTTGTACTGGAATGGATTTTTAAATACTCGAGTATTGTATTTCAGTTTCCTTGATGTTCCGGCCTGTGTTGCCGAGGTATTGATTTGTGCAGTGATGTATATGGTTTCATTGGTTATGGTTTTGAATACCATTTGTATCGTCTTTCTTTCCATTATATGTAGACCTTCTCGGTCAAGTTTATAGTTCCGCGTATGTTTAGCCTTGTGGGTCCCACGGCGGGGCTCACAGCGCTGTAATATACCCTGAATAACTTGGGGGTGTTACAGGCGAGCCCTTATAAGTTATCGTGGAAGTTCTGCAGCATTTTGAGTGGACATGGAGCAACATGTGACCAACATATCGGAGCATCCACCAAACCATAAAATGCATAAATGGTCCCCATATTAGGTGGATGGGTCCACAAATATCTCCTTATATTCGGCGTAAGAATGGAATGCTTGCTTTTCTTTCTTTAGCGTAGGAAGTTCTTGCTCCTACTTTGGTCAAAGAGTAGGTTTTGAAAAAATGAGTGGTGCGCATTTGATATGTATCCAGTTCTTTGGATGACATAGCATGACTAACATCATCAGTATTCTCTATGTTGAGTTATTGCCACCTTTTCACCTGAAAGAAATGATGTTCGTACAAGTTCTTTAGTACGGATCATCGTACCTCGACCATGATGATCTAGTCTATCGTGCCAATGCCTATATGAGTCTATATCCCAAAATACATCGTTGGTGACAACGTAAGATTTAAAAACCTAATAGTAGTGAGGTACATCCATTAGATCGACTCATCAGTTTTTATAAAATGCGTATATGTCCACATTCACTAGAATTAATATAATAAACTATATTCTATTCTTAGAGTGGGTTTCAATATGAAAACCATTAATACATACATTATTGAAGCTAACTAAGGTTCGAAGGGCTCTAGGTGGATACACAGCATCGGTAACTTGTAATTGAGTGTCATTTAGGCATCAAGAATTAGGCATTACCTCGCCCTTTGATGGGTTGGGAGGACCCAATCATCGTAGTTACCGAGGTTTAGCAGGCGACTTATTCATTGAATCAAAGCCTAATTCTAAGAACATTCAAGTTCTCCTCGATTCATTCCTTAGAAAAGAGTGAAATTTCAAACCATAAGCATTCAAGCATTATTCGGTACTTTGAAATAAAGCTAAGAATCTAACGTAAGCAATATTAATATCTTGTTCCTGAAACAACATTGCATCACGCCATTATTGAAAGGAAAACACCAACACAGTCGTCTTGAGGCTATTATACCAAATGTAAACGAGAAAGTAAACATAATACTATGATTCAGTCATAAATAGGGTGCCTCTATAGACTTTGGCTTGTATGACCCATTTCGACGATTGGTGACTATGAAATTAACATGGGGGGGGCTTGTCTAGATCATATTCCTCCATATAGTGAGTTTTCATTTCTTTGGACTCTTTATATTTCTTGTATTGAGATGTGACTTGCTTGCTCGCATGGTAGTTCTTGTACCATGTCCAACACATCCACAACAATAGCTCGGTTCATTGCCAACTCGAGCCTTAGAGGCGATAGAATGGGTAGGTGATTTTTGGTTCCTTGGCTAGTAGAACCGGAAGCACCAAGTCTTCATAATACATTGGAATGACCCTCACCTCCGCAACCACTGTGCCCTTTAGCACATTGTGGTTTGGGGTTTCCATGACCAATCCCCTGTACACTGGGATTATTTCCACCCTTCAGTTTGCTATAGTTAGCCTTAGGAATTTTCTTTGTCCCAGCGGGCCTGGAATTGTTGCTCACTAACACTTCATTATGCCTCTCAGCCACTTTTAGTAGGTTGATGAGCTTGCTGAAGGTAGTGATGTGTTTGTTATCATACTCTAGCTTATAATGGTTCGCTATTATAAGGGCCGAAGTAGGAAAGGTGAAAATGATTTTCTGAATCATATCATCTCCTGTTTGTCCTTCCCATAAAAATTTAAGTGTGCCTTGAGACGGGGCATATCTCTATTGAAATTGTTGATCCGTTTATAATCGAGCAAGCGGATTTCATTTCAATGCACGGTCAACTCTGGGAGCAAAGTGTTGTGAATGTTGTCAAATTAGCCTTTCTGTTGATATTCCATCTCAGGCTGGGGTCGATGTGTCGCCTAAGAAATATTAGTGCACTAGCTTTGATTTTGTCAGGCGGTGCATCGCCTGCGGTATCAAAGATTGTGGCACTATAGTCCTTCGTAACAAATGTGATCTCGATATCGGAGACCCATCTATGATACTCAAGCCCTTTTGAGTCCAGGATATCAAATTTGAGATGAGTTGGATCAGCTATCTTGATACAGGAATATGGGAAATGAGTTTCACAGTTTACCGTGAGTACTTTCATGATAAATTTCAATAATGGGAGAAATGTTATTTTTATGAACCAAGATATGATCAAAGTTATTTTCGATGCTATTTAAGAATTAGCTATAAAATTACTTTATCATGGTTCTATTTGATATATGCACTAGAAAATAGTTCTCTAAAATATATGTTACTTATATATATATATATATATATACACACACACACATATTCTTAGGAATATATCTATACACATATTATGCAATCAAGTAGGTTTCTTATGCCGTAATAAATTAATTCTCATGAATTTAATTTAATTTTAGTTGTTATAAGCGATTCACTTTGATTTAATTAGTGTTATTGATGCATCAGGCTTTAATTGGTTTATTAAGCATAAATAAATTTATGAAATATAAATATGCAACAAAAGTAATTAAAGTATGTAAAAGTGCGCACGTTGCAAACAGTAGGGTTCAGATTGATGTACCTTACAGGAAAAATACGATTCTTTCCTAGGACATATCGTTAATTTGTTTGGAAGAAATTGTATTTTCTACCAATCCTCCGCTTGAGCTCTTGGTGGACACAATTTTTTTAGATCTCCCCTTCAGCGAAGTCCAACAATACCTAATGAAGTGGAAAAGAATCAAACACTTCGACTGCACCTCATCATTTCCAACTCTGTGGATTTCATATACGCATACGGTCCAGTCCTCATATTTTTAAAAAATTTCTTTCTTCACCAGAAAGCTATGAATCCTACTGCGTTGCTGATCAAGAACGGAACCAAACCCGTGGAGAAGATCCGGCCCGAAACCGAATAGTAACTGGCAATCGGGTACAAATTCTGGGGCGGCCAGTTTATGTAAATGTAAGGAGCACTGGGAAGAGATTGGCCGCTCCCGTCGCCGCCGCTGGGAGGAGGCGGGCAGTAACTGCTCGGCTGAGGCTTCTTCGGCACGGGCGGTGGCAGAGATGGTGGCAGCGGGGATGGCGGGGGGGACGATAGTGGCAGAGGCATAGACAGATTACTGTTTGAATATTTTATTCCAAATATTTATTATCGAGTTTTGTTGATTAGTTGTTGAACAAAGGAAAACAACAAGGAAGCTAAACAAAACAACGAAAAAATCGAAGATGCGAAAAGTTAAAAATAAATATGCATAATGTACGCAATACAAGAAGATTTGCGTACGTAATAGAAGAAACTTAACATACGTAACACATGGTGCCTAACGTACGTAATGAAGTGTTTCTGAATTCAAACAACGAGCCGTTGAAGATGACGTCATGGCATAGGTCAGCATGCAACGGATACGAAGACTATAGTTAACGTATGCTACGAAGACAGAATAACGTACGCTACTGTATGAAGGAACGTCTCAAGTCAAGGAGACGAAAATAAATATGCTCCTACATGAATACGAGCTATTCATGATGAAGGATTATGAGTCCATCACCAACATGCTCCACCGATTTTCGGTCATTACTAATGTAACACCCCCAATCCGCTCAGGGATATTACACGTTGTAGAACCTTTCCTCAAGGATCTACCAGGATGGTAACAACATCGAACAACTAAACAATGCCTTTAAGGCTAAACTAACTCAGTAGACCGATTTGGTCTTTCAATAGCAACATACAACTCAATTTCAATACATGCCCACGCAGGGGTCGAAATACAAAATACTCCCGTACAACGGGAAAAATACTGCAGTGGAAAAAAATACAACTGAAGCAATACAACAACGTACGGGTCCTCATGTGATTAGTATCGATCATCTTTCATCATCCTTCGTGCCGACCCTGTGTCATGCTCCCAAAACCTGAATGCAAAAACAGATATCCACCCCCCGAATACTCGAGGGTTAGCAAAACTCCACTGTTTTGCTAGTGTAAGTACAAAGTACAAAAATACGAGTCATACAATTCACATTCTAAGAATAACAATAACCAGTAATCCTCAAAGATTCAAACACAACGAGAAATACTTCCCGAAGCAAGAGTTTGAGTAAAACGTTCCAAAACCGAAAGTTCACAATTCAAAAGAAGCAGTTAACAAAATGGTTTAATAATCCATCGGGAGTTTTAATAGAAAACAATTTAGGATTATCGTATCCTTCTCTTTCCAAAAACAATAGAGGTCACAGCCCAAAGGTTTTGTTTTCACAAATAGAAAACCAACAAAAATTCACAGGGTCAAAACCCATGTCATGTGTCCTCGACGGACACAAATACCACACCACTCGTGAATCTAGGGCTATACCATTGGATTCCCTCGAGGCCTCGCTGGACCCTCCCGAGGTGAGCGAAAATACATATACATCACACCGTGAACACATGCCACGTCATCTTCACGGTTGGATCAATCGCTTGTTGCATCCTGACCACATGATCACAAGTCATGTGTCACCGTAGGCTCTCACGGTTGGATCAATCACTTGTTGCATCCTGACCACATGATCACATGCCATGTGTCACCGTAGACCTTCAACCATATTCAGACATTCACACAAATAACATACCACCCCAAGAATATCCGAACAATTCACCCAAAGGCAACCAACACACAGCACGACACGAGTATCACATCACACACACCGAAATGAGATGATATATGAATCTATATTATCAAATCACAACAACAACACCAAGCATACTCACAGGATTCACATAATCGTTTTTGCAACACAACCATTGTAAAAACCCACACGGTTTTGAAAGAGAGCCTTTAACGAGGCTAACCGAATCTTTGAAAGCTCATTTCAAACAACCAAATAAACATACCAAGACAATTCACCGATAATCATATCCACAAGACAAGAATTGTATGAACAAGGTACTTACCTCGAAATCGGCACGCAAGTATTCCGACGAACACGGCTCAACCGGGAAGCTTCGAAACGTTCGATGCTATCGAAAAGAAAGATGACAACGAACGGAAGGGTTCAACATGGGTTCCTCGCAAGAAACTCGACCCTAACATCATATAATTAATAAATCAACGATCATACGAGGAAGAATAATCGTAGAACGTCCGAAAACCCCTCTATGACATTCTACCGGACACATTCAAGGCATCGATTAAGAACTCGACCAAAACGACGAATCTATACGATCCGACCATGGAATAACAAGGGAAATAATATAATACATCTAAATAATCATCAATCCATCACAATCCTAAGTTAAATCGGATTAAACGGACGTAATCGAACAAAATACCCAAATTCCCCAAAACTAGATTTCTAGAAAATCTGACCTGATTCGCTCGATCAAAGGATGTTATACGATGGATAATCGATGATATGAACTCCAAGACTTCATGGATTTATTGTCTAGCAACATGCTTCCATGTCCAACATGTCTCCAGCCGCGGAAGAGGAAGAATGAAGTGAGAAAATGGGTGAAAAACCCGTCTGCTGGGTCTTATATAGGATGCCTGCCGGCCGCCTTACGTACGTAATCGGTCATGGCTTACGTACGTAACCGGCCATGGACGAACTAACTGCCCAGAAATGCCGGCATCGTTACGTACATAACCGGCCAAGGCTTACGTACGTAACCCGCCTTACGTACGTAACTGCCGGGCCCTTACGGCCATAACTCGGCCAGGTGTGGCCTGGCCCCAACACGTGCGGCCATGACTCGGTCGTGGCCAACTCCGACGGCCCGGACGACCCGGAAACCCGAACCTAAATACGAATCGAAGATACGGTTAGAAAGTACTCGCAAAGACGAATTCGAGCACTAAGAGAACACACGATTCCGACCACCCGAAGTGTCGAAATTCGACAACTGAAGTAATTACCCCAAACTTTGGGAAATTACGAAAATGACCCAAAACGTCTGAAATATACGATGCACGATCGAAACACCAAACCAAAACTCGCAACATGAATAATAACATTAAATGAACTTACGAGAAACTCGAAACAATAGTTTCGGACGAGATTCGCAAGAATCGAACTCAAGTACGGAAAAGCCGCTTAAGAACACAAAACTCAACAAAACAATACCGAAACGAACTCGGACGTCGAAAAGTGCAGAATTAAATATTCTCAAAATGACGAAACGGTCATGATAGAGTCGTCAAAACGGACTCCCACCGAAAAAAGAAAGTTACCGAAAATCGAAAATTGCGGATATTACAACTAATGGACTTACTTCGTTCGGAAAACCGCTATCGAGTAGTGAAAAAGTCAAGAAAATCTTACGATCACTACCTAGCGAATGGGACGACACCATGACGGCAATCATGGGATATAAAGATCTCAATACGCTCGACTTTAGCGCCCTCGTTGGCTCGCTAATTAATTATGAGATAGTTCTAAAATTACGGAACAACAAGTCGAAGCCGAAGGAAAGAACGATAGATATGAAAGCTAAGATGTCTTGCAAAGAAGAAATCCCGGTGGATGATAGTGACGAAGAATCCGCATATTATGCCAAGAATATTAATAAGTTTCAAAACTTATTAAACCGGAGAAAGAAAGACATCAAGACGGGTGAATCTAAAAAATTAGACAACAACTGTCGAATCTGTGGTAAACCAGGACACTTCGTGAAGAATTGCCGAGCAAATATAAAGAAGGAGGTTCTAATAGCAACATGGAGTGATGAAGACGAAGACGGAGATTTCATCAATCAAAATAAGCTCACTCTTATGGCTAGAAGTTCATTCGACGAAAGCGACGTCGAAAGCCAAGTAAGTAATTCTTACGATGAGTTATTTGAAGCATTCGAATTATTGCATACCGATTTTCAAAATGCTTTAAGTGAAATTAAACCCCTTCAATCGAAAATAAAATTTTAGGAGATGAACTCTCCAAGTTTGAAAAAGGGAAAAATGGCAAGACCGATCATTCTCAATGCCTTGAAAATGAAAATATTTTAAAGAATGATCTTTTGAAAGTTCAAGAAGAACTTAAAGGTTTAACAAAGAAATTTTCGTGTGGAAACGAAAAATTTGAACAAATGTTATCGGTTTAAAAATTTACCTTAAACAAATAGGGATTAGGATTCAAACCAAATTTTAAAATCGAGTCCTTAAATTTAAAAATATCCCGTTGTGAAAAATGCTTAAAAATTGGGCACCATATTTTGAATTGTAAAAGCCCACGTCGGACGATTAAAATTAAAAAAATTTAGATTCCTAAAGGAACCACTATTCCGAACATCGTCTACATAAATGAAAAACGACCGACTTTCGGTTGGATCCCCAAAAATTAATTAATTAGTATTTTATTCAGGGGGGATATTATTTTTAACGTGAGATTTTAGTCAGGGGAAGTTTACACCTTTATGCATTTATCATATTATTAATGTTATTATCGATTTTATTATCGTTATTTATACTTTTTGCTGATAACAAAAAGGGGGAGAAAATAGTTGAATGGGAGAAATGAATCGGAGAAAATAAAAGCGTCATAAAAACAAGAAAGTCGAAAAGGTGAAATACCAAAAAAAATAAAAGGATGAGAAGAAGTTGAAAATGAAAATGAAAAGAAGAAGTCGAAAAGGAGAAAAAGAAAAGATGGGAGAACTAACGAAACGATCAAAGCCGAAAACTTTGATTCGCACAAATATATATATATATATATATATATATATATATATTATTTTGCAGGTCTTATCCCATTCAAGGTGTTGTTTTGTAATCATCAAAAAGGAGGAGATTGTTGGAATATTTTATTCCAAATATTCATTATTGAGTTTTTATGATTAGTTGTTGAACAAAGAAAATAACAAAGAAGCTAAACAAAACAACGAAGAAGCCGAGGACGCAAAAAGCTGAAAATAAATATGCATAACGTACACAATACAAGAAGATTAACGTAGGCAATAAACGGAACTTAACGTACGTAACACATGGGGCTTAACGTACGTAAGGAAGTGTTTCTGAATTCAAACAACGAGCCGTTGAAGATGACATCATGGCATAGGTCAGCATGCAATGGATACGAAGACTACTATTGTTAATGTACGCTACGAAGACAGAATAATGTACGCTACTGTATTAACTTAACGTACGTAAAAGTGAAGAGTTAACGTACATAAAAGAAGAAACGAAGGCTATTGGACTAATCTGCATTGAGCATAACGTATGTAACATGTTGATGTTAACGTACGTAATGAAGCTAACGTACGTAAAGTTTGGATGATAACGTACGTAACGGAGTCAAAAGTGGCTAACGGCTAGTTGAGGCTTTGGAGCCTATAAATACCACTTCCTATGGTATTGATCATACAACAACTTCAAGCAATCGAGACATTGATCTGATATAATTATACATTCTATCGTTGTTGTATTTGAGCTTATATTGATAAGAGTTTGAGTTTTATACACGATAACTCATACACGAGAGGAAAAAGAAAGGATAAGATTGGATTCGGTGTTACTATGATCAAGGATTCGGCATTGTTAGAATCGCAATCTATATACGAGTGAGCTTTGTCTAGTACCCATAGAAAGCTAGATAGGTTGATTCCTTGTCCGATGGAAAAGGAAAACGGTTTAACCTGGACCGACAAAAAGACAAGTGATTGTATGGTTTATCTCGGACCGATAGAAGACAAGATTGTAACGGTAATCCCTCGACCGATAGAAGAGAGGTGCAGAGGTTGATCTTCATCCTATAGAAAAAGATACTGAAGAGAGGACGTAGGCACGTTTGGCCGAACCTCTATAAATCTTGTGTCGATTTATTTTTCGCACCTTTAAATACGCTTCCGCACAATAGCGCGTATAACCGATTATCGTACCAACAATTACAACGGTTGTTGTGGGGGCAGCCCCCGCACTTGTTCTGCAGATCAGGTGGGGTCTCCTCGAGCTTTCTTGAATTCATAACCTGCTCCGATAGAGCCAGGGTTGAAGATATAACAAGAAATATGGTGAAGTGAAATACTTTGAGCGTCGCCATGAAAGATGAGTTATGCGGTTGGAGATCCAATCTTCTTGTTGAAGAAGAAGAAGACGGCGCCGCGAGTTTAGGGTTTATGCGGCTGCGTTGTGAGGAAGATGATGGATGATGACGGCGGCTGCGACAGAAAATTAGGGTTTAAAAAAATCAATTTTTTTAGGGCAGAACAGACGTTTTTCCTGAAGGGGGAGGAAAGTTTTTCTTGTCTAGCTATACGTGCTGATAACGTGTTAAAGGAAAAATAACTGAGACAAGAAGTAGGGCAAAAGATGTTGTATTCTTATTAATGGTACGCCTAATCCTACCCTAACTAAGGAAGCCCATAAATAACAGACTAAGGCACACACTGTATTATTCCTTTAACACTCCAATGAATATTTTTAATTTGCTAGCTTTAGCGAAGGATTCCCACGAGGAGAATAAAAATATATATAAAAACATATTAACAAGTCATAAAAATTATTTGAAAAATCTGAAAATATTTACAATCTGAAAAATAATTTAAACTCTGAATATTGGGTTTTTCGAAAAGTTATTTTCATAAGTTGCCATATTATTATTTATTTTTATCAAAATCATGTATTTATTTTACAAAATGTTAAAGTTATTTTGAAATAAAAAATATAAAAGTATTCATGAAATGTTGTGAGCATTTTTTACAAAACTATTTTTCTCAAAAAAGTTTAGAGTAACTTGTAAAAAATATAACAACAATTTAAAAGTTCAGAAAATAAATTTATAAGAATATTGTTTTATGGAAAAAGTAATAAAATTTAAATAAATATAATTATAATTTTTAAATCCTTCTAAAGAAATTTAAAATAATTAAAAAAATAAAATAAAATTTCAAATGTTTCTATGAAAATAATTTATTAAAATATAAAAAAATAGATAATTTTCTGGTAATTAAATAAAATCTCAGAAACTAAATTTCAGAATTTTTATGAATTTTATATATTTTTTGTTTACCATAATTTTCTGCCAGAGGTTTCAATCTATTAAATATCTAGAGTCGAGGTTGTTATTTGCTACTCTCCTCGTCTCACTCAAAACTTTACATTTACATTTTTTTCTTTTAAAAACTTTATATTTACCACTTTTGTACAATCAAATCAAACGACCATCTTTAACCTTTTAATCTCCACCACATACTCATTATTATTATTTTTTAATCTCTACCACACATTTATCATCATTCTATCACAAATTATTACCTAAAATATATCAAATGTATACCCTTTGGCAAGCTTTGGGCGAGATAGAGAGTAAAAGAAATGATTTACTATTTCCATCCCACTCAATACGTTATGTTTATCTATTTTATGTTCCTTCAACAAATTTATATTCATTCTTTACACATTCACATCAACAATCACGATTATATTATTTAATCTTCACTATACGTTTATCATCTATATATGTTAAGTTTTAATCTCTATCATACACTTATCATTACTATTTCTATAATTTAAGCCGCATAGAAAAATATATATTAAAAAATATATAATTCAGATTGCACATTAATATTAGAGTAATGCTACTTTCACAATACACTTGACAACGAGGGTGACAATCTGTCTACGTGGCACGATCCTGTGAAGTGAGATAAATGTGATTGTGACATTTCACTTTTATCTCACTTCACAGGATCGTGCCACGTAGACAGATTGTCATCCTCATTATCAAGTGTATTGTGAAAGTAACATTACTCTTAATATTAACCCTATTTTTCATGGATGTCAGTCAAAACACAATCTTTGTCCCGTGTGAAAGATTTTCTCCAATGCAATGATTCTAGAAGGTCTTGATGTTAGAATTTTATCCCATATTAGTCAATGATTTTAGAATGTGCGCATGTGTCAACTTTAGTGCTCAAACTCACCAATTTCTTGCATTTCGTGAAAACGACAGTTCAAAAAATAAAGATAGCTGGTCCTGAGTTTGATAAAACTATTTTTGTCCATTTTCCTCATTGCATGCGTCACTTCGGAGTTCCGATGTGAGTCCGTCGGACAGCAGTTAAATTTACTATATTCATTTTATATTAATTAATTTTTAATTTTTTCAACTAAATTTTAATTTTAATATATCTCTCAAAATATATTGAGAAAAATTATTAAAAATATTTTTTTAATATGAATTTAGCAATATAAATTTTGTAAATTTTATGATTGTTTCAAATGAGATAATCTATGGTCAAAGTTTAATATGAAAAATCCAAAATATCAATTAACTGTTTTAAGAAAAGTAGTAAAGAAAGCAGTAGAAAGTAAAAGATGTAAACCATTATCTTGATATTAACATTGATAGAGGTGCCTTTATATAGCTTACAATGAGACTCCTTCCATACATAGGATTTCTTACAAGGAAGAACATTAAGTAGAATCCTACTACCTCTAGAATGATCTAGAATCCCTACCATCTATGATACCTATTCTAATCAGTATTATGTAAGATACATCACGAGAATAATAATTCCTGAACACTCCCCCTGTGTCGATCATAATACAATAATGGTGCAGGAGATGTTACATTGATAAAAACCTATCCAAGCCAAAATAAAATCCCATGGGAAAAATAAAGGCTGATGAGGAAAAAGATTGCAACGCACCAACATAACATGTCATGTATATTCCTCCTGATGTACACATAACAACTCCCCCTGATGAGTACCTCAAATCATAGAGTCAGATGTCAAGTTGCCCTCACAACTATGCCAAGGAAAAATCCAGTGGAAAAAATAACTCTTGGTCTAAGTTGAACAGAAGTACAATATATCATTGTATGGCTGTTCTCATAGGTCGCCTCGTTAAAAACATTACCAAGTGAAAACTCAATGGGAGAAACAAACCTTTATCTAAGGACAAAAAAGCGCGACACATCCAAAGTGCAAGAGTTACTAAAAACTTATCCGAAAACCAAATTTTCCAAAGTCTTGACCTTCATGGACTAAATCAGTCATAACTTCTTCGATTCAATAGGTATCAACGAAACTGTAGGAACTTCTAAATACTAGACACCCATAGCTTTTCATTTGCATATAGTATTTAACCTAGATCGACCTGAGCAGATCACAAAACTCTATCAATATTGACTCAGCAAATTACTGGACATATCCATCCTACTTTGCAACAATATTCATATGTCAATCAACATGATGGATGTGATAAAATGGTTGGTTTCCTTTTAAAGTAGACACAAACCTCTCCAATGGTACCAATTTCACCATTTCCCAACAAGTGAGCTGTCATGTAGGTCATATGGAAGATAGACCAATACATTCTTGGCATATTTGGGTATCGGTTTTCAAGTGTCCTTTTATCCAGATAGAGCAAGCTTCAAGCTTCTTGTCAATCAAAGACATTGCGTGAGCGCATCCAAGGCCATCATCACAGTGGCTTTACCGGATTATTACGAATGAGTTTGTTTAGTCAAATGTGAGTACATACTACCGTACTTTGATAGAGAGAACTTCTCTTAAGACTACTTCATTACTTAAGTGAGCCAAGTCTTATCATGACTTCGAATAATCATCGGGAATCATATAGGCATTACTTTATCGTCTCTTAGGGAAATCGTCCCTTAGATTGCCTTAAACCGATTGATGAATATGCATCATCAAGTGTCCCCAAGATCCTTTCATTCTTAACTTTGGATTTAGCGGGATCTCTTAGTCTCACAAGAGTACATCACTATAAATCCTTAGTTTTACACGCAAAAGCTTCATATCTCTTTCAATCAAGTATGTACTTAGTATGTGTTCCCGGCAATCACTGGTAAACGCACTATGAGGTTAGGAGCTACATGATTTTAGTCTGATCCACCACGAGATCTTTTTATCACTTAACTTAGTTCCCCACTAAAGATAAGATTTAACCAGAAACTGCACGTTGGTTTTTGGGAAGCTATCTAACTAGCAAGATAGTGGATGATATAACATCCATTACGATAATACGACTAAGTTTTGTGTCATCATAGTCGATTCTAATGCGTTCATGATAAACCTCGCGCCATGAGGTGAGTTTAACTCCTTCTCTCACTCGCTTTAACAAAGTATACGGATAGATCTTATCTTTGGAGTGTCGGCACCACTTAAATCAAGGGCTATCACTTTGCTCATACTAGAGCCGCATATGTTTCTATTTTAGGCCAATGGTACAATGTTGTAGATTTTCAATGAATTGTGGTGCGATTAAACTCATTTATTGAGGCGTCCCCGAATGATGACTATAATCCAGAATCAGATGAGACGAAGTTCATTTGATCAGATGATCAAGTTTTATGTATCAAATTCGTATATATTCTTAGCGAGAGTATTTATCGAATCAAGTGGTATCCCAATATATGAGATCCGTGGCATAGTAACACCGTCTACCACAATTTATGGTGTTACCATATCACCATGTATAGGTGACGAACGTCCATGACCGAATACAATTCTTGCAGACATGTTTGCAGCATGTATTTAATCTCGTCACTTTAGGGGACTTGGTGAGGCACAATAGGAATAAACTACGACAATTCTAAGTCGTTCTACTCGAATATAATTGTTTGCATCCCCTTTAACGACGGGAAGATTGGCTCATCAAAATGACTTACAAGATCGTCTGTCAGGGTATATTTAAGCAGACTATGAGTGAAAGCGCATGTCATATTCATCACATATAACTCATCATAATGCGTTGTGGTGATGCAATTTGGCACATGAACATATAGACGATAAAAGTTTTTCATTGTTAACACAATCCAGTTAACAAAATGCATACTGTTGTAACTAAGCATGTAAATGATTATATCAGTATAGGTGAATAGGATATGTTGACCTATGCTACACAACCGTAGCTATTGGTGTTTGAGAATCCAGTAGAACCGCCACCATGTACCATCGGGATCGAACATAAAGAAATGATTGAGCCAACGATAGGCCGTTGGTTTTATCAAATCTATAGTACTTTCTTGAAGAGTTCACTCGATCCTTTCACCAACCCCAAACATCATAAAATTTTGTGAGCATGTATGAACAGGTGTTAGGATTCCAAAATCACCAACCCTGTGGTCGGAAACCCGTCGAAAAGACATTAAACTGGTCGTTGAAATGGCTGGTGGTAGTGAAAACTTCATTTAAAGGGTTCACCTCCCTCCAAGTCTCCAAATGGCACCAAAATATTTGAGTAGGTAGCCTTGGATGTTAGGAAGTATTCATTAAAATTTCCCTTCCATTTATTCTTTTTTCTTAACGAACAAGAGAGCGAAAATGATTTGAAAACCTAGACACGTCATATTAAAGTTTTTGTTAACAGGAATGCATTAGCGATATGTTTTAAGAACTCCCTTTCATTTAGGTAATTTCCAATCCACCTACTATCCACACACTGACATGTCTAATAAAACAACACATCCATTCCATGGTAGCATTGGAGATGCTCTTAGGGTGGTGGCAATGGCTGGCGGTATCACCAACGGCATGGCCATACCGCCGGTGAACACCGCCGCTACCTCGGCGGTATGGCCAGTGGTATGGTTTCGGAGGTATCAAATGCTTCGGAGGTATCTTGCAGGCATGGCTTTAAAATCTGAACGTTAGCACTAGAATACAAAAAAAAAAAAAAATAGAAGTTGGTTCTTTGTACCGTTTGGCAGCAAGGAAAAAAAAAAATTCCCTTATAAATACTAAAGTGTTTCCTCAAACACGTATCATCAAATACATATATTTTCACATACACATATATTATCAAACACATATCATGGATCCTAGCAAATCAAAAAGTGTTTCAATTATGTTTTTTTAGGTATTATGTAATTTTCTTTTAGTTATTAATGAAATATTTATATTTTTATTAAATTGTTTAATATAATTTATGAAGAAAAAAAAAGTTGGGAGGTATGAAAAAGGCATGGTTGCCACTAAAAAGGGGTTGGGATGTATGAAAAAAGTATGAATGAGGTGGAATGAGATGGAATGATATTATTGGTGGATTTGAGAGGTATGGATAATTTCGGAAGCATGACTGCCACCATCCTTAGGCGGTATATCCTTCGGGGATTTGGACCATATGGTCATCCTTTGTCAATAAATTAATTATTACCCAACTTTAAGCTGGAAGTCACCGTTTTCTTGCATTACTTGAAGAAAGGACATTTCAAATGCAAGATGCCTTCATTTCAAAGCAAATTTGCACCAAAAGTCCCCACCATTGTACACTTGCCTCATTGCTTGCGTCACCCGAAACTTGTTCCTTAACAAACGAGTTCCGATTAATAACTAATAAGTGAATGCAATGTGCAAAAAATGGAACATTCTAAGAATACAATATATATGTATATAATGCACTAAATAAATTAAATTCAAACTAATAACAAGACATTATATGCAATGGGCACACACATTAAGTCTTCGAGTTGATATATCCCACAACATGATTCACGGTGTAAGATACACATCAATTGTGATTACTAACACAAGCACAATTGTTGTATAGCATAATAACAATTGATATATGACATAATTGCAGTAAAAATATTTTTTATTTTTTTATTATTACTGGTACTTTTTATTATTCGCTGTCATATAATAACAGATGGTGTATAGCATACTCATAACTAATGTACCATGTGTGATGCATCATGTTACACGATATAATTTCTCTTAATCTACTATATATTGGTTAAAAACAATGTTTGTACATTATTTACGACAACTTTAGTCAAATTTTTCAATTGCATAAATCTTGATAAAGACAAAAATAAAAGTCATTTTTATTTGGCGTTTGGAATACATTAACATAGTGCATTTTCTTCAAAACCCATTTTGAAATGAGTAGACAAGCATTGTACAATATTGACTGTGAACGAGCTCCCCCAAGTATTTATGGGTCGTTTGGTTTATCAATATCAAATATCAGGTATGAGTTTGGATTGAACTAAATTCATACCAAGTGTTTAGTTAGTAATAGTTTAATTTTTAAACTCATACCTCAAACTCCTAAGGTATAGGGATTTAATACCTTAGGGGGAGGTAGGTATGACGCTCATACCTCCAGATATAAAATTAAATTAAACACACGAGACTTCTTACTTTGCAAAGTGAAAGCTAGAAATATAAAAATATATTTATAGTTCTTATTTTTATAAGTAAAAATAAATAAATTATAGAAATTAAATATATTATTATTAACTAAAAATTATTAATAATTAAGTAATAATAATAATTATTAAATTAATTTTTCTATCATCATGTATTAATAATTATAAATGAATTAATAATACAAATTATTAAATAAACATTAGATTAAATTCATTACAACTGTTTATTTAATTAATAAATAAAAATTAGTAATTAATAAAAAATATTAATTATTATATAATTACTATTTTTATCATTATTTAGTAATACTACTCATTAATCAGTTAATCATTTAGTTATTATTTAATAATAATTCACAATATAGTTATACAATATTAATTATTATTTAACATTATTAATTATTATTGAAAAATAATTACGTAAAAATAATTATTATTAAATAAATATTACCAAATAATTATGTGGTAATAATAAATGTATTATTATTAATATTTTAATGATAAAAATTATTAACTTTTATTAAATAAAATAAGTTTTATTACTAAATAACTATAAAGATATTTTTTTACTATTGAGATATTAGTTGGAAGAATTATAAAAAAATATATTAATTCTTAATTCTAAAATATTTTAAACAAGAACATCAGAAAGAGGGTTTATTTCCGTTCCACCACTGAACCAAACATAATATCAAGAATAAAATTTCGAAGGAAATTGGTTGGTGGTCCAGTGGTAGGACGCCTAAACTTAAAACACTCATTTGGAGGTCTTGGGTTCAATCCCACCAAGGAGGTGAAAGAGGATGTTTTTTCTCTCTATGATCCTCTAGCTCCCCGGGGCTAGCTCGAGCGACCGATAATCAATGTTTAATCTCGCATCAAGCGGTAGTGTGAGAGTATTTCCTTGCTGAGAACTCGGAGGTGCTGAACAATCAGTGGCTGTTCTCCCGAGAACTGTGTCGGGAACCTGAGACGTTTTTAATCAGTTAAGGACTTCTCCTTGTGCGCAGAAGTGTACAGAAAAGACATTGAGAACCTTGGAATTGCTCGAGCGACTCGCGATTTACTTCTCTTAATGGGTTAGGAGTGGGTCATTGAGAGACTAAGATTAGTCCGACTAAACTGGATCACTCAGTTATCAAAAAAAAAAAAAAAAAAAAATCCAACCCCATACCAGTGTGAACCAAACTAAGAAAGTTCGTGACAAAAAATATTAAAAATCTAATCTAATCTGCTGGTCCGGCAGATTGCACTATCGTTTTTTCCATCAAAATATTGACCCTTGCTATAAATACCCCCACCATCTTAACCAATTTCACATCCACAAGTCCAAATCCTTTCCACCCCCTCTTCTTCTTTTTCTTTTCACTGAAAAAAAAATGGACTTTCAACTCCGAGCTTCAGTCGTCATCTGCATTGTTATTCCACTATTTTTCATAATCTTATCCAAGCTAAAAAACATGATCAGGACCCTTTCAAGTCCCAATCCCACTAATAAGCTACCAAAATCATACCCAATAATTGGCTCTTTCTTCACACTGTCGAAAAACAGAGAGAGATTCGTCCAATGGACTTCAGAAATCGTGACATCAACCCCCAATCTAACTTTCCATCTCCAGCGTACAATCGGCCAGAAATCCATCATCACTGCCAATGCCGCCAACGTGCAGCATATACTGAAGTCGCATTTCCACAACTACGAGAAGGGAGATTTCTTCAAGAACACTCTGAGGGATTTTCTCGGAGACGGCATTCTCAACACCGACGGCGAGAAGTGGAAATTCCAGAGGCAGGTTTCCAGCCACGAGTTCAACACGAAGTCGCTGCGGAAATTTGTCGAACACGTGGTGGACGCGGAAATCACGGATCGGCTCAACCCAATCATGCAGAACGCCGCGGACAACAAAACTGTGCTCGATTTCCAAGACATCCTTCAACGATTCGCTTTCGACAACATATGCAAAATCGCATTCGGGTATGACCCGGAATACCTGTCGCCGTCTCTGCCACAATCGAAGTTTTCGCTGGCATTTGACAAAGCTGTGGAGCTCTCAACAAAGAGGTTTCAGTCGTTTATCCCATATTCCTGGAAAATAAAGCGGGCCCTCAACGTCGGATCCGAGAAACAGCTCAAAATCGCCGTAGCGCAAGTTCGAGATTTTGCAAAAGAAATAATCGGAAAGAAAAATCAAGAAATCGGGCATGGACAAAACTCATCTGACGATGACCTCCTGTCGAGGTTCTTGAGCTCAGGCCATTCAGATGAAAATTTTGTCGCCGATATAGTGATAAGTTTCATACTTGCAGGCAAAGACACAACATCAGCTGCACTAACATGGTTTTTCTGGCTAATTTCAAACCACCCACAAGTTGAAAATGAAATATTGAGGGAAATTAACGAAAAATCATCAGACACATCGCTATCAGCGTACGACGAAGTGAAAGACATGGTTTATACTCACGCGTCGCTTTGCGAGAGCATGAGGCTTTACCCACCGGTGCCTGTGGACACAAAAGCAGCCTTGAACGACGACGTTTTGCCCGACGGGACGGTAGTGAAGAAGGGGATGCGGGTTTCCTATCATCCGTACGCTATGGGGAGGGTTGAGAAGGTGTGGGGTAAAGATTGGGGGGAGTTCCGTCCTTCGCGGTGGCTAGAGGAGGAGGAGGGGGCTGTAAAGTGGAGGTTCGTGAACAGGGATGCTTATACTTATCCGGTGTTTCAGGCTGGGCCCAGGATTTGTCTGGGGAAAGAAATGGCTTTTATTCAGATGAAGAGAGTGGTTGGCGGCGTCCTGCGTAGGTTTAAGGTGGTGCCGCTGATGGTGGGAGGGGCGGAGCCGGTGCTCGTAACGAACTTGACAGCGAAAATGAAGGGTGGTTTTCCCGTGAGGATTGAGTCGAGGGACTAACGATCTTTTACTTTTCCACGACTTTTGCACGATATTTGGCTTTGTCGATCTTTTTCACTTAAAAGAATATATATATATATATATATTATATATGGAATACTACATCCAAATATTTTATTTGATGATTTGTTTATAATTTTGTCTCTATTATTTCATAAATTACAACGAATGACAAAACTCTGACTTGATGTTGAGTTCTACTAAAAAGACGAAAATACCTATTTGTTTAATTGAATAAAACATTTCTTTTAAAATAAATTTCAGATTAAACAAATAAGATAGTTTTTGTATTTTGCAATTCATTTCTCTTTCTCCCTTTTCTCTCTCAACCCGATTTTAGAAAATAATTTAAGAAAATAATTTTATATCAGAAAATAAATTTTTATTTTTTCAGAAAATAATTTTTTATTTTTTCGAAAAAATATTTTTTTGCAAAACAATATTTTTTCTCCCGAAAAATTAATTTTTTTTCCAAAAAATATCTTTTATTTTTCCAAAAAATTTTTTTGCCAAAAAATATTTTTTTCCAGATTATATAGTTTTTAATTTTTTCGAAAAAAAATTCCATAAAATTATGTTTTTTTCGAAAAGATAATTTTGTTCCCCAGAAAATATTTTTTTTTATTTTTTTTCAAAAAATAATATATTTTTTTTTCAGAAAATACTTTTTTATTTGAAAAAAATTCGGACCGAATTTGAGCAAGGATGTGTTGGGATCTTTAAGTTGGCTCAATTTAAACAGTGAAATATAAAAATAACGGCTACTTGAAAGTTTGAAAATTTATTACACAATGAGGTCAAGCATGTGCCACCCACGTGAGGCCAAAAATAAATGGGTAAAAACGAAAAGGAAAATAAAAGGGCAAATTCGGAATATCAGTACTCTATCTCCTGTGCCATCATCTGAAAGTTTGACTTTTGTCCTTCATTATAAATATAGTTTCTGGACAGAGCAAAGTTTGTCCTTCATTCTAATATCAGAAACAATAGGTACTAAACTGTAATTAGACCATCTAAAAAGTTAGTCAGATATAAATTGCCCATTGTTGTAGTAAAAGTAAACAAGAGAAGAATTAGGGCAGAAGAAGATGTCTATTCTCATTCATATGGTCCCTTTAAATAGGGAGAGATTATATATTCTGGAACATTCTAACAGGCCTAGCCCTATACTAGTTGGGAGAAGCCCAATGGCCTGTAGATTAAGGCACACACTGTGTATTTACTTTAACACTCCCCCTTGCGCCGAGTCTCCAACGCATGTCAAGTTGCCTCGTTAAAACCTCCGCAAGCAAAAACCACATGGGAAAAAGGCCTTGATCGTAGGAAAAAGAGTACAACATCCAGACACATAGGTTATGCTAATTTCGTTAAGCCAAAACCTCTATTGATCATTTCGTCGATCAATTTGTGCTCTAGAACGTGATCAGTTCGTCGACCAGTGAGCTAAACGTCTAGTTACCTCGTAAAAAACCTTTCCAAGTGATAAAACCCAGTGGGAAAAAAGAATCCTTGGTTAAGGAAAAGAGTGTAACTTGCGACGTGGATGTAAGACTCCTCTTCAAGTTTACATCTCCCCCTGATTAGTTCGTCAATCAAGGAATCTGAAAAACAGTGCATGTGACGTTGCCTCGTTAAAAACTTTGCCAAATAACAAAACCCATTGGGACAAAATAAAAGTTGGTCAAAGAAAAGAGTACAACATTGGTGGGTAAAATTCGTTATACCTCACCCTCCATCAGATCCTTACTTCGATCTCGGGAGTTCGGAAATCCTACGCATTCCGATGTTTCTTACATGTTTTTCAAATACGGCCTTGGGCAATGATTTAGTGAATAAATCAGCCACATTCTCCTCAGACTTCACTTGCTTAACTTGGATGTTGTGGAGGGCCCGTTGTTGCTGATTGCAGAAAAACTTTGGAGAGATATGCTTCGTATTATCCCCCTTGATATACCCAAGCTTCATCTGTTCGATGCAAGCGGTATTATTTCCGTATATGTATGTGGGCGCATCAGTGACATTACTTAGTCCACTGTTACCTCGAATATGTATAGCGGTGGTTCTCAATCATATACACTCACGTACCGCCTCATGTAGAGCGATAATCTTAGCGTGATTCGAGGAGGTAGCAACAAGGGTTTGCTTAGTTGATCTCCATATATCGCGGTGTTCCCAGTGGTAAAAGCATAACCAATCTGGAAGCGATCTTTATATGGGTCCAAGATGTACCCAACATCAGCAAATCCTACCAACACATTCGTCGGGGTAGTTTCCTCGGCATTCACACTTGCTTTAGTGGTTGCACATTCAAGGGCAGTTTCGTTAGCCTGCTAGGGAAAGAAAAGTCCCGAATCAATATTTCCTTGAGGTATCAAAAGATATTCTTGATATCATTCCAATGACGTTGCGTGGGCTCAGAACTATATTTAGCCAACAAATTCACTGAGAAAGCTATATCAGGTCGAGTACATTGAGCCAAGTACAATAATGCACCTATTGCACTTTAGATAGGGAATTTCATCTCCCAAAAGCTCTTCGTCACATTCCTTCGGACGAAATGGATCTTTCTTCAAGTCCAAAATACGACCGATCATTGTTACGTATTTCGGTGAACGCAAGTGCACGTTGTCGTAAGCAAGTAATAAAGTGATAAGTAAGATATCGTTCCCTCGAGGACTGACTTACTAATTACCAATTTATTTGTATTCTAATTTTATCTGAACGATCGAATTTGGTAGTGTAAGGAATATTAAAGAAAACTAACAAAGTGATAAACTAAAAACAATTAATAAAATCGATTATTCGAAGAAAGAAGATCAAATAGGAGAATAATCTAGGATTGAGAATCCGCCTCGATTAATCCGATTTACTCTTGATTTATATAAAATAAGAAATTTCCCAATTTATTGAAGGCGAAGATTTCTAAGATATCCTAGTGCCTCTCCTGAGGACAGTAGAATGTTCTAAGGTGAATAAATCACTCTATTCCTACGTGAATTAATTCAACAATAGGCAAAAAGTACAAAATCTTCAGACGGGCCACGTAATTCCTATGAGTATATTCCTATCTCACAAGATAAAATGTTTGTCACCAATTTTTCCTACTAACTCTCCTCTCCCGATTCGAGTTGCATAATCAAAACAATTCAATCATAGGCCACATAATTGAACGCATTAAGAACAATTGGGGAAAACTCAATAGAAAAGGGAAATATATTAATAATGCAAAATCAAAAGTTAATCGGTCAAAATCCTGGTTTCATCACCATCCTAGAAAAGGGTTCTAGCCCGACATGCTAGAAAATAATACACAAAGAATTAAAGAAAGCATAAGAAAAATCAAACGCAGTTTAGGAACTTGAATTGCGTCGTTCTCTGGCTTCTGCTCTCTGCTCCTAGGTATTTTCTCCTTCTGTTTTATGATAATATCTTCTGAACTTCCATGCCTATTTATAATCTTTCATCTGCCTCAAAAGCGCGTCCAGAAATTAGGTCAGAAATGGACTTCCAAACTGCCGAAATCGCGAGCTGCGAATATGGACCCTGCGCGGCGGGCCGCGGCCCGGCATTAGTGTGCTGCGGACCTTGTCTTCATGCGGCCAGGCCTGGGCACAATTTCTCCTTACGGGCCGCGGCTCAGAGCGAGTGTGCTACGGCCCCCGGTACAGTTTGTACCGGTTCTTTCTGGGCGCCTCCTGTGCCGTGGCCCAGCGTCTGTGTGCCGCGGTCCCCGACAAAAAAATGTTGTTTTGGACCGTTTTTCTTCGTTCAAGCTCTCGGACTCGAATTTTCTTCAAAACATATACAGATAATGCATTAAAATCTCATTTACGCAGGTTTAAACTAAAAATGGGTATAAAATAGTGATAATTAAACGCATAAAAATACATCTAACAAATACCCCCAAACTTAAACCTTTGCTTGTCCTCAAGCAAAAATTAATTTCAAATGAGATGACAAGTATCGTGGGTAAACGTGCAAATCCATAGTGTTTACCTGATTAATACTAACCTAAAAATCTCAAAGAAAAATACAAGTATCGTATTAGTGGGTCACATCACAGACAATGATTCCACAAAGCAATCATTTTTAGTGCTGATCTATCGGTCATGAAGAAAATCAAGGCTCAAAGATTAACAAGCGTGAATTTAGCCGACCGCCAATATGAAGGGTTAGATTAAACAAGCCAACTCGCCCAGTCCCACAGTCTCGTGGCAAAAATGCAAGAGTTTCATCGTAAATAATAATCTTCGGACAGCATTCCCCTATATAAGATCATTATAATGATTCGAGTTAACCACTAGGTTCCGACTCCCGGTATGTTTCATGACCCTAGGGTGGAAATCCATTCTCATGTATTGGGGAACCATTTGACGTAAAAGACACTCATTGGGCTCATGATTGCTTCTAGTTACTAAGTCTCCTTCTATAGTGGAGAAAAAACTCGAATGGCTATTCCCGCATGTCCGATTCAAAGTTGCTGTTTTACGCGAATGTAAAGGACGAGTCACGTGAATACATCCGGTTACTTGGATTCCGTTCATCATCATGCGATTTCTGAACCAATAGTCTATTCAGGGTTGTCGTTTTATGCGAGAGTAAACAACAGGTCACGTGAATACCCACAGTTACTAGACTTCCCATCATAGAACATGTATAATTTCTCGAATTTTTGGGAAAATGTTGCGATATTTGTTGAACGCAAGTGTACGTTATCGTATACAAGTAATAAAGTGATGAGTGAGTATCGTTCCCACGAGGACTGAATCACTAACTACCGATTTTTATGTATTCCAGTTTTATTCAAACAATCGAACTTTGGGTTTGCAATTAATTACTAAAAGAATTAACAAAAGATTAAATAGTAAAAACAATAGCTTGAAGGAAGAGAATCAAATGATGAATAAGTCTAGGATTCTGAATCCACCTCGGTTTATCCGAATTTACTCTCGATTATCTGAAGTTAGTAATTTTCCCAATTTATTGAAGGCGGAGATTGCTAATATATTCTACCGCCTCTCCCGAGGTCAATAGATTTTTCTAAAGGCGAATAACGCACTCTATCCCTAGGTGAATTAGTTCGTCAATAGGCAAAAAGCATAAAATCTCCAAATTGCCACGTAGTTCCTATGAGTATATTCCTATCTCACAGAATAAAACGGTCCTCACCAATAGTTCCTCACCAATTCTCCTCTCCCGATTCGAATTGAATGATTAAAACAATACAACTATTGGCCAGATAATTGAAAGCATTAAACACGATTGGGAAAACTCAACAAAAAGGTAATTAATTAGATAATCTCAAGCAAATCCGTCAAAACGTAGGTTTCATCAAAATCCTAGATTAGGGTTTTAGCCTAACATACTAATAAAGGAAAATACAGAATGAATAAATAGAAGCATGAAAATCAAACGCAGATGAAGCTCGGATTCCTCCTGTTGGCCACTTAAGTATACTGGATACAGTTTGGAAAAATGGTTTAAACAACAAACTGTACGGATTCTAAATCTGAGTGCGTAGCGGAAGTCTTGGATACAGTAGGTTGCTATGGATACAGCAACTAAGTGTATGGTGTATACTTAATATATCACAGTAATTTAAAACAGTAAAAGCTGAAGGTAAATAACACAGTAATTTAAGTGGTTCGAGGTAAACCCCTCTACGTCCACTGGTCCTCCACACAGGAGTAAAGTTTATTATAATTACTGCGTACACAACTACGTAATTATAAACAAACCTATCCTTGTATCGTTCACACAGATTGATACAAAGAATGTCGCTTTCAACCGTTCACACAGATTGGTTAAAGCTTTCTTCTTGACTAGCTTCTTCACACACGCCTAAAGCTTCGTCCTTATTCGTCCCACACAGTCGAATAACTTGTTGAGTTCACACAGAGCTCGGTTTTTACGTAGGTAAAAGGTAGGTAACTGTGTAAGAACAAAGCTTTGAAGTTCTTGAGTGATGATGGTCGTTCTTGATGTTGAGCACTTGTATATCTCTTTCGTTCTTAATAGCGGTATGCTTTGGAGATATGTTTGCTCGATGATAACTTTTGATAGCTTGAGTGTTAGGTTACTTGATGAATCGATCTTCAATGTCTTCATAGGATATATATAGTCTCTCAAGAAAGTATCCGTTGAGATGTATCCGTTTGAATAAGATTTCCTTCAACGGAATATGACATGATCCGGATTTCATGGATTTCAAGATTCAAGATCGCGGTATTTAAATACTTTATCCTTAAGTATTTAAATACTTCTTTGTTCAACGGGACTTGACTTGTGTTCCTTCTTGTCCTTTTGTGAACAGTATGGAAGATAACTGTATTTTGAGCATCGAGACAGTTTCCATACTTGGTCTTTTTACAAGACTACTTGTCAGTCTTGTGAGCTTCACTTTATGCCGATTCGAGGCGGGTCTTCGATACAGATAAAGCCTCATAGCTTCGATACAGTTTCCTTTACTTTATTTGGCATATATGTCTAAAACTATAAATAACATTCGATTAATGGATTCGAGTATCCCGGCTGTTTCGATACAGGGTCTTTGTTTTCCCAACAATTTCCCCCTTTTTGACAATTTGCCAAGACTAACTTTCTTAACTCTTCGAGTCTTCTTGATGATGCCAAAACCTTCTTCATGAAGCATTTCTTCTTTGATGACTTCTGGCAGATTTCTTGGTCTTTTGTCAAAAGGTCTGACTTAGTGACTTAGTCTACAATAATGAACTGCTCGCAGGCACGTTCGATACAGTTTTGAGATTTATTACAACTTAAGCCTATGATTGGCGCGCAGGCACAATCTTACAATGTATTCTAAGTTTACAACTGAAATTATGAACTGTTCGTAGACTAGTTCGTACAGCTTATTTTTCAATCAAGTTTATCTAACATGAGATTCCTATCAAATAATTTTAAGTAATCATACATAAACGCAGTAGATTACGAGTTGTAATCTTTCAAGACAAACAAACGTTTTTTATTGATATTCAAAATGATTGAGTACAAAGTTTGCTGTTTCGAATAGAAATTACAAAAACAAAAATAATATACATAAATTTCAGCTCTTTATCTATAATCCGCATGCCTTCATGGTCTTTTTCCGGGTTCGTTCTCGGTGCCGCGCCACCAGTTTTGAAGTGAATCATTGCCTCGATCCTGGTATATCGCTCTTCCTTCATATGAACGATCAAAGGCAAGTATCCAATCTTCTGGATGGGTGACCCGATCTCCTCTTCTATGTTTGGATTTCATTTCGATTTGAGAGGAGTTTACCTTCTTCTAGCATCTTCGTAAACTTATCCACGCTCGCTAACGTTTTATAATTTTTGAAGATGGCGGATTCCTGATGAGTCCGACAAAATATCTCATCGATTCGTTCTTCCTCCAAAGGCTTCACTTCGTCGGTTGGGTTGCGGTTGGTCGGCACGAATTTCCGAAGGTCTCTCGAATAAGAGTTTGCCAAGGGACATTAGGATCATGAAATTCGGTCCTGAGCCCGAAATTTTAAAACTTTGGGATTGAGGTGCTAGCTTGTTCAATTCGGCGGATACTGCTCGAGCAACCTCAAATTCCCTTTCTTGTTGCACCTTATTCTCCTAGCGACTTCTCGTGCCTCTTCCCCTTATTGGCTTCATCAAGACTTTGCAGGATTTCAAGAGCAGCGTCTGTTTGGTCTCGATCTTTGGTCATTCTTTCAACAAGGGAGGAAAGAGTCTCGCGACATTTCTTGAATGCATTTGTCGTGAGCACGCAGCTTGAGAGTCGTTCTCAATCATTGCACAAGCGGTCTTGGCTTCACTATCCTTGTCTTTGTAGCTTCTTCCTTCAAGCTTGCTCCCGCTTATCTTCCATGATCTTCAAGGCTTGCTTGAAAACTTCTGGCAAAAGAATGAATGCGTCGACAACTCGAGATACTTCGTGTTGAAGAGTGGTCATTTCTTCGACGGCAGAGGTGTGCATCCAATTCAGTGCCTTTTCAACGGAAGATAGAGCGTTTCGCATCTTGGATAAATACGATCAAGGCCAAGAGCTCGCAGGCGCTCTTTTCGTGCAGCAGAGATCGGAGAATCTGGTTGGGCGAAGTCTGCAGTGCCGTTCAACCTTCTTACATTCACGGATGGACGTGAAGTAAGTTGGACATCCTCAGGTTCGGTACCGTCCTCGGATTCCATTGTTGAAGGGGCGGGAGCAGCTTCCTGTGGTTCGGCGACAGTTGGTGGAGAAGCTTCCTGTTGCGAAGACTCTTCAGCAATCATGGATGCAGGAGGGACTGAATCCTCCTGTTGGCTTTCAGGAATAGCTTCTTCGGTCGCAGCAGGCTCGGGTGCCTGTTCCAAAATTTCTTGAAGTTCCTCGACTGGAGGGACTGATTCCTCTTGGTCGGGAATGTTCTCGAGCTGTGGCGAAGGGGGATTGGCTTGGGTAGAAGGCCCTTCGTCATTTCTGGGTGGAGAGGCGTCTCGAGCTTCAGCCTCTTCACGGCTCATTCTCAGACCTGCTTGTAGAGCATCGTCGTCGTCGTCTGAGTCATGATCGTCGTCATCTTTTGGATTAATGGGAGAATCCTCTGACTTCTTCTTTCCTTTCCTCCTGGCGTCAGATTTGTGCAGCAGGTGGCTTTCTATTAGATCCTTGCAAGAGGCGTTGTCCCATCGAAGCAGGGCCTCAATTTCAGTTGAGTCTGTTACTTCGGAGACGAATCTCTCTTCGTGGCTCCATTCGCTCCAGTTGTACAGTGTATCGTACGGAGCTAGCCTATAGCCTTTCCATTGCAGGAATCTTTCGTACGCGTGTTCAATTTGAACCGAAAGAAGTGTTTGATTTATGATCGAGTCGGGAGGGACTTGAATAACGCCCTGAGACGCTGTTTCGAGGGATTCTGTCAGTATGGGATCTGTACGGAAGATGGACTCCTTGCAGGGGATGGTGCCTCAAGGAAATTGGATCTGTACGGTGTGGGATCCCGCAGAGGAGAAGTAGCTTTTGGCTCGAATGGGCACCGACTCGCTAAAGTCTTGAGCGTTGCGGATGTCTCTATATCCGTCGTAGCCGCCAAAGGCTCGGGATCTACCGTCGATACAGTAGGAGACATCTCTTCCACGGGGTTGGGCCCCGGGTTCTTCATCGATGGGTTGCGCCACGGGGAGACATCCTTGGAGTGCTTGGCGTATTTGATTTTGAGAGCCTCCCGAGTCTCTTCTTGGACTTCTCACCACAGAGTGTTTCTTGTGAGATCGCTTCGCTTCTTTGAAGATTCCATTTAAGGACCTTCACGGTTTCATCTCTTGGGTTGGGAGAAATAGGCATGTGCCCGGTTCTCGGTGGTTGCAATGCATGGTGCTCGTTATACGCAGCTGGGTTTGACACCTCCTAAGTATATCCTCGAGCTATTTTTCTTTGCATCGGCGGATTGCGTCACCCGCACTTCGTCGAATGTAGTTTAGCATTAAACCAAAGGATTTTTTTGGGTGGCGAGTTTGCACACCTCTTCTTGAAGACGTTTGAATGATTTGGCACCAATTGACCTTTTCACAGTCAAAATAGCTACCATCATCCCGAACCTTAAATTCGTGCACATCTCGAACGCACTACCGGGTTTTCAATGATCCTGGAGCAAAAGTCATGAAGATAGACAAAATGAAGGAGAAAATTTTTCTTGTGACAAGTAGTTGTCACCATATCAACCACTTTGGACCCTGTAAATAGTCCATAAAACTTAATAATAAGCTCTTGAGACCCGAACGTCTCAAGTTGGTCCATGGTCAGGCCATCGGCGGGCAGCCTGTAGATTCTCTGGAGTAGATCGCGATTGATGCAGATTTCCACTCCTGGATCAAGCGGTGATGTTAGCAACATGACCTCCCCGGGCCGTGATGTAAAACGGACGGCGGCGTTGAGGTAGAATTCCTCAACCAGATGGGCGTCGTATTTGTCGGCGGTCTTGCTCCCGAAGCGATAGAGACCTTGTTGTTCAAGACGAGTAATAATATACTCCATCGGTTCTGAGTCGTTGGTTTCCGAGAGAATACGCTCGATGATGACAGTTTTGGAGAAGATCCGGCCATCAATGATGTTGGAGGATTTCTTCAGAACAGGGGAAGAAGATTGACTAGCCATTGATGTTTTCTTAAAACAAAGGTGGAAGAAAACAAATAATTTCGCAGTTGAATATGCGAGAAAATATGTAGTGCTTGCTTGAGAACTCTTGTAATTGCGTAAAGCGTAAAGAGTCTCTAATGGCGTATGATCCTTTTATACTTGGGCGGCGAAATAGGGTTTTGCAGAGTACGAATGGTCGATTTTAAGGGATGGGAACCGATTTTGAAATCAACGGTTAGGATGGATCGAGTGTAATCGGTACGCTAATCCATTAAAAGGTTTAAAAATAGAGCGGGTCCCACTTCGACATAGGTTGATACCCTAAATGCCTAAAACGGCGGTTTAAAAATAATAAACAATTTAAAAACATCGCGGCTTATGAGATTCATTGTCCAGATGTCGTGTAAGGCATTTAATGAACATGACGTTTGACATAAAAACAGGCACGTGGACAAAAATTATTTTAAAAGGAAATAATATTATATTATATCTTGAATCGAAATCCTATAGCATGTCCGTTCTCCGCGTCGATACGTTCCCCTCTTAAAAAGGTACTAATAGGTTTTGAATTCCATACAAAGAATATTTGGATTAATCTTTGTATTCATGGGTCCTTCAAGATTCCCCCTTAATTATCACACACCAAATTGTAGGATTCATATGCCTTCGTTCGCTACTGATCGTATTGATGATTCGAGTGTACAGATAATTAATGTTGATATCTTGTATTCACGGGTCTTACACATTCCCCTCAATTGTTGAGTAAAAGCAGAAATTACTTACAGGAGTCCGTTGTAGTATTCCCAATTCTTGTCTCGAGCATGTTGAATCTTGGCCGTGTCGAGAGGCTTGGTGAAGATGTCGGCGGTGAACGTCTGTATGAACTTTTTCAGTGACGTCCTTGTTCTCGACATGATTCCCGATAAAATGATGCTTCATGTTGATATTCTTAGTGCGCGAGTGCGAGCGAGGATTTTGCGTGATTGCATTGCACTCGTGCTATCACACATGATTGGAGTCTCTCTAGCATCGATTCCATAATCTGACAGCTTGTTGCCGCATCCAAAGGATCTCGCATACAAAGCCTACCAAAGAAGATAGTACTGATTCAGCCGTGGAAAGAGAGTTAGCCAATTGCTTCTTATTGAACCAAGAAACGAGTCTAGGTCCGAGAAAGTGACAAGTTCCACTTGTACTCTTCCTATCTAGCTTGCAGCCTCCGAGATCCGAGTCGCTGTATCCAACTAAATCGAATCCGCCTTCCTTAGGATACCACAGTCCTGCATAGACTGTTCCTTTAATGTACTTCAGGATTCGTTTAGCTGTATTGAAGTGTGATTCTTTAGGTGCAACTTGGTATCTCGCACACACTCCAACAACAAACTGGATATCGGGCCTGCTAGCCATTAGGTACAGGAGCGAACCAATGAGCTTCCTGTAGAGTGATTGGTCAAACGGCTTTCCGGCTTCATCAGCACTAATTTGCACGGAAGTGCTCATGGGGGTTGGCGAGGATTTGGAATTGTTCATTCCAAATTTGTTGAGAAGTTCCTTCGTATTTCTCTGGTTGATGAATATACCGTAGGCAAATCGCTTTACTCGCAAACCTAGGAAATAACTAAGTTCCCCCATCATACTCATTTCAAATTTACTTTGCATGAGATGAGAGAACCTTTGACATAGAGCAAGGTTAGTTGAACCAAAAATAATATCATCGACATAGATTTGTACCATTAGAAGGTCATCACCTTCCTGTATCTTGAACAAGGTTTTGTCCACAGCACCCTTCTCAAATCCGTTGTTAGTTAGATACTGGGACAGGTTTCGTACTGTGCTCTAGGGGCTTGTTTAAGTCCGTCTGACGCTTTCCTTAGCCTGTAAACTAGATCGATACCGTCTGTGTTGGCAAACCCTGGTGGTTGTTCAACATAAACTTCTTCTGCAAGTTCTCCATTCAGGAAAGCACTCTTGACGTCCATTTGGTATACGATAAAACTCTTATGGGCGGCAAAGGCTAAAAATATCCTAATGGCTTCTTGTCTCGCTACAGGGGCGAAGGTTTCATCATAGTCGATTCCTTCTTCCTGACAATAGCCTTGTGCTAGTAGTCTGGATTTGTTCCTTATGATAAGTCCATTTCGATCCTTTTTGTTTCGAAATACCCATTTGGTTCCTATAACCGATTGGTGCGTCGGTCTGGGTACAAGATACCATACATTGTTTCTTTCGAAACCGTTAAGCTCTTCTTCCATAGATGTTATCCAATGAGAGTTGTTAAGAGCGTCTATGGTGAAAACAGTTCGGATGGCTAAGAATACGGCGATAGTGCACATATTTAGTCTCCTAAGTTCGGATTGAGATTTCCATTCAGAAACTGTGAAACTTCAAAGATTAGATTCTTCTTGTGCACAAAGTACATTTCCTTGTGTACTTTGTATTCTCCTACGAGTAGAAACACCGGCATTAATGTTTCCAATGATCAGCTCTTGCGGGTGATCTCTCAACCATCTTCGATCGGGTTCTAGTTCAGATCCCGTCTTGTATCGAAAGTTTCGTGGGTACAGCTTCACTTGTACAATCGCCTTCATCCACATCGATTCTTACAAACGGGGTTGATTTCTAAATCAACTACAGTTCTATGGGTGTAGGTGGATCCAAGATAGATAGATGGTGAATGTCCCGAGTGATATCATCTACTCCCGTAGGGTCATGGTGTGGTTCGTCGAACACTACATGAACCGATTCCTCGATCGTCGCCTTCCTTTTATGAAGATTCGAAAGCTTTGTCGACGGAGGAGTATCCTACGAATATTCCTTCATCCGATTTTTCATCAAAGGTTCTAAGTTGGTCCTTCCCATTGTTCAATACATAACACCCGCATCCAAAATGTGAAAATACGAAACTAATGGAGTTTTGTTATTCCATACCTCATAAGTCGTTTTGTTGTGGTGCTTGTTGACGATACAACGGTTTTGAGTGTAGCACGTTGTATTGGTTGCTTCACCCCGTAAACGCCGTGGCAATTTGCTTGCGGCAATCATTGTCCTTGTTGCTTCTTTCAACGCCCTATTCTTTCGCTCGGCAACACCATTTTGTTGAGGTGTACGGCAAATGAGTATTCGTCTTTGTATTCCATTCTCCGAACAGTATTGCTCTATAAAGCGGTTAGTAAATTCGGTACCTCTATCCGAACGAATGCACACGATACTCGATGCCTTTTCATTTTGCAACTTCCTCAGAGCTCGGGCAGCCTTGATGTTGTTTCCTTCTTCTTGCTAAGAAAGATCGTCCAAGCATACCGGAATAATCATCAACAACAACCATGCAATATTTCTTACCTCCCAAACTTACTGGGTCTACAGGACCGTAGAGATCCATGTGTAGCATTTCCAACACTCTTTGGGTTGAAAGGTAGGATTTGCTTTTCGGGGTTGACTTGATTTGCTTGCCTTTCTGCATGGTCCGCAGACGCCGTCCTTCTTGAATGACACATCCGCAAACCTCTAACCATACCCTATCTTGAAAGCTTGTTGATCGTCTTGAAGTTGACGTGAGACATCCTCTTGTGCCATAACCAGCTAAGATCTGCAGTGCCTTTGGCAACAAAACATGGAATTGAGGAGCTCATAGGCTTCCAAAGAATGTACATATTACTCGATCCGCTTCCTGTAAGCACAACTTCCTTGGTTTGGGTGTTCTTGACTCTACAATGATCTATATAGAACTTCACCGAGAACTGTTTATCACAGAACCGGCTAATACTAAGTAGATTATACTGTAAGCCTTCAACATATGCAACATCGGTGACCTTGAATTTCCCGACAAGTAGGTTTCCTTTCCCTCTTGTTCTTCCTTTAGACTTATCACCGAAGCGAACTTTTGGACCGCGACCTTCTACAAAATCGATAGCTTGCTCCTATCTCCAGTCATGTGACGAGCATCCACTATCAAGTACTGTATCCTCCTCTAGAATGTCCTGTAACATAGAAATTAGGTAGATTTAGGTCCCCTTTGATTTTTGGGTCCATATATGTTAGTTCCTTTAGGTACCCAAACTTTCCTGACGATTGGTTTCTTGTAGGATGTACTGACAAGTTGTTGCGATATCTACGGGGGGCATATCCGTAGTTGTTATAATCATGATAATTACTATGCATGTAAAATTCAGGGTTATTATTATTATTCCAGTACGAGTGCCGTCTAGGAGGTGGAGCCATTTTCCTAGGCTTAACAGCCTGTCTTCTGGGTCTCCAGTTGGATTCCCAATGCTGTTGTTGATACTGAACTGGCATCTGCTGTCTTGAGGGATAACGGGGCTCCTGTATCCAATACCTAGGCGCACCGCATCGAGGGTACCGCTGCGGGCCTTTGGTGGTTGGATACCGCTTTCTTCGAATGACTCGGTTTTGATGATATGCTTGTGGAGCATGCCGTAGATTACGCCTTCGAGTGGTTGTTGGTTCCACTATCTCGAATAGTAGAGTTGAGGGGCGGAATTGCGGCCTTCGGTTTTCTCGGTACAAAGAGGTTCCTTTATGAGACTAGGAGTATCTTCCGATTCTGGAATGTGTTCCACACTCTTGACGAACACTGTACTAGTTTTCCCTTTATTCGAACATGAGCTGTATCCTAAGCCACTTTTATCATGAGCATGTTGCCCAGTGCTTAGAATTTCTTCCATTCTTTTGGACGATTTTTCAAAAGACTTCAGAATGGTCTCAAGTTCAGTTTCTCGCTTCTCGAGAGTTGTGATTTTGGTTTGTAGTAGAACCACATCATTTGTCTTGCTCTCATTGTGGGTTTTAACCTCATTTAGTTCATGAGAAAGTTGATGATTGCTCTCCATGAGTTTTTCAAAATCGACCTTGCTGGTTTCACAATCAAGAGACATATTTTCGTAATTTATTTTCAGCAAGTCATTTTCATCTTTCAGCTCTAAATTTGTTAATTGTCGTATATTCTCAGTTTTTAGAGTCTCATGGGCCTTTTGAATGTTTTTAAATTCATTCATCATATTTTCGAAAGTATGAGATGCATTAGATGGAATAGCTGAGGTTGAACTTACCTCATCGTCGCTGTCTTCACCTTCTGGAACATCTTTGGCCATAAAGCACATGTATGCTTTATCATCGAACTCATCGTGAGATGAATCACTTTCAGTGACCACCTGAAGACATTCTGCTGATTTGGATGGTGTGGGGGAGGCTTCTAATTCTCCAATCAGGGCCTTGAGCTTGTCTTTCCAAGCACGTCTTCTTTCATCTCTCTCTTGTTGCTCGGCCTCAGGCAATCTTTGGACTTTGGGATGAGGACATTTGTTTGCATAATGGCCTGGTTTCCTGCAGTTATAACACGAGTTAGCATCACCGGATGATGTTTCGGTACTTACCTTGTTGACGATGTGTTTGGGCTCGTAGGAGTCTTTCCAGATCGTTTGATGAACTTTTTGAATTTATGCATTAGAAGCGCCATTTCATCTTGGGACGGGATGTCGTGCCATCGGCATTCTTGTGATCAAAGCCGACGAGCTAGGCATCTTTGTGTCGACGGTTCGATACTGGCGAGAGCCGTGACCTTTGAAGGAGATTCTTCAGCTTTCTCTCTTCTGTCAATGTCATACTCAAAAGCTTTAAGGTCAGAGAAGAGATCAAAAGTGGATATTTCATTAAGATTACAGGATACACGCATAGCTGTGGTCTTAATGTCCCATCTGGGCCGAGAGATCTCAAAATTTTTAAGTTCTTCTCCTTTTGGGTGTAAATCTTGCCCAACGCTTCAAGTTCACCAACAATACCAAGAACTGAGGTCAAGTTCCTCAAGTGTTTCCGTTGGTTTCATTTCAAAAGATTCAAATTGCTGAGTAAGTTTTGAAATCTTGTTTTCTTTTGAGAGCTCGGTTCCCTCACAAATTAACTTGAGTTTATCCCAAATTTCTTTGGCTGTTTTGTAGCTCTTTACCTTTGAGAACGTGCCTTTGTCAAGAGTGACGAATAACGCGTTCTTAGCCACGTTGTCGAGATTGGCTCGCTTCCTTTCATCTGTTGTCCATTGCTCGCGTTCTTTCTCGAGCATTTCAGCATGGGCTTGGCCCTCAATCCTTGCTCCGATACCACTTGTTGGCCACTTAAGTATACTGGATACAGTTTGGAAAAATGGTTTAAACAACAAACTGTACGGATTCTAAATCTGAGTGCGTAGCGGAAGTCTTGGATACAGTAGGTTGCTATGGATACAGCAACTAAGTGTATGGTGTATACTTAATATATCACAAGAATTTAAAACAAGAAAAGTGAAGGTAAATAACACGAATTTAAGTGGTTCGAGGTAAACCTCTACGTCCACCGGTCCTCCACACAGAGTAAAGTTTATTATAATTCTGCGTACACAACTACGTAATTATAAACAAACCTATCCTTGTATCGTTCACACAGATTGATACAAAGAATGTCGCTTTCAACCGTTCACGATTGGTTAAAGCTTTCTTCTTGACTAGCTTCTTCACACACGCCCAAAGCTTCGTCCTTATTCGTCCCACACAGTCGAATAACTTGTTGAGTTCACACAGAGCTCGGTTTTTACACAGAGGTAAAAGGTAAGTAACCGTGTAAGAACAGCACTTTGAAGTTCTTGAGCCGATGATGGTCGTTCTTGATGTTGAGCACTTTGTATATCTCTTTCGTTCTTAATAGCAGTATGCTTTGGAGATATGTTTGTTGTGATGATAACTTTTGATAGCTTGAGTGTTAGGTTACTTGATAATCGATCTTCAATGTCTTCATAGGATATATATAGTCTCTCAAGAAAGTATCCGTTGAGATGTATCCGTTTGAATAAGATTTCCTTCAACGGGAATATGACATGATCCGGATTTCGCGGGATTTCAAGATCTCAAGACTGGCAAGATTTAAATACTTTATCCTTGAGTATTTAAATACTTCTTTGTTCAACGGGACTTGACTTGTGTTCCTTCTTGTCCTTTTGTGAACAGTATGGAAGATAACTGTATTTTGAGCATCGAGACAGTTTCCATACTTGGTCTTTTTACAAGACTACTTGTCAGATCGACGAGCTTCACTTTATGCCGATTCGAGGCGGGTCTTCGATACAGATAAAGCCTCAAAGCTTCGATACGCTTTCCTTTATCAGATTTGGCATATATGTCAAAACCTCTAAATAACATTCGATACAGGGATTCGAGTATCCCGGCTGTTTCGATACAGGGTCTTTGTTTTCCCAACACCTCCGTTCTTCGGCTTCCGCCCTCTGCTCTTGAAGTCTTCTGCTTCTCTTCCTCTTCTGCCGTCTCCCATCTGATTCCAAGGTTTTCCAAGTTCAAAAGATCCAAAGATCATTAATTAGGGTCTTAAACCCTTATTTATAGCTTTGCACAGTCTCCAAGTCGCGTCCGTGTGAGTAGGTCGAGAACTGGCTTCAAAACGGCCCAAATCCGCGCGGAGCATACAAAAACCGCCTAGTATGCTGCGGCGCACTAAATTTGTGCCGCGGCACATGGCCTTCAGCTGGATGCCTGGGCGCCATTTAATTCATCTGTGCCGCGGCTCACCTTTACTGTGCCGCGGCACAGAGTACAATCTACTTTGTGCCCGCTGGGTGTCTTCCTGTGCCGCGGCCCTGCTTCCTTGTGCCGCGGCTCACGGCGAAATTTGTCGTTTTCGCCCGTTTCGCCTCGTTTTAGCTTCCGGACTCCAATCTCCTAACAAACATACAAAATTAAGGTATTAAAATCTCATTTAAGCAAATTCACTCTTCAAAACAATACAAAATAATGATAAATAAGCGCATAAAAATACGCCTTACAAATACCCCCAAACTTAAGCCTTTGCTTGTCCTCAAGCAAAACGAATCAAATTCAATCAAAAGAATGTCGTGAATCATCGTGCAACTCGTAGTGCTCTACCTAATCAATACTATCCAGAAATTTTCTCTGAATAATACGAGTATCGTAATAGCGAGCTACACTCAGAACACTGATTCCACAAAGTAACCAAGTTCAGTCCTAATCACTCGTTCATGAAGAAAATCCAGCTCAAAGATTAACAAACGTGAATCTAATCGACCGTCAATACGAAAGGCTAAAGTAAACAAGCTACCCCGTTCCACAGTCTAATGGCAAAATTTTCACGAGTTTCATAAAAATAATCCTCGGATAGTATTCCCTTATATATATATGCTCAAGAGATTGATTCGAGTTGACCACTATGTTCGGATCTCGGGATGTTTCATCGGGATAATCCTAGGGTGGAACTTCCATTCTCATGTATTGGGAAACCGTTTGACGTAAAAGACACTCATGGGGCACATGGATGCTTCTAGTTACTAAGTTCCCTTCTACAGCGGAGAAACAACTCGAATATATAATTCCCGCATGTCCGAATCAAGGTCGCCGTTTTACGCGAGAGTAAACAATGGGTCACGCGAATACCCCCGGTTACTAGGCTCCCTATCATTGGCACATGCGAAATTTCTAAATCACTAGTCTAATCAGGGTCGTCGTTTTACGCGAGAGTAAACAACGGGTCACGTAAATACCCCCGGTTACTAGACTTCCCTTCATAGAACAAAAATATCTCGACTTTTGGGAAAAACTGACCGACTCTAAACTCAATCTAAGTGCCAACACGACTAATGTAACTGGACGACTAACTAACCGAAAAATGTAACCAGATGTATCGATGGTGATTTTAAAACACGTATGTATCCTCTCTTATCCTCCAAGACCTCTACAATCGCAAGAAAAATCTCGGACCTAAATGAATACCAAGCAGAAACAGAAATCACTGAATACAACTCGACTAAAACTCGACCGTTTCTTCAGAGAGAAAAACAGTGGCGTAACATCAGTATTACACAAATAGAAGCACGAAAAATTCACGAATAGAGTAAAATCAAGACAAGCAAGGCTATCGACAAAAATAACTGAAAATAACAAAAAGTGCAACGAAATAAAGTACAGCAATAAATGTAGCAACAGAAAGTAAACCCCCCCAAACTTAGGACGTACATTGACCTCAATGGACAAAATATAGTATGCAATAAAAGTAAAAGGTCAAGTACTCCTCTCCAGTCTCTCACGAGCTGGTGCCGGCATCATCCGGTGAGCTTGCACGCTTCTTGACTACATCATGCGGAGTGTGAATAAATGAGATTGCATCATTAAAAAGGAAGTTAAGTACGAGCTCTCAAGTTTAACATGATGTAAGGGTTGGGGACAATGTAATTCGATAACATGATTCATTGCATATAATTTGAAAATGCTTGGCTTACCAATTTTTCATTGCTGCAATTTATCAAACACTTTGTGTGCACAGGTTAAAATGAAGAACAAGAATTTTGATGGTTAACTCCAAATCCCAAAAATAATAACACAGATAATAACCATGAATAACAACAACTATTATCACCAATTCGTTCATAAATATCAATTCCTTCACAATCAATAACCAAATTCCCCATATTCCAACTCCATTTTAGAGAAAACATTGAAGAACAACTAGCAATATATAACTTCCATTCTTTTCTAATCAAGTATCACTTATGATTAAGAAATCAAGAATTACCTGAAGAATTTGAGAAGGAGACTAAGAGAATGGTATCTACTGACCTCATTGTGCGAAGGAAGGAAGGAAGGAAGGGAGGGAGGAAGGGACCTTGTGCAGGCCGATCGACTGTATGAGGCCTACCTGGGTGTTCTTATTTTGCGACGGGGGCCACGGCACAATATAAGTGAGCCGCGGCCCAAGGTACAGTCGGCCTGGGACTCTTTGCAATACCACCGGGTGCCGCGGCTCAGTGTAGGCGTGCCGCGGCTTAACGTGTTAGTGTGCCGCGGCTCATTTGCCCCGTGCCGCGGCACAAAGTACAGTCTCCTGGGCGTTTCTTGAACATTTGGTGTGCCGCGGCTCAGTGACCTGGTGTGCCGCGGCTCAGTAAGGTCGTGCCGCGGCACAGAGTACAGTTTGTTTGGCCATGTTTCATCAACTGGTGCGTGCCGCGGCTCACTTTAGTTGTGCCGCGGCCCATCATTGAATTCCTCCCCTTGGGTGATTCCTGCACAGAATTTTTAAACAAAAACATCAAGACGAGAGGGATGGAAGGATCAAAGGAAAATGACGACAAATAAAGGCTCTAAGAATGCAAGAAAACAAGAAAGATTCTACAACTAATACTCGGGTTGCCTCCCGAGAAGCGCTAAGTTTATAGTCTTCAGCCGGACTATTCTCGCATTCATCCGGCGGTGGATAAGACGACACTCGTTTTCTGCGTGTCTATTGAATTTCCCAAGTATGCCTTCAACCGTTGTCCATTAACTTTGAATTTTCGGGCATCTTTTTGTACTTCTACCGCACCATGTGGAAACACTTGAACTACGGTGAACGGTCCCGACCATCGTGAACGCAATTTCTCGGGAAATAACTTTAAGCGAGAGTTAAAAAGCAACACCTCTTGTCCCGGGACAAATTCTCTCTGCGTGATGTGCTTATCATGCCAAATCTTTGTCCGCTCCTTATAAAGTTTCGCATTTTCGTATGAGTCGTGGCGAATTTCTTCCAACTCGTTCAGCTGCAAACAACACTTTTCACCAATGTGATTTCAGATCAAAGTTTAGTTTCTTTATCGCCCAGTAAGCACGATGTTCCATCTCTACGGGTAAATGGCAACCTTTCCCATAAACCAATCTGTAGGGCGACATTCCGATAGGTGTTTTATACGCAGTCCGGTACACCCAAAGTGCATCATCGAGTTTAAATGACCAATCTTTTCGAGAGGAGCTGACCGTCTTTTCTAGGATCCACTTCAGCTCTCGATTTGATATCTCGACTTGACCGCTCGTCTGAGGATGGTATGCTGTAGCAACACGATGAGTGACTCCGTATTTTCTCAAAACCGCATCAAGAAATTTGTTGTCGAAGTGTGACCCACCATCACTGATAATAGCATGTGGAGTCCCAAAACGTGTGAAGATATATTGTTTTATAAACTTGATTACGACATTGGACCCATTCGTAGGTAGTGCCACCGCTTCAACCCATTTTGAGACATAATCTACGGCCACCAAAATATAGAGATTCTTATTTGATGGAGGAAATGGACCCATGAAGTCGATCCCCCATACATCGAACAATTCAACTTCAAGTATGGAGTTCAGCGGCATTTCGTGTCGTCTTGAGATGTTTCCCGTCCGTTGACACCGATCACACGCGGACACAAAGGAGTGAGCATCCTTGAATAAGGACAGCCAATAGAACCCCGATTGTAAGACCTTCGCCGCTGTTCTATTTCCACTAAAATGTCCACCGTAGGGTGATGCATGGCAATGGTTTAGCACACTGTGGATTTCCTCATCCGGAATACATCTACGAATGATTTGATCGGGGCATCTCTTGAAAAGAAAAGGATCGTCCCACAAATAATACTTAGCGTCCGAGATTAGCTTCTTCTTTTGATGGCGTGAGAGGTCGTTCGGAATTGTTTTACTTGCCAAGTAGTTCACTAGATCAGCATATCAAGGCGAGTGTTTTGAATCCAACTTGTAGAGCTGCTCGTCGGGGAAGGTTTCTATGATTTGTGGCTGACTTTCTCCCTTCTCGAGGGGACTCTCTAATCGTGAAAGGTGATCGGCTATAACATTTTCAGTCCCTTTCTTGTCCCGAATCTCCAAGTTGAATTCTTGAAGGAGTAGCACCCACCGAATCAACCTTGGTTTGGCATCCTTCTTCTCCAAAAGGTATTTTATTGCTGAATGGTCGGTCCACACTATCACTTTCGTTCCCAGTAGATACGCACGGAATTTATCAAATGCAAAGATCACCGCCAACAATTCCTTCTCCGTTGTGGCATAATTTCTTTGGGCGTCATCGAGTGTTCGGCTCGCATAGTATATGACATGTAACACCTTCCCTCGTCTCTGCCCCAAAACAGCCCCAATGGCAAAGTCGCTTGCATCATACATTAACTCGAACGGAAGGTCCCAATACAGAGCGACTATCACCGGTGCCGTGCTTAGAGCTTTCTTCAATAAATCGAAACTTTCTTTACACGACTCGTCAAAAGTAAATGGAACATCCTTCATGAGTAGATTGCACAACGGCTTCGTGATCTTCGAAAAATCCTTAATAAATCGGCGATAGAAACCGGCATGTCCCAAAAAACTTCTAATCCCCTTGACCGAAGTGGGCGGAGGCATCTTCTCAATTGTTTCAATTTTTGCTCGGTCGACTTCAATTCCATGTGAGGATATTCGATGGCCAAGCACAATGCCCTCCTGCACCATAAAATGACACTTCTCCCAGTTCAAGACCAAATTTGTCTCTTCGCATCTTCTCAAGACTTTCTGCAAATTTTTCAAACAAATGTCAAACGAATCTCCAAACACAGAAAAATCATCCATAAAAATCTCAATACACTGCTCTACCATGTCAGAAAAAATAGCCATCATACACCGTTGAAAAGTAGCCGGCGCATTACACAATCCAAAAGGCATGCGCCTATAAGCGAAAATGCCGTAAGGACATGTAAACGTCGTTTTCTCTTGGTCTTAGGGGGCGATGTAAATCTGATTATACCCCGAGCAACCATCGAGAAAGCAATCGAAATCGTGTCCGGCTAATCTATCTAACATCTGATCAATAAAAGGCAAGGGGAAATGATCTTTTCTAGTGGCCTTATTTAATTTTCTATGATCTATGCACATACGCCACTCCGTGACAATCCTAGTGGGAATTAATTCATTATTATCGTTTTGAACAACCATTATCCCACCCTTTTTCGACACAACTTGGACCGGACTTACCCACTTGCTATCAGAAATTGGAAAGATCATACCTGCGTCGAGGAGTTTTAAAACCTCGACTTTTACCACCTCCTTCATGTTAGGATTCAACCGGCGTTGATGCTCCACGGATGGTTTGTAGTCTTCCTCCATCAAAATCTTCTGCATGCAAATTGACGGGCTGATCCCATTAATATCCGCAATAGACCATCCAAGAGCAGATTTGTACTCCCTCAAAACTCTTAATAATTTCGCCTCTTGATCCCCCGCTAAAGTGGCCGAAAGAATAACTGGAAGGGAGTCGTCGGGCCCCAAAAATGCATATTTTAAATGAGGCGGCAGCTTCTTGAGTTCCAACTTTGGAGGTTTTTCGATCGATGGGGTTGGTCGAGTTAGTGAACTTCCGAGCTCCTCGAATGGTTTACGAATGAAAATTGGCGGGGAAGCATCCATGTGGCGTACGTAGGCTGCATGCTCTGCATTTAGTTCGGAAACAGCCCCAATCAAAACGGATTCCAATGGATCGGGTGGATAATTTTCTCGAAAAGTTCTACTCACGCACGAGTCAATGACGTCAACTTGGAAACAATTTTCAGCGTCACTCGGATATTTTACGGATCGAAAAATATTAAATGTTACTTGCTCCTCTTGAACACGTAGAGTCAGCTTCCCCTTTTCCACATCGATCAAAGTTCGGCCGGTCGCCAAGAATGGTCTTCCCAAGATAATCGGGATATCTTGATCTTCCTCCATGTCGAGAACAATAAAATCCGCTGGAAAGATGAATTTATCCACTTTTACTAACACGTCCTCAATCACTCCCCTCAGATACTTAATCGATCGATCCGCTAATTGCAAGGAGACCGTCGTCGGCTTTGCTTCCCCATTGTCCAGCTTTTTAAAAATAGAAAGGGGCATAAGGTTTATGCTGGCTCCGAGATCGCATAGGGCTCTTTCAAAAGATGAATTTCCGATGATGCAAGGGATGGTAAAACTTCCCGGATCTCTCAATTTAGGTGGGAGCTTCTTTTGTAAAATAGCGCTGCACTCCTCCGTTAATGCGACCGTCTCATATTCCTCGAGCTTTCTTTTGTTTGACAAGACTTCTTTCATGAATTTTACATAACTCGGCATTTGTTCCAACGCGTCGGCAAATGGAATGTTTATGTGCAATTTCTTGAAGACGTCGAGGAACTTTGAAAACTGCTTGTCCAGTTTTTGCTTTTGGAAACGCTGTGGGAATGGGATTTAAGGAGTGGGCTGAGTAGTTGATACTTCCTTTGGCTTGGGCGCCTCATCCTTTTCCTTCTCGTTTTGCTCGATCGGCTGCTCTTTGTTATTGATAGGCTGCCCTTTCAACTCCTTTCCACTTCCTAATTCGATTGCTTGCACGTTTTCCTTGGGTTTCATTTCGGCTGCGCTGGGCGATGCACCTTGAGACCGAGAAGACAATAGATTAGCAATCTGCCCCATTTGTGTTTCCAAATTTCGGATGGAGGTAGAATGATTTTGGAGGGTCGTTTCGGTGCGGGTCATGAATTGGCTCGTGTTAGCCGCCAATTGAGTAAGAGCATCTTCCAATGATACCTTTGGTGATTGAGGGGGCTGCGCGAAGTGAGCTTGTGGAGGTTTTAAAGCTTGCCCGTTCCTCCACGAAAATTTTTGTTGATTTCGCCACCCTTGACTATAAGTGCCGGGGTAAGAGTTATTTTGTCGATTTCCATTTCCCACGAATTGAGCTTGCTCCATCGGATGTTGCTCGAACGGGTTTCCGACTTGGCACTCCGCGCTAGGGTGAGATCCGTTGCACCAATTGCATGTCTCAATGGTAACGGGGGAAGGTGCATGCGAAAATGCTTGGAGCTGCTGCGTTAATGCTGCGACTTGGGCTGACAATGTGGATATTGGATCATTACGAGAAACTTCCATAACTCGCTTCGGCGTCAATCTTTCAGATGGCCATTGATATGCATTTGCGGCCATAGCTTCCAACAACGAGTGTGCCTCGGCCATAGTCTTTCCCATCAAAGCCCCACCGGCGGCTGCATCCACGAGAGTGCGTGTAGAGGCACTCAATCCATTGTAGAATGTCTGAATTTGAAGCCAGTCTGGAAAGCCATAATGTGGGCATCTTCGTAACAAATCTTTGTATCGCTCCCACGCCTCGTGGAGCGATTCCATATCATACTGACCAAAGGTGGTGATCTCATTTCTCAATCTCGCCGTCTTAGAAGGTGGGAAGAATTTAGCAAGGAAGGCTTGCGCTAACTCTGCCCATGTTGTGATCGACCCCGGCGGTAAGGAATTTAGCCAAAATTTCGCTTTATCCCTCAAAGAGAAAGGGAAAAGCCGTAATCGGATAGCATCGTCGGTGACATCATTGTTCTTGAATGTGTCACATATCTCAAGAAAAGAAGCAATATGTGCGTTGGGATCATCATTCGGCAATCCACAGAATTGGCTCGCCTGCACCATCTGAATGATCGCAGGCTTAATCTCGAAGTTGTTCGCCTGGATAGTGGGGCGCCGAATTCCCAAAAAATTAGCATTAATTTGCGGCATGGCATAGTCTCGAAGTGCCATTTCCGGTTGAGCTTGTTGCACAATATTATTTCCTCCTTGAATTTCGATATTTTCGGCCATGGTCACCGTCGTCTGTAACTCTCGTTTCTCCTTCTTGTTCCTTCGAAGAGTACGCTCGAGCTCGGTATCCAAAGGTAGTAGGCCTTCATTACCGAGTTTTCTCATGCACTACGCGAAAGATCCTGAAAGGAAAAACAAATAAAATAAATAAAATTAAATACATAAAAATAATAAAATAAAAACGTTCAAACTAAGACTAGAAATACTGAAATCGATATTAGCAAAATTTCAACACTTCAAGAACGGCGCCAAAAACTTGTTGCGATATTTGTTGAACGCAAGTGTACGTTATCGTATACAAGTAATAAAGTGATGAGTGAGTATCGTTCCCACGAGGACTGAATCACTAACTACCGATTTTTATGTATTCCAGTTTTATTCGAACAATCGAACTTTGGGTTTGCAATTAATTACTAAAAGAATTAACAAAAGATTAAATAGTAAAAACAATAACTTGAAGGAAGAGAATCAAATGATGAATATGTCTAGGATTCTGAATCCACCTCGGTTTATCGGAATTTACTCTCGATTATCTGAAGTTAGTAATTTTCCCAATTTATTGAAGGCGGAGATTGCTAATATATTCTACCGCCTCTCCCGAGGTTAATAGATTTTTCTAAAGGCGAATAACGCACTCTATCCCTAGATGAATTAGTTCGTCAATAGGCAAAAAGCATAAAATCTCCAAATTGCCACGTAGTTCCTATGAGTATATTCCTATCTCACAGAATAAAACGGTCCTCACCAATAGTTCCTCACCAATTCTCCTCTCCCGATTCGAATTATATGATTAAAACAATACAACTATTGGCTAGATAATTGAAAGCATTAAACATGATTGGGAAAACTCAACAAAAAGGTAATTAATTAGATAATCTCAAGCAAATCCGTCAAAACGTAGGTTTCACCAAAATCCTAGATTAGGGTTTTAGCCTGACATCCTAATAAAGGAAAATACAGAATGAATAAATAGAAGCATGAAAATCAAACGCAGATGAAGCTCGGATTCCTCCGTTCTTCGGCTTCCGCCCTCTGCTCTTGAAGTCTTCTGCTTCTCTTCCTCTTCTGCCGTCTCCCCTCTGATTCCATGGTTTTCCAAGTTCAAAAGATCCAAAGATCATTAATTAGGGTCTTAAACCCTTATTTATAGCTTTGCACAGTCTCCAAGTCGCGTCCGTGTGAGTAGGTCGAGAACTGGCTTCAAAACGGCCCAAATCCGCGCAGAGCATACAAAAACCGCCTAGTATGCCGCGGCGCACTAAATTTGTGCCGCGGCACATGGCCTTCAGCTGGATGCCTGGGCGCCATTTAATTCATCTGTGCCGCGGCTCACCTTTACTGTGCCACGGCACAGAGTACAGTCTACTTTGTGCCCGCTGGGTGTCTTCCTGTGCCGCGGCCCTGCTTCCTTGTGCCGCGGCTCACGGCCAAAATTTGTCGTTTTCGCCCGTTTCGCCTCGTTTTAGCTTCCGGACTCCAATCTCCTAACAAACATACAAAATTAAGGCATTAAAAGCTCATTTAAGCAAATTCACTCTTCAAAACAATACAAAATAATGATAAATAAGCGTATAAAAATACGCCTAACAGAAAAGCTGTCCGACTCAATACCTAAACTCAAATTAAATGCCAAGAACACTCATGTTATTGGACGACTAGCTACGTGAAAAGTGTAACCAAACGTATAGACGGCGGTTCGTAAACACGTATGTCTCGTTTCTTATATGCTAGGATTTCTACAATGACGCAAAAAATCAGACCTAAATGAATACTCAAAGGAAACAAATATCACAGAATGCAAACTCGACCAAAACTCAATCGTTTCTTCAAAAAGAAACCAGTATCATATCATCAGTCTTACATGTTGTGCAGCGATTAATACGCCCAGAGAGGCGATCGACATAAGGCCGAGCGACCAAGCTCATGACAAAGTGAGCCACGGCAGACCTGCCAATCGAAGGAAATAGTTCATCTCCAGCCGTCCAGTGATCGACGTCCCGTAGCGATCGTCTCTTGGCATCTAGCGATCGATTCTAGTGCCCGATCGGGGACGACCACCCCGTACCAAGTATAGATTCAACATCCGCCAAAAGTCCACAGAGACAAGACCTCGGGATGAAGACCCATGTGCAGGTCCGCATGTGGCGCCGCAGAATAACCTTATTCTAGTCCTTCAGCAGCTAGCAGTGACAGTGACGGCTTCACCTACTGACAGACCCACTGAAAGGTATTATACAAGATCTCCCAAGACCGCGACAGGAGACGCGTATCATCTCCCCATTGGATCGCACAGCTGGTTGCCAGCAGCAGCAGCGGACTTTGAGGAAGCCGCCCCATGTGCCAAAGATGATCGCTCGCTTATTATATTACAAGAAAGACGATCGTCCATTCGGGATAGGGACTTCCCAACTACCTTTGTTCCTATAAATAGAGGACTTAGCATTTGGGAAAGAGGGAGAATTACATACATACATATACAAACAGACATATAGAGAGAGAAGGAGAAGAATTCATCAACACACATACCTTCCCTCAAGAGAAACCGCAAGTATAGAGAGACGGTTGGCATACACGAATTCCCTCTCTTTACTTAATCTTTGTTACAAGAACTCACAGACCTTCACCTCTGGTTCCTCCAGCAATCTACTGCACTCAAAGCTAGATAACTAGGGTCGTTACACTCATTGTAATTGTACTCTAACATTAATACTGGTACTCCCACGTATTTCGTATCAATAACATCTCGTGAGAGCATTCAAGACCGGGACGAACAACCCCGGCAAATCTTGTATTATTTACATTCCTACGGATGTGTTCTCGCATTTTGTTTGTTACTCGTCCATTCCAGCATATTATCTCTGGATTATATTTTGGGTAACAACAATTGGCGCTAGAAGGAGGGGACTTTTACCTTTAATTTCTTCCCAACCGTTCGAAGAGCACTCACTGTTCTCCGAACATATACTGGAAGAAACACTCACTGTTCTTCAAAGAAAACCTTCTGAATCATGACATCTGCCACCACTTCGAAGAGAGCCACTCTACGATCAGCCGGACGTCTTATTCCGGCCCAGACTGAGTCCTAACCGGCGACGAAAGACAGCCGTGGCGATGCCAGACTCTCACTCCTGCCCCCGAGGGACGGCCTTAGCCTCTCACTCGATCAAATCCAAACCGCAGAAGAGATCGAGGAGGCCATAGCCATCCTTAGGGAGCGACGGAGAGCATGCGACGTGCCCACTGTCACCCCATCCGCCATCCGCCGCGCGTATCATCTCCCCATTGGATCACACAGCTGGCTGCCAGCAGCAGCCGCGGACTTTGAGGAAGCCGCCCCATGTGCCAAAGACAATCGCTCACTTATTATATTACAAGAAAGGCGATCGTCCATTCGGGATAGGGACTTCCCAACTACCTTTGTTCCTATAAATAGAGGACTTAGCATTTTGGAAAGAGGGAGAATTACATACATATATATACAAACAGACATATAGAGAGAGAAGGAGAAGAATTCATCAACACACATACCTTCCCTCAAGAGAAACCGCAAGTACAGAGAGACGGTCGGCATACACGAATTCCCTCTCTATTCTTAATCTTTGTTACAAGAACTCACAGAGCTTCACCTCTGGTTCCTCCAGCAATCTACTGCACTCAAAGCTAGATAACTAGGGTCGTTACACTCATTGTAATTGTACTCTAACATTAATACTGGTACTCCCACGTATTTCATATCAATAACATCTCGCGAGAGCATTCAAGCCCGGGACTAACAACCCCGACAAATCTTGTATTATTTACATTCCCACGGACGTGTTCTCGCATTTTGTTTGTTACTCGTCCATTCCAGCATATTATCTCCGGATAATATTTTGGGTAACAACAATTGGCGCTAGAAGGAGGGGACTTTTACCTTTAATTTCTTCCCAACCGTTCGAAGAGCACTCACTGTTCTCCGAACATATACTTGAAGAAACACTCACTGTTCTTCAAAGAAAGCCTTCTAAATCATGACATCTGCCACCACTTCGAAGAGAGCCACTCTACGATCAGCCGAACGTTTTATTTCGGCCCAGACCGAGTCCCAACCGGCGGCGGAAGACAGCCGTGGCGACGCCAGGCTCTCACTCCCGCCCCCGAGGGACGGCCTTAGCCTCTCACTCGATTAAATCCAAACTGCGGAAGAGATCGAGGAGGCCATAGCCATCCTTAGGGAGCGACGGAGAGCATGCGACGCACCCACTATCACCCCATCCGCCATCCGCCGCGCGGGCAAGCGGAAGCTCAAAGGGTTGCATGTCGAGCGATCGACAGAAAGACCCGAATCACAAGAAAAGGCGCTCGCAAGGCGGGATGGTTCCGTCTTCAGCAGCTTGGGAAGTGGCCCTTCGTGGCGACCGGGGCACTCTGGCCCCAACCATGAGACGTCGGAGTCCGAGTCCGTCACCAGGAGTACGGCCTACCCGACTTCCAAAAAACGAGCCGGCCGTCGGGCTCCCACTTCCCCTAGAATCGAACTAGGCAACAGAGACCTCGTCACCTATAGTGGAGCCAGAAGATCGGTACACGATCACCTCGGCTCCTGCTCCGAGAGCCAGACCGCGAGCAGTCAGGCTACAGCGATGGCCGCGATGCAGCACCAGCTCGATGAAATGAAGGCGCTCCTAGAAACTGGGGCAAGCACAAAAAAAAGGTCGCCAGACCGAGTGGGCCGCTTGCAGTCCAAATCGAGATAGCCCCCATGCAACCTAAGATCGCCCCTCCTCAGACACCTCTGTATGAGGGGAGGACGGATCCTGAGACTCACTTGAGCAAGTTTCGGATTTGCATGACCGGATGTGGGGCGTCAGACGCGACGAAGTGCCGGATGTTCCCATTAACATTGGGTAATCTGGCCCAAAGGTGGTACATCTCATTGCCACCGCGCTCAATCAACTGTTTTGAGAAGCTAGCGAACGACTTCACGTCGTACTTTGCCGCCAAGGTCGCTCGGCCCGGAGGTCCCCACCGCATGATGAAAATCAGGCAGGGGAAGGACGAGCCTGACGCAGACTACATCGACCGGGTGGACGAGATAGTCCTCACAGGCGAGCCCATCCGCGACGAGCTCGCCCTATATTCAGTCCTGGGGGGATTCTATAGGCATTCACCTATGTTCAGACATCTTACGAAGGACATCCCTCCGACCTACGCGGTCTTTCGCGCCAAGGCCGCCGATTTCCTGTCCAGGCAGAGGTTGCTCACCCTCCTTCTGGGTGAGGAGACAAACGGAGAGAGTACGGTGCCATCTCCCATCCCAAAAAAGGCGATCGCCAAGCCCAAAAAGACGGTCACAAAGCCACCTAGCGAATTCAGGGCTTTCGAGGACATGGAAGTCCACCTCCTCCGCAATATTAACCTATCTCCGGCTCACATATTCAACGCCATCAAGGGGCGCGAGTGGCTGAGCAAGCCAAAACCAATGAGGGACAATAGTCATCTGGAACGCAGCAAATTTTGTGCCTACCACAAGAGTCCCGGCCACAACACCAGCCAATGCCGCGATCTCCTCAGGCAGCTCTGGAGATTATTTGAGGAAGGCAAGCTGGACAACTTGGTGACCAAGACGGAGCCCAGAGTTGAAAGAGCCGGAGGCCGCAATTGTTGACAGAATGACGACCATCAGCCTCCCAATCTAGTCGCCAGAATCGGCCTGAACAAGCCAGAGGACTCAGACGAGTCAATCCCTCCGATCAACCCCAGTGGCCAGGTCAACATGCTCCAATCAGGAGGGAATCTCGGCGGGCTCTCCCCGGTCTCCACCATGTCAAACAGAAAGTGGAAGGCCGAGCTGAGGGCACTCGCCGGAGTCAATGTGTTCCCCCAGAGCCGACCATCTCCTGATACGCGCTCATCTCTTTCTCCCATGCTGATAGGGAGGGGGTGCAGTGCCCCAAAGAGGATGCATTGGTGATCTCCGCGTGCATCCTAGGAAAAACGTTTGACCGCGTGCTGGTGGACAATGGAAGTTTTTGCAACATCATATTCAAGTCCGCTTTGGATCAGCTTGGCAACCTGACCAGGTTCATCAGGCCATACGAGACCATGCTTCAAGGGTTTGGCGACAACACGGTCAAGGCCTATGGAAGGATCAAGCTCTCCATCGAGCTAGTTTGCTGTTACGATCCTACGGTCAAGATCACTAGGAATCTCAACTTTGTAATAATAGATAAACCCAACATCTATAATGGGTTCCTAGGTCGCCCTTTCCTAGAAACTTTTGAGGCGGTCGCCTCGTCTTTCTTTTATTTTATAATATTACCCACGACCGAAGGGAAGGTCGGTACTGTGAAAGAAAACCAGCTAATGGCAAGGAAATGTTTGAGTTGCTCATGTGTCCTAACTTTTCCTTTAAACATTTATTGTACTGTTTGCAACTCTGGGACGATCAACAACCAATCCATGGAGATCGACGAGCCAAGCACCTCATACCAACCCGATTCAGGGGACGGCATCTCACAACGATCATCGGACGACATCGAACCGAGGACCAGCTTCGAGCCAAGTCTCGACGTTGATCCAAGGATCGAGTCCAGCGATCACTCCAAACGAGAAGCGACCGTCCCCGTCGAAGAGTTGGAGAGCATAACAATCGATCCAGCTCGCCCAAAACGGGTAGTGCAAGTCAGCTCAAGCGTCGACCTCGAACTGAAAAATGATCTGGTCAGTTTACTGCGTAAGAACATCGGAGTCTTTGCCTGGTTGCATCAAGATATGGTCGGCATCAGCCCTGAACATGCCTGCCACAATCTGAAGATCGACCCGGCAAGTAAGCCAGTTCACCAGAAACGCAGTAAATTAGGCCCAGAGAAGTATGCTGCGCTCGACTCTAAGGTCAAAAAGTTGCTCGACAACAAGCTGATTGGGGTAGCCACCGATGAGCCACAATGGGTCGCCAACACAGTACTTGTAAAAAAGGTGAGCAACTCCTGGAGGTTATGCATTGACTTCACCGATCTCAACGCGGCTTGTTCCAAAGATCACTTCCCAATGCCTCATATTTCCCACCTAGTCGATAGCACGGCAGGGTGTGAAATGATGTCTTTCATGGACGCCTTCGCCGGATACCATCAGATCCCAATGGCGGAGGAAGACGTTAAACACACATCGTTCCACACGGAGAAGGACATATACTTTTGGGTCCGAATGCCTTTCAGTTTGAAGAATGCAGGGGCGACCTACCAACATCTGGTCAACAGGATGTTCGCCGATCAAATAGGGAAGACCATGAAGGTTTACATTGACAACATAGTGGTCAAGAGCCTCAAAAAGGAAAACCATCTCCAGGACCTAGTCGAGACGTTCGCCGTCCTCGAGAAGTTCAACATGAAGCTGAACCCCAAAAAATGCAGCTTCACGGTGAGTTTCGGAAAATTCCTGGGGCACATCGTAAGCCAGAGGGGGATCGAGGCAAACCCCACAAAGATCAAGGTGATCCTCGACATGCAAGAGCCGCTTAACGTCAAGCAGGTGCAACGCCTCACGGGGTGTCTGACCGCTCTCAATCGATTCATCTCGCAGCTCGGGGACAAAAGTAAGCCTTTCTTCGCCACCATAAAGAATAAGAAATTTACGTGGACGAAGGAAAGTCAGATGGCATTCGCCAAAATCAAGGAGTACCTCTCTAACCCCCAAATTTTGGCAAAACCGATCCCCGGCGAGAAATTATTCCTTTACCTGGCAGCCTCAGAGGTCGCGTTAAGTGCGGTATTAGTGTGAGCAGAGGGGCAAACCCACCTGCCGATCTACTTCGTCAGTCAGGCTCTGCACGACGCGGAGACGCGACACACGCCTCTGGAGAAGCTCGCATACGCACTTGTCATGAGCGTTCGCAAGCTGAGAGCCTATTTCTTCGAACACCAAGTAGAGGTTCTGACGACCCTCCCTCTAAGGCAAGTTCTGCACCGTCCAGATACCAACGGGCGACTCCTCAAATGGTCCCTGGAGATCGCTCAATACGGTGTTATGTATGCCCCTCGCATAGCGATCAAAGGGCAAGCTCTAGTGGATTTCGTGGTGGAACTAACTTTTCTGCCTAATCCGACCGAGGAGGGCCGAACCGCCTGGGAATTATTCGTGGATGGTTCGTCGAACAGCTCGCGAGCAGGGGCAGGGATTGTCCTCATCAGCCCAGATGGCCAGAGTTTTACTAATGCCGTGCGTTTCAACTTCCGAGCGACCAACAATGAGGCCGAGTACGAAGCCTTAATAGGCGGGCTCGATCTATCACTCGCAATGGGAGTCCGTCGCCTTCACATCTTCACGGACTCCCTCTTGGTCGTAAACCAAGTCAAGGGAGAATACGAGGCGCGTGGTGAACAGATGATCAGATATCAAGAACTGGTCGCCGAAATGTGCACCGGTTTTGAAGAAGTGCTGATCGAGCAAATCTCAAGAGAGCACAACTCCCAGGCTGATGCCCTATCCAAGCTCACGTCATCAGATGGGGCAGTGGATTTCTCTAACATCCAAATCACCAAACTGTCAAAATCGGCGATCGACAGGAGCCTGGTCGCCACAGTCGCCACCGCGGAAGAAAACTGGATGACTCTGTTCATCGAGTACTTGAAAAACGGAACAGCAAAAGCACGGGGAGAGCACGTCGATGGCGAGGAGTCCCAATGATACTAGTAGGGGGCCCCAGTCTGTTCAGTCATTTATGTTTCCTTCATTTTATTCCGCTGCAGACATTCCGTTTGAATACTCATTTTACTCAGTGTTGTATATTTTATCTCCATATAAAATATACATGTATTCTGTATTATCTTGGGTGTATTGTATGAAACTCCTCATCGGAGTAATTAATGTTGTAATGTGGTTCGGTACTACATTTACCCTGTGTAATTCATTCATTTTCATTCGCCTGGTGGGTCCCAGTCGGGGGTCCACGACACTGTAATATCCGCCTAGTTTTGGGTGTTACACTCAGGACGCGTTTCGATGCCGAATGTTCTCCTTGACTTTGGGGGAGAGGGCCCAGAGATGGTATCGGACGCTGCCCCACCGTTCCATTCAGACATGGGCTCAGCTCACAGCGACGTTCCGATCTCATTTCATGGTGTCCCTAATGCGAGTCGCCCTGCGATCATCCATCGCTTCCGTCATACAGGGGGTCCTTCATAGGTTATGACCGCGAGTTGGCAATCGGTGGAGTCAGCGGGTTCGTAGTCGGTTCGTGCCAACCTACTTCGGTCGTTTCTCCGCGTTGTGGTTGTTCGAGGCAAGTACCTTGCCCATACTATTCTTGTTTTGTGGATATGATAATTGGTGATCGTCTAAATGTGTTTGTTTGGTCGTTTGAAAATTATTTTTAAAAGATTCGATTAGCCTTGTTAAAGGCTCTCTTTCAAAACGCGTGTGTTTTGTAAGTGTGTGGGTTGTAAGTGACTACGTGTATCCTTTGGATATGTTTGGAGTTGATGTGGTGTTTGATAATGCGTGTGTACGTATATGGCTTCATTGCAGTGTATTGTGGTTTTGACATGATGTGATGTTAGTTGTTACTCCTTTGAAAGGCGGTTGCGATGCTTAATGTTGTTTCGTTTCATAATCGATTATTGTTGTGTGCTTGTTATATGTGATGTGCCTCCGGGTAGGATTGTTGAATCTCCGGGATCCATACTTGCTAGTATGGGTCGGGCGAGACCGTAGGGTTATCCAATCCGGGTATGTCTTGCGGGGACTCCGAGGTTCGTGGCTTGTTAGCCCGATGCCTGGTTAACTGGTGGGGTTTTCATCTGGTATGTCTTGCGGGGACTCAAGGTTCGTGGCTTGTTAGCCCGATCTTTGAGATAACTTATGGTTGTGATATGTGTGTGATTTGTTTAGCTAGCCACTCGGGAGGGTCCTTTGAGGCCTCGGGCGGGATCAATGGTATTACCCTGTTCCCAAGGCGATGCATGTGTTGTGATTTGTTTAACTAGCCACTCGGGAGGGTCCTTTGAGGCCTCGGCGGGATCAATGGTATTACCACATTCCCGAGGCGATGCGCGTGCGCAATTATGTTTTGTTGATTTTTATGTCCGCCGAGGACACGTGATGTTGGGCTCGCCCCGTGAATTGTTATCGGTTTTACATTTGCGAAAACAAAACCTTTAAGTGACCCCTGTTGATTTTTGGAAAGAGAAGGATTCGAAAATCCTAAATTGTTTTCTATTAAAACTCTCGATGGCATTTTAAACTGTTTTATAAATTATTTCCCTTGATTTGTGATCTTTCGGTTTTGGAATGTTTTACCAAACTCATGCCTCGGGAAGTGCTTTTCGTTACGTTTGGAACTTTGAAGATTCCTGGTTATTGTTATTCGTGGAATGTGAATTGTATGGCTCGTATTTGCACTTTGTTCTTGCACTAGCAAAATAGTGGAGTTTTGCTAACCCCCGAGTATTCGGGGGGTGGATGTCTATTTTTGCATTCAGGTTTTGGAGCATAGCACAGGGTCGGCACGAAGGATGATGAAAGATGAACGATACTAATCACACGAGGACCCATTGATGTCGTATTGGTCTAGTTGTATTTTCTTTTCCGCTACAGTATCTTTTCCCCGTTGTACGGGAGTTTATCGTATTTTGACCCCTGCGTGGGTATGTGTTTGGAATTGAGTTGTATGTTATTATTAAAAGACCAAATCGGTCTACTGAGTCATTTTAGCCTTAAAGGCGATGTTTAGATGTTTGATTTTAGTTATCAGCCTGGTAGATCCTCGAGGAGAGGGTCTACGGCGTGTAATATCCCTGAGTGGATTGGGGGTGTTACATAAATGGTATCGGAGCTTAGGTTGTGGAAACCTAGGCTGTCGGGTCAGTGGTGTCTATTGAGTTTTGTCTCGTCGGATTTTGTGTGACTGAGTTGTGTCGCGACGCGTCGTCTGAGTTTGTTGGTCGTGATTAGTATCGTGGGGCGATCATCATCTTCGTGCGACCTGTGGATGTAAGTCTCCCTTCTTTGTGTTGTGCCACGTGTGACACGAGCTATTTTTATGATTATTTGTTAACTGATGGAATCCTCTTATGGATTTTGATTTCGTGATATGTGGTTATTTGACTCTCATATTTCGTTCGTATGAGGAGTATTGTCGCTGGACTGTGCATGTCGAACTGTATTTCTTTTATCCGTTGCGTGAGTCCTTTTGTAATGGCTTTCGGTATTTTACCGACTGAGTTTTATTTCGAAAACCGATTCCCTTAACCGAGTTTGTGGCATTATGGCCTTGATCGTTTTGGCGAAATTCTTATGATGGTATTTAGTATTTTCTAAATGGCTTTTGTTAGTTTTTGAAATATTACCGTCACCGGCCTTTTTGACGTTGTAAATGATTTTTAGCCTGGTGAGTTCCGGTGCGGGACCCACGGCACTATAATGTTTTGTGTAATTACCTGAAATTTTTGGGCATTCTAGCCCATTGAATTATCTTTGAAAACCTTGAGTATCTTAGAAAATAAATTTCGAGACGTACTTTTAAAATGAATTATTTTCTCGTGGTACATACAAGGTGCCACAACATGTTTCAAAATTCTTCTACCTCGAGGACCAAAATGCTTTGAGATATTTTCAATGTTTTAGAAACACTTTTATTTAGACCCGATGGTCGAATATTTTGAAAGTTTTCACTAAGAGAAAGTGTCCTCATTTTTGTTTAAATGCAAGATGATTTTCAAAGTCTCAAAAATGATGTTTGTTCAACTTTTTGTAAGGTGATACTCAAGATCAACCGGTGTTCTTCTAAATTTTTTTCAAAATGAGGTTTTCATTTTTTAAAACCTATCCATTCCCGTTTGAGGGCTGGGTGTGTATGTATGATGTTCGCGTTGTCATTTTGATATTTGCTCCCGAGTATGATCGAATTGGTGGTGTGAGCGTTGAGTCGTCTTCCACACATTTGTTGTGTTAGCCCCCTGTGAGAGGCGGGATGTTGGTGTTGAATGTTGTCGCCTCGTGGTGATTTCTGCGTTGTCGCGCATGTGCGAGCTGTTAGAGCTTGGTTTGGTATGACCGTGTGCATCGGTGATGGTTCCGTTATGTATCGGTTGTTTAATGTCTTGTTACCTTGCTCCCGTTTTTGTGAATTTCGTGGACGAGGTCGGAGGTAATACCCGTACTATTTTGACCTCGGTATTTTCTCTTTCTCCATTCTATCGACTCGCTCGTGTTCGTTGATACTTTCTGAACTTGTTCTGTATTTTGGTTTCATCGTCCGAACGAGCTGTGATCTTGTTGTGGGTCGATCTGGTTATCGCTGTGACTTTTTCGAGTTCGGTTCGATTCTTGTGAACCTTGTTCGGAAGTGACATCATTTGGTTCTATTAGTTCTTTTATTCGAATTGGATCAGATTTGGAATTCCTGTGTTTTCGACTCTGTCGACTCGTTTATGCTCGTTAACATTTTCTGAACCTCCCCTATCCCTTGCTTTTGTTGATCGAACGAGTGTGGTATTGTTTCGGAATAACTCGTTTGTCGTTGTGACTTTTCAATCGCTATTCCCTTTCCTGTGGATCTTATGGGAATGCATGTCTTGTTTTTCTCACCAGATCATCCTTGGAGTTGTTGTTTGAATTTTATTATCCTTCGTGTTTTGGACATGATTGTTCGATTTTTGTTGTCTCGATCGTTTGTTTGTTCGGTTTCTGTTCTCGTTTCGTGATTGTTGAGCGTTCAGGCTCCTTCCTAATTCCCTTAAGTTCGGGAAATTAGTCTCGTTTTCGATCTTCCAACCCTTAGGCGGTGGAATTCCGTATTTGTTCAGCGTTTGGCTCGCGTTTTGATTGATGAACCGTTGGGTTGGTCAATCGTATTGATTTTCGTTCGTGTGTTTTGTGACTGTTCGGATAATCGACTTGATTGTACTATCTGTTTGTTGACGCTTGTCACTTGTTGGTTTTATTATGTTTCTACCGGTGGCGTTGTGTCGGTCGTCGTGGAGCCTGTTTTCACGCCGTATGTCTCTTTGCGTTTCTTGCAGCGTTTCGCCGTCGGGCGCGATTTTTGGTTTTTGCGTATCTCGTCGAGCTTTCCTGGCAGGGAGTATTGCTTCTCCCTACTTGTTTTAAGTTTCGGGACGAAACTTCTTTTAAGGAGGGTAGAATGTAATACCCGTAATTTCGATTTCCGGTAATTTCTTTTTTTTCGGCGGAAGTCCATTTTGACGACTCGCTCATGACCGTTTCGTCATTCTGGGAATGATTAATTCTACACTTTTTGACATCCGAGTTCGTTTCGGTGTCGTTTTGTTGAGTTCCGTGCTTTTTGGCGACTTTTCCCCACTTGAGTTCGATTCTTGCGAATCTCGTTCGAAACTGCTGTTTCGAGTTTCCCGTGAGTCCGTTTAACTTTGTTAGACGTGTTGTGAACTTCGGTTTGGTTATTCGATCACGTATCGTGATTTATGGGCATTTTGGGCCATTTTGTAATTTCTTAAAAGTTACGGGTATCTTATCTGTAATTGTTGTCTCGACCCGTTTCTTGGTCGCGTATAATTAATTATTGCATTATGTTTCATTTCTTGTCGTTGATGTCATCCGCGAACTTTTCTCGTGTTCGTTCCGTGCGTTTACGGAAATCGAGTCGTCGAGCCCTGGTGTTCGAGCACTGGCCGGATGGTTGCGGGACTGGCCGGACGATTGCGGGCACCGGCCGGACGGGTGCGGCAGGAACCGGCGTAGTGAACGCTATGGCCGGAAGGCTGCGCGCGCTAACCGGCAGGTGTAGCGCACGCTATCGGCTGGCCTAACGCACGCTATCGGGTCTGGACAGTGGAGTCTAGGGGTTCTGGAATCAGTCAGGCTCGGCAGGTAGCGCACGCTACTGTCGGGCATTGCGCACGCTACGACCGGCAGGTAGCGCGCACTACGGCCGGAAGGCTGCGCACGCTACCTGGCCGAGTCAGTAGGGCAGTGTGGGCACTGGACTGCGGCCTGGGCCGATAGCGCACGCTAGCTCGGCAGCCTAGCGCGCGCTAGTCCGGCCCAGTATAAATATGACAGAGCAGTCACATTTCATCTCGTTTTTCATTTCCTACCTTTCTCTTCCGCGGCTGGAGCCTTGGGGATTCCGAAGCCATGTTGTTTAACAACAAATCCATGAAGTTCTTGAGTTCATAACATCAATCAATCATCCGTTATCGCCCTTTGATCCAGCGAGTCAATGTAATCTTCCTTAGAACCCTAATTTCGTGAATTTGGGGGTTTTTGCATTTTTGTCCGATTCGTTCCGTGTTGTTGATTAATTCATGATGGGTATGATTAATCTTGGTAGTATTCTTGTGTTTAACATCATTTAATCCATTGTTCTTCGTCGAATCGAAATATATTTCTTGATTTCCTTCAAATCGGCTTTTTGGGGGATTTGTCCTCGATCTCGTTTTCCATCCGTTTTTGTTGGATAGATTGTGGTTAAATGATGTTGTTAAACATATTCTATGGATTGTATATCCATATTTCAACTTGGAATTCCGTTTTCGTGATTTGACGGGACGAATCGTGTTCTTGGCCGTTTTGGGGGAAATCCTTGAACCTTCGTCATTTGTTCTTTGAATTCAACGACTTTGAGTCGTGTTATGGAATTCATTTCATTGTTGTTCTTGTCCTTCATAGTTTATGACCGCGAGTTGGCGATCGGTGGAGTCGGCGGGTTCGTAGTCGGTTCGTGCCAACCTACTTCGGTCGTTTCTCCGCGTTGTGGTTGTTCGAGGCAAGTACCTTGCCCATACTATTCTTGTTTTGTGGATATGATAATTGGTGATCGTTTAAATGTGTTTGTTTGGTCGTTTGAAAGTTATTTTTAAAAGATTCGATTAGCCTTGTTAAAGGCTCTCTTTCAAAACGCGTGTGTTTTGTAAGTGTGTGGGTTGTAAGTGACTACGTGTATCCTTTGGATATGTTTGGAGTTGATGTGGTGTTTGATAATGCGTGTGTACGTATATGGCTTCATTGCAGTGTATTGCGGTTTTGACATGATGTGATGTTAGTTGTTACTCCTTTGAAAGGCGGTTGCGATGCTTAATGTTGTTTCGTTTCATAATCGATTATTGTTGTGTGCTTGTTATATGTGATGTGCCTCCGGGTAGGATTGTTGAATCTCCGGGATCCATACTTGCTAGTATGGGTCGGGCGAGACCGTAGGGTTATCCAATCCGGGTATGTCTTGCGGGGACTCCGAGGTTCGTGGCTTGTTAGCCCGATGTCGGGATAACTAGTGGGGTTATCATCGGGTATGTCTTGCGGGGACTCCAAGGTTCGTGGCTTGTTAGCCCGATGCCGGGATAACTTATGGTTGTGATATGTGTGTGATTTGTTTAGCTAGCCAGCTCGGGAGGGTCCTTTGAGGCCTCGGGCGGGATCAATGGTATTACCCTGTTCCCAAGGCGATGCATGTGTTGTGATTTGTTTAGCTAGCCAGCTCGGGAGGGTCCTTTGAGGCCTCCGACGGGATCAATGGTATTACCCTGTTCCCAAGGCGATGCGCGTGCGCGATTATGTTTTGTTGATTTTTATGTCCTTCGAGGACACGTGATGTTGGCTCTGGCCCTGTGAATTGTTATCGGTTTTCTGTTTGCGAAAACAAAACCTTTGGGCTGTGACCCCTGTTGATTTTTGGAAAGAGAAGGATTCGAAAATCCTAAATTGTTTTCTATTAAAACTCTCGATGGCATTTTAAACTATTTTATAAATTATTTCCCTTGATTTGTGATCTTTCGATTTTTGGAATGTTTTACCAAACTCATGCCTCGGGAAGTGCTTTTCGTTACGTTTGGAACTTTGAAGATTCCTGGTTATTGTTATTCGTGGAATGTGAATTGTATGGCTCGTATTTGCACTTTGTTCTTGCACTAGCAAAACAGTGGAGTTTTGCTAACCCCCGAGTATTCGGGGGGTGGATGTCTATTTTTGCATTCAGGTTTTGGAGCATAGCACAGGGTCGGCACGAAGGATGATGAAAGATGAACGATACTAATCACACGAGGACCCGTTGATGTCGTATTGGTCTAGTTGTATTTTCTTTTCCGCTACAATATCTTTTCCCCGTTGTACGGGAGTTTATCGTATTTTGACCCCTGCGTGGGTATGTGTTTGGAATTGAGTTGTATGTTATTATTGAAAGACCAAATCGGTCTACTGAGTCATTTTAGCCTTAAAGGTGATGTTTACATGTTTGATTTTAGTTATCAGCCTGGTAGATCCTCGAGGAGAGGGTCTACGGCGTGTAATATCCCTGAGTGGATTGGGGGTGTTACAGGAGACGCGTATCATCTCCCTATTGGATCGCACAGCTGGCTGCTAGCAGCAGCCGCAGACTTTGAGGAAGCCGCCCCATGTGCCAAAGACGATCGATCGCTTATTATATTACAAGAAAGGCGATCGCCCGTTCAGGATAGGGACTTCCCAACTACATTTGTTCCTATAAATAGAGGACTTAGCATTTGGGAAAGAGGGAGAATTACATAAATATATATACAAACAAACATATAGAGAGATAAGGAGAAGAATTCATCAATATACATACCTTCCCTCAAGAGAAACCGCAAGTACAGAGAGACGGTCGGCATACATGAATTCCATCTCTATACTTTATCTTTGTTACAAGAACTCACAGAGCTTCACCTTTGGTTCCTCCGGCAATCTACTGCACTCAAAGCTAGATAACTAGGGTCGTTACACTCATTGTAATTGTACTCTAACATTAATACCGGTACTCCTACGTATTTAGTATTAATAACATCTCGCGAGAGCATTCAAGCCCGGGACTAACAATCCCGACAAATCTTGTATTATTTACATTCCTACGGACGTGTTCTTGCATTTTGTTTGTTACTCGTCCATTCCAGCATATTATCTCCGGATAATATTTTGGGTAACAACATTACACAAGGCTGCACGAAAAATTCACGAATTCAAATACAGTCCAGAATATTTTAGAAGACAAGCAAGGCTAGAATCAATAACAACGAAAAATAGCAACGAAAAAGTAAATAACAACTAATAGTAACCCCCCAAACTTAAGACGTACATTGACCTCAATGGACACAAATAATAATATGCAATATGAGAAAGGTCAAGTACTCCCATAATATCAGCTCAGGAACTGGTGCCGGCCTCGTCCGGCGAGGAGGGTGGTGTAGACGGTCTGACTGGTGGAATGAAGGGTCCTTCCGGATGGAGTATATGGCTAGTCTGTCTCTCTCTGCCCGCATCTCCTCCCTCAGGCTGTCAAACATCGCCTGAAGGTGCTCTCTCACTGGCGGTGGAGTGGACTCAGTCCGATCCTCAGCATCTGCCGCCGGCTCATGAGTCAGAAGTAGTGGCTCGGGAGAGTGCTCGTGTGGCTCATCGATAAGAAATCCTCGCTCCCGCTCGTGTGCCATCACGCCACCCTACTTGTCAAAATGGGAGATAATACGGTGGTCGATCGGACCCTGGGGTGCTATAGAAGGCTCGTCGTCGGACCAAGTCACGCCCGACTGGCGGCATAGGGCACAAATCAGCAAGGGATGTTTTAATCCCGTCTTTGCCCCTCCCTGGATGCACTGAAATATAGAACGGGACAGATGTGGGGCCACATCAAATCTGAGTCCCGTCGTGATAGCATATAATAATCGGGCACGAGGAAGCAAGACCAAGCGGATCTGTGATGTAGGGTCGACTCGTGCACAAAGGAAATAAAGCCAGGCTCGCCCGAGCCGACTGAGGCGGGAACTCTTGAAATAGAAATATGTGGAACCCGGGATGCGTATCTCCCAGACGGAACCCGACTGAGCAAGTGCCTCCAGCAAAGCCTCCCTCGTGAGGCTACTCATAGTCCGTGTGTACGCCGGTTCACCCACCTCCGGTAGCTCGTACAACCTCCGAACCGCGGCCACCGAGAAGTCCATTGTTTGGCCTCGGACGAGGACCTCAGTCCGTATATCTGGTCGTACCATCATTTGCCCTGCCTGGATTTGTCGCAATAGAGCACTGGAGTAGAACTCTTGGACAATAGAAATCACCGCCGGCTCGGGTGGCGTAGTGAATCGAGTCCATCCCATTTCATTGATCATTGCCAATAGCTCGCCGTCTTGGGGGACGCGAGTGAATCCCCACTCCGGAATTATTGGACGAGGATGGATTCTCTCGTTGAATAGTCGATGGATGTCAGGATCCGAGAATTGGTGGGATTCCATATCTGTTCGGTTTTGTGACGTTTCCCCTCTTGTGGGGGATGATCGCATCCTAACCCTCGTGATCAACTTCCTTTTCCGAGCCATGACGCAGTTCCTGAAAAATAAACGCCGGAAATTAGACGACTTTAAAAATAACTACACCACTCTCAACTTATAACGTGCGGAAAATGGATATAGCATCGAATGAACTCGCACTACCGTATGAGGGATATGAGGCAGAGATTTAAGCTCAAACTTGACGTAAGGGTTGGGGGCACAATTTAATCCGATAATCGAATTCGTTGCAGACAATTTGGAGATGTTTGGCTCAAAAAATTTCATTGGTGCATTTTATCAAACGTTTTGCATGCGTTAGCTTAATTGAAGAACAAAAAACAATAACTTACTCATTTCAATCCTCAACAACAACAATTTCAATCGACCATCACAACAATTCACGTCAAAATAACGAAACACCATCAATCAATCAATAATCTTAGCATAATCCGATACAAATTTTGATAAAAATTTAGAAAATAAACACAAGTTCATCAAAGAATATTACCCCAATCATTAATCCATGTTGCATTGAAACTTAAGGGCATAGAATTACCTTGTGTTGGATTGAAGAAGGTGAGAAGAAGTTGGAGGATGATATCCTTGCGCCGCGCGAAGAAGAAGAAATTTGAGAAATACCTGGTGTCTCGGACGAATGGATTATAAGCCTGCCCTGGCCGTTTAAAATTCTCAGAAGGGGCCGCGGCACGTATCAAGTGAGCCGCGGCCCGTAGTACAGGATGCTTTTGGGCGCTGGGAGTATGGCAGTGTGCCGCGGCTCACTAAACGGGTGCTGCAGCTTGCAAGGTTAGTGTGCCGCGGCTCAGAGCTTGCTTGCCGCGGCACGTAGTACAGGATCCTGGGCTGATTTCTGGGTCTCGGCGTGCCGCGGCTCATTGTCATTGTGCCGCGGCTCATTGTCATCGTGCCGCGGCTCTTGGGGCAAGTGTGCCGCGGCTCAGCATCTTTGTGCCGCGGCACAGAGTACAGAAGGTTTGCTTGTATTTTAGACATCGGTGTGCCGCGGCCCGCTCTGCATGTGCCGCGGCCCAGGACCTGGAATGTTCCTGCACAAAAAATTTTTAAAGCGAAAACACATAGAACGTGAGAGAGAAGCATATCAAATCAAAAATGACGAAAAATTAGACTCTTAGAATGAATGAAATCAACGAAAAATTAACATCTACAACTAATACTCGGGTTGCCTCCCGAGAAGCGCTAAGTTTATAGTCTTCAGCCAGACTTTTTTAAGATCAATTTGCTTTTCGCAAACACCATTTGGGCTCCGCCCCGTCCATCGAATCGTTAATATGTGTTTTAAATTTTTGACCATCAATCTTTAACAGTTCGATTTTTGGTTTGAACATCCAATGTTCTTTACGAAAAGATTTGAATAACAGTAACTTTCCAAAACACCCAAATTTCACATGACTTGGCAACCGTTTCACTTCCGACTTAGTTTTCTTTTCCACAAACAAATTTATGACGGCCTGAGAATTTTTAGATGGTGAGTGAACGGATGATGAAGACGACATGTCCAAATGCCTAAGATATGCGACTCGTTCTACATTTTTCTCAGATGTTGGAACAACTATAATAGATTCTGAACCTTTCGACTGCCAGCTTTCCCGATGTGTGTCTTTCGCCAAAATATCTAAGCTTTCAAATTGAGAACCCTTCTCGACATTGCTTGGACACGGGAGAGATCGAAACACTTTGAATGTGACTTGCTCATCTTGAACCTGTAAAGTGAGTTTCCCTTTCTCCACATCAATAAGAGTTCGTCCGGTTGCTAAAAATGGTCTTCCCAAGATAATTGGGATATCATGGTCCTCCTCCATATCAAGCACAATAAAATCGGCAGGAAAGATGAATTTATCGACCTTGACCAGGATGTCTTCTATCACTCCCCTCGGATACTTGATGGATCGTTAGCTAGTTGCAAAGAGACTATAGTCGGCTTGGCCTCCCCAATACCTAGCTTCTTAAAAATGGAAAGGGGCATAAGATTAATACTGGCACCGAGATCACATAATGCTCTATCAAAACACAGGTTTCCAATAGTGCACGGTATATTGAAGCTTCATGGATCCTTCAATTTAGGCGGGAGCTTTTTCTGCAAGATGGCGCTGCACTCTTTCGTCAATGCCACTGTCTCATACTCTTCGAGCTTCCTTTTGTTCGATCAGAACTCCTTCATGAACTTCACATAGCTCGGCATTTGTTCCAAGGCGTCGGGAAATGGAATGTTGATATGTAGTTTCTTGAAGACGTCAAGAAACTTGGAGAATTGCTTATCCAATTTTTGCTTTTGCAATCGTTGCGAAAACGGGACGGGTGGCACATAGGCCATCAGATTGTCAGGAAACAATTTCGAGCTTTTAGAAATTTGTGATTCTTCTGATGTCGAATTTTTCTTCTCCTCATCTTCACCTCTCTTTTTGTTCCTCCTGGGCTGCTCACACACTTCCCTCCCACTTCTCAAGCCAATGGCATTAATACTCTCTCTGGGATTCGTCTCAGTTGTACTTGGCAAAGTACCCTCAGGTCGGGCTGTTAACACATTTGCTATTTGACCCAATTGGACTTCCAAATTGCGAATATGGGCGGAATGGTTTTGCAAGGTTGTTTCCGTACGGGTCATGAACTGACTCGTATTTGCTGCTAATTTTGCCATTTCCTCCTCTAGAGAGATTTTTGGAGCGGGAGGAGGTTGCTGTTGGTGTTGAGCAAACTGAGATTGGTTTAAATTTTGTCCATTTTTCCACGAAAAGTTAGGGTGATTTCGCCACCCCAGATTATATGTGTTAGAATACGGATTGTTCTGCCGATTCCCGTTCCCCACAAACTGAGCTTGTTCCATCGGAGATTGCTCGAAAGGATTTCCAACTTGGCATTCCGCACTAAGGTGAGACCCGTTGCACCAATTACATGATTCCATGGTAACGGTAGAAGGAGCGCGTGATAAAACTTGAAGTTGTTGAGTCAAGGCAGCAACTTGGGCCGATAGCATAGATATTAGATCATTATCGGAAATTTCCATAACTCGTTTCGGATTTAGACGCTCTAAAGGCCACTGATACGCATTTGCCGCCATATCTTCCAATAGAGAATGAGCTTCAACCATCATCTTGCCCATTGAAGCTCCTCCAGCGGTTGCATCAACAAGAGTGTGTGTAGAAGCACTCAGTCCATTATAGAATGTTTGAATTTGTAGCAAATCCGGTAGGCCATGGTGTGGGCATCTCCTTAGTAAATCCTTGTATCGCTCCCAAGCTTCATGAAGCGAGTCCACCTCAAATTGCCCGAAGGTCGTTATTTCATTCCGAAGTCTCGCTGTCTTTGCCGGCGGAAAGAACTTAGCCAAAAAGGCTTGTGCTAACTCCGCCCAAGTCGTGATAGAGCCCGGTGGAAGTGAATTCAACCAAAACTTGGCTTTATCCCTCAAAGAAAATGGAAAAAGCCATAGACGAATGGCGTCACCAGAAACTCCATTATTCTTGAATGTATCGCATATATATGAGCATTAAGGTCGTCATTCGCTAGTCCGCAGAATTGGCTTGCTTGTTCCACCTGGATTATAGCTAGCTTAATCTCGAAATTGTTTGCTTGGATAGTTGGATGCCGAATTCCCGAAAAATTCGCGTGGATTTGAGGCAATGCATAATCCCAGATTGCAAATGCCGGTTGAGCTTGCTGAATAGGGTTGTTAACCCCATGATTTTCTGTGTTGTCGGTCATGGTATCCTTTGTTGACAGCTCACGCCTTTCCTTCTTGTTTTTCCGCAAAGTGCGCTCGAGTTCAGTATCAAAAGGTAATAGACCTTCGTCACCGAATTTTCTCATGCACTAAACGAAACTCCTGAAAGGAAAACAAATAAAAAAAATTTACACAAAAATAAAATAATGTTCAAATTAAGATTAGAAATACTGAAATTGATATTAGTAAAACAATCAGTCACCGGCAACGGCGCCAAAAACTTGTTACGTATTTCGGTGAACGCAAGTGCACGTTGTCGTAAGCAAGTAATAAAGTGATAAGTAAGATATCGTTCCCTCGAGGACTGACTTAGTAATTACCAATTTATTTGTATTCTAATTTTATCTGAACGATCGAATTTGGTAGTGTAAGGAATATTAAAGAAAACTAATAAAGTGATAAACTAAAAACAATTAATAAAATCGATTATTGGAAGAAAGAAAATCAAATAGGAGAATAATCTAGGATTGAGAATCCGCCTCGATTAATTCGAATTACTCTTGATTTATATAAAATAAGCAATTTCCCAATTTATTGAAGGCGAAGATTTCTCAGATATCCTAATGCCTCTCCCGAGGACAGTAAAATTTTCTAAGGTGAATAAATCACTCTATTCCTAGGTGAATTAATTCAACAATAGGCAAAAAGTACAAAATCTTCAGACGGGCCACGTAATTCCTATGAGTATATTCCTATCTCACAAGATAAAACGTTTCTCACCAATTTTTCCTACTAACTCTCCTCTCCCGATTCGAGTTGCGTAATCAAAACAATTCAATCATAGGCCACATAATTGAACACATTAAGAACAATTGGGGAAAACTCAATAGAAAAAGGAAATATATTAATAATGGAAAATCAAAAGTTAATCCATCAAAATCTTGGTTTCATCATAATCCTAGAAAAGGGTTCTAGCCCGACATGCTAGAAAATAATACACAAAGAATTAAAGAAAGCATAAAAAAAATCAAACGCAGTTTAGGAACTTGAATTGCGTCGTTCTCTGGCTTCTGCTCTCTGCTTCTAGGTATTTTCTCCTTCTGTTTTATGATAATATCTTCTGACCTTCCATGCCTATTTATAATCTTTCATCTGCCTCAAAAACGCGTCCATAAATTAGGCCAGAAACGGACTTCCAAACCGCCGAAATCGCGAGCTGTGAATATGGACCCTGCGCGGCAGGCCGCGGCCCGGAATTAGTGTGCCGCGGCCCCTGTCTTCATGCGGCCAGGCCTGGGCACAATTTCTCCTTACGGGCCGTGGCTCAGAGCGAGTGTGTCGCGGCCCCGTCTGATTTGTACGGTTTCTTAGGTGCCTCTGTCGCGGCCCGGCATCAGGTGTCGGTCCCCACCAAAAATGTCGTTTTGGCCTATTTTTCTTCGTTCAAGCTCCCGGACTCGAATTTCCTTCAAAACATATAAAGATAATGCATTAAAAGCTCATTTACGCAGATTTAAACTAAAAATGAGTATAAAATAATGATAATTAAGCGCATAAAAGTACATCTAACAATCATGGGAGTGCTAACCGTATGTGCCTTGTCCATGTTAAAATGCCCGATTTTTTTTTGGACATAGGCGGACGGGTGGATGAGGATTCCACTAGATCGATGTTCTAGCTCAATGCCTAGATAAGACCGAGTCTTCCCAGATCATCATCTCAAATCCGGATTTTAGATAGCTGCGGTTTCTCTTAATTCGTCAAGAGTACCGCTTATGTTCATATCGTCGACATATACAGCTACAATCCCTAATCCGGAACTTGTTTTCTTAATAAACATGCAGGGACACAGTTTGTCGTTCTTATATCCCCTTCCAATCAAGTAGTCACTTAGGCGAGTATACCACATCCGCCCAGATTGTTTTAATCTATAAAGTTAGCATTTCAACCGTACTGCAAACGCACTCCGTGGTCTAAAGTCACTTGACTTGGGTAATGAAATGTCATCGAGCACTTTCATATATATCTCTATATTAAATCCCCATAGAGATATCGCTAACCACATTTATGAGTTGTATTTCCAGTCCTTCGGAAATTACTAAGCTAATGAAGTAGCTTAGGGGAGAGCACGACATTTTCGAGCTCTGTACTTCAGAACTTCATTCTTCTCATTATGCTTACTGACAAAGATTTATATTATGTCCTACAGGATTTACACTTGGTGAGTCTAGCACTACGAACCAGTTACCTGTCTCTTTGTCAAAGAATCTAGTTTTGCGTGGAATACTTTATTCTTTAAGGCCAATTAACTGAATGTTGATATCATTCAACAGAGCGAGGTTCAACATCGTCTTGCTCTATGCTTTGAGCAATGATAGATCATCAAAGTGGGTGGATGATCAGTCCACATTCTCATGATTCATCGAGATTTCTTGATTTTCTGAATCGTATCAATCTTCGGGGCGTCCCCCTCGCCATGACTCATGGACATAGTAAAATCAAGTATCATCTCATGAAACGAATTCATTAATGACTAATATATAAGTTTCTGCCTTACTCTACCTCATCCTTAGGTGAGTGTTAAGTCGAACCATGTAGCTTCCACCTCTGCCTTTAGGGAGCTATGGCCTAAATCACACATCCACCATGTGTGATGGCAGCACTCGATTATTCGGTGTTGCGCCCCTTACTGAGGACTTTCAACCTTAAAGGTTGCAGCCGGTATATATGATCTCATCACTTTCATGATATCAGTAAACACATCAGGCATCAAATCTACTATGTTTCGAAGGTCGAGGATTTTCACTATCACATAGCGAAATATGGGAACCAATATGAGACAAATTATGGATACACCATGACAATTCCCGTCGTTCCCTGAGAAAGTTCGTCTTCTCTCCTCCCCCCAACGACGGAAAGGTTGTCTCATCAAAGTGACAATCCGCAATCGAGTGGTAAAGAGATCACCTTTCGAAGGTTCTAAATAGCGGATAACCATTGGGGATTCGTATCCAATATAACTACTTAATCATCTCTAAAGAACCATGAACTATGGGGGTGCAGAAGGCACAATACTACATAACCAAATATGCGTAATTGGCACTCAAGATCGTCTGAGTCCAAAATGTAAAAATTAGGACTTATTTAGTTACCAACTGGTACGCACAAATCGCTTAGTTAGCAGTGGGTCTAAAATGAGCGAATAAGTAAAGCTGCATGCAAGACTACATAACCCCAGACAAAAATAGGCAAATTGGTGTGCATAACCAATGCCCGGGCTACCATCTGATTCGTTCGATGGTTGCCTTCACGAGACCATTTTGCGTATGCTCGTGGGGGATGGGATGCTTTTTGTCACTCCCGATCGACATGCAGTATTCATCAAGTACTTTAGATGTGAACTCTCCAGCATTATCAAATCTTATAGACCGAACATAGTGGTCAGGGTGGTGAGCCCTTAGACAGATAATCCGTGCTAGAAGCCTTGCAAAAGTAGCATATTTAGTGGACAAGAGGGCGACATGTGACCAGCATGTCGAAACTGAAACCAGAACCATAAAACATCTAAATGGTCCGCACTCTGGTTGAATCGGTTCACAACTATCTATTTGAATCCTATGTAAGAATGGAATTTTTATATCTTTAGCATTGGACGGTCTCACTCCTATTTTAGCTAAAGCGCAGGCTTTGCAGAAGAGACGATGTGCATTCGACAGGGTCAAACATGTAGAACGGGTGGATGTCTCCGATGCTTTGGATGGCAAGCTTGAGGAACACCAACAAAGTTCGTTATGTGGGTTCATTGCCCGTTTCTACTTTGCACGCGAGAGATGTTTGTGCAGATCATCATGTCATGACTTGGATACCCCAATCCGTCATTCCAAAGCCTGTACAATTCAGCATCCCAAAGTTCGTTATCGGTAACTGCATAGGATTCAACAACCCTAATTTCAGTGATGTACAGTCCACTAGATTGACTCGTAAGTTTCTTTAAGATGCGCTTTCGTCCGCATTCATTAGAGATGATATAGAGATACTCTATTCCATTCTCACAATGAGTTTCAACGTGAAAGTTGTTGATACGTACATATATCCTTGAAGCTTTATAAGGTTCAAGTTAGTCACTCTCAATACATATAGAGTGTCGGTGACTATAAAACTGTGCTGTTAGGCACCAAGAACCGGGGGTGCCGCGTCCTTGGATGAAGTGGGATGATCCAATCATCCTAGTCACTGATACGTTATAGGCTATTACCATCAGCCTATCACTCGAGTGTTCCTCGATTCATTCGTCAAAAGAGAACACGAGTAATAAAAACTCTGAACCATAAGCGTAGGAACAATATTCAATACTTTGAATAAAGTCAACCACTTGTATACGTAAGCAACAATAATATCTTGCTCGAAACCAAAATACATTAGACCATTATTGAAAAATATCGAAACGTCTACCGATAAAATTAGTCATAGAGGGGGGGCGTCTAATGACTTTGGCACATATGGTGCGATACTGCCATCGGTAAATGTGAAAGTGACATTGGGGGTCATGTCATGATCCTCTTTCTCTATATAGTGAGTTTCCTATTCGTCGGAATCTCAATATCTCTTCTAGCTGGCTGTGAAATATTTGCTTGCATGGCAATTCGTATACCAATAGCAGCAATCTCACATTAGGATTCAACTTGTTTCTTGGGAGCCAGGAGCATCAACTCTTCACGTTACTTTGGAAGATTGGAATAGCCTCTGTGACCACAACCACGTCTACGACTGCCACATCCGTTTCCACCATGCGAGTTCGTGCCATGTGGTTTAGGATTGGCATGTCCAGTCCCCTATTCGTCGGGGTTCTTTCCACATTTCACTTTGCCATTACTAGCCTCAAGAATTTGCTTTGTCTCGGCATGCCTAGAATTATCGTACTCTAGCATATACTGATTCGTTAGTATAAGCACTTAAGTAGGGAATCATGCCGTCTTTTGTGAGTTTATTTTCACAAAAAATAAGATGCGCCTTAAGGCGGAGCATAGCTTTAATGAAATTGTTGACTCGTTATAATAAATTAGGTGGATTTCGTCACACTATATGATCAACTCAAGAAATAGTATTCTCGAAATGCCCTTAAGAGCATCCCGCAGTTCGTTGGGAATTCTAACTAAAGATATTCCTACCATAAGTTAGGGTCGATATTTCACCTAAAAAAATCAGCGCGCTTTCTTTCACCTTTTAAAACGGTTCGTCATCTGTATGAACAGAAAGTGTGGCGCTAACGCTTTAAAATCATAATTTCGTCTATGGCACTCAAGTCCTTATGAATCCAAGATGCCGAATTTCGAACGAGTTGAATTAGCCATATTCGTAAACAAGAGAAAGAAGCGAATACGTTTCACATAATCATGAGTTCGTCCATGATAAATTATTCAATAATGGAATTATTTTGTTTAAAACCAAGATATAGTCATGATTTCGATGCGATTCACATGAAGTTTCGTTATTATGGTTATGGGTAGTAGAAATACAGTCATCTAAATTAGACTCAGGATGTAGCCTAATTGCATGTCATATCTATATATGTATGCAAATTATATATAATTATATATATAAAAACATATAATTCCTATAGATATAACTAGATACACATTATGCAGTCAAATAGTTATCTTATGGCGGAATACCAATTAGTTCACGTGAATTATTTTTTAGTTTAATTTGCTTTAATCAATTTACTTTGATTTAACTAAAATTAATGCATCATGCTTTAATTGGTTAAATATGCATAAATATAATAAATTTATGGAATATAAATATGCATGTAAAAAGTTGCACGTTGCAGATAGTACGATTTGGATTTGTGTACCTTACTAGAAAGACACGATTCTTTCATAGGACATATCGTCAATTTGTTTGATGAGATCGCCATCCCTGTTCCAGTCTCGTCCACTTGAATCTCCGGTGAGAATTCTTGATTCCCTTAAGAACCTCTTGGGGCAATCTTGTCTTCAATTTCCGTCCTGTTCGAATTCCCTTCAACTCCCCGACTCTAAAGGAATGCCCAGCTCCATCGGCAGCTCATCCTAGGTTCCCCCCTTGGGCTTTGACCTGATCCGGATCGGAGCCGGCACTACCCAGAAAGTCTTGGTCTTGCTTATGGGCCGACCCTTTTCGAGCTGGACTAAGTCCCCAACTTTAAACTGGTTCAGCGGGTCATGGGCCTGGTACGTCTTCTTCTTCCTCACACGGCGCTTGTATTTCGGGTGTGTGGCCAGGCAGACAATCTCCACCGCCACCGTCTTGTTGCTGGCGGCGCAGAAGACTTTCCCTTGTAATGACCTCATTGCCTTGATCACGGGGAGAGATACGGAGGGCAGCGGTCGAGATGTGGGCTTGAAGAGGCTGGTGCGGGAACCGCATGTCTGATTTGGGGAAGACAACCGAAGGTAGAGGATTGGCAGTCTGAGATTGTGCGATTTGGAGAAGGTCGATTTATAGTGAAAGAGGTGATCGGCATACCTGGTTTCTATCAGCAGCGGCGATGGCGGAGGTTAGAATTAGGGTTTATGTGCAGAAGAAATTTCGATTTTTTTTTTCAGAATTTACAAAAAATTTGGACGAATTTTTTTTTTTCAGAATTTTGGTCGAATTTTGCTTGCTCTATTGGTAGAGTACGTGCTGATAACGTGTTGTAGTAAAAGTAAACAGGACAAGAATTAGGACAGAAGAAGATGTATATTCTCATTCATATGATCCCTTTAAATAGGGAGAGATTACATATTAACATTCTAATGCGCCATATCTATACTAATGGGAGAAGAAATAAGCATGGACTAAGACACACACTGTGTATTTACTTTAACACATATATATATATATATATGAATTCTATGTAATTTCCTTCTACTTTCTCATTCTTTTTCTATATTGTCTACGCTCACTCTTAATGAGTTCAGGATGTGTGACGGATCATTATTATAATTGAAATAAATATAAGAAATTTTAAAGTAATTCTTAATAATTTATAGGCCTCATATATTTAATTTATATTCATAAAATTGATAAGAAAAAAAATATTTATTTGAAAGGAGTGATATAATTTAAAAGGAGACATGTTGTATATTATTTGGAATAAAGAATGATTTAATTGGATTATAAATCTATAAGAATAGATATGGATTAATATTTACTTGCATGAATTTGTTAATTTGAAAAAAAAACATTTATGTATAAACTATTAGTCGGAATAAAAAATATTTTTAATTGAATATAAACTATTGGTAGTTTAATTGATTAATAAATATTAAATTAGACTCACAAATAATATATAATTTATGTATAACACCCCAATTTCAAGATATTAGCGCCATAAATCAAACTCAAGGACATCAGACTGTAACATAAGACACTAAGATAACACACAATAAGTCCATATTGAGTTAAACAAAATATTGTTTTTAAGAATATCCCACTAACAAAATTTGCAAATATTTTCCAACTTTTTTTAAAAGAAAATTAACAAATAAATGCCCGACATAAGAAGTTATATAACACTGAAAAATAATATAAGATGATTCATGACTTCTCAGGCACCTGCTCCGTAACTCGAATGTCACCACCTTCTCGCCATCCCTACGACTGATCGACCAAGCCAAATGCGCTGAATACATAAAATGTCTCCATCCCCAAAGATCTAGTCTTGAATTCTTAGTATAAGTAGAATAATCATATATAATATAATTCCAAGCAAGTAAGAAAAGCACATATTCAACTACCAAAATAATTCAGATATTCTCGATTATCTATGTAACAGTCCGAAAAGTACGGCTATTGCTGTACCGTAGACCCCACATTGGGACCCACCAAGCGATACAAATACATAAATAAATCGTAATATAACTCGAGTACTGAACCACATTATTTTAGAAAACACTCCGACGAGGAGTTTATAAAATGCTCAGCTATAATTGACACGATACACATAATCCAAAATATAAGTATAATCCATATGAAGATAGAGAATACCCAAAATAATACAAAAATACGAAGATGTACAATACAATGGAAATAAAGTACATGGTTCAAATATAACCCGAGACAAGAGGACTCGGCCTCCCAAACCAGTATCCTTCAAACCCTTCACCCTTACGATGCTCCTTCTGTGCTTTAGCCTTCCCTCGACCTAAAATACAAACAACAAGTATTTCGCCCAAAACCACAGGGTCAGATATACATGATAATAAATCTCAAGATATTACACAAATCACATACAACAAATCTCAATGAAACAAATCCAATTGTCGAACATACCCATCAGGCGTATGAAAAACGAATTGCAACCATCAAACATACCCAATCACACATGGTGTATGCACGACTAATCAATATGGCATAAAGATGGACAAACAGTAGGGCCGATCCAAAAAATATGTCCGTGCATATATCAAAACCATATACAGAATCTGCAGGATATACATGTGACAATGTACCTAATTAGTCCCACGAAGTAATCGTCTCGTGTGCACGGTCCAATGTGGAAACATCAACACATGACGATATATGCCCGAACTAAAGATCCTATACATAATCAATCGGCACGCAGATGTGACTCCAGAAACATCACGATACAACATGACAACGAAACTAAAATAACAAACAAGGATCGAAGGACACTCACCAAAGTGAAGTAACGATTAACGAGATCAACGATATCAAAGGTAGTGAACTTGGGATTAAAATCCCATAACGAAAAGATCGACATTATCAACAACAATACCTCGATATGAATCATAAACTCATATAGCATTACTCATACATGAGATGTACGATATTTATAAGAATCATTTATCATTATAACCAAATAAGATAACGTGCCACAAAACCGAAGTCGATTAGTAGTCCTCCCTCGAATGAACGAATGACGTCCTTCGACAATCAACAATCACTCAAGCAACCTTGAATGAAATACAATTTATTCCATATCACTAACCCCAAAACCAAGTCCCAACGACTCAACTACACCGTTACCCTCAATCTGGTAATTCAACTACTTCGAATAATTTATCCCAACACATAGAGATAATTATATCGAATATATTACTAACAATCTTCAGTCGTTCACAAAAAAACCCATTTAATCTTGTGACAACATATCCCAATAATTAAACCCCCATGGATAACATCAAAATACCTAACATCAATACATCACCTATGATTATTCCAGCTTATTCATATTCATAACCCACATTAAAGGTGTTATTCAATACAAATCCAAAGAAATCAAGTTATAATCATACATACACACATATTTCATGATTATATACCCAACATCATAATCCATCTTGAAACAAAATCAAGAAATGAATAACAATATAGCTTGGAGAATCAGATAAAACCTAGTGAATCCTTTCCAATTCACTTCCCAAGCTCAGAAATAGTGATATAGAATTATTCACAATAACAGTCAAGTGTTTAGAGCTCTTACAAACCTCTCCAAAATCGCCTCTCTCGGAAAAGTGAAAAAGAAGGAAGAAAAACATGTTAAAAAATCGTGTTGTCCATATATATATACTGTAACACCCCCAAGATATTCAGGGTATATTGCAGTGTCGTGGGCCCTACCTGGGACCCACCAGGCTAAATATCTATATACCACTCATCTAACCGCCACAGTTAGCGAGAAACTCACATCACCAGGACGACAAATAAATAAAACGCCCGGCATAACCGGCGAAACAACATCTCATGACAATCATAATTAACTTATAATAATACAAACCATAATTCCAGTAAAAATGCCTAAGTACTCGCGAGTACTATCTATTAGTTCACAAGTTTTAAAACAACCACGTCAAAAAGGACAATGGAAATAAGGGGACTCATTTGCACACGTCATCAACCCTGGCCAGCATCCTCGTACTGTCCCAATGCCCGCTCGTCCGGCTGAATATAACTTGAAATTCATAATAAGAATTTCCCCAAAACGGGTCCCCAAAAGGGTTAGCAATTACGCTAGTACAAGTAATCAAGGCAAACCATTTGCTTACACATTTCATAGTACATGCATCAATTCATTTCAAAAACCAAAACCAGGCATGTCTTTTTCGGAAACAAACAATCAATAATCAATTTGCCTAGGACTGGGGTGAAGCCACTGGTCCCACTCGAGACCTCTAAGGACCCTCCCGAGCTGGCCATATCATAAAACAAATCACGCACAAGCATCGCCTAGGACCCGGGTGAAGCCACTGATCCAACTCGAGGCCTCTAAGGACCCTCCCGAGCTGGCTAGCGAATCAAGCTCGTGAATCCAGAGTGAAGTCATAGAATCCCTCGAGTCCCCATTAGACATTCCCGAGGTGAGCAAAGCACACGCAAATACATCACCATTTCATGTTAAGCATAAAAGTTTCCAAGAGTACTTGCCTTGAATAATTGACGACGACACGAACGGAAAGGGAAATCAAGCACGAACGCTAGGAACCGACGAACCCGAACCTAACGATTGGAAGAATATAATCACAACCACTTCTAAACGATTACGGAAATAGAATACACCCGAAAACCCACCTACGATTCATGTAAGTTCGTACAAAAACAACGACGAGGACGGATCGCACCCGAACCCTCTCGATTTCACAAATACAACGAAACTTACCATGAACTCGTAGGTAAAACAAGAATACTACCAAGATTAATCATACACATCATGGATTAATCAACAATATGGAACGAATCGGACAAAACTCAAAACCCCAAAATTTCCCAAAAATAGGGTTCTAGGAGATTACCTTAGATTAAAGATGGAGAATAAGTGTTAGTGTTGTTAATCTACACCAAGAACTCAAGAAAATGATGGCTGGGAATTGCAAGACTTAAAATTGCCCAAAGATCACCCGAAAATTGCCCAAGAACCGGAGAGGGAGTGAGAAATGAAAAAGTGACAAATCTGGGTCAACTCTCTGGTACTTATAACCAGAAAGCTTTAGCGTGCGCTAACGATCAGAGTTAGCGTGTGCTACCCAGCTAAAAACTAGTCCAGGACCTGCGGTTCTGGACCGTTAGCGTGCGCTACCACGAAATAGTGTGAGCTAATGGCCCCTCGATAGCGCGCGCTACCTGAACACCAGGCCAAGTCCAGAAACCTTCTGCCTAGCTCTGGACTGCCGGATTAGCGCGCACTACCGGACACCCAGCGCGCTAAGCCTAAACCATAGCGTGCGCTATAATAAAACCTTAGTGTGCGCTAAGCTGCTCGTCCAGAGAGCAGAGAGCAGAAGCAGCTTACTGCCACTGCTGTGCTCGAGTCGTTAGTGCGCTCTACAAAACGAACATAGCGTGCACTACACAACGACACTAGCGTGCGCTACGCAACAGAGTTAGCGCGCGCTAGACAGTGGAATTACCGAACGGCCCAAAACACCCAAAACACATGATACATGATCGAAACATCAAACAGAAGCTCACAACACGCATAACAACATAAGATGAATTTATGGCAACCCCAAAACGGCGGTTCCGAACAACGATTATGAGAATCGAACCAAATAGCAACGGAAAGGCCAATAAACGCGGAATTGAGTAAAACATTCCGAAACAAGCTCGGATGACAAAAATTCCAGAAATAAGTATTCTCGAAATACTAATACGGTTACAAGCGAACCACTAAGAGCAAGAAATATAAAAAAATGAAAAATACCAGAAAAGAAAAATGCGGATATTACATTCTCCCCCTCTAAAAGAAAGTTTCATCCCGAAACTTAAGAAACAAACAACTCGGGGTACCTAACACGCATGCTATCCTCGGTTTCCCAAGTTGCCTCCTCAACACCATGCCTCGAACACTGCACCTTGACTAAAGGAATGATCTTATGCCTCAGTCGCTTCTCACGGTGCTCCTGTAACACCCCTAAGTTATTCAGGGAATATTACAGCGCCGTAAGCCCCACCGTGGGACTCACAAGGCTAAACATACGCGGAACCATAAATTTTGACCGAGAAGGTCTACATACAATGGAACGAAGAACAATACAAAAAGTGTTCAAGACATAACCATTGTATCCACAGACATCACAACACAAATCAATACCTCGGCAAACACAGGCCGGAACATCAAGGAAAAATGGAAAATAATACTTGAGTATTCAATAACCATTCTAGTACAACAACACTGAATGGAGAACTCAGAACATAACCGGAAGAAAGACATAGTATCACACTTGCCCACCATCTTCATGCCGGCCCGATACCTGCCTGTCCACTCTCCTGGAACCTGAAATACATAAAAAGTATTTTCCCCATAAAGGGGTTAGCCGTCGAATAGCTAGTACAAGTATATCAAGTATGAAACACAATACTCCTCGACAATAAAGTAAAAGTAACCGTCAATTCATCAATTCAAGACTAGTATTCCGGAATAACTAAATCTCATAGCATCTCATCAATATATATATGAGTACCGTGGAACCGCACCAGAGGCTACAGAACCCTCAGAGGACCCGTCGGTCCGTCCCAGAGTGGTTCGTTCATATCATCCGTGGAATCGCACCAGAGGCTACGAAACCCTCAGGGGACCCGTCGGCCCGCCCCAGAGTGGATATAAATAATCATGCCATTAATATATCTTACTTTCAAAGTCGAGAACGTACAATCATAAATATATACTTGCCTTTGAGACATCGAGGAATTGGACGGAAAAAGGGCATGAGTTCGGTAGGTCCAAGAACACGCTTCTGGCACCTAAACGATATGCAAGGAATTTGATAATCAATTATCCATACCCAAATTACATGAAGAAACTCCCGAAACCCGTCTACGATTTATGGAAATACACGGATAAACAACTAGAGGTTGGAAAATCGTCCAAACCCTCACAAGTCCAAAAACGGCACAATCCAATCCGTAAAATCATAGGGAAAGCATGCATACGGGATAGATACATCATAATCTCAAGGTCCTCAAGCTTCAAAATGAATAAATCGGACGAATCTACGAAAAACCCCAAAATTCCCAAAAATTGGGTTCTAAGGATTTTTACCTTGATTCGGACGTTAGGAGGGATTAGATGTTGTGAAATCCTTGTTCCCCAACCAAAAATGACGATATCTGAAGAAGGACTGCCTCAAATCGCCCTAAATTGCCTCTCCCGAGCTCTACCGATCGGAAAAAGTGGAAATGATGTGAAATGATAAGTGCAGGGGTTGACTGTCCCCTTATATACTGTCCCAGTCTAGCGCACGCTACGCCTCAATATTAGCGTGCGCTAACGGGTCACCTGGTAGTCCAGTGGCTACTGTCATAAGACGTTAGCGCGCGCTACGAAACATCCCTAGCGTGTGCTAACTGTTGTCCTGCCAAAATCTCAGTTCACTATCTCGGTCCGCTAGCATGCGTTAATACGGAGCACTAGCGTTCGTTACGCAACACATATAGCGTACGCTAGCCGCTGCCTAGCGTGCACTACCTGCTAGTCCAGAAAGTCTGAAACCTCACTGCCTCTACTGACCAGCCCATTAGTGTAACACCCCGAGATATTCGGAGTATATTACAGCGCCGTGGTACCCTACATGGGACCCACCAGGCTACGACAAGAAAACCCCCACTCGACTAACCATCTCGGTTAGCGAGGACACACATTTTAATAATATGACATATAAAGATACGCCCGGAGCAACCGACGAAATAAGCATCATCCAACAATGTAACAATTTAAAATAATAAAAAACAGAGTTTAAAATGAAAAGCTTAAGTACTCGCGAGCACAATCTATAAGTTTATAAAAATGGGAAACAACCAAATCGAAGTTAACGAAAGAAAATAAGAAGACCCAAATGCACATTTCAACGACCCTGGCCAACATCCTCGTACTGTCCCGGTGCTCGCTCGTCCAGGTAATCATAACCTGAAATCCATAACAAGAATTTTCCCAAAACGGGTCCCCAAAGGGGTTAGCAATTACGCTAGTACAAGTAATCACGGCAAACCAATCACTTACACATTTCATTGTACATGCACCAATATCATTTCAAAAACCAAAACCAGACATGTCTTTTCCGGAAACAAACAGTCAAACAATTTGCCTTGGGAACATAGTAATATCATTGATCCCGCCCGAGGCCTCTAAGGACCCTCCCGAGCTGGCCATATTATAAAATAAAAACAGGCACATGCATCGCCTTGGGAACAGAGTAATATCATTGATCCCGCCCGAGGCCTCTAAGGACCCTCCCGAGCTGGCTAGCTATACAAACTCATGAATCCAGGACTCAACCCTTTGGACTCCCTCCGTGATCCCGTCGGACCAACCCGAGGTGAGCAAATCACACACAAAATACATTACCATTCCACGTTAAGCATATAGGTTTCCAAAAAATACTTGCCTTGAATAATTGATGACGCAACGAACGGAAAGGATAATCATCGACGAACGCTAAGAACCAACTGAACCGAACCTAACGATTGGAAGAACATAATTATAACCAACTCTAGATGAATAGGGAAATGGAATACACCCGAAAACCCACCTACGATTCATGTATATTCGTACAAAAATAACAACGAGGGCGGACCACAACCAAACCCTCTCGATTCCGTAAAAACCACAAAATATACCATGAATCCGTAGGAAAGCTAATGATACTAACAATATTAATCGTATTCATCATGAATCCACCAACAAAACGGAAAGAATCGGACAAAAACCCCAAAAACCCCAAATTATCCAAAAGGTAGGGTCCAAGAGATATTACCTTAGAAGATCCAAGTACTTTAATCCGATGAAATCGCGTTAGATCGACAATCCGAGCTTCACAACCGAAAGGAAAAGATGAAACTCAAACCCTCAAGTGATAGAAAGATGAGAAGTTCTCCCCTCAGCTCTCTTTCTCGTGCAGGTGAAGGAAAAGGAAAGAAAATGAGCTACTCACGCTCAAAAACGCAATTATAGGGGTTGACTGCCCTGTGTGTCGCGGCTCAGCCAAAGTGTGCCGCGGCACAGGGCCAAAAATCGCGCCCAGCGATCGGCAGACCGCTCTGTGTGCCGCGGCCCAGCAGAAGTGTGCCGCAGCACAGGGCCAAAACTGCGCCCAGTGGCTCGGCAGTGTGCCGCGGTCCGACCGACATGTGCCGCGGCACAAGGTACAAAAGGTTTTGGCCGACAATGTAACACGAGTGTGCCGCGGCCCAGACGGGTGTGCCGCGGCACTGACTCGGCAGTGTGCCGCGACCCGGACGACATGTGCCACGGCACACAGTACAGGCCACTCGGCCAAAAACTGGAAAATGTGTGTGCCGCGGCGCACAATCCTTGTGCCGCGGCGCACACCCCCCTTGGGTCCTAAAATGAAGAAAAATGACATGGGAAGAGAATAAAAGCAATAGGAATCAATATTTGGGAAACAATAACACGAGATGGAAGCACGACAACCCCGAAACGGTGGTTCCGCACAACAATAATGAGAATCAGATCAATAGATGACGGAAAAGATATACTGAAAGATATACGAAGGTCACTACAATCGAAAAATACACCGGAAATGAAAAATACAAGGGGAAAGAAAAATGCGGATATTACATTCTACCCCTCTAAAAACAAGTTTCGTCCCAAAACTTAAGAGACAAACAAATCGGGGTACCTAGCACGCATGCTATCCTCGGTTTCCCAAGTTGCTTCCTCGACACCATTTCTCGACCACTGCACTTTGACCAAAGGAATGGTCTTATGCCTCAGTCGCTTCTCACGACGCTCCAAAATCTTCAAGGGACGTTCATCAAAAGTAATATCCTCGGCAACATCAATCTCCCCATAGTCGATGACGTGACTAGGATCCGGGACATATTTCCTCAGCTGGGAAACATGAAAAACGTTATGAACATGACTCAGGGTCGGGGGTAACGCCAAACGGTATGCTAACCCACCTACTCGCTCGAGAATCTCGAAGGGTCCAATAAATCTCGGACTCAACTTCCCCTTCTTCCAGAAACGGAAAACTCCTCTTGTCGGCGACACCTTCAGCAAAACGTGGTCTCCCACCTCGAATTCTAAAGGTCGACGACGGACATCGGCATATGACTTCTGTCGACTCTGGGCAGTCAGCATCCGTTCCCGAATTAATTCTATCTTCCGCCTCGTCTCTAAAACGACATCCGGCTCGGTACCGACCAAATCGGACGCCTCATTCCAACAAATCGGTGACCGGCATCGCCGCCCATAAAGTGCCTCATACGGTGCATCCGAATCGACGCGTGCCAACTATTGTTGTACGTGAATTCGATTAATGGCAAATGCTCCTCCCAGTCGCTGCTCCAATCGAGAGCGCACGCACGCAACATATCCTTGAACGTCTGGATAGTGCGTTCCGACTGTCCATCCGACTGAGGATGAAAAGAGGTACTCAAACGCAAACGAGTACCCAACGCCTTATGCACAGCCTGCCAAAAGTGCGATACAAAACGACCGTCACGATCGGAAACAATAGACCTCGGAGTACCGTGAAGCCTCACAACCTGCGCGATAAATACACGAGCCAACTTCTCCGGGCCCCAAGTCTCCTTGATGCCCAGAAAATGTGCCGACTTGGTCAGACGATCCACAATCACCCATACCATATTCATGCCCGACCTCGACCTCGGCAAACTCGTAACGAAGTCCATCGATATATCTTCCCATTTCCATTCCGGAACAGGAAGTGACTGTAATAACCCAGCCGGTCGCTGATGCTCGATTTTGACCTGCTGACAAGTCAAACACTTCGCTACAAACTGGGCAACCTCTTCCTTCATATCATTCCACCAGAAATTCCTCCTCAGGTCCTTGTACATCTTACTCGAACCAGGATGAACGGAGTAAGGTGTAGCATGGGCCTCGCGCAGAATACTCTGTCTCAACTCTAAGTCGTTCGGTACACAAAGCCGACTCTGGAATCTCAAAACACCATCCTCATGAATCACAAACCCAGGAGACTTTCCCTTAATAACGTTCTCTCGGATTTGAGTAATCATCGGATCCTCTAACTGTTTCAGCTTAATTTCATCGATCAAAGACGACGAAACCTCTAAAGCACAAAGTTGCCGACAGCTCCAGGCAACAAAACCTCAACATCTAACTCGATCAAAGCCCACCGAAGCTCAGACTGAGATGTAAGGATCTCAAGAGTTCGCAACGCAATCGGTTTCCGACTCAAGGCGTCGGCCACGACGTTCGCCTTGCCCGGATGATAAAGGATTTCGAGGTCATAATCCTTAATCAGTTCTAACCACCTCCTCTGCCTCATATTCAACTCCCGCTGAGTAAATATGTATTTCAGACTTTTATGATCGGTAAAAATCTGACATGCAGAGCCGAAAAGATAGTGACGCCAAATCTTAAGCGCAAAAACCACTGCTGCTAACTCCAAATCATGAGTAGGGTAGTTCAGCTCGTACGGCCTCAACTGTCTCGACGCATAGGCAATGGTCTTGCCGTGCTGCAACAATACGCACCCAAGACCCTGACCCGAAGCATCACTATAAATGGCAAAACCCTCGTTGCCACATGGCAACACCAAAACCGGGGCTGAGGTCAAACGCCTCTTCAGTTCCTCAAAACTCGATTGCCTCTCGTCATTCCAGACGAACTTCTCAGATTTCTGGAGCAACTGTGTAAGTGGCCGAGCTAGTTTCGAGAAACCCTCGACGAACCTACGGTAGTAGCCAGCCAATCCCAAGAAACTACGGACCTCCTTCGCATTCGTGGGCGGTGCCCAATCCAACACTGCCTCAATTTTCTGCGGATCCACACGAACTCCCTCGGCTGAAATCACGTGACCTAAAAACATCACTTCCTTCAGCCAGAACTCACATTTCGAGAACTTCGCATAGAGTTGCTCGGTCCTCAAAATGTCTAACACTACTCGCAAATGATGGGCATGCTCTTCCTCGCTCCTCGAATAAATAAGAATATCGTCAATGAAGACGACGACACACTTATCCAAATACTCGATAAAGACTTTGTTCATCAATTGCATGAACACTGCCGGCGCATTAGTTAACCCGAAAGGCATAACTACAAACTCATAATGTCCGTATCTCGTCCGAAAAGCTGTTTTCGACACATCGGACTCCCTCACCCGGAGCTGATAGTACCCTGATCTCAAATCAATCTTCGAGAATACCGCAGCTCCCTGCAACTGATCGAACAAGTCATCAATTCTCGGCAAAGGATACTTGTTCTTGATGGTCACCTTGTTTAGTTCGCGATAGTCGATACACAAACGTAGTGAACCATCCTTCTTTCGAACAAACAAGACCGGCGCGCCCCAAGGCGAAGCGCTCGGTCGAATATAACCCGACTCAAGAGGCTCACTCAACTGCTTCTTCATCTCGGCCATCTCTGAAGGTGCCATGCGATACGGCGCCTTCGAAATCGGAGCCGCGCCCGGCTCTAACTCTATAGCAAACTCAACCTCACGATCCGGTGGCAATCTCGGTAACTCGTCAGGAAATACATCAGGAAACTTACTAACGACTGGAATCGACGAAAGCTCGACTCCACTATCCTCCGCCTTCAAGGCATAGCACCAATAACCAGTACACCCCTTTCGCAGGAGACTCATCGCCTTCAAGGCATTAATAACGAACTTCTGGTTTCTCTTTCGCCCCACGAAAGAATGTTCGGTGCCGTCCGCGGCTAGCATGGTAATGATCCTCGTGCAGTAGTTCATGATTGCACCATGCCGCTCGAGCCAATCATCCCCGAGAATTAAATCCTCACCATCGATACCCACGACAATAAGATTAGAGAGCCAAGCCCTCTCACAAATAAACACAGAACAGTCCCGGACTTCTCGATCACCGACAATTCTATCACCGCTAGGAAGTTTAACGATGAAAGGCTCGCAAGGTGACAAGCAGTCGAGACTCAAACGGCGTACACACCCTAGGGAAATGAATGAATGCGTAACACCCGAATCAAAAAGCACACTGACAGGATGAGAATGGATATGGACGGTACCTGTCGCCACAGTAGCTGCTGGATCATCGGCCCTCCTCATCTCGTAGATACGCGGCTGGGCAGAGGCGACACTGGAAGCTCCTCCTCTAGCGGTTTGACATCGACCCCTACCTCAGCCGGCACTCGGTGGAGGCGGCGGAGCAAATGAGCCCTGGTTCACACTCAGCTCCATAGGTACTGGTTGAGAAGAACGGGCGCCGCGAAGCTGTCTGATCTGTTCACAAAAGAGGGCCTTGTGGCCCAACTGTCCACAAGTATGACAAGTAAACTTCGGACGAGGACATTGCCGGCTCCTATGGCCCTGCACACCACAGTTAAAGCATGTGGGTTCACGAACGGAGGTTCCGGCGGCACCCCGAAAGCTCCCAGAGAAACGAGCCAAACCGCCCGTAGAAATACTTGCAGCCTCAGATTTCTGCTGGCCTCCACTCTTGGGGCCAGAAAAATTTCCGACCGACTTCTGCTTCTTGCTCTCACGAGCCAAATCACTAGCCGTCACCGACATATCATAAGCGAGGGCCCTACTCTGATAATCCTTCAAGGTAGTGCAGACGAGTCCAGACATATAGTCCCGAATGGACAACTTCATCCTCCTGGAAAAATGGAAAATTTTGTCGCTCTCTTCGACAACTTGGGTCTTCACATAGCCCAACTCCTTGTTAAAATCGGCAATGGCTTGGGACACGGGAATATCCCGAGGTTGAGCATCATAGAAGGCATGCACTCTAGCTTGTCTGACCGGCCACGGGCAATATTCGATCTCCATCAATTCCTGAAATTCGGCCCACGAAGCAACATGGTCTTTGGGCCCAACGGCCTCCCACCAATCCGTAGCATCCCCAGTGAGAAAGTACTGGGCAATAGGGACCTTACGATCCTCGGGACAGTTGGTGGCAATGAAGACTTTAGATATCTCCTTGATCCACCCCTCCCAGCCGATCGGGTCCGAAGCTCCCGAAAACTGAGGAGGATGCATCTTGATGACGTCCTGAAGCCAACGATCCGCTCCGCCCCGATTAGCATGGGCCGGATCCGGATTCTGAACCACCTGAGCTATCACCGCCATCTGGTTAACCATTTGCTGCATAACTGTAACACCCCCAATCCACTCAGGGATATTACACGCCGTAGACCCTCTCCTCGAAGATCTACCAGGCTGGTAACAACATTTAACATCTCGACAATGCCTTCAAGGCTAAATGACTCAGTAGACCGATTTGGTCTTTCAATAAAATATACAACTCAATTACAACATATACCCACGCAGGGGTCAAAGTACAATAAACTCCGCATAACGGGGAAAAGATACCGCAATGAAAAGAAAATACAACTAGACCAATATGACATCAACGGATCCTCGTGATTAGTATCGTTCATCTTTCATCATCCTTCGTGCCGACTCGTGTTATGCTCCAAAACCCGAATGCAAAATAGACATCCACCCCGAATACTCTGGGGTTAGCAAACTCCACTGTTTTGCTAGTGCAAATACAAAGTGAAAAAACGAGCCATACAATTCAAATTCCACGAAAAACAATAACAAGGAATCATCAAATATCCAAACAAAACGAAAATTACTTCTCGAGGCAAGGGTTTGAGAAAACATTTCAAAATTGAAATATCATAAATCAATGGAAGTAATTTATAAAACGGTTTAGAGTGCCATCGAGAGTTTTAATAGAAAACAATTTAGGATTATCAAATCCTACTTTTCAAAATCCAAAAGACAAAATGGGTCACCGCCCCAAAGGTTTACTTTCCAAAAAATGACATTTACCAAACCGTTGGGATTTTAGCCCCAAATCTGTAAAACGACTTTTATAAAACCATTGGGATTTTAGCCCCAAATATCATCAACTCACAGTACACAAGAACGACCACAAGGTTCGTCTTCCAACATCAAAATCCACAAATAAAGGATTTAAAACAAACAACAAAATACTCTAGTGCCATCCTAGCCAAGTAGGCCAAACGAACAACTTACCTCTTACACACTTAGTCAATGCATGCAATCATGAAAACCGTTCAAAAGCGCTCATTTCCGGAAATGCCAATATCAAATCACATTTATAAAATTCACCACAATTAACCGTCGATCCACACCTCCGTGGACCCCTACCGAGACCCCGTCGGATCTAACCCGTAGTGGTTAAAAGCAAAGCTCGTCGATCCACACCTCCGTGGACCCCTACCGAGACCCCGTCGGATCTAACCCGTAGTGAGCATACACACACACACGTTACTCATGCAATACTAACATGCTAAGAATGTAAGTTCATTAAGAATACTCACTAGAGATGGCCATTAACTCGACACCATTACCAAACTCTTCAAAAATACAATAACAAGATTAAATACGCAATACACGATTCCATAACTTAAACAATAGGAGTATCATCATAAAATCCTTCAACGTTCAAAATAACCAAATCATAATCAATTCTCAAAACACCGTTCACAAATCACACTCGTTTTGAAAGAAAGCCTTTAACGAGGCCAAACCGAAATCCTTTGAAACTTCATTTCAAATAACCAAACAAACACATCAAGACGACCACCGATCATCATATCCATAAAACGAGAAAAGTATGGGAAAGGTACTTGCCTCGAAACCACGATCGCAATAAGACGACGGATAGGACGCGGTCGAATAGCCCCGAACCCCCGAACAATATCAAGAACGCGATAGCACCACGAGTATTACGAGAATAACACCACACGAATCATCAATTACCAAACGGAATTCAACATCGGAATCCTAGAACACCTATAAACCTCCAGAAGTAACAATAACACATGGTTACGACGAGAATCAAGGCCAAAACAACGGAAATCCCAACAAACTATCGAAGGGAAACTCATTGGGACATTTAATCGAACACTAAATGTTCAATAATTCCCAAGAACACTCGAATCGTCGATCGAGATAAACAAACTTGATATATGGATATAAAATCCATAGAACATGATTAATAACATCATACTACACCAATCGATGTATCAATATCGGATTAGAAACGAAATCAAGAACAATTTCTCCAAAAAGTCAACTTGAAGGATAATCAAGAAATATACCTTGATTTGGATGAAGGATTCAAGTAGAGGTCGAAAATCTACAACAAGACTTGAGGTAGATGATCTCTACAAGTTTTGGAGCACTCAAATCGCCCAAGAATCGCCCACAATCGCCTAAGATGAAGGAGGAAGAAGAGAGGAGAAAAAATGAAGTTTTTCTCCTCGCAAATCTGCTAAAAAACGCAGAAAAAGCCCGTGTGCCGCGGCACAGGACAAGTGTGCCGCGGCCCAGGGCCACCAAAAACGCCCAGGAATCAGCTTAGTGCCGCGGCACAGCCTGAGTGTGCCGCGGCACACGCAGCCCCCTTCAACACCAAAAAGGCACACCGTGCAGTCTTCGCTATTTCGACCATAACTCCTTCGTCTGGACTCCGATTGACTCACCGTTTGAACCATTGGAAAGCTAACTTGATTCTCTATAATGTTGCAAAGATTCAGAATTTTTGGAGTTTCCAAGAATTAATGGTGACTTTACAAAGTCGAACTCCCACATGAAAAAGTCGATTAAGGACACGGAACTCAACAAAACGACACCGAAACGTACTCGGATGACAAAAAGTGCAGAATTAATCATTCTCGGAATGACGAAACGGTCATGATAGAGTTGTCAAAACGAACTTCCTCCGAAAAAAGAAAATTACCGAAATTCGAAATTGCGGATATTACATTCTACCCTCCTTAAAAGAAGTTTCGTCCCGAAACTTAAAACAAGTAGGGGGGAGCAATATACCCGCCAGGAAGACTCGACGAGATACACAAAAATAGAAAACTCGCGCCCAACGGCGAAATGCTGCAAGAAACGCAAAGAGACATACGGCGTGAAAACACGCTCCACGACGACCAACACAACGTCGCCGTTAGGGATATAATAAAACCAACAAATGACAAGCGTCATCAAACGGATAATATAGCCAAGTCAATTATTCGACAATCACAAAACACAACGAACGAAAGTCAGTATGATTGACCAACCCAACGGTACATCAATCAAAACGCGAGCCAATCGCTGAACAAATACGGAATTCCACCGCCCAAGGGTTGGAAGAATGAAAACGAGACTAATTTCCCAAACTTAAGGGAATTAGGAAGGAGCCTGAATGCTCAACGATCACGAAACGAGAACAAAAACCGAACAAACAAACGATCGAGACAACAAAAATCGAACAATCATGTTCGAAACACGAAGGATAATAAAATTTCAAACAACAACTCCAAGGTTCACATCTCGACTCGAGACAATATATGATCCGGTGAAAACAACAGGATGTGCATCCACATAAGATCCACAGGAAAGGGAATAGCAATTAAAAAGTCACAGCGACAAACGAGTTATTCCGAAACAATACCACACTCGTTCGATAAACAAAAACAAGGGGCAGGACAAGCTCAGAAATGTCAACGAACATAATGAGTCGACCGAGTCGAAAACACAAGAATTCCAAATCCGATCCACTTCGAATAAAAGAACTAATAGAACTAGATGATGTCACTTCCGAACAAGGTTCACAAGAATCGAACCGAACTCGAAAAAAAAAATTACAGCGATAACCAGATCAACCCACCACAAGATCATAGTTCGTTCGGACGATGAAACCGAAATACAGAACAAGTTCGGAAAGTATCAACGAATACGAGCGAGTCGAAAGAATGGAGAAAGAGAAAATATAGAAGTCAAAATAGTACGGGCATTACCTCCGACCCCGTCCACGAAATTCACAAAAACGGGAGCAAGGTAACAAGACATTAAACAACCGACACATAACGGAACGATCACCGATGCACACGGCCATACCAACCCAAGCTCTAACAGCTCGCACATGCGCGACAACGCAGAAATCACCACGAGGCGACAATATTCAACACCAACATCCCACCTCTCACAAAGGGGCTAACACAACAAATGTGTGGAAAACGACTCAATGCTCACACCGCCAATTCGATCATACTCGGGAGAAAGTATCAAAATGACAACGCGAACATCACACATACATACCCAGCCCTCAAACGGGAATGGATAGGTTTTAAAAACGAAAACCTCATTTTGAAAATAATTTAGAAGAACACCGATTGATCTTGAGTATCATCTTTCAAAAAAAGTACAAACGTGAAACATCGTTATCGAGACATTGGAGAACCATTTCGCATTTGATAAGAATGAAGATACTTTCTCTTAATGAAAACTTTCAAAATATTCGACCCTCGGGTCTAAATAAAAGTGTTTCTAAAACATTGAAAATATCTCAAAGCATTTTGGTCCTCGAGGTAAAAAATTTTTTTTTTTGAAATATATTGTGGCACCTTGGATGTACCACAAGAAATAACTCATTTGAAAAGTATGTCTCGAAATTTATTTTTTCTAAGATACTCAAGGTTTTCAAAAATCCAATAGGCCAGAATGCCCAAAACTCACACATATCGACGTTCACTAAAACAACTCCTAGCACACGCATCAAAAGGTCTAAAATCAAGACAATACATGTCTTTAAACGGAAATAAACGATAAAATACCACATTCAGAACAAAACCACTGATAAAATACTCTCCCGCACTGGCTAGTGAACAAGTCGAACGCGTGTAAGCACAAAGCTTCCACAATAGAACTTGTAAAACGTGCAAATCGATTCGAAAATCATCAACCACGGACAAAAGCAACAATAAAAAGACATCACAAGCGACGACACTCCTCGTATAAATCAAATACGAGAGTCGACTAAATACATATCGTGAAATCAAAATTCATATAAGGATTCCACCACTTAACAAATAATCATAAAAATAGCTCGTGTCACACGAGGCACAACACAAAGAAGGGAGACTTACTTCCACAGGTCGCACGAAGATGATGATCGCTCCACGATACTAATCACGACCAACAAACTCAAACGACGCGTCGCGACACGACACGACTCAGTCGGATAAAATCCGACGAAACAAGACTCAAACAACACGACTTGACCCGACAGCCTAGGTTTCCTCAACCTAAGCTCCGATACCATTTATGTAACACCCCCAATCCACTCAGGGATATTACACGCCGTAGACCCTCTCCTCGAAGATCTACCAGGCTGGTAACAACATTTAACATCTCGACAATGCCTTCAAGGCTAAATGACTCAGTAGACCGATTTGGTCTTTCAATAAAATATACAACTCAATTACAACATATACCCACGCAGGGGTCAAAGTACAATAAACTCCCGCATAACGGGAAAAGATACTGCGGAAAAGAAAATACAACTTGTCCAATAAGATATCAAAGGATCCTTGTGTGTTTTGTATAGTTCATCTTTCATCTTCCTTAGTGCGGACCCGTGTTATGCTCCAAAACTCGAATGCAAAATAGACATCCACCCCCGAATACTCGGGGTTAGCAAACTCCACCGTTTTGCTAGTGCAAATACAAAGTGCAAATACGAGCCATACAATTCACATTCCACGAATAACAATAACCAGAATCCTCAAAGATCCAAACAAAACGAAAAGTACTTCTCGAGGCAAGGGTTTGAGAAAACATTTCAAAATCGAAATATCATAAATCAATGGAAGTAATTTATAAAACGGTTTAGAGTGCCATCGAGAGTTTTAATAGAAAACAATTTAGGATTATCAAATCCTACTTTTCAAAATCCAAAAGACAAAAGGGGTCACCGCCCCAAAGGTTTACTTTCCGAAAAATGACATTTACCAAACCGTTGGGATTTTAGCCCCAAATCAGAAACGACTTTTATTAAACCTTTGGGATTTTAGCCCCAAATATCATCAACTCACAGTACACAAGAACGACCACAAGGTTCGTCTTCCAACATCAAAATCCACAAATAAAGGATTTAAAACAAACAACAAAATACTCTAGTGCCATCCTAGCCAAGTAGGCCAAACGAACAACTTACCTCTTACACACTTAGTCAATGCATGCAATCATGAAAACCGTTCAAAAGCGCTCATTTCCGGAAATGCCAATATCAAATCACATTTGTAAAATTCACCACAATTAACCGTTGATCCACACCTCCGTGGACCCCTACCGAGACCCCGTCGGATCTAACCCGTAGTGGTTAAAAGCAAAGCTCGTCGATCCACACCTCCGTGGACCCCTACCGAGACCCCGTCGGATCTAACCCGTAGTGAGCATACACACACACACACGTTACTCATGCAATACTAACATGCTAAGAATGTAAGTTCATTAAGAATACTCACTAGAGATGGCCATTAACTCGACACCATTACCAAACTCTTCAAAAATACAATAACAAGATTAAATACGGAATACACGATTCCATAACTTAAACAATAGGAGTATCATAATAAAATCCTTCAACGTTCAAAATAACCAAATCATAATCAATTCTCAAAACACCGTTCACAAATCACACTCGTTTTGAAAGAAAGCCTTTAACGAGGCCAAACCGAAATCCTTTGAAACTTCATTTCAAATAACCAAACAAACACATCAAGACGACCACCGATCATCATATCCATAAAACGAGAAAAGTATGGGCAAGGTACTTGCCTCGAAACCACGATCGCAATAAGACGACGGATAGGACGCGGTCGAATAGCCCCGAACCCCCGAACAATATCAAGAACGCGATAGCACCACGAGTATTACGAGAATAACACCACACGAATCATCAATTACCAAACGGAATTCAACATCGGAATCCTCGAACACCTATAAACCTCCGGAAGTAACAATAACATATGGTTACGACGAGAATCAAGGCCAAAACAACGGAAATCCCAACAAACTATCGAAGGGAAACTCATTGGGACATTTAATCGAACACTAAATGTTCAATAATTCCCAAGAACCCTCGAATCGTCGATCGAGTTAAACAAACTTGATATATGGATATACAACCCATAGAACATGATTAATAACATCATACTACACCAATCGATGTATCAAAATCGGATTAGAAACGAAATCAAGAACAATTTCTCCAAAAAGTCAACTTGAAGGATAATCAAGAAATATACCTTGATTTGGATGAAGGATTCAAGTAGAGGTCGAAAATATACAACAAGACTTGAGGTAGATGATCTCTACAAGTTTTGGAGCACTCAAATCGCCCAAGAATCGCCCACAATCGCCTAAGATGAAGGAGGAAGAAGAGAGGAGAAAAAATGAAGTTTTTCTCCTCGCAAATCTGCTAAAAAACGCAGAAAAAGCCCAGGGCCACCAAAAACGCCCAGGAATCAGCTTAGTACCGCGGCACAGCCTGAGTGTGCCGCGGCACACGGTACAACCCCCTTCAACACCAAAAAGGCACACCGTGAAGTCTTCGCTATTTCGACCATAACTCCTTCGTCTGGGCTCCGATTGACTCACCGTTTGAACCATTGGAAAGCTAACTTGATTCTCTATAATGTTGCAAAGAATCAGAATTTTTGGAGTTTCCAAGAATTAATGGTGACTTTACAAAGTCGAACTCCCACGTGAAAAAGTCGATTAAGGACACGAAACTCAACAAAACGACACCGAAACGAACTCGGATGACAAAAAGTGCAGAATTAATAATTCTCGGAATGACGAAACGGTCATGATAGAGTTGTCAAAACGAACTTCCTCCGAAAAAAATAAAATTACCGAAATTCGAAATTGCGGATATTACAATAACAGCCGCAATACCAAGATCGGCGCGCTCCTGAGAAGAAGCATGACTGTGACGGTCACCGGTACTGCCGGCTCCCGAAGCATGCGACGTGGCCGCCCCACTGGCTGCCCCACGTCCTCGGCCGCGTCCACGACCACGACCACGGTTTCCTCCGGCATCCATACTGGTGTTAAGGGATAACACAAGTATATTGATGATGAGTAAGGGAGGAATAGGCAACTACGATTCGAAAAGCGGAAATACTATGCAAGAAAACAAAAGACCGAATAAGAAAACTTACGAGCACTGGAAGTACCGAGATGCTGGCAGCGGTGTGACAATGTGCAAAACAAAACACGACTAGACCCAATTAACCAACAAGCCTAGGTATCCATAAACCTAGAGCTCTGATACCATTTTCTGTAACACCCCGAGATATTCGGAGTATATTACAGCGCCGTGGAACCCTACATGGGACCCACCAGGCTACAACAAGAAAAACCCCATTCGACTAACCATCTCGGTTAGCGAGGACACACATTTTAATAATATGACATATAAAGATACGCCAGGAGCAACCGGCGAAATAATCATCATCCAACAATGTAACAATTTAAAATAATACAAAACAGAGTTTAAAATGAAAAGCCTAAGTACTCGCGAGCACAATCTATAAGTTTATAAAAATGGGAAACAACCAAATCGAAGTAAACGAAAGAAAATAAGAAGACCCAAATGCACATGTCAACGACCCTGGCCAACATCCTCGTACTGTCCCGGTGCTCGCTCGTCCGGGTAATCATAACCTGAAATCCATAACAAGAATTTTACCAAAACGAGTCCCCAAAGGGGTTAGCAATTACACTAGTACAAGTAATCAAGGCAAACCAATCGCTTACACATTTCATTGTACATGCACCAATATCATTTCAAAAACCAAAACCAGACATGTCTTTTCCGGAAACAAACAGTCAAACAATTTGCCTTGGGAACAGAGTAATATCATTGATCCCGCCCGAGGCCTCTAAGGACCCTCCCGAGCTGGCCATATTATAAAACAAAAACACGCACATGCATCGCCTTGGGAACAGAGTAATATCATTGATCCCGCCTGAGGCCTCTAAGGACCCTCCCGAGCTGGCTGGCTATACAAACTCATGAATCCAGGACTCAACCCTTTGGACTCCCTCCGTGATCCCGTCGGACCAACCCGAGGTGAGCAAATCACACACAAAATACATTACCATTCCACGTTAAGCATAAAGGTTTCCAAAAAATACTTGCCTTGAATAATTGATGACTCAACGAACGGGAAGGATAATCACCGACGAACGCTAAGAACCAACGGAACCGAACCTAACGATTCGAAGAACATAATTACAACCAACTCTAGACGAATACGGAAATGGAATACACTCGAAAACCCACCTACGATTCATGTATATTCGTACAAAAATAACAACGAGGGCGGACCACAACCAAACCCTCTCGATTCCGTAAAAACCACAAAATATACCATGAATCCGTAGGAAAGCTAATGATACTAAAAATATTAATCGTATTCATCATGAATCCACCAACAAAACGGAAAGAATCGGACAAAAACCCCAAAACTCCCAAATTATCCAAAAGGTAGGGTTCCAAGAGATATTACCTTAGAAGATCCAAGTACTTTAATCCGATGAAATCGCGTTAGATCGACAATCCGAGCTTCACAACCGAAAGGAAAAGATGAAACTCAAACCCTCAAGTGATAGAAAGATGAGAAGTTCTCCCCTCAGCTCTCTCTCTCGAGCAGGTGAAGGAAAAGGAAAGAAAATGAGCTACTCACGCTCAAAAACGCAATTATAGGAGTTAACTGCCCTGTGTGCCGCGGCTCAGCCAAAGTGTGCCGCGGCACAGGGCCAAAAATCGCGCCAGCCGATCGGGCAGATCGGTGGGCCGCGGCCAGAGTGTGTGCGCACAGGCCAAATCGCGCTAGTGGCTCGGCAGTGTGCCGCGGCCCAGCCGACATGTGCCGCGGCACAAAGTACAAAAGGTTTTGGCCGAAAATGTAACACGAGTGTGCCGCGGCCCGGACGGGTGTGCCGCGGCACTGACTCGGCAGTGTGCCGTGGCGCACAATCCTTGTGCTGCGGCCCACACCCCCCTTGGGTCTTAAAATGAAGAAAAATGACCCGGGAAGAGAATAAAAGCAATAGGAATCAATATTTGGGAAACAATAACACGAGATGGAAGCACGGCAACCCCGAAATGGTGGTTCCGCACAACAATAACGAGAATCAGATCAATAGATGACGGAAAAGATATACTGAAAGATATACGAAGGTCACTACAATCGAAAAATACACCGGAAATGAAAAATACAAGGGGAAAGAAAAATGCGGATATTACAATTAGCGTGCGCTACCATTATGGCTTAACGTGCGTTACGTAACAGCTTTAGCGTGCGCTAGCCGAAACCTAGCGTGCGCTACCTGATAGTCCAGAAACCTGGCAACCTCACTGCCTCTGCCGACCCGACCATTAGCGTGCGCTACGGACGGATGTTAGCGTGCGCTACTAACCACGAATAGCGCGCGCTAACGAACTCCTAGCGTGCGTTAATCCGCCAGTCCAGAGAGCAGTATGAGTTACTGGTTCTGACCTGACTGGTCCCTTAGCGCGCGCTACGGCTCAAATCTAGCGTGCGCTAATCAAGCTGAATTAGCATGCGTTAGCCTAGGCCTAGCGTGCGCTATTTCTCTGGCCCAGAACACTTCCGCAAGGTCTAAACAATACGATCGTGACCAAAACAAGGCACGAAACTTAATAACAATATAAACAACATCTCCAAGTGTTTACAGAGCGACAACATAAGAGAAACGGTAAGGTCAAACAGTCACTAAAAAGTACGGGTATTACATTCTCCCCCTCTAAAAAGAAGTTTCGTCCTGAAACTTAAGAAATAAATAGTTCGGGGTATTCCACCCGCATCTTCTCTTCTGTCTCCCAAGTCGCCTCCTCGACTCCATGTCTCGACCATTGCACTTTAACCAGTGGAATGGTCTTATGTCGATGTTGTTTCTCGCGACGCTCAAGGATCTTCACGAGTTTCTCCGGAAAGGTAATATCCTCGGCTACGTCAATCTCACTGTAGTCGATAATGTGGCTCGGATCCGGCACATACTTCCTCAGCTGAGACACATGAAAAACACTATGGACGTGACTTAAAGCTGGAGGCAACGCCAAGTGATAAGCTAAATCTCCAATTCTGTCCAAGATCTCGAAAGGCCCGATGTACCTCGGACTAAGTTTCCCCTTTTTCCCGAAGCGGAAAACTCCTCGGGTCGGCGACACCTTGAGTAAGACATGATCCCCCACTTCAAACTCCAAGGGTCGACGACGAGTATCAGCATAAGATTTCTGACGACTCTGGGCAGTCAGCAATCGGTCCCAGATAATAGAAATCTTTTCCTTAGTCTATATCAACATATCCGGTTCCGTTCCAATTAGCTCAGAAGCCTCGTCCCAACACAATGGCGACCTACATCGCCTACCATAAAGTTCCTCAAAGGGTGCCATTTTGATCGACGCATGCCAACTATTATTGTAAGCAAACTTGATCAACGACAAGTGAAGCTCCCAATCATTACTCCAGTCTAAGGCACAAGCCCGCAACATATCTTCCAACGTCTGAATCGTCCTCTCTGTCTGACTGTCCTACTGAGGATGAAAGGAAGTGCTCAATCTCAACTTAGTGCCCAAAGCCTGATGAACGGCCTGCCAAAAATGCGATACGAAACGGCCGTCTCGATCAGAAACAATGGTCTTGGGGGCACCGTGTAACCTCACGATCTCAGCAATAACAGTTCGAGCCAGTCTATCCGGTCCCCAAGTATCCTTAATTCCCAAGAAGTGTGCAGACTTGGTCAACTGATCGACAATTACCCAAATCATATTCATTCCGGCCCGAGTTCTCGGCATGCCAGTGATGAAATCCATAGAGATGTCTTCCCACTTCCACTCGGGAAATGGGAAGCGGTTTCAACAAGCTCGCTGGTCGTTGATGTTCGATCTTGACTTGTTCACACGTCAAGCACCGTAGTACAAACTCCTTAACATCCTTTTTCATATTATTCCACCAAAAATTACGCTTCAAATATTTGTACATCTTACTCGTCCCGGGGTGGATTGAGTAAGGCGTAGCATGAGATTCTCGGAGAATTCTCTGCCTCAACTCTAAATCGTTCGGAACACAAAGCCTGCCCTGAAATCTCAGAATACTATCCTCGTGAACCATAAAGCCAGGAGCTTTTCCTTTAATTACATCTCCCTTCAGTTGAGAAATCATCGGGTCACTCCACTGCTTCCCTTTGATATCATCAATCAAGGACGAAGTAATTTCGAGAGTACACAACTGTCCCTGTACTCGCTGAAGGCAAACTTCTATCCCTTGCTCAATTAAATCCTGACGAATTTTCGTCTGAGATGTAAGAACCTCGAGCATTTGAAGAGATGCCGATTTGCGGCTCAAAGCATCCGCGACGACATTTGTTTTTCCGGGGTGGTAAAGAATTTCCAAATCATAATCCTTTATCAACTCTAACCAACGTCTCTGTCTCATATTCAGCTCCTTCTGACTGAAAATATACTTCAGTCTCTTGTGATCGGTATAAATCCGACACGAAGAACCATACAAATAATGCTGCCAAATCTTGAGTGCGAAGACAATTGCGGCCAATTCCAAATCGTGAGTAGGATAATTCATCTCATAAGGCTTTAATTGTCGTGACGCAAAAGCTATCGTCTTATCATGCTGCATAAGTACACAGCCCAGACCTTGACCCGAAGCGTCATTATAAACTGCAAAGCCCTCACTACCATGTGGTAAAGTTAAAATCGGCGCTGAAGTCAAACGTCTCTTCAGTTCATCGAAGCTCTGTTGTCTTTCATCCGTCCAAAAAAACTTTTTGGTCTTCTGGAGTAATTTCGTAAGCGGCCGAGCGAGTTTCGAGAACCCCTCGACAAACCGACGATAATACCCAGCAAGACCCAAAAAGCTACGAACTTCCTTAACATTTTTAGGCGGTGCCCAATATAGCACTGCCTCAATCTTCTGCGGGTCTACACGAACCCCTTCGACTGAAATCACATGGCCTAGAAACATAACTTCTCCCAACCAAAATTCATATTTCGAGAATTTTGTATAGAGGTGCTCGGTTCTCAAAATGTCTAAAATCAAACGCAAGTGTCGGGCATGTTCCTCCTTATCTCGAGAATAGATCAAGATGTCGTCAATAAAGACGACTACACATCTGTCGAGGTACTCGATGAATATCTTATTCATTAACTGCAAGAATACTGCCGGTGCATTAGTCAACCCAAAAGGCATAACTACAAATTCATAATGCCTATATCTCGTCCGAAACGCCGTCTTCGGAACGTCGGACTCCCTCACCCTGAGTTGATAATATCCGGATCTTAAATCAATCTTCGAGAAAACTGCAGCCCCTTGCAATTGATCAAATAAATCGTCTATACGAGGCAAAGGATATTTGTTCGTGATGGTTACTTTGTTCAGATCATGGTAGTCGATGCACAAACGTAGTGAACCATCCTTCTTCCTTACGAAAAGAACAGGCGCGCCCCAAGGCGAAGCGCTCGGTCTGATGTACCCTCTTTCTAGAAGTTCTCCCAACTGATTCTTCAATTCTTGCATCTCGGAAGGTGCCATCCGATAAGGTGCTTTAGAAATCGGAGCCGCATCTGGATCTAAGTCCACGGTAAATTCTATCTCTCGATCTGGCGGTAATCCCAGGAGGTCATCCAGAAAAACATCGGGATACTCATTAACAACCGGAATCGAAGAGAATTCGACTTTGTTTCCTTCCGTTTTCATAGCATAACACCAATAGCCCGTACAACCTTTATTCAAAAGTTTTACGGCCTTCATGGCACTGATAAGTAACTTGGATTGGCCCGACTTACGTCCCAAAAATGAGCACTCAGATCCGTCTTTAGTCATCATGGTGATAACCTTGGTATGGTAATTCATAATCGCTTGATGACTATCAAGCCAATCCTCACCGAGGATCACATCCTTGCCCTCCAAATCAACTACAATCAGATTCGATAACCATTCCATACTGGATATAATCACCCGAAAATCTCTAATCTCCCGGTTCCTCATAATTCTATCCCCGCTAGGCAGTTTCACAATGAAGGGATCGCAAGCAGTCATACAAGTTATATTCAAACGGCGTACGCACTCCAAGGAAATAAAAGAATGTGTAGCACCCGTATCAAAAAGTACACGGACTGGATGAGATAAAATATTAATGGTACCTGAAGCCACCACCGCGTAGGGTTCGTCTGTTCGACACATATCATAAACTCGTGGTTGTACCGAACCGACACTAGAGTTTCCCCCTCCAGCGTTCTGACCCCGTCCCCGGCCCCTTCCGAAATTCTGCTGAGGTTGACCAAAAGATTGTCGCTGAATTATACCCTGGTCAAGTGGTGCCGGGGCAGAAGCCCGAGTGTCCAAAGTCTGATTCGGCTCGGAACAATAAGCCACTCTATGTCCCAACTGTCCGCACGTGTGACACTTCAATGGTGGAAAGTTGCATACCATATTAACGTGGCCTGTACGACCACAATTGTAGCAAGTCACCGTGCGATTTGTTGTACCCGGAGTAGAATGGTAACCCCTCTTTCCTTTATTAGAACGTGACGACTGCCCGGCAGAACGGTTAGTCGTCTGTGACCTCTGAAAGTTGCCACCCTTAGATCCAGAAAAATTTCCCGTGACTTTCTGCTTCTTGGGTTCTTCAATGGTATCGTTGTCGGGGCTTAACATATCATTGGCTAAAGCTTTGTCCTGATACTCTTTAAGTGTGGTACAAGCAAATCCGGCCATGTACCGCCGTAAGTCCAAATTCATCCGCATATCAAAATAACGGATCTTATCACGCTCGTTCCGCACTTGATCCTTCATGTGGATCAATTGTTGGTTGTACTCTACAATCGCTTGCGAAACAGGAATATCCTGTGGTTTAGCCTCGAAAAAGGCTCGGATTCGGCCCTCTCGTACCGGCCAAGGACAAAACTCGGCCTCCAAAAGCTCTTTAAATTCATCCCATGTGGCAACATGATCCTGGGGCTTGATGACTTTCCACCACGTAGCGGCCTCCTTAGTGAGGAAATACTGAGCAATCGGTACTTTCCTCATCTCGGGGCAATCAACCGCCTCGAAAATCTTTTCCAATTCCGCTAGCCAATCTTCCCAGCCTAACGGGTCTGTGGCACCGCCAAACTGTGGAGGGTGCATATGGATTACATTCTGAAGCAAGGCATCTGTGTTCGGGTTCGGATTATTCAGCTGAACAATTTCGGCTAAAATGGTCATTTGGGTAGCCAATTGTTGAAGTACATTCGCAACTCCAACGTCCGCGTTGTTCCCCTGGCCATTCGACTGGTCGTGCTGACTTTCGGTGTCAGGATGCACCGAGTTTGACAAATTGGGGTTGGTTGACCCCGAAACAGAACTGATGGAAACGGCCGCGCCACGACCTCTCCCACGTCCACGGCCACGACCACGGCCACGACCCCTACCAGCTGAAATACTGAAGAACACACAAGGCACGTAAGTACAATTCAATCGCACGTCATCAAAGTGACCGATTCTCGAGAATACCAAAAATAAAACCAAAACGAATAAGGAAACACCAGAAGAGTAAGAGGTATTACAAGTACCGGTCGCACTGTGATGATGGCAGAGTAGTGATACTGTGGACAAATGACCACTCATTCGACCTAAAAGATCGACAGCCTAGGTATCCATAGACTTAAGCTCCGATACCATATTCTGTAACACCCCCAAGTTATTCAGGGAATATTACAGCGCCATAAGCCCCACCGTGGGACTCACAAGGCTAAACATACGCGGAACTATAAATTTTGACCGAGAAGGTCTACATATAATGGAACGAAGAACAATACAAAAGGTGTTCAAGACATAACCATTGTATCCACAGACATCACAACAAAAATCAATACCTCGGCAAACACAGGCCGGAACATCAAGGAAAACTGGAAAACAATACTCGAGTATTCAATAACCATTCTAGTACAACAACACTGAATGGAGAATTCAGAACATAACCGGAAGAAAGACACAGTATCACACTTGCCCACCATCTTCATGCCGGCCCGATACCTACCTATCCACTCTCCTGGAACCTGAAATACATAAAAAGTATTTCCCCCATAAAGGGATTAGCCGTCGAATAGCTAGTGCAAGTATATCAAGTATGAAACATAGTACTCCTCGACAATAAAGTAAAAGTAACCGTCAATTCATCAATTCAAGACTAGTATTCCGGAATAACTAAATCTCATAGCATCTCATCAATATATATGAATACCGTGGAACCGCACCAGAGGCTACGGAACCCTCAGAGGACCCGTCGGTCCGTCCCAGAGTGGTTCGTTCATATCATCCGTGGAATTTCACCAAAGGCTACGAAACCCTCAGGGGACCCATCGGCCCGCCCCAGAGTGGATATAAATAATCATGCCATGAATATATCTTACTTTCAAAGTCGAGAACGTACAATCATAAATATATACTTGCCTTTGAGACATCGAGGAATTGGACGGAAAAAGGGTATGAGATCGGTAGGTCCAAGAACACGCTTCCGGCACCTAAACGGTTCGCAAGGAATCTGATAATCAATTATCCATACCCAAATTACACGAAGAAACTCCCGAAACCCGTCTACGATTTATGGAAATCCACGGATAAACAACTAGAGGTTGGAAAATCGTCCAAACCCTCACAAGTCCAAAAACGGCACAATCCAATCCGTAAAATCGTAGGAAAAGCATGCATACGGGATAGATACATCATAATCTCAAGGTCCTCAAGCTTCAAAACGAATAAATCGGACGAATCTACGAAAAACCCCAAAATTCCCAAAAATAGGGTTCTAAGGATTTTTACCTTGATTAGGACGTTAGGAGGGATTAGATGTTGTGAAATCCTTGTTCCCCAACCAAAAATGACGATATCTGAAGAAGGACTGCCTCAAATCGCCCCAAATCGCCTCTCCCGAGCTCTACCGATCGAAAAAAGTGGAAATGGTGTGAAATGATAAGTGCAGGGGTTGACTGTCCCCTTATATACTGTCCCAGTCTAGCGCACGCTACGCCTCAATATTAGCGTGCGCTAACGGGTCACCTGGTAGTCCAGTGGCTACTATCATAAGACATTAGCGCACGCTACGAAACATCCCTAGCGTGTGCTAACTGCTGTCCTGCCAAAATCTCAGTTCACTGTCTCGGTCCGCTAGCGTGCGTTAATACTGAGCACTAGCGTGCGTTACACAACACATATAGCGTACGCTAGCCGCTGCCTAGCGTGCGCTACCTGCTAGTCCAGAAAGCCTGAAACCTCACTGCCTCTACTGACTAGCCCATTAGCGTGCGCTACCATTATGGCTTAACGTGCGTTACGTAACAGCTTTAGCGTGCGCTAGCTGAAGCCTAGCGTGCGCTACCTGATAGTCCAGAAACCTGGCAACCTCACTACCTCTGCCGACCCGACCATTAGCGTGCGCTATGGACGGATGTTAGCGTGCGCTACTAACCACGAATAGCGCGTGCTAACGAACTCCTAGCGTATGTTAATCCGCCAGTCCAGAGAGCAATCTGAGTTACTGGTTCTGACCTGACTGGTCCCTTAGCGCGCGCTACGGCTCAAAGCTAGCGTGCGCTAATCAAGCTGAATTGGCGTGCGTTAGCCTAGGCCTAGCGTGCGCTATTTCTCTGGCCCAGAACACTTCCGCAAGGTCTAAACAATACGATCGTGACCCAAACAAGGCACGAAACTTAATAACAATATAAACAACATCTCCAAGCGTTTACAGAGTGACAACATAAGAGAAACGGTAAGGTCAAACAGTCAATAAAAAGTACGGGTATTACAGCTCCAAAATATTCAAGGAACGCTCCTTGAAAGTAATATCCTCGGCGACATCGATCTCACCATAGTCAATGACGTGACTAGGATCCGGGATATATTTCCTCAATTGGAGAACATGGAAAACGCTATGAACGTGGCTCAAAGCCGGGGGCAACGCCAAACGGTATGCCAACTCGCCGACTCTCTCGAGAATCTCAAAGGGCCCAATAAATCTCGCACTCAATTTTTCCTTCTTCCCGAAGCGGAAAACTCCCCTCGTCGGCGACACCTTTAGCAAAATGTGGTCTCCTACCTTGAATTCCAAAGGTCGACGACGGGCGTCAGCATAGGATTTCTATCGACTCTGAACAGTCAACATCCTCTCCCAAATTAATTCCACCTTCCGCCTCGTCTCCAAGGCTATATCTAGTTCGGTCCCGACCAAATCGGATGCCTCGTTCTAGCAAATCGGCGATCGACATCGCCGCCCATAAAGCACCTCATACGATGTCATCTTGATCGACGCGTGCCAACTATTGTTGTATGTGAACTCGATCAACGACAAATGTTGCTCCCAATCACTGCTCCAGTCGAGAGCACAAGCACGCAACATATCCTCGAATGCCTGGATAGTGCGTTCCGACTGCCCATCCGACTGAGGATGAAAAGAAGTACTCAGACGCAAACGAGTACCCAACGCCTTATGCACCGCCTGCCAAAAGTGCGATACAAATGGCCATCTCGATCCGAAACAATAGACTTTGGAGTACCGTGAAGACTCACAATCTGCGCAATAAATACACGAGCCAACCTCTCCAGACCCCAAGTATCCTTGATGCCCAGAAAATATGCCGAATTGGTCAGACGATCCACAATCACTCAAACCATATTCATACCAGACTTCGATCTCGGCAAGTTCATGATGAAGTCCATCGAAATATCTTCCCATTTCCATCCCGGAACGGGAAGCGACTACAGTAACCCGGCCGGTCGTTGATGCTCGATTTTGACCTGCTAACAAGTCAAACATCTTGCTACAAACCGCGCGACCTCGTCCTTCATGTCATTCCACCAAAAGTTCCTCCTCAGGTCCTTGTACATCTTACTCGAACCAGGATGAACTGAGTAAGGCGTAGCATGGGCCTCTCGTAAAATACTCTGCCTCAATTCCAAGTCATTCGGTACACAAAGCCGACTCTGGAATCTCAACACACCATCCTCGTGAATCACAAACCCAGGAGACAAGAACATTCTCTCGGATTTGAGTAATCATCGGATCCTCCAACTGCTCCAGTTTAATTTCATCGATCAACGACGATGAAATCTCCAAAGCACAAAGTTGCCCGACAACTCCTGGCAACAAACTCTCAACACCCAACTCAATCAAGTCTCGCCAAAGCTTTAATTGATACGTAAGGATTTCAAGCGTCCGCAACGCAACTGGTTTCTGACTCAAGGCGTCGGCCACAACGTTCGCCTTACCCAGATTATAAAGGATTTCGAGGTCGTAATCCTTAATCAACTCCAACCGCCTCCTTTGCCTCATATTCAACTCCCGCTGAGTGAATATGTACTTAAGACTTTTATGATCGGTAAAAATCTGACACGCAGAGCTAAAAAGATAGTGACGCCAAATCTTGAGCGCAAAAACAACTGCCGCTAGCTCTAAATTGTGAGTAGGGTAGTTAAGCTCATACGGCCTCAATTATCTCAATGCAAACACGATAGTCTTGTTGTGCTGCATCAATATGCACCTAAGACCCTGACCCGAAGCATCACTATAGACGGCAAAACCCTCGTCGCCACAAGGCAATGCTAAAATTGGGGCTGAAGCCAAACACATCTTCAACTTCTCGAAACTCGACTGCCTCTCGTCATTCCAGACGAACTTCTCGGATTTCTGGAGCAACTGTGTAAGTGGCCGAGCTAGTTTCGAGAACCCTTCGACGAACCTACGGTAGTATCCAACCAGACCCAAGAAACTACCACTACACCAAAATGGCCGATTTGTCACCTTTTTATACGCGCTATTTGTCACCGCTAATGACCGTGACAAATATTGTCACGGCTATAGACGGTCACAAATGATAAAAAGTGACAATTAAAATGTTTGTCATGGCTTTTAACCGTGACAAATTTAAAGAAATTTTTGTCACGACTGTTAACCGTGACAAGTTCATGACAAAGTTTAAAGAAATTTTTATCACGGTCAAAGACATGCCATATATTAAAAATCAAAAGCAAAATATCTTGTTCTCTCTTCACGACTTCACCCTCTTCCTCTCCCAACCTACCGCGCTCTCTTCTTCCTCCCCCACTCTCCTTCTCGCGACGGAAGTTATCCACTCTCCCCACTCTCCTTCTCGCGACGGAAGTTAACCACTCTCCTTCTCACGACGGAAGTTAGCCACTCTCCCCACTCTCCTTCTCGCGACGAAAGTGCTCCTCTGTCTCCGTTCGGCCATCGAATCGGAGAGTAAAGCATCTCTTCCGAGAAGTCATCGCACTGTTCGTCAATCCAACTGGTATCTTTCTCTCCGTTTTTTATGACCCGTTCCAATTCGAAAGTGGAGTAATTGACACATTTTTCCTGAGACAAAATTAGGGTTTATAATTTTGTTTAGCCCTCTAAATTTTGGATTGTTGGATTATTTGTGTTTCCTGGCTTTGTGGATCTAAACTTTGGTTATTAAATGGATTTACAATATTGAAGTTTAATTTGTTTGGGAGACTTAGGGAATCATATGTCTTAGTTAAAATGTACTTCACATTATCTTTTTAATATAATTCTATTTCATACCAGCTATTTGCTTCTATTGTACAAAGTGTCCACACCGTTTCAGATGATGGTCTTTTTGTTGTTGGTTTTACTTTCGTATTGTCCGGTTCACATGTTTCTTTTAGCTGCACCATATTATAGCAAATATATTAGATTAAGTAGTTTGTGGTTCAACGAAAGAATGATGTGGAAAAATCTTTTGAGTGTACTCATTGATGAGAAGGTTATAAGCTTACAAAACTTGAAAAGAAACTTTCATGTTCACCCGCTTCTTATAAAGTAAGTGAAAAAAACAGGAGGTTGATGGTAATCTTAGTTTTGAGCATAAATGGAGTAATACTACTGATTTATTATTCTTATGCTTCAAAAGGATTAGTAGGCCAACAAATGAGATTGATTGCCTTTAAATAAGTTATACGGTTAGCTATATTTCTTTTTTCACCATTTCAAGGAAGCCTTGACAATATATAAGTACGGTTAATTTTGAAAAGTTATGAATCAATTTAGTAATCCACCACCAATTTCCTGACACATTCGAAAGTCCAGGAATAATTGCTGGCAACCGTAATTTATGTTAGTTACTAATAATGGTCGATTTAGACCTTGAGATGGTGGTTGTTTGCAGTTGCAAATTGATGTCATGTGCTATAGATTGTTAATACATTTTCAATAGCATTGCAGTGAAATTCCCTTACTTGGTTCAGAAAAACTCAAGCCTGGCCAAGAAGTTAGACGTGTTGCCCAACTTGACTGGAAAATTATAGAAAATGATTGCACAAAGCCGTTTGTGACATCTGGACTGCAGTTTTCTCCTCTACCCGTTAGTATTATCTTGTGCTCATCTCATTTTCTGTGTCCTAGAAACAATACCTTATGCCTTTCTGATATTATTCTTTTTCTTATGTTCTTACTAGGTGATGCATGGTGAAGATTATGTATGCTTAGGTTTTCTATTTGGTGATAGATATAAAGTTGCATATGTATTAGACATTTCACGGTTTCTTCCAGCCACAGAATACCGTAAGCAATGTCATTCTCTCCGTATTTGTTTTTTATGTTTTATATCTGTTTGCTACAGCTATAAATTACCAAAAAGGATCTTGGGTGAACCTACAGACTGGAAAAGGAGCATTAGAGAAGTAGCATTTCTACTTTTGTATGTAGCTACACACCTTGGAGCTTTTATTAAAAACAAACCTCAAGAGAATCATTTTTCTCATACTTATTGATAGGTGCTCATCTAGTAGTTCATCATTCTAACACACGTTGTCATGGTCAACTAACGAAAAAATAAGAATTCGACCAAGTCCACTCGAATTAAGGACCTGTGGAGCTAGGAGCAGGACAAGATCTAAATACATTAAAGGTCGGTCTGAAAAATCTAGCCAGCTTTGACAAAATCTAGCCAGCTTCGACGCTTCGACCAACTCAACCTTAATGTCGAGCAACACCCATAATTGGATGATGACCAAATATTAAGCCAAAATTTTGGATGTTTTAACAGATTTGTTGCGCTCATCAAACCAGACAAAAAAATTCGTGTTGGAAAAACTAATACCTTGTGTAACTTTTTGGAAGACTAGTACTTAATGTGCTGATAAGAATAGTTCTCTTAGGTAACCACACCATGTAGTCAAATGGTCATGCGGGTGACATTTTCCTGCCTCTGTGAGGCCATTCATCTTTTCATTGATCAATATGAAACCCACTTTCTCTCACATATTAAGTAAATGAGAAATCATTTACTAATCCTACAAAATAAGTTGGATTTAAATATTCAATACAAGAAGGTAGTTATAATTTGATGTTTCTGAACTCTAGAGTAATTATGATGATGTTACGCTTCACTGTGCGGTGTTCTAGTGTTGTTTCTTTATTGAAGTAGGAGATCCAGTGTGAATAGCTTTAGAAGCAACAAAGGTTTGGAATATCCATGTTAGAGCCCCTATCATTCATAGGGATTTTAAGAGCGACAACATCCTTACGAGCAGGAACTTTCATGCTAGATTTTCTGATTTGGGATTGGCCAAGCTTGGATCTCGACAAAGTTGGTGGACATGCGTCTACCCGAGAGTGTTGTTGGGTACCGTGGATATGTTGCCATAGAGTAAGAACCGATTTTATATAGTTCTCTTCTCTTTAATGTTGTTTAGATTTCTAAATTGATTACGAATTAAGAAGTATGCATAAGCTTTTGTATTATATTTATAGTCAGTCCCACATATTCTCCCTCCGAGAGAATAACCTAGCTCATCGTACCTATATATCTCTTGTATCATATGTCCGTCATTTGATAACATGTTGCAAAGAATAATCTGCTTTACATTATGTGTGAATTAATCAAACACAATCAGTTAAGAAATGAAAAATATTGTTGTAGTATATAGCATTTCACTAAATCCATTACCTATTATCCCACTAGTGCTGTTATTCGAGCAAAGCTAGCCAAAGTATCTGAAGCTCGAGCTCAACTCGAGCTCTTATCGAGCAGTGTCAACCTCATATCGAGTAAGAAATATCGCTCGACTCTGACTAAAAAATGAGTCTAACAAGCCCAGCAAGCCCAATGAAATTATAAGAAAAACCTCAGTTATCGAGCCTAATGAGTGGAGCTAAAGCTGGCTCATCAACTAGACCAACCGAGCCGAGCTGCCGAGCAGAAACTTACCTCTGCTTTTATTAAAAAATTATGAGCAATTGAACTCGCTCCTCATGTTTCAGCAAATATGTGTCAATATCTCTACTGATATGTTTTTTATTGGTTTCTTGCAGGTTGAAATTATTCAGTAATTGTTTCAACGGCAACTGGAGTAATTGTTTCAACGGCAACTACGGGAACGATTGTAACTGGAGTAATTGTTTCAACGGCAACTACGGGAACGATTGTGCATGGTCATGCATTGGTGGACTTTGAACGTAAAGTTCTAGTAATTGACGTCGTTCCAGGATAAGAGGGACAAAGTTTGTATCTACATAGTCAAGGGTGTGCCACAAATATCAAGAAAACCGAGGGTAGTTGGGTGGTATGGCCTATATGGTTGCTAAAATGATTTGAGCGTTAAGTCTTACTTTTGTTAAGTATTTTTTATGAAATTGAACACTATGTGTGTAACTTGAGAATTTGAACACTTGCGTGTTGTTTATGAATATGAACAAATGATGAATTTAATTAGTGCATTCTGTGATATTAAAATGATGTGGGTATGGTGATATTGGAATTTGTGTTATTTATAGTTGATTAGTTAATAATTGTACAGGTATCAAAAAAATTAAAGAAAAAATATTTAGAAAAATTATATTATTGTAGTTAAATTATGTCCGATTTATCACTGCTAAAGGAGGTGATAAAATTAGAAGTCACGGAACATTTGTCACCTTCAACAGCGGTGACAAAGTTAGATATTGTCATTGTTAATAGAGGTGACAATATGAGGTGACAAATAAAGATATTTGTCACCTTCATGGCCAGTGACAAATTAAAACAGTTGTCACTTCCCATGACAGTGACAAATACAGTGACTAGTGTTTTTAATGTACCCTTTTCAAGGTGTAACATTAGCGGTGACAATGGAATTTTGTCACCTTCGGTAGCAGTGACTAAGGGATTTGTCACCCCTGAAAATGTCACCTTCAATAGCAGTGACAAAATCCATTTGTTACTGCTTTTGGCAGTGACAAATCGGCCATTTTGGTGTAGTGTACGGACCTCCTTCACATTTTTTGGCGGTGCCCAATCCAGCACTGCCTCAATCTTCTGCGGATCCACGTGGGCCCCCTCGGCTGAAATCACATGACCCAAAAACATCACTTCCTTCATCCAGAACTCACATTTCTAGAACTTCACATAGAGTCGCTCGGTCCTCAAAATATCTAGCACCACACACAGATGATGTGCATGCTCCTCCCATTCCTCGAATAAATAAGGATATCGTCAATGAAAACGACGACACAATTATCCAAATACTCGATAAAGACCTTGTCCATCAATTGCATGAACACTGTCGGCGTGTTAGTTAGCCCAAAGGGCATAACCACAAACTCATAATGTCCGTATCTCGTCCGAAAAGCTATTTTCGGAACATCGGGCTCCTTCACCCGAAGCTGATAGTACCCCGATCTCAAGTCAATCTTCGAGAATACCGCAGCTCCCTACAACTGGTCGAACAAGTCATCAATCCTCGGCAAGGGATACTTTTTCTTGATGGTCACCTTGTTTAGCTCGCGGTAGTCGATATATAAACCCAATGAACCATCCTTCTTCCGTACAAATAGAACCGGTGCGCCCCAAGGCGAAGCGCTCAGTCGAATATATCCTGACTCAAGAAGCTCACTCAACTGTTTCTTCAACTCAACCATCTCTGAAGGTGCCATGCGATACAGCGCCTTCGAAATCGGAGCCGCACCGGGCTCTAACTCGATAGCAAACTCAACTTCACGGTCCGGTGGCAACCCTGGCAACTCGTCAGAAAAGACATCAGGGAACTCACTAACGACTGGAATCGATGTAAACTCGACTCCACCATCCCCCGCCTTCAAGGCGTAGCACTAATAACCAGCACACCCCTTCCGCAGGAGTCTCATCGCCTTCAAGGCATTAATTACGAACTTCTAGTTTCTCTTTCGCCCCATGAAAGAGTGATCGGTGCCGTCCTCGGCTAACATGGTGATGATTCTCGTGTGGTAGTTCATGATTATACCATGCCGCTCAAGCCAATCATCCCCAAGAATCAAATCCTCACCCTCAATACTCACAACAATGAGACTAGAGACCAAGCCCTCTCACAAATAAACACAGAACAATCTCGGACCTCTCAGTCACCAACGATTCTATCACCGCTAGGAAGTTTAATGATGAAAGGCTCGCAAGGCGACAAACAGTCAAGACTTAGATGGCGCACACACTCTAGAGAGATGAATGAATGTGTAGCACCCGAATCAAAAAGCGCACTGATAGGATGAGACTAAATGTGAACGGTATCTGTGGCCACGGTGGCTGCTGGATCATCGGCCCTCCTCATCTCATAAACTTGCGGATGAGTGGAGCCGACACTGGAATCTCCCCCTCTAGCGGGCTGACCCCGACCTCTTCCTGGACTGGAACTCGGCGGAGGCTGCGGAGCAAACGACCCTTGGTTCACACTCGGATCCTTAAACGCTGGAAAAGAAGCCTGGGCACCAAGAATCTGCCCTACCCGCTCACAAAAATAACCCTTGTGGCCCAGCTGACCACAAGTATGACAAGTCAACTGCGGATGAGGACACTCACGGTTCCTATAGCCCGACTTGCCATAGTTAAAGCTTCTGACATCACGAATGGAGGCACTGGCAGTACCCCGAAAGCCCCCAGAGAAACGATCCGAACTGCCCACAGAATATCTGCAGACTGAGATTTCTGTTGGACTCCACCTTTGTGGCTCGAAAAATTTCCGACAGACTTCTGTTTTTTGCTCTCACGCGCCGCCTCACTGGCCCTCAAAGACATATCATATGCAAGATCTCTACTCTGATAATCCTTTAAAGTGGTGCAACCGAGCCCAGACATGTAGTCATGAATCTTGAATTTCATGTGTCTGGAAAAGTGGAAAATTTTGTCGCTCTCCTCTCTAACTTGGGCCTTCATGAAGCCCAACTCCCGGTTGTAATCAGCAATAGCCTGAGAAACAGGAATATACCAAGGCTGAGCATCATAAAAAGCATGGACTAGAGCCTGTTTAACTGGCCACGGGCAATATTCAATTTCCATCAGGTCTTTGAACTCGAGCCATAAAGCAACATGGTCCTTAGGCTCAACAGCCTCCCACCAGTCAGTAGCGTCCCCAGTGAGAAAGTACTGGGCAATAGGGACCTTGCGATCCTCGGGATAGTTGGTGGCAACAAAGTCCTTGGATATCTCGTTGATCCACCCCTCCTAACCAATCGGGTCTGAAGCCCCCCAAAACTGAGGAGGATGCATCTTGATGACATCCTGAAGCCAACAGTCTGCTCCACCCCGAGTATCATGGGCCAGAGTTGGGTTCTGAACCGCTTGAGCTATCGCAGCCATTTAGTTCACCATTTGTTGCATCACAGCTGCAACACCAAGATCGGCGCCACCACCGGTTGTGCCCTCTTGAGTAGCACTATGGCTGACCCAGAATGGTGTGACGTGGCCACCTCACTGGCTGCCCCACGTCCCCGACCGCGTTTACAACCACGGTCGCGACCTCTACATGGGCCTCTCCCAGCATCCATACTGAAGATAAGAGGTAACAATTGCAATTCGATGATAAGTACGAGAGGAAAAATAGTCACAGCTCAAGAATCGGAAGTACGATACAAGGAAACAAGGAATCGAGTAAGTAAAACTTACGAGCACTGGAAGTACCGAGATGATGGCAGCGGGGTGACAATGTGCAAAACAAAACACAACTAGACCCAATTAACCGACAAGCCTAGGTATCCATAAACCTAGTGCTCTGTTACCATTTTCTGTAACACCCTCAAAATATTCAGGGTATATTACAGCACCGTGGGCCCTACCTGGGGACCCACCAGGCTAAATAATAGATACCACTCGTGTAACCGCCATAGTTAGAGAGAAATAGACATCACCAGTATGACAAACAAATAAAATGCTCGGCATAACCGCGAAACAACATCTCATGACAATCATAATTAACTTATAATAATAAAAACCATAATTCCAATAAAAATGCCTAAGTACTCGCGAGTACTATCTATAAGTTCACAAGTTTGAAAACAACCACGTCAAAAAGGACAACGGAAATAAGGGGACTCATTTGCATACGTCATCAACCCTGGCCAGCATCCTTGTACTGTCCCAATGCCCGCTCGTCCGACTAAATATAACCTGAAATTCATAACAAGAATTTCCCCAAAACGGGTCCCCAAAGAGGTTAGCAATTACGCTAGTACAAGTAATCAAGGCAAACCATTCGCTTACACATTTCATAGTATATACATCAATTCATTTCAAGAACCAAAACCAGACATGTCTTTTCCGGAAACAAATAGTCAATAATCAATTTTCCTAGGACCGGGATGAATCCACTGGTCCCACTCGAGGCCTCTAAGGACCTTCCCGAGATGGATAGCGAATCAAGCTCATGAATCCATAGTGAAGTCATAGATTCCCTCGAGGCCCCGTCGGACCCTCCCGAGGTGAGCAAAGCACACATAAATACATCAACATTTCATGTTAAGCCTAAAAGTTTCCAAGAGTACTTGTCTTGAATAATTGACGACGACACGAACGGAAAGGGAAATCAAGCACGAATGCTATGAACCGATGAACCCAAACCTAACGATTCGAAGAATACAATCACAACCACTTCTAAATGATTACGGAAATGGAATACACCCGAAAACCCACCTATGATTCATGTAAGGTCGTACAAAAACAACGACAAGGACGGATCGCACCCGAACCCTCTCGATTTCACAAATACAACAAAACTTACCATGAACTCGTAGGTAAAACAAGAATACTACCAAGATTAATCATACACATCATGGATTAATCAACAATATGGAACAAATCGGACAAAAACTCAAAACCCCCACAAATTTCCCAAAAATAGGGTTCTAGGAGATTACCTTGGACTAAAGATAGAAAATAAGTGTTGGTGTTGTTAATCTACACCAAGAACTCAAGAAAATGATGGCTGGGAATTGCAAGACTTCAAATCGCCCAAAGATCGCCTGAAAATTGCCCAAGAACCGGAGAGGGAGTGAGAAATGAAAAAGTGACAAATATGGGTCAACTCTCTGGTATTTATAACCAGAGAGCTTTAGCGTGTGCTAACGATCAGAGTTAGCGTGCGCTACCCAGCCAAAAACTAGTCCAGAACCTACAGTTCTTGCCCATTAGCGTGCGCTACCAGGAAATAGCGTGCGCTAATGGCCCCTCGATAGCGCATGCTATCGGGCCATAGCGTGTGCTACCTGAACACCAGGCCAAGTCCAGACACCTTCTGCCCAGTTCTGGACTACCGGATTAGCGCGCGCTACCAGACACCCAGCGCGCGCTAAGCGTGAACCATATCGTGTGCAATAATGAAACCTTAGCGTGCGCTAAGCTGCTCGTCCAGAGAGTAGAGAGCAGAAGCCGTTTTCATTACTTGAATAAAGTAAGAACAACAACATTCTAATTGATTCTCCAGAATATGAATACAATACAAATACTGAATATACAAGAGTACGAAAAAAAAATCAGATATTACATACCCTCACCCCTAAAAGAAGTTTTCTCCCAAAACTATGGGGCAAACATCTTGGGATACCACTCTTGTATACTCGCCTCGGTCTACCACGTAGACTCCTCGAATCCGTGCCTCGACCAATGTACCTTAACAAAGGAATTGACTTGTTCCTTAACTGCTTGATCCTCCTCCCTAAAATATTTATGGGATGCTCCTCGTACGAATGGTCATCCATGCTCTCAATCTCATCAAACTGAAGTATATGGCCCGGGTCGGCGACATACCTCCCCAATCGTGATACATGAAATATATTATGCACTCGAGTCAAAGCCAACAGAAATGCCAAACGATAAGACAGATCGCCCAGTCGTTCTATCGAATATTCTGATATACCTCGGACTCAATTTTTCCCTTTTTCTGAAAGTGGAAAACACCTCGGGTAGAAAATACCTTTACCAGTACATGGTCACTGACTTCAAACTCAAGCAGTTGTTGATGATTATGTGCGTACGACTTATGATGAATCTGAGCAGTGATCTTCTCACAGACCACTAACAACATATAGGGTTCCATATCCATATATTCAGACAAGTAGTTCCAACATTAGTGAGACCTACAACGACGGCCATACAATGCCTGGTAAGGTGCTATCTTGATCAAATTAGGGCTGTCTAAATGGTTCTCGGTTCTCGGTTAGAACCGGAACCGAACCGGAACCGAGCGGTTTCGGTTAACCGAGAACCGTTAGTACGGTTCTCGGTTCGGTTTTCGGTTAGGGATTTCACGGATAAAATGGTTTTGGTTTAACCGATAACCGATCGGTTCGGAACCGAGAACCATATAAAATTAATAACTATTATTTATTAATTATTATTTATTAAATAATAATTTATAATTCTAGTATTTTTAATTTTTTTTACGGCCCAGTACTCCCCAGTGACTAATCTGTCACATTTAGACTTAGCCATATTTCCATTCCAGCCCCAGCCCTACTCTCTCTCTCTCTCTCTCTCTCTCTCTCCCCGTCTCTCTCCCGTCTTCCCGTCTCCCCGTAACCCTCCTCTCTCTCAGTCTCCCGCCTGCTCCACCGCTCCACGCCGTCGCCGCGCCTCCCAATCCATCTCAATTCAGTTTCCCGTGGTCATCTCCGGCGTCCGCTCCACCACGTCAATCGTCCGCACTCCGCAGCACCGTTCCTTCCTTCCGTCAGCTCCGTCCGCAGCCTAGTTTAGGTATTTGCAGTGTTCAGTCGATTTTATTCGGTCCTAAATTGGTGTGTGTTTGTTTGTATCTCAGATCCCCTCTCCTCAGTCCTCACGTAGCTTTGATTTGTTGACTTCTCTTCGGTCTTAAATCTCATATTTTGATTGTCATTCCGAAATTATAGTATTTGCATTGCATCTTCTAATTGAGCAGAACATTTAGAGTATATGATCGTGTAATGATCTTGACCCAGTGTTAAAATTAAAGGTGAATGGAAATATAACCTCCTGTAGCTCATATTTTTTTTTTTTGCATCTTCTACTATTTGCATCTCAGATTTCAGTATTGTTGTAATTTTGGAGGATTATGTTGAAATAAATTCAATGTTGCTATATAGTTCAAAAAGTTTATTGTTGCTATATAATTTCAGTATTTCAGTAATGTTGAAATAAATTCATTGTTGTTAATAAGAAATTTCATCTTCCTTCCTTCTTTCTAGTCACTACAGTATGTTTTATGCATTGCTAATCTAATTTATAATGTATATGTATGTACACAGTTGAGGGATCATGGAGGATGAAGCTTCAAATACACCCGAAGGTTCCCAACCCTCACAAATACCGTTGCTTGATGAAGGTGATGAGATTCAGAATATATGTGAAGAAGAGGAGCTTGAGGCACGAGACGGGGCTCGATCCACTGTGACAGAAAGAAGCGAAAAAGGAGCGTAAGCGAGATCTAAAGCTTGGGAAGATTATATTTTGATTGAATGGGAAGAAGGGGATCCACCTATTAAGAAGAAGAAAGGGTAATGCAAGCTGCGGCAGATGTCGAGCTAGTTCAAAGTCAAATGGCACGAGTGCTTTGAGGAAGCATACTGTAGTTTGCAAGAAAAGATTCGAAGCAAAGTCAGGTCAACAAAAGCTAAGTTATCAACCTGGTTCAGGCAATGGAAGTGGGACTTTGAGCAATTGGAGATTTGACCAAAAAGATAGTAGGTTGGCTTTGTGTGATATGATCATTCTCGATGAGCTTCCTTTGATTTGTGGAAAAGAGGGGTTGATAAGTTTGTTCTTTGTTGTTTGTCCTGAGTTCAAAATTCCAAGTAGGCAAACCATACGAGAAGATTGTGTGAAGCTATTTCTAGAAAAATCTATATGTTTGAAGTCATTTTTCAAGAAGAAGGGCATGGGTAGGGTGTCGATCACCACTGATTGTTGGACTGCAACTAATAACACAAATTTTATTTGTGTTACGGTACATTTTATTGGACAAGATTGGATCTTGCACAAGAAGATCATAGCTTTTCGCAAGATTGTCAGTCACAAGGGGAGCGATATCGGTGAATCTATTGTTGAAGTTCTAAAGGAGTGAGGTTTGGAGAATATATTGCGCTGCACTGTAGACAATGCAAGTGCAAATGATGGGGCAGTTAGATACATTAGTGAATATCTTGACGATATGAAGACTAATATATTAGGTGGACAATACCTTCATCTTCGTTGTGTGGCTCATATCATTAATTTGGTAGTGAGCGACGGTTTAGAAGAGATAGGGTTGTCAGTGAGACGCGTGAGAGAAGCTGTGAAGTGGGTTAAAGCTTCACCAAAGAGGAGCGATGAATTCAGCAAGGTAGTGAAAGCATTTGTCTCCCCTGACTACGAGAAATCATTGTGTTTAGATGTGCCAATGAGGTGGAACTCGACCTATTTGATGCTTGAGGCTGCTGAGCCTTTTGAACCGGCATTCAAGGTCTATTCGTCCATGCAAAGTGGTCCATTTGTGAGTGATTTGAATCAGAAAAAGTTTAAGGATCAGCCCATTGGAGCGCCTCAAGATGAAGATTGGGTCAATGTGAGGAAGTTGATGGAGTATTTGAAGGTGTTTTATGACTTTACCCTTCTCCTCTCTGGCACCAATTATGTCACTGCTCATTTATTTTTCAAAGAAATGTGTGCCATATTTGAGATTATTTCTGATCTCGAGATGAGTGATGATGTTGAAGTTTGTGCTATGGCGAGGAAGATGAAGGATAAGGTTGGGAAATACTGGCTGGAGGAAAAGGAGCTGAATCCAAAGTTTAACAAGCTTCTTTACATTGCTGCATCATTGGATCCTCGACAGAAGATGAAACACGTAGAAATGTGTTTGGATCAAGTTTATGGAAGTGGTCGTGGCAGCGAGTTGATTACACATGTGCAACGTTCGATGAGTGAGTTGTTCGAGTTGTATAAGAATCAGTTGACGTCAACATCCACTAAGACAATTACACCACGAGACACCCCGGCTACATCTCAATCACACACCCCATCTATTGCCTCTCAGCGTCAATGCCTCAAATCCCGACGTGCTCCAGGTTCTCTTGCTAACATTCCAAGAAAAAATGTTTGGCGAGAACCCGACAATATTTCAGAGTTGACTATCTACTTAGGTGAGAAGCAGTATGTTGATGATATTGGCATAAATAGTCAAGGGGAGGATGATGATGAGATTGACTCATTTGACATTCTTCAGTGGTGGATGAAGAACGGTGCACGCTTTCCTGTTCTATCAGAGATGGCTAGGGATATTTTAGCTACTCCGATATCAACCGTAGCTTCTGAGTCAGCATTTAGCACAGGAGGGCGAGTTCTTGACCAGTTTAGAAGCTCATTGACTCCGAAGATGGTTGAGGCTCTGATTTGCTCATCAAATTGGATGAGCTCAAGCACAATTACCGTGACCGATGAAGAAGATGGAGCCGAAGAAGAAGAAGAAAGTGTTTTTGGATCGGGTAAGCAAGTGCATTTCTAAATGATAAATAGTTGCAGTTATTGATTCATTGAAGTACTAGCGTAACATTTATAAATTTATTGTGCAGTTATGACTTCACTTGGTATTCACCCTGTTGTTGGAGACCGAGAATTCGTGCCGAGTGCGGCTACTACGTACTAGTTTATTTCATATTGTAATTGTCTTTTTGGATTGATGGTGGCTGTTTTCATTTGTTGGTGAATCACGAATTGATGTTATGCTTTTTTATCTTTTGAACTTATGTTTTGTTGTGAATTGTGTTGTGATGATGACTGGGCGATCGATTCGATGAACTTGTGATAAATTTTCGTTTGAATTGTTGGGTGTTTGTTTAATGTTTGATATTAGTTAATTATTTGTATGACTTGTGTTGTGATGATGGTTTTCGTTTTTTGTTGTTGTATGTTGATGTTCAAACAGGTAAAACCGTAGAAGTGCCGCTGTTGTATTGTATGTTGCTATTTCAATATTTTTATTGCTTGTTGTCTTTATTACAACTGTTACGGAGACGGGAACAACTTGGTTTTAGTCTATTTTAAGTTTTTGCTCATTTCTTTATACATGATGTTTAAGTTTTTATGCATTTGTAGTATTTATTAGTTCTTCTTTGTATTTAAACATCACGGGATCGTATTTTGGTTCTTCTTGTATCGATAAATAAAGTCTGTGCATGCAATGCAGGAAAAAAATGGCTATGCAGACTTTGAGTGCTTCATGCGAGCAACGAGAAAAAAAAAGAAAAAAAAAAAACGGTTCTTACGGGTTACCCGAACCGGAACCGAATTAATTCGGTGCGGTTCCGGTTAACCGAAAGTGTGAAATGGTCCGGTTTACGGTTCCAGTTTTTCGGCTAAAATGGTTCCGGTTAACCGGTTTTTTCGGTCCGGTTAACCGGAACCGAACCGTTCGACAGGCCTAGATCAAATCATGAGGATTTTTATTATAGGTTAATTCTACCAATGGTAGTTGATCTTCCCAGTCGTCTTTTTGTTGGGATTCGGGGCCTAAAACCAAAGGCGCAGTGGAATAATAATATTGATCCAATCAATAACTCGAACCCTTAAACAAGATCGATCAAGCATACCCTACCACGCGTCCTAGTTATAATTTTCACAATTGTTTTATTTTTTAGATTTAAATGGTGTTAACCATTCAATAATGTATCGGTACCAACCAATTTATTTCTAAAATAAACGCGACAATATACATCTCCAACAAAGAGATGAAATCTTATGGTCCATGATCGCAATTGATATAATATTTTTATACCCCTTGGGCAAAATAAGTACACATCTAAAGTAAGAGTAAATCCAGATTCTAAATCCAATGTAAGTGATCTGGTGTCAGTAGCCTCGACACTATGCCCACTCCAGACTGTCACCATCACTTCTCCATCTCCATGCTTCCTACATCATTCCAGATCCTAATTCATTGTACAAATGTGAGAACTCGCACTAGAATCAAGTATCCAAGAAGTAAAATATATAATTAGAGAGGAGTTCATTTCTAAAACTAACAGTTACGTACCTAAAGGCGCATTGCGGTCAAGTTTTGGACAGTACCTTCTCCAGTGGCCCAGCTCACCGCAGTTGAGTCATGCATCCATTTTCTTATCCCCTTACTCTAATGAACTATTGGGGCCTAGCCCTTTCTTTTGTCGATCTTGGCTTTGGGACCAAATTGCTTCCTATCCTTTTTTCTTCTAGTTCTTAGACCTCCAAGGCCTAGGGGAAATGACAAGTGGAACTACTTTCTCTTTGTCTTCATTTGAGACTAAGCAGCTATCAGTTTGTTCATTAGCCCAGCTAAGTTACATGCAATCACATTACAGTTAAAGTTCACGACAAATTTGGAAAAGAAATCAGGAAGTTACTGCAGGATGCGGTCAATTTAAAGAGAAATTCATCTAAAAATCAAGAGCTTCCAATCTCTAATCATCAAGATCATTTTGAGGATTCCCCAACTCTCTCTCCTTCCTTCACCATGGCATCAAACAATTGTTTGATATCCCATATCTAGTAGTTTGACTATACTCTTCGTAGAGCCCAGTCAGGTGCGCTAGGCTTGCTCTCGAAGATGTCATCTTCTCATTGGCACGTCAAACCTCATTAGTCGTTGAGCCAAAAACATGTACCCACACACCCTTATATCACCTTTCACCCATTTCTCATGGACGATGACTTATTCCTGGTTAGTTTGGGTTCTTGCAAGAGCTGTTGGGATGGATGCCTCAAAGACATACCCCAACATTTCCCTCATCCGTACAATCCTCAAGCCCCGCAGCGAGTCCACAAAATTCGGTCCACTCAAGATGTTTTTTTCGCGTAATATTGATAGTTGGTTCAACATCATTTTGAGAGTGTTTTTTGTTTGACTGTAGAGAATAATACTAGATTTGTTAGTGATTGTTTAATTATGATCCAGTAGAATTTAAGGACTTTCTATATTCATTAACTCGGCTCCCACTATTTTATCGGTACAACACACTCCTATGTATAACCCGGAAGTCATGGTTGACTTCATAGTGGTGATTAAATTCTTTACAAAGTTTAATAGAGGGCAACCCATTCGGTTTGTGGTCTATTATTTTTTATAAAGTGGAGTCTAACACCAACACATTTAATGGATGACTTGATCTTCTTTCATCCTTAGTTCATGTAACACCCCCAAAATTTCCCGAGGTATTACAGTGTCGTGAATCCCGTGTGGGACCCACAAGGCTAGTTTAGGAAATATATATTTTATAGAAATTACAATAAAACTATAAGTTCGCGGTTACATATCATGAACCCAAAGGTTTTAAGAAGAAGCATAATTCAAAGTTTTATTATTACATAATGGAGGTTTTAAAGATCAAATTTAATTTAAGCAGCGACAAGCGTTTATTCCATCACCGTTCAAGTCTGACCGGACCCCTCAGGAATGTCCTGCACATGATTAACAAATTTACCTGGCACGACAAATCATGCCAGGTAACCAGGGTCAGAGAATGCATACCAATAAAAATTACTAGCAACGATATACACAATTTTACCAAACACAGTGCCACATAACCAACAGAAAATATTTCATCACACGACCGACGTTGTCTTTCTCTTTTTATCACATAAACCCCAAGGTCGCAACCAAGGGTCACAAAAGTATCCACACGGGAATACCCCTGAACGTAGGAGCCCAATTTGGGTCTTATCCCATAACACATTTCCATACGGGTACCATACAGGTTTTATTCCCAACACATCGGCCCATTTATAACACATTTTTAGAGAAAGACACCCATCGGCATTTCATCAATAATGGCACATTTATGAATACGAACATTTTAATTATAATAACATTTCTCGAGCAAGATTTCACTTGCCTTTGATCCGATGGTAGGTGCCTTATGATACCGATCGAGCTTAACCTAGTCACGTAATATCCGATTAACACCTCGTACAAATCATGATGAGTAGAACTAGTCTCCCTTCCCTAATCGGGTTCTTAACGTAATCTTAATTGCCAACACTAGTATCGTGCTTCTAAGTTCACAAGCCATACGTACCACTATGTCGTTCAATTCTTACGGTTAACGTCAGCTATATCGATTTGTTCAACAAGATTATCTCAATCATCATTCGGTTAGCAACAAACGACTATGGTATGATCGAATCCCATACTTCTAGTTCAATTCTCTATTCTGAGTACTTCAATCGGTGGATTACCATTTTACACAATGATTTCGGCGTTTGATTCTCAATGACATTAATACCATCGAATTAATTCCCCTAGTAACTTTAACGTTGATTATCATATGGCAAGAGTAGGTTACGGCTAGTTTATCAAACGGTGATGAATTCCTACGAAATTCTTCTACAATTGATTCGTCAATTATATATGATCCAAATGTAAATTCAGATGGAAGTTCTCGCATGTGATTGTTACAACGAGTTGTATGAAAATGAAATATACAAACAATGATAACCCCGATTACAACAAGTTCGTCTATTTAGATCGTCTACGAGATTTTAGCAAAATCTACCCAAGTACCCGTGATCTAACGAGTAATAATCAACAACATTGAAGAGATTACTCCAAGGATTGATAGACTTACCTTAGAAGATGAACAATGAGGAGAGATGACAAATCAACAAGAGCCACGAGGAGAAACGAGGAATGGGTCGAATGACTTGGATAATCTTCACCGAGCTTATGAAATCACCTCCTCTATGTTAATTCAAGTGTATGAGAGGCCAAGAATTGAGTATAAGGCTATGGACAAGCTTCAAGAGTGCTTCATTTCAAGTTTTGGGTCGGGAGAAATGAAGGTGAGAGTGTTATTTTATAACACTTGATTTCGTTAACGTACGTTAACGTTCTAGGATTTACGTGCATAATGGGTATTACGTACGCTATGTGCGATGGTTAACGTACGTAAAGGCCGTCCAGAGGCCACTGACTGAAATGTGCCCATCTTGTATGTACGTAAGGCTGCGGACTGTAGCGTACGCTAAACTTGGCGGATAGCGTACATTATGAGGAGTTGACTCGTTTGTCCTCTAGCCCGCCGAAAGTAGCTCAATCCGCGTCAAAAGGAAGATCTAGTCGGGAGACCAACTCAACCATTACGTACGTAACCGAGTCAGGTTAACGTACGTAATACATCAATTTTGGCGTACGTAATGCATATATTATAACGTGCATTAGACATTCAATCCCTTAGCCACATATCACATTTTAACCATCTCGGAGTGACCATTCTTCCCACTCGTCAACAATTATTGGGGAACAAGACGTTGGCCACCGTCATATTCGCACCAACGATTGTCCAACGACGTCAAGGCGTGTCACCTCCATTTCATCCACATCGCACAGTTACATAACATTTAATGAAATAAATAAATAAGGAAAACAACATCACATTACAAGAAATCACACAGTACAAGGTAATTAAGCATGGAATACCGGTGGTACTACATATCGCCCCCCTTAAAATAGTTTCGTCCCGAAACTAAGCAAATAACTCGGGATGACTCTCCTTCATACTCGACTCGGTTTCCCAAGTCGCTTCTTCCATGCTGTGGTGTGACCACTGAACCTTCACGAGGGGTATGGCTTTATTTCGCAATATCTTCATATGCCAATCAAAGATGGCGATCAGTACCTCTCTAAAGGTAGCATCATCGGAAATTTCCACTTCATTGTGACTCGGATCATAGACATACTTCCTTAACTTGGAGATGTGGAAGATGTTATGCACTCCATCCAGATGCGGCGGCATAGCTAATCAATACGCAAGCTTTCCTACCCGGTCCAATATCTCAAACGGGCCTATAGACCTCGGGCTTAACTTGCCCTTTTGGCCGAAATGCCGGATACCCCGCATAGGTGATACCTTGACCCAAACATGATCCCCGACTGCAAATTCTAATGGTCTCTGCCAGTTCTCGGCATAAGATTTCTGCCGGCTCTGTGCTGCTAGCATGTGCTTTCGAACGATAGAGATCTTCTTAATGGACTCCTGGATCAGGTCTAACTCAGTAACCGCGGTGTTAGAAGCATCATCCTAGCATAACGGCGACTTGCATCTTCGCCCATACACGGCCTCAAACGGTGCCATGTCTATGCTTGCATGCCAGCTGTTGTTGTACGAAAACTCCACCAATCCCAAATGTCTAGCCCAATCCTTACCCCAATCGAGCACACATGCCCTCAACATATCTTCCAAGGTTTGAATCATTCGTTCGGTCTGTCCATCCGTCTGAGGGTAATAAGCCGTGCTAAAATGTACTTGGGTCCCCATAGATTTATGGACGGCTTTCTATAAACGAGACACGTATCTGGTGTCCCTGTCCGAAATGATGGATGAGGGAACGCCATGCAGCCTCACGACCTCCCAGATGAAAATGACGGCCAATTGCTCTGTCCTGGTTGTTTCTTGAATAGAAATGGAATATGCTGATTTCGTCAATCGATCAACAATGATCCAAATTGTATCCTTTCCTCCTACCTCCATTGGTAGCTTAGTGACCAAATCCATCGATATGCTCTCCCATTTCCACTCCGAGATGGGTAGGGTTTGCATGATTCCGACTGGTCTGTGGTGTTCAATCTTTGCTTGTTGGCACGTCATACATCGGGCGACGAATCTAGCAACTTCCCATTTCATATTTTTCCACCAAAAAATCTGTTGGAGTTCTTTGCACATTTTGCTCGCTCCTGGGTGAATAGAATAGGGAGTGGAGTGTGCCTCCTTCAGTATAGTTTGCTTCAGCCCGTTATTCGGCGGAATACAGATCCTATTCTTGAACCTCACCAAGTGACCCTAGATCTTATAGTTGGAAACATCTCCTCCCTCGATTCTTGCACCAATCGCACGTAATTTGGGATCCTCCATCTGTGCTAGACGTATCTCATCTAGTAAGGACGAATGTATATTGATTGAGCACAATTATCCTTGCCTATGTTGTATCCATACTTCGGTACTGCTTCTCCTGATGTCTTGCTGCAGTTCGGGCTGAACTGTTATGCTGGATACCATCACTTCTTATGTAGTTTTCCGACTAAGAGCATCGGCCACCACATTGGCTTTCCTGGGATGATAGGAGATTTCCACATCATAGTCCTTGATTAGCTCCAACCAGCGCCTCTGCCTCATGTTTAATTCTCTGAGTGAAGATATACTTCAAACTCTTATGATCCTTGAAAACCTTGTAAGTAACTCCGTAAAGATAGTGCCTCCAAATCTTGAGGGCAGGCACCACTGCGGCTAGCGCCAATTCGTGCGTCGGGTAATTCACTTCATACGGCTTCAGTTGTCGGGATGCGTACACAATGACTCTGTCATTCTGTATGAAGACACACCCCAGTCCATGATTAGATGCATCCATGTATATAATAAATCCTTCCGTTTCCTGTGGTAACACTAGCACTAGAGTAGTAGTCAGCCTACTCTTCAGCTCATCAAAGCTCTTCTGGCTGTCTGCAGTCCATACAAATTTGGTGCTCTTTCTTAGTAAGTTCGTTAATGGTCGAGCGATATAGGAAAAAGCCTCGACGAATCTTCGATTGTAACCCACCAATCCTAGGAAACTCTGTACCTCCTTGATGTTCTTCGACGGTTCCAAACTCATTATTGTCTTGATCTTTTGTGGATCGACCTTGACGCCTTCTACTGAGACAACATGTCCGAGAAAAATTACCTCCGGCATCCAGAATTTGCACTAGGGAAGTTTCACATAAAGTTGGTGTTGCCTCAACACGCTCAGCACTTGCCTCAAATGTTCCTCGTGTTCCTGTCGGCTTCGAGAATAGATCAGGATGTCATCAATAAAAACCACCACGCACTTATCGAGGAAGTCAATTAAAACTCTGTTCATTAGTTCCATGAAAACGGTTGGGGCATTTGTCAACCCGAATGATACCACGATATACTCATAATGTCCATACCTCGATCTAAATGCAGTCTTGGGTATATCTTCCTCCCCAATCCTCAATTGGTGATATCCGGACCATAGATCGATCTTTGAAAACACAATTGCCCCTTGTAATTGATCCAAGAGATCATCGATTCTTGGAAGTGGATAATGACTCTTGATAGTAACCTTATTTAGTTCCCCATAGTCAATGCACAAGCGTAGAGAGTTGTCTTTGTTCTTAACAAAAAGTACTGGCATGCCCCACGGCGAGGTGCTCGGGCAGATCAATCTTTTCTCCAGCAGATCTTCGAGTTGTATCTTTAATTCTTTCATCTAGGCCGGTGCCATCCTATAAGGAGCTTTGGAAATAGGTCTCGTCCCCGGCTCGAGTTCGATGGAGAGGTCAACTTCTCGGTGCGGTGGCAGCCCTGATAGTTCATCGGGAAAGACATCTGGAAACTCATTCACCACGGTTATTTTTGCGATTGTAAGTTGTGAAGTATCCTCCTGAAGATCATAATGTTGGGAATAGTGCCCTATGACATTCGATGTGCCTAGATTTGTAATTGTCACATTTAAATAAAGTTATTTGATATCATTTATTTCTCGTTGATTATTATAATGTGTGCATGTTTTAATATTATAATAATCGAATAATAGTTATTCACGAATAATAAGATTATTCAAATGTCCCTGGTACAATCGTGTTGAGTAGAGACTCAAGTGATTAATATACTAGTATAAGTTTGATTGATAATCATCGGATGATTATGCGTATGGTACGGATCAATCTTATGGGTATTGGTTGGAGAACTAATACTAGACAGACCCGCATTTGTTAGGAATACTTGTTAGATTTTTATGATGTCATCTTTATATTCAAATGTATGTCTTATATACTTGGCAAAAATGTAAGGAAGAACAAGAATGGTTTGTAGACTCCGGATGCTCGAGGCACATGACCGGGAACAAGAAGGCACTAACAAATTACACCAAAGAAAGAGGTCCAAACGTAACCTTTGGAGACAGATCGAGAGGACAAACAAAAGGCTTTGGAGAGCTGCACCGAGGAAATATCACAATAACCAAAGTCCACTATGTCAAAGGACTCAAGTATAACCTTATGAGCATAAGTCAGTTCTGTGATGAGAAAAATCTAGTAGTCTTCACCATTTGGAAATGCATGGTGATAGATATTCTATTCAGAAAGGTGAAGCTACAAAGATTCAGAAGGAGAGATGTCTACATGATAGATTGGAACACAAGAACCCCTAATACTTGTTTTCTATCTAAGACAATAGCTGATAATGGATGGCTGTGGCACAAAAGGCTATGTCACTTAAATTTCAAAGCCATCAACAGATTAGCTCTCAGAGGCTAGTCAGAGGACTTCCAGCAGAAGTATTCAAGAAGGAAGCTCTCTGTGATGCATGTCAGAAAGGAAAGCAGACCAGAGCATCATTCAAGCCAGTACAGCCTACTACTCTCACAACTAGGATCTTAGATCTACTTCACATGGATCTATTCGGTCCCATCATGCCAAGAACTCTAAGTGGGAGAAAGTATGCTCTAGTGGTGGTAGATGACTACTCAAATGCCTTTGATGCTAAAACTGATGATGGTCTCTTTATGGGATACTCACAAAGAAGCAAGGAATATAGAGTTTTTAATAAAAGAACCTTAGTTGTGGAGGAAACACCTCATGTTGTATTTGATGAATCTACCATTGAGTACATGAAATAATTGGAGTTAATTGAGGATAAACTCAAAACTATCACTCTAGAAGAAGTCATTGTCCATTACAAAGGAATGATGGACTCACCTGCAGAACAGCCTGAAGACCCATCAGTAGCTGATGAAGACCCAACTGTAGATCAGATAGGACCTCAGAACCTAGTTGATCCAGTTGCTGCTAATGAAGACCAATCTGTAGCTGACAAAGACTCAACTGCAGACCAGACCAGATTCCAACCTGCAGATGACAAGGCGGTAGCTGATCCAGTTGCAGACCAAGAAAGTCAGAACCTAGCTGATGCTGAGAAAGAAGGAGTTCATCAAAGAAAATCTACAGGAGGAACAGACCCTGAAGAAGAAGATATTCCAAAGTGGCTCAAGGATCATCCTATCCAACAAATAATTGGGAAGCTAACTGATGGAGTCAAGACAAGACAATCAACTCTACCAGCAGGAATGGCTATGTTCTCATGCTTCATGTCTCAAATAGAACCCAAGACTACAGAACAAGCCCTGGAAGACTATTCGTGGATCAATGTAATGCAAGAAGAGCTAAATCAGATGGAAAGAAACAATGTTTGGGAACTAATAGACAGACCAGATCATAAGAAGGTTATTGGCACCAAATGGGTGTACAAGAATAAATGCGATGAAGATGGAGCTGTTGTTAGGAATAAAGCCAGACTTGTTGCTAAAGGATATGCACAGTGTGAAGGAATAGATTTTGATGAAACCTATGCACCTGTTGCAAGATTAGAGGCCATCAAAATATTCCTCGCATATGATGCATTCAAGGATTTTGAAGTCTATCAGATGGATGTAAAGAGTGCATTTCTTAATGGAATCCTAGAAGAAGAAGTCTATGTGGAGAAACCCCCAGGATTTGTCAAAGGAGACAAAGTCTACAAGCTATTGAAAGCTATATATGGACTCAAGCAGGCACCAAGAGCTTGGTATGAAACCTTATCTGTATTTCTTGAGAAGAATGGTTTCAGCAAAGGGAAAGTATATAAGACTCTATTCAGAGTAGAGCATGAAGACCACATATTGCTAGTTCAGATATATGTGGATGACATCATATTTGGCTCATCCAATCGAGAGCTGTGTGAGAAATTCTCAAAACTTATGCAAGGAGAATTTGAGATGAGTATGACGGGAAAGCTTAACTTCTTTCTTGGATTACAAGTTAAGAAGATGGAAAATGGAATTTTCATCAATCAAGCCAAATATACCCGAGATCTAATCAAGAGATTTAGAATGGAATCAGCCAAACCAGCAAAAATTCCTATGAGCACAAGTACTCACCTAGATGCAGATAAGAGAGGCATATCTGTGGATTCAACCCACTATAGAGGACTCATCGGATCATTGCTGTATCTCACTGCAAGCAGACCAGACATATCCTATGCCGTAAGAGTTTGTGCCAGATTTCAATCCAAGCCAAAGGAGTCACACCTGGATGCAGCCAAGAGGATAATAAAATATCTCAAATCTACAATCAATGTCGGTTTGTGGTACCCTAAGGACGATAATTTCGAGCTGTCAGGATATTCAGATGCAGATTTCACAGGATGCAAAATTAATAGGAAAAGCACTAGTGGAACGTGTCAATTCTTAGGATCAAGACTGATATCCTGGTTTAGCATGAAGTATGTGTCTAACTCAATATCAACAACCGAGTCAGAATACCTAGCTGCAGGTAGCTGTTGTGCTCAAATTCTTTGGATCAGACAACAGTTAAGGGACTACAACATAATTGCAAATGAAGTTCCAATATGGTGCGACAACAATAGTGCAATTGCAATTACCAATTGCACATTGATGTTAAGCATCACTTCATAAGAGATTACGTGCTTAACAAGAGAGTCAGAGTTGAAAGAGTCAGCACAGACTACCAAATTGCTGATATTTTCACCAAACCTTTGCCAGAAGAAAGGTTTTTGGAGCTAAGCAGAGAACTTGGATTACTAGATTGGGAATCTAGTACAGATGAAAAAGCTAACTGAAGCAGATAAGACGAAGGACGGACTAAGCTGATCATAGGAATCTGACCCTACCTGATGCAGACAAGAAGATGAAGGACAGACAAAGGAACCTAGCTGATCAAACCACAGGCGAAAAGTCAAAGGAGTCAACTCACCTGATGCATAGCAGTCAACAGTCAACGGTCAACCAACTAAGTTTTCTAAACCTGACCGACTTCTGAATATTATATTATTATCTGCTATTTGTATAATATTATATTACTTTTTGGATCAAGTGGGATAATACTTTATTATTTAAAATACACGTGGCAATGACACGTTTACACAAACCTCCCACTATAACCAATTAAATCCAACCGTTAGTTTTTTTTTTTTGCAAAAGTTAGACCACCTATTATTTTAATCTAAATTTGAATTTTAAAAGGTGGACCACCGATTAAAATAAATGAATATTTAATTACAAACGTCGTTTCATTTTCCTTTTAAGGACGGGAAAAAGCCCTTTCACTTTACCTTCACCAAAGTTTCGAAACCCTAAATTTTCAAAGCAGAAATCCCTTTCGAATTTGCAATACACTAAGAAATTGCTTAATTTACAGAAATGGAATTCTACTTTGAAGGCGTAAATCTGAAGGCGGTGAAAGACCAGATCATCTTTTCCCTGGTCGTCGACTTTGAAGGATTACTGGAATCCATCCTGGACAACAACGAAGTGCGCCACCTCATCAAAGCAATGAAGACGAATGGGATCTACCCATTCCTGGATATCAGCCCCAAACATCCGTTCAAAGAGGCTGTTATTACCTTTTACCGAGAGGCCCAAATGCTCAAATCTGGGATAAGGAGTTCTATCTGTGGAATCCAAGTGGATATTACCCCAGAATCGATCGGGAACATCTTCGGGATGAAATCGCGCGGCGTGGCGGTTGAAGCCCTAAAACAGAACGCAGCCGAGACGTGGCTGAAGATCAAGGCTGTCGACCAGCCGGCGAAACTGAAGCTAACCGTGAAGAGGAGTGAGCTTCAAAAAGAGTATCGATACGCCCTAAACATCATGAACAAAATCATTATGGGCATGGCAGGTAGCTACGACCAATTGTCGTCAGCCAAGTTCATGGTGCTGGGAGCACTTATTCAAGGAGAACGAATTGACTGGGCTGATTACATTTACAGGCAATTAGTGCGTGAAGTGAACAAAGCCGATTGGCTAGTTGAGGAAAAGAAATTCAGAACCAAGCTGGCGTTCGGAACGCAGCTTAGTTGGATGCTGGAGAAACTTGGTGTGGCGAAGGGAAATACTGACCCCTTCCACATCAATAAGAGACTTGGTCATTTAGACCAAGAAACCTTAAGGAAGCTAGGAGGTGAGAGGAAAGCAGCTCAGATCCTGAAGGAGATGTCTGCAGAGCAACCTCCCTACAGATATCCTGAAACCTTAGACGAGTCCAACTAGGCTGTAGCCCGCAACTCACCTGCAGCCCAGTCTGATACCGAGTCAGACAATACCCCAATTGCTGCTCATTTTAAGAGAAGGGGACCAGCCCCTGGTGAGCTCTCTATAATCCACTCCTCACCAGAACCTTCTCCAAAGAGGCCCAGGCGATTGCAGTTCAGTGAAGAGGAGCAGCCAGAGCAATTTCCCAGCCCTGCAGCCAGGTCACCTATTCACCTGGAGGACCAGCCTGCTCCGGGCAGCCTGGAGACCCAGATCGTTCCTCTCCTCACTCCACAATTCATCTCAGAAGAAGAGGAAGTAGGTTTGATCATCAACATACCTGAGGCGAATTATACTTTTCACCTGCTTGACAACATTTTTAAATTATCCTTAGAGCAACTTCAGTTGGTTAAAGCGCATGCTCTAAAAGATTCTTTTGTTCATATTTTTGAAGAATGAAAGATTTTAAAATCACTTTATTTCACTCAACTTCAAGCTTATATTGAAGCAAGTGGTTGGGAATATCCCCAAGCCACAGAAGATGTGCTGATGCATTTTTGAAAAGTGTCAGACACAATTTTGTTACTTCAGGAAAATTGGTTCATGTCCAATTTTAAAACCAACATGGACCAATTTATCCACTCTATTATGTATAGCATCTCTGACGGATCCCTTGGTAAAGAAGAAGAAGTCGAAGAAAAAGAGATAAGAATAGAAGAAGTGAATGAAGAAGTCGAAGAAGAAGAAATTATTATTATTGATGATGAAGAGGGGAGACAGGAAGAAAGAGAAGAAGAAAATATTCTAGTTGAAAAAACAGAAGAACTGGAGGATGAAGGAGAAGAAGAAGGAGAGGAGGTGGATCAAGAAGAAGTAGAAGAAGAAGAATAAGATGATGATGAAGATGAAGATGAAGATGAAGATGATAAAAATGAAGAAAAAAGTGATGGTGATGATGAGAATGATGATGATGATGATAATAAAGGTGATGGAGGAGAGAAGGAGGCTGAGATAAGAAAAGAAGAAAATGATGTTGAAGAAGAGAAGGAAGAAGAGAGGCAGGCTGAAGAAGAGAAGCAGGCTGAAGCTGAAGGAGACAAGGATGAAGCAGATAAGGCTGGGGCTCCTGCCCAATACACCAGTCTTGATGTCAGCCTATCTGAGGAAGAAGACAGATCGGGGACTCCAGAGCCAACCCCATCTGGTCAGCCTATTACAAGGAGTTTGCAGTCAGGTCGGTCCTATGCCAACCTACCTACAGACGAAGAAGGCTCAGGTGAGCACTCTCCAGAGGCACCTCACATTTCACCTATGCTGTCGGAGCTGATTCGCCGAATAGTCAGAGAGACAGTTAGAGAGCTGCTTACCTCCGAGATTTCACCTGATCTGCAGTCAATTCACTCCAAACTTGACATCCTGTTGTAGAGAAATACCTCTCAACCACCTCCTCCTTAGAATTCCAGGATGCCGCTGGGCATGTCAGATTGGATGCTTAGAATGGAGCAGCAGATAACTACCCTAGTTAATGCTGGCAAAAAGGGGGAAGATAGGTTTGAGGGGGAAGAGAAGTTAAACAGGGAAGAAAGAATGCAGGGGGAAGGCAGTAGATGGAAGGAAGTTTCTTTTGTTCAGGCTTAAGAGCTTAGATCGAAGAAGAGGCAAGATATTCTCCAAATTGAAGGAGGACCATCAAGTCTGAAAAGAAAGGAGATGTCTACACCTAACCAACCTGAAGAGCAGCCTGTTGAGAAGAAAAGAAGAACAAGAGAGAAAGAAGAGCAAAGATTCGAATGGGAAGGCAAGCAGTTGTGGCATGTTGAAGAATTCTTACCAGCAGAATTCATGACTAGTTGGGCGGGTGCAAAGAAACAATTCATAGAGCGGTTCTATCTCTGGGAAATTCTCCAAGATAAAGAATGCTCGCCCCAACAGTCATTCATCAACTACATGGATGCTAGATGGCCCACTCTGTGGAAGATCATGCTTAAATATGCAGCCAAATAGCATGCTTATCCTATGATTCCTCCATTCAGAGCAGTGGAAGCGCCGACCCGTTTGGATAATGAGCTTGACGAGCTAGAGCTTCAAGAAGAAATCAGAAAGCTATGTGAAGAGCACAAGTTCTCTTCAAAAGAAGACCAAGACTTTGCTGCCCTAGTCATAAGGAGAAAATATGGTCTTGCACCAATCAAAAGTAGACCAATCGGTGCAAAACTATTTAGACCTCCCAAGCAAGCGGTTCGCAGAGGAAGGGGAAGATAGGTCTTGGATGTAATTGTAATTTATTTTTTGATTAATTTCCTGTATTTGTTCGATTCAAAATTGATGTACTTGTAAACAAAACAGAAATTTAATATAAACAGTCATTTGAACGACAACCTCTAGTTGTCTCAAAACTAGACTGATTTTAGTTTGTGTCTTGCTCTCAAATGCAGACCTGTTCATTTGAATAATTTGTTTAAGTTTTGCCATCATCAAAATAGGGGGAATTTGTTAGGAATACTTGTTAGATTTTGATGATGTCATCTTTATATTCAAATGTATGTCTTATATACTTGGCAAAAATGTAAGGAAGAACCAAATGAGTATCTTCCATAGGCCAAATTATGTTGAGTTAAATACTTGGCAAAATGTAAGGAAGAACCAAATGAGTATCTTCCATAGGCCAAATTATGTTGAGTTAAATACTTGGCAAAATGTAAGGAAGAACCAAATGAGTATCTTCTATAGGCCAAATAAGTTAGGCTCAAATCGGCTAAGTACAAAGGTACATATAAGTACATCAGAGAAGTACAGCCGAGTCAAATCAGAGAAGTTCTGGTCAACAAAAATTTATCAGAGATGTTTGACCAGACTGCAGTCAAGTGATCAGCAGACTAAGTCATCTGAAGTCTGACCATCAGACAAGTCATCTGATCAGGCGAGTCTCAAACAGTCATCAGAGAAGTCATCGACAGAGAAGTCCAAACTGCAGAGAAGATGACTGTACATCAGCCAACTTAACTTATAAAAGATCAGCTAAGTACTCCAAGTCCACGTCAGCATGAGTTGAATAGTCAAATATTACGGAAAGTCACATGCAAGTGTGAAAAGACAAATTGGAGAGATTCTCTCAAGGATATGAATTAAATAATTCATCCAGACCCACTACTGAAGACTTTAATCTTATTATATTCAAGAGATATTGCGCCTCACATGCAAAGTCTTCACAATGGTAGAAAGATGGATTAAAATATGGGAATCCAGCCTTGCAACGTTCAGAAAGAAAACAATGAAGTCTCCCTCTCCAACGGACGGATTTGTTACAAAGATTTGCAATGGCTATGAAGAAATGCTCAAAGATCAACACCTATATATATATGAAGATTTGAAGTTGAGCAACACGATGCGAACAAAACTCTCAAATGATCAAAGTCATTCAAAGCAATCAAAAAGCGAACTATAGCATCGTGAAAAGAGCAGTACTCAAAGTTCATACTTGAAGAAAGCTCTTAGTTGGAGAAGACAAACACTCTTGTCTTAAAACCTGAGTTCAGGGTGCTTCACTGGTTGAAGTTGCGAGACTGATAGGCATCCGAGGATTTGAAGAATAAAGTGGTGCTAGGCAGTCAAAGATGAGTTGCAACGACGTGATTTCCACTGGTTGGAAGTTGTTGTAGCTAAGTAGTAGAATGACTGTAATATTTATCACTGGTTGAGAATTATAGTGGATTCATCTCCAACTGTTTTGGAGAAAAGTGGATTAATAGAGGATTACCCCACCTCTGAGACCACTATAAATTGCCTGCGTGTTTTACTGTTTTCAGCATCATATTTAATTGTTACATTCATTCATTATTGTTCCATTGCTTAGTTTTGATTTCGTCATCAGCTGATTTCCGCATATCTATCAGCTGAGAAACTTACTCTTCGTGAAAAAGATTTTAAGAGTTTCAATAAGTCTATTCACCCCCCTCTAGACTTATTCCTAGACTTAAGTGCACGGTGTCAACAAGTAATAAAGTGATAAGTAAAGTATCGTTACCTCGAGGACTGATTTCACTAAGTACCAAAATGTAGTCAACTCGTAATTTTATTTTAAGAACAATTATACGGAGTTTATACCTAAACTAATTGCAGAAAATAAATAATAGTACAAATAATAATAATACTAATAAGGGCGTAGGATTATGATTCTCACCTTAATCAATCAGGAATGATATTCATTCAATTCAATTCACTTTTATTCAATTGATTGTAAGTCAGGAATTCCTAAATTATTCTAAAGCCTTTCCCAAGGTCGATAGAAAATACTACGAATTATTAACTCGATATATCCCTATTCGAATTAGATAATAAATAGCTAAAACAGTTCAAGAATTCCCACAATAAATAGGCTTCACAATTCCATGAGTATATCCCTATCTCACGAACATTATGATTCGTCTCACAAGAACTATGCCTAAATTTCATCTCCCGAATCCATAAAGACATTCAAAACAAATTAACTGTTGGCCAGACAATTAAAAAGCATTAAGAACAGTAAGAAGAACCCAATTCAATAGAATAACGAGTAAATCGAAATAATAATAAATAATCAAACCGTCATGAAATTGGCTACAATCACAATCCTACTCGAATAGATCTAAAAACTAAGATGCAGAAAAACTAAGAAAAACCGTAGGGAATCCGTGGTCTTGTCGTCGGCCACAAATCTCCTCCTTGTGTTCTTCGCCCTAGCTATCGATCCACCTCTTTTCCGATCTGATCCCCCCTTTTTCTTCAGCCCTTCAATGCTTATTTATATCAGTCATAAGCCTCCAAAACGCGTCCGTGTGATTAGGTCGAGAACAGGCTCCAAAATGGCCCAGAAACGCGGAGTATTCAGCAAAACCGCCAGGTGGGCCGCGGCTCACTTAATCTGTGCCGCGGCCCCTTAACGCCCAGCGCCCATACCTGGGCGCATTTTTCCTCCTGGGCCGCGGCTCAGAATCCTTGTGCCGCGGCTCGAGTACGATCCGCTCGGCATCCTGCTGGTCACCTGTGTGTGCCGCGGCTCACTTGGTTTGTGCCGCGCCCTGTGCCATAAATTGCCGCTCGCCTCGCTTTTCGCTGCTCGAGCTTCCGGACTCCAATTTCCTGCAAAACATAAAAGAATAGTGCATTAAAAGCTCATTTATGCTGATTTAGGCTCAAGATGGATATAAAATAATGATAAATAAGCGCATAAAAATACGCCTAACAGGAGACTCTCTAAAAATGAAGGAAAACGAAGTACAAGTGAAAGGGACGAAGTGAAATGGAATGGGGTGTTGTCAATATATATAATATCTTGAGTTTTACGTACGTTAGCCTTAGTGCTTTACGTACGTTATCGATTTAGCGTACGCTACCATTCGTCCTTAGCGTACGCTATCATTCAATGGTAGCTTACTGCTCATTCTGTACTCACTTACGTACGTTACACCCTCAAGTTACGTACGTAAGCAACACCTATTAGAGTACGCTAGTGACGTACCTTAGCGTACGTTAACACCCGTTGAACCCAAAACTGTCCAGGTTCATCCGCAGGAATCTTTCCGAGCCCACCACCAGTCGTCCATGTGCTAGCCAGCTTGCTCAATTATTTACTTCCTTACGTACGCTATGCCTAGCTCGTAGCGTACGCTACCTATAGCTCGTAATGTACGCTACACTTACCTGTTAGCGTACATTACGACATAGTTGCATATGAAGGATTAAAAGTTTATATTATCATGCATGTGGATACGAATATGGAAACGATCATACTTGGATTATTGATAGCACAAATTCGAGTAATACCGGGTTCAAATACGGAGGAAAATACCCAAAAATTTATCCGGATATTACATTTGCCTTGACTGGGAGAGCCCAAGATCGCATGATAATCTGATATAAAGTCCACAACAATGAACGTTGTAGTGGCTGAGGTTCGGAAGGGATATTCTCCAACCTCGAGTATTAAGTCCACGGTCCCTTTTGCCTCCGATTTATGGTTTGTGAATCCTTCTAATCCTCCATTGTAAGGGGATAGCATGTTGTCGGGTAGCTCCATCTCTTTGAATGTTTTGTAGTATAAGATATCTTTCACTGCCCCTGAGTCAATTAGGAGCCTCTCTGATTCGCAGTTATCTATCCTTCCTTTGATAACTAGGGGTTGTTCCCTTGTGGCCCTGTTTCCTGCCAATTCATTTGGGGAAAAGCTTATCGTCTCCTCACCCCTATGGACCCATGGGGGGATGTGATATACCTTACTGAGCTCGTGGATCTGCTCTTTCAATTTGGTATTTGAGGGGATTTCTTCTCCGATGACATGCAGTTTGGCCCTGGGCGGCCTGTCTTTTTTCTCCTCTTGCCTATCATCCCTCGACCTCTTACCATCTTTTTTCATGATGTACCGGTCTAGCTTCCCTTCGTCGATCCATTTTTGCACCATTTTCTTCAAGTAATAGCAATTCTCTGTTTCATGTCCATTATCCTTATGGTAGGCGCAGTATTTGTTAGTGTCTTTAGGGTATTTCGGGTTGTCTCTAATAGACTTGGGGGGAGGAAGTGTTGGGAGTATGCCCTCGAATGCCACTCAATTTGGCCAAAGCATTGGAGCTAGTTGTATTGGATATAAGAGAGCTCGATGATCTCAATTTGCATTAACGCATGCATAGCGTCAAGTACAAATAGGGTTTGACTGACCGTGACCCTATAACTTGATCGGGACATGTGAAAAAAGGGTTTATACGTATACTGGTATTCACGACAGAATGGTTCTTGAATGATCCCATCATTCATTCTCAGTTGGGGTACAGTGTAGGCCGCTAGGCTGGATAGGTGGTGCTACTACTCTTTGGTTCCTCCCATTGCTGACTAAGATGGACCTACTGAGTCACGCAATAAAATTGACGACGGAATGAATCAAGCTAATTCTTTCATTATAAATATTAGATATTGGATATCAAATTAATTGGGACATTGGATGTCTAAATTGATTTATTGGATAAATTAATTTACTGCCTAATGAATTAAATAAATTACTAGGTGATTAATTTAATTCATAGATATAATTATTTCATGGAGAAATTAATTATATTATTTTGTATTTGATATGATTAATTAATTGGATTAATTAATTAATATAAATACATCGGAACAGAATCAGAGTTTATCTGTTTGGACTCACGGTAGTCCGAAATGGACCAAACTCATATTCCCCTTTTAGATGGCTGCACCCCCTTCACCTAACCCCTCTTGGTCTTTGTCTCCATTTTATAATGGAAGACAAATGACTTTAAGAGATATGATATCTCTTATTATATTATAAAGGGGATTTGATGTGTTGGGTTGCTAGAATAAAATGAAGACTTGGGACACTCTCTCCACACATGCTGTACGAAGGATTTGTGTTCAGTAAAGAGAGAAGAAAAGGTTTTCTGGAGTCTTCACAAGTGTTCTTCTTCTTCATATATTTTCTTTGAGAAATATTGTGAGGAATTAATTGAGAGGTACAGATTATACACTTGGAGTGTTATAATCAAAAGCTTCGTCATACGATTCTAGCCGTAACCTTGGAGGTTAATTGGGTGATCGTCGTTCCGTTCGTTTCTCCAGCGCGTGACAAGTAGAGACGCGGTGTTTCGACGTTGGATCATCCAAGGGCTTGGAGCACTTTGGATCGCTGGGATTTACAACTAGATCTTGGGGAATAGCTCAAGAGAAGGAATCTATTTAATCAACGGACTACAAGGGTATGATTTTGAATCTTCCTTTGTTAATTTTAATATTCGTATATACATAGCTCGATCGATCCTCATAGGGATTCAGATCGAATTTATTTTCGTTTTACCGCTTCCGCTGGACCTTCAATTTAGGCACCGAATCCCAACAGTGGTATCAGAGCGAAGTCTTGCGATCGTATATACGATATTTAACATTTGGAGTGCTTATTTTGTGATTTAGAATCACTTTGATAATCGTAGATATTTTATTGTTCGTCGTAGTGTCATTTTTCCGTGATTTTATGTTATGGTATAAATCAGATTTTTCTTGGAAATATGATTTATATTAATAATATATAGATCAGGAATAACAGGATTTTAGAAATCTGCCCGAGAACGAGCTGTATCCAATCGTTGGACGATTTTCCATACAGCTGCCGAGTGTGGCCGAGCACGTCCGGACCGTGGCCGGACGCTTGCATATCGGCCAGCGCGTTCTTGTATCCAAATAAACACGTTCTTGTATCCAGAAGCGTTCTTTGTTGGCTGCCGATCTTGCAGCGCGTTCTTATGTCCGTGGCGCTTGCTTTGTATCGGTAAGTGCTTGCTGCATCCAGCCGAGCGAGTTGCTATATCCGGCCGAGCGTTGTTGTTGGTTGTCGGGTCAGTGTCGAGCACGTTGTTGTATCCGGCCGAGCGCTTGCTGTATCCAGCCGAGCGCGTTGCTGTATCCGACCGACCGTTGTTGTTGGCTGTCGGGTCAGTGCCGAGCGCGTTGCTGTATCCAGCCAAGTGATTGCTGTATCCGGCTGAGTACGTGCAGTATTCTGCCGAGCATGTCCGGGCATGGCGGGCCCCTTTCCTATCTGGAGCCGGGCGCGTCCTGTTGGCTGCCGGGCGTGGCCTGTAGGCTGCCGGGCGAGTGCTGGTGCCGCTGCGATTTCAGTGTCGGGCACTGAGTCTCGTTTTTCAGTATAGTTTCGATTATTGAATTTTCCTGTATTAAAATCATTAATTTGGAATTTTTGATGAGGGAAAATTCAAAGAAAATATTTTAAGGGTACACTGCGGACGAAAATTAAATTGTCGATTATTGTTGAATTGATTGGATCAATTCTATTTATTGTTGATTATTGATTGGATCATATGTAATCTTCTCGCTATCCATTTATTGAGTATTTATTGGATGAATGCTTTTGAATGGGGATGTGGTTCATGGACTTAGTTTGAATCGTTTGTTTTATTTGATTGGGTTGTAAATGCCGTTTTGAGTCTATTTATTTTACTAGAAATATTTGTATCTAGGATGCAATTTTTCAATGTAAAATTTATATGTAATGACGAAGACCGGAGAAAGATCCGTTTCGAGAAGACGAAGATTCAAGACGAAGACTTGTAATTAGATTACGGAATTTTTGTTTTCTAGGAACGGTCCATGAACCACATGTTGGTAGCAACTAGGTTGTGAATGGTTGTTTCATATTGTATGAATGCAACAAACGTGCTAAAATGATTAATGTGCAAAGTGTAATGTTAATCGCGAAAATTCTCCCACAACAAATTATTAAGTTTATAAGGTTTCTGTAACACCCCCAATCCGCTCAGGGATATTACACACCGTAGAACCTTTCCTCAAGGATCTACCAGGCTGGTAACAACATCGAACACCTCAACAATGCCTTTAAGGCTAAAATGACTCAGTAGACTGATTTAGTCTTTCAATAAATACATACAACTCAAACACATTACATGCCCACGCAGGGGTCGAATACAACACACTCCCGTACAACGGGAAAGAAAACTGCAGCGGAAATAAAATACAACTAAACTAATGACATCATACGGATCCTCGTGTGATTAGTATCGTTCATCTTTCATCATCCTTCGTGCCGACCCTGTGTTATGCTCCCAAACCTGAATGCAAAAACAGACATCCACCCCCCGAATACTCGGGGGTTAGCAAAACTCCACTGTTTTGCTAGTGCAAATACAAGGTGCAAATACGAGCCATATAATTCAAGTTCCAAGAATAACAATAACTAGGAATCCTTAAAGATTCAAATACAACGAAACGAATACTTCCCGAGGCAAGAGTTTGAGTAAAACTTTCTACATCCGAAAGATCACAAATAACGAGAACGGTTTGCAAATGGTTTAAAATGTCCTCGGGAGTTTTAATAGAAAACAATTTAGGATTATCAAATCCTTCTCTTTCCAAAATCAACAGGGTCACAGCCCAAAGGTTTTGTTTTCACAAATAGAAAACCGACAACAATTCACAGGCCAGAGCCCAACATCACGTGTCCTCGACGGATATAAAAAACAACAAAACATAATCGCGCACGCGCATCGCCTAGGACCGGGACGAAGCCACGAAGGACCCTCCCGAGCTGGCTAGCGAAACAAATCACACACACGCATCGCCTAGGACCGAGACGAAGCCACAATTCCCACTCGAGGCCTCTAAGGACCCTCCCGAGCTGGCTAGCGAAACAAGTCACATACAAATCACAACCATAAGTTATCCCGGCATCGGGCTAACAAGCCACGAACCTCAGAGTCCCCGCAAGACATACCCGATGATAACCCCACTAGGTATCCCGGCATCGGGCTAACAAGCCACGAACCTCGGAGTCCCCGCAAGACATACCCGGATTGGATAACCCTACGGTCTCGCCCGACCCATACTAGCAAGTATGGATCTCGGAGATTCAACAATCCTACCCGGAGGCACATCACGTATAACAAGCACACAACAATAATTGATTATGAAACGAAACAACATTAAGCATCGCAACCTCCTTTCAAAGGAGTAACAACTAACATCACATCATGTCAAAACCGCAATACACTGAAATGAAGCCATATACGTACACACGCATTATCAAACACCACATCAACTCCAAACATATCCAAAGGATACACGTAGTCACTTACAACCCACATACTTACAAAACACACACGTTTTGAAAGAGAGCCTTTAACAAGGCTAATAGAATCTTTTGAAAATAATTTTCAAACGACCAAACAAACACATTTAGACGATCACCAATTATCATATCCACAAAACAAGAATTATATGGACAAGGTACTTGCCTCAAAATCGGCACGCAAGTATCCCGACGAACACGGCTCAACCGGAAAGCTTCGAAATGCCCGATGCTTTCAAAAAGGAAAACGACAACGAACGGAAGGGTTCAACTTGGTTTCTTCGCAAGAAACTCGACCCTAACAACATATAATTAATAAATCAATGATCATACGAGGAGGATTAATCGTAGTGTAACACCCCCAATTCCAAACCGGGAATATTACACGCCGCATACCCTCTCCGTGAGGATCCACCAGGCTAGACATCGAAACCACACAATAAATTACATATCGACATGATAAAATACCAAATCCGTAGACCAACTTGGTCTTTCGTCACTAACATACAAGTCAAAAATACACATTTCTATCTCGACTCATACCCATGCAAGGGTAAAATACACTCATAAATAAAAATTACGACAGCGGAAAAGACCATACACATACTCCGACTAACTGCACCCAAAACTGGCCTTCATGTGATTAGTATCATTTTCCTTCCATCATCCTTCGTGCCGATCCTGTGTTTTGCTCCCAATCCTGCATGTACCTGGATGCAAAAACAGACATCCACCCCCCGAATACTCGGGGGTTAGCAAAACTCCACTGTTTTGCTAGTACAAGTATAAAGTGAAAATACGAGCCATACAAAACACATTCCGAGAATACAACAAAAGACTTCCCGAGATATTTGATAATTAAAATAGTTCAAGTCTTGAAAGTAGAAACCAAAAACAAGAAAGCACTTTGAAAACATTTTTAAATCTCGGGAGTTTTCGAAAACATTTGCGATAGTAAAATTCTTAATTCTTCAAAAGCCTCTTAGGGTCTCCGCCCCAAAGTTCATTTTCCAAAAATGCAAAACCGATTAACAAAACACGGGGTTCACAACCCAATTCATTCCAGTCACAAAACACAGGGCCCACGACCCAACCATTTTGATCACCAACACAGGGTCCACGACCCATTCATTCACTTCAATTCACTTCCAAAAATACATTACACACAACACATTATTTTTATGCCATTTTAGCCAAACACCAAGACTCAATATATAATGTATCTCGACCCCGAGCACCAAGCATTGTGATACTCCGGACATATCACAATTATTCATCAGTACAAACATTCTGGCAATTCTCGCGACCCGGTCCGGCCCTCAAGCCACCAAGTCCCTGTGTGCCCCGTCGAGCAATCCCCAGGTGAGAATGCCCACTCGAAGTAACTCTCGCGACCCGGTCCAGCCTCTAAGCCACCAGGTCCCCGTGTGACCCCGTCGAGTCAATCCCCGAGTGAGAGTACCCGATAAAGACTTACAACTCTCATCAATTCTCATTTCCAAAACCGCAATCCTCAAGAGTCAATCACAATATATATAGTCGAGGTATTTTGCTAAAATGGCCATATTATCCAACACATACTCACGACCCAAAATTAATACTGTCCACAAAGAAACACACTTATCTCAACAACAACGAACGACACAACACAACCAATATCACACAACGCATATATCCACCGATAACCACATGAATCCACGCACAATTTATAACAAAAGGATTTAACTACAAATTACCGATGACATATTCACACCTAATGACATCATCCGAAGGTAGGAAGTTCCTATACTCAACACTAACACACATAGTCAAATAAGCACATTAAGTCTCGAACACAGGATTCGTCCTTTAAGAAAACCATAATTGTAACTATACCGATTCTTTAGAAAAATGGTTGTAAACAATTCGTTTAGCACGTATCGTCAATTTTCAACCATCATATTCACAAAACACGTAATGTATGGGCAAGATACTTGCCTCAGTAGTTGATACCGGACACTCCGACGAACGTGGCTTAACTGGAAAACCTCGAATGCCCACAACTCTCCGGCAGAAACGACGGTAACACCACCGATCGGAAAACGACGAACGGAAGGGTTCCGACTCGAGTTCTTTGCAAGGAACCTGACCCCAACATCATACCATGAATAAATTGACGATCGAACGAGGAAGAATAATCGTAGAACGCCCGAATCCCCTTTGTGACATTTTATCGAACACTTTCAAGGTGTCGATTAGAAACTCAATAAAACGACGAATCCTCGGCAATCCAACCATGGAAAAACAAGGAGTTCGATATAAAACAACTTAATAATCATTAATCCAACACTATTCTAAGTTATAACGAATCAAACGGACGAAATCAACAAAATCCCCAATTTTTTCTAAAACTAGGATTTTAGGAAAACTAACCTTGATTCGCTGGATTGAAGGATGTTATGTGGTGATTATTAGATGATATGAGCTCCCAAACTTCGTGGATTTAGTGCATAACAACATGCCTTCATGATCTCCAAGGATCCAGCCACGGAAGAGAAGGAGAGAAATGGGAAAAATGACTGAAACTGGACTGCTCGGTCATATTTATACTGGTGCAACCTAACATGCGCTAGACTGCCGAGCTAGCGTGCGCTAGCGGGCGGTCATGGTCGAGAATGTTCGGCCGGCCCCTGCCATCATGCGCTGAACACGTGCGCTGTCGGCCCGGGCCACAATCCAGAGACTTCCAGGCTCGGCCAGGTAGCGTGCGTAGCCTTCCGGCCATAGCGTGCGCTACCTGCCGGCCGTAGCGTGCGCAGTGTCCGACACTAGCGTGCGCTACCTGCCGATCCTCCCGAGTCCAGAAACTTTCTGACCCTACTGCCTCGGCCGACTTGCGCGCGCAACCAACCGGCCGTAGCGTGCGCTGCCTCCCGGCCGTAGCGTGCGCTACCTTCCGGCCATAGCGTGCGCTACGCCGGTTCCTTCCGCACCCGCCCGGCCAGTGCCTGCACCAGTCCGGACAGTACCTCCACTCATCCGGCCAGTGCCCGCAACCATCCGGCCAGTGCCCGACCACCATGATTCGACGACTCGATTTTCCGAAATTGCACGGAACGAACACGACAAAACACTCGGGGACAACATCATCGATCCGAAATGAAAACAACGGATAACCAATCATCACCTATGGTCTTAAACGCCAAAATCAGTTGTCGAGAAAATAATACCGGGACTTGGCAACCGGGAAATATCCGGAAAAAAATCTAAAATAACCGGAACGAAAATCGTGGGTATTACAATCTGTTGTGTCGAGAATTATACGCCTCGACCGACGATCGCCTCAGAGACCGGGCGACCTAGCCTTAGCCCGGAAGCCAAGGCAGAACTGCCGACCAGAGACCAGGCGACCTAGCGTAGCCGAGTAGCCAAGATAGATCAGCCGACCGAAGGTCCCAGGACGAGTCCCGGTGCCGAGCAATCGACATCTAAGACGATCGTCTCTCGGTACTTGGCGATCGACTCCTGGTGGCCGATTAACAGACGATCATCTCTCGGCACTTGTCGACCGACCCCTGGTGACCGACCGATGCCGACCCCTGGTGACCGACCGATGCCAACCTCTTCATGCCGCTCGGAGCCGACGATCATCCAGTCGGCAGTGGCCGAAGCTCAGGACAGAACCCACGTGCAGTGCCGAGACAAGATCCGCATTTCACGGATCATTGACCACAGCCTGTCAACATCTTTCCACCAGCCGACAGGCCCGCCGAAAGGTGTCAGTAGGACCGCCCGTGACAGCAACTCCGGACGCGTGCTAGTTCCTCATTGGACTGCACAGCTGGCTGCCGGCAGCAGCCTTGGACTTTAGGCAGACAGCCCATGAAACTTAAAGACGATCGCCCCATTATTATATTGGACGAAAGGCGATCGCCCGCCAGGAAACAGGGCATCTCAGCCTCTATAAAAAGAAGGCTGCCTGAACTTGGAAGTCTCTCGGTCATTCTCGCTATTTTACGCACAATACAGAAGCTCCACTCACAACTTGGCTTTCTCAACTCTTGGCAACAGCTATCTCTCGATTCCTTCTTCTCTCTCAGCATCTCCTACATGGAAGACGATCGGCAGAGATCAAGAACACCAAGGCTTCGCTCAATAGTTAGATAAATAGGATCTTTTACACTCATTGTATTTAGATTCTTACATTAATACTTGTATCCACGAATATTCGTATTAATAACATCTCGCGAGAGCATTCAAGCCCAGGCCTAACAAACCCGGCAAATCTTGTGTTATTCACACCCCCTCGAAAGTGCTCCCGCAACCTTGTTTGTTGTCCGTCCATTCCAGCAGTATTTCATCTTCGGATAAATATTTCGGGCAAAAACAATTGGCGCTAGAGGAAGGGCATCTAACCCTCATTTTTATTCCTACCGTCTCGAACAACACTCACTGTTCTCCAGGACATATACCTGAAGAAACACTCACTGTTCCCTAGAGAAAACTTTCAGAATCATGACTTCTACCTCTTCGCCGAAGTAAGACGCTAGCCGGCCTGCCAGACGCCTCGTTCCGTCTCAGTTCGAGCCACAGCCGATGGCGGAGGGTAGCCACCGCGGTCCGAGACGCTCGATCCTGCCCCTGAGGGACGGACCAAGTCTCTCGCTCGATCAGTTCCAAACAGCAAGACAGATCGAGGAGGCCATGGCCATCCTACAGGAGCAACGGAGTGCTCTCGACGTGCCTCCCGCTATCACCCCCTCGGCCATCCGCCGGATGACCAAACGGAAGTACAAGGTGTTGCTGACCGAGCGATCGCCAGGAGGCTCCCATTGGCAGGGAGAGGCGCTCGCCAGCCGGGGCACCTCTGTTTTCGATCGCCTAGGCAGCGACCCATCTTGGCGACCGGGACAGTCCGGCCCCAGCCACGAGACGACGGAGCTCGAGTCCGTCACCAGGAGTTCGGCGTATCCGGCAGCCAGAAGGCTGACCAGCCATCTGGCTCCCCCTCGCCAAGTAGCCGAGGTCGGCAACAGCAGAGTCAGGAGATCGGTACATGATCGCCTCGGCTCCCGCTTCAAAAGCCGATCCACGAGCGACCATGCTACAGCGATGGCCGCGATGCAACGCCAGCTCGACGACATGAAGGTGCTCATGGAATCCGGGGCAGGCGCCAAGAACAAGATCGCCGAGCTGAGCGAGTCGCTCGCGGTCCACATCGAGCTCGCCCCCGTGCAGCTTAAGATCGCCCCTCCGCAAATACCATTGTACGAGGGGCGATCAGACCCCAAAACACACCTGAGCAAGTTCAACATCTACATGACCGGGTGTGGGGCATCTGACGCAACCAGGTGCCGAATGTTCCCTCTGACGCTGGACGACCTTGCCCACAGGTGGTACGCCTCATTGCCGCCTCGGTCCATCGGCTCCTTCGATCAACTGGCGAACTACTTCATAGCGTACTTCGCCACCAGGGTCGCTCGGCCAGAAGGTCCCCATCGCATGATGCGAATCAAACTAGGGGAAGAAGAGTCCGACTCGGACTACATCGACCGGGTAGACGAGATCATCCTCAACGGCAAGCCCGTAAGCGATGAGATCGCCCTATACTCGGTCTTGGGAGGATTCCATGGTCTTTCTCCTATGTTCAGGCATCTTACGAAGGACCAACCCTCGACCTACGCGATCTTCCGAGCTAAGGCCGCAGACTTTCTGGCCAGGCAAAGGTTTCTTCTTAGCCTATGAGCAGCGCGATCGGCGCCCGAACGACGATCACCAGTCTTCCAGCCCGATCGCCATTCTCAAGCTACATCACCAAAACCGGAGGACTCGTTCGCCATCTACAGTTCACCATCTAACATGATGGACTAAGGCACGAGATCGCCTCCACCGCACAACGTACGCCGTCGAAGGTCGGCATCCACATGACGATCCGAGGTGGAAGAGTGCAGCCATGGTCCTGGTAGTCGATGGAACCGGCTGCTTCAGCCATGCAAGGTCCCTTTGGGATAAAATCGCCCGCCCTTCGTTTAAATACGAGGCCGGCGTAGTCTGAGGGCCCTCCAAAACTAATCAGTGGACACGATCGCCCGCCCTCAAAGGTTCATCATCTAACATGGTGAACCCAGACAATGCGACGTGCCACTACCCCCGTCTCAACGTACACCGTCGAGGTTCGCCATCTTCATGGTGGGCCGAGGTGGGAGCAGAGCTAACAAGCCGCGGAAATGGAGTTTGATTAATCCGACGATGCCCCGCGCAAGGACTCTTCTAGACCAAGACCGCACGCCCTTCGTTTAAATACGAGGCGAGGCGCAGCCTAATAGAGGACCCTCACAATAAAATGAGTCACGAGACAGTCAATGTTGTTCGCGCACAATACACGGTGATGGAGTCGATCCATCGAACTCCGCGACTGTGCACGATTCCTCAAACGACGAAACCATCAAGTTTCTAAGGGGGATCGGCCAATGTTGTTTTTTGCAGGTACAAGACCGAAAGATAGCTAGCCAATCGACCAGATCGCCCAAGTCCGAATCCAAAGTCAGCTCAACGGATCGCCCGTCCTCATCCTACACGATCGCCAGCAAGAACCACCTCGCCCCATGTCTTCAACATCGGTGCAAGCTGGGGGGCAATTATTGTGTCGAGAATTATACGCCTCGACCGGCGATCGCCTCAGAGACCGGGCGACCTAGCCTTAGCCCGGCAGCCAAGGCAGAACTGCCGACCATAGACCAGGCGACCTAGCCGTAGCCGAGCAGCCAAGATAGATCGGCCGACCGAAGGTCCCAGGACGAGTCCCGGTGCCGAGCGATCGACATCTAAGACGGTCGTCTCTCGGTACTTGGCGATCGACTCCTGGTGGCCGATTAACAGACGATCATCTCTCGACACTTGTCGACCGACCCCTGGTGATCGACCGATGCCGACCCCTGGTGACCGACCGATGCCGACCTCTTCATGCCGCTCGGAGCCGACGATCATCCAGTCGGCAGTGGCCGAAGCTCAGGACAGAACCCACGTGCAGTGCCGAGACAAGATCCGCATTTCACGGATCATTGACCACATCCTGTCAGCATCTTTCCACCAGCCGACAGGCCCGCCGAAAGGTGTCAGTAGGACCGCCCGTGACAGCAACTCCGGACGCGTGCTGGTTCCTCATTGGACCGCACAGCTGGCTGCCGGCAGTAGCTTTGGACTTTAGGCAGACAGCCCATGTGACTTAAAGACGATCGCCCCATTATTATATTGGACGAAAGGCGATCGCCCGCCAGGAAACAGGGCATCTCAGCCCCTATAAATAGAAGGCTGCCTGCACTTGGAAGTCTCTCGGTCATTCTCGCTATTTCACGCACAATACAGAAGCTCCACTCACAACTTGGCTTTCTCAACTCTTGGCAACAGCTATCTCTCGGTTCCTTCTTCTCTCTCAGCATCTCCTACACGGAAGACGATCGGCAGAGAGCAAGAACACCAAGGCTTCGCTCAAGAGTTAGATAAATAGGATCTTTTACACTCATTGTATTTAGATTCTTACATTAATACTTGTATCCACGAATATTCGTATTAATAACATCTCGCGAGAGCATTCAAGCCCGGGCCTAACAAACCCGGCAAATCTTGTGTTATTCACACCCCCTCGGAACTGCTCCCGCAACCTTGTTTGTTGTCCGTCCATTCCAGCAGTATTTCATCTTCAGATAAATATTTCGGGCAACAACAATTGGCGCTAGAGGAAGGGCATCTAACCCTCATTTTTATTCCTACCGTTTCGAAGAACACTCACTGTTCTCCGGGACATATACCTGAAGAAACAATCACTGTTCCTCAGAGAAAGCTTTCATAATCATGACTTCTACCTCTTCGCCGAAGAAATCCGCTAGCCGCCTGCCAGACGCCTCGTTCCGTCTCAGTTCGAGCCACAGCCGATGGCGGAGGGTAGCCGCCGCGGTCCGAGATGCTCGATCCCGCCCCTGAGGGACGGCCCAAGTCTCTCGCTTGATCAGTTCCAAACAGCGGGACAGATCGAGGAGGCCATGGCCATGCTACAGGAGCGACGGAGTGCTCTCAACGCGCCTCCCGCTATCACCCCCTCGGCCATCCGCCGGATGACCAAACGGAAGTACAAGGCGTTGCTGACCGAGCGATCGCCAGGAGGCTCCCGTTCGCAGGGAGAGGCGCTCGCCAGCCGGGGCACCTCTATTTTCGATTGCCTAGGCAGCGACCCATCTTGGCGACAGGGACAGTCCGGCCCCAGCCACGAGACGACGGAGCTCGAGTCCATCACCAGGAGTTCGGCGTATCCGGCAGCCATAAGGCCGACAAGCCATATGGCTCCCCCTCGCCAAGTAGCCGAGGTCGGCAATAGCGGAGTCAGGAGATTGGTACACGATCGCCTCGGCTCCCGCTTCAAAAGCCGATCCACGAGCGACCATGCTACAGCGATGGCCGCGATGCAACGCCAGCTCGACGACATGAAGGTGCTCATGGAATCCGGGGCAGGCGCCAAGAACAAGATCACCGAGCCGAGCGAGTCGCTCGCGGTCCACATCGAGCTCGCCCCCGTGCAGCGTAAGATCGCCCCTCCGCAAACACCATTGTACGAGGGGCGATCAGACCCCGAAACACACCTGAGCAAGTTCAACATCTACATGACCGGGTGTGGGGAATCTGAAGCAACCAGGTGCCGAATGTTCCCTCTGACGCTGGACGACCTTGCCCACAGGTGGTACGCCTCATTGCCGCCTCGGTCCATCGGCTCCTTCGATCAACTGGTGAACTACTTCATAGCGTACTTCGCCACCAGGGTCGCTCGGCCAGAAGGTCCCCATCGCATGATGCAAATCAAACAAGGGGAAGAAGAGTCTGACTCGGACTACATCGACCGGGTAGACGAGATCATCCTCAACGGCGAGCCCGTAAGCGATGGGATCGCCCTATACTCGGTCTTGGGAGGATTCCATGGTCTTTCGCCTATGTTCAGGCATCTTACGAAGGACCAAACCTCGACCTCCACGATCTTCCGAGCTAAGGCCGTAGACTTTCTGGCCAGGCAAAGGTTTCTTCTTAGCATATGAGCAGCGCGATCGGCGCCCAAACGATGATCACCAGTCTTCCAGCCCGATCGCCATTCTCAAGCTACATCACCAAAACCGGAGGACTCGTTCGCCATCTACAGTTCACCATCTAACTGTGATACCCGTACTTTTTGTAAATCTTCTACTCTTGTGCTTTGTAATTTTTACACTCATGTAAGTGTTTAGTAAGCTTATATTAATCTTGGAACTCTTGTCAATTGGATTTACACCCCTTTTCTTGTTTGGATCGTCGCTGTTTTCGGATCCTTGATGCGATTATACTACCTTCGTGTAATGGGTAGCGCACGCTACGCACACCTTGTAGCGCATGCTAATTTAGTGAGGGTAGCGCACGCTATCCGTTATAATTAGCGCACGCTACTAATGTATTGGAGGCAGACAGTCCAGTAGCTACTGGACTGGAAAGGGGAATTCCTAGCGTACGCTAGGTGTGACTGGTAGCGTACGCTAGATTTTGGTGGTAGCGCACGCTACGTTACTAGAGTAACGTGCGCTAAAGAGAGCAAAGCTGGGGACAGTAGGTTCTGGACTGGACACTGACTACCAGGTGGCGCACGCTATTAGAAATAATTAGCGCACGCTAATTGAAGTCACTAGTGCACGCTATGACCAGGTGTTAGCGTACGCTAATGGAGCTGGCAGAGGCTACTGGATTGCCTGGTGAGTCCGATAGCGCGCGCTATTTTTCATGGCTAGCGCACGCTAGTTCCTATTTAGTATAAATAGGACATCTCCGTTCCCAAATCGTCATTTCTTCCTTCCTTCACCTCCTTGGACGATTTTAGGCGATTCCGGGCGATTTTTGAGGAGTTCTTCGAGCTGCAATTATCTAGCAACATCTTTGAGTTTCTAGTTCGGATTTATCAATGTTAATCCTCTCCACCGCTCCAAATCAAGGTAAACTTCTCACAACCCTAGATTTTCGGGATTTGGGGATTTTCCATCCGATTTCTTCGATCCAACTTGTTGTTATGTTAGAATATATCGATTGCGAGGTATCTACCTTGGATACATGTTTTCCTACGGATTTATTGGCATATTTCCGGAGTTCTTGAGTGTTTGGGATATTTGACTTGCGATTCACTATCCAAGAGAATTATTCCCGGAACACATGTATTGGGGTAGTAACTTCGGGTGATTCCAACTTATTTTCATACCGATGGGGTTTTGATAATTGAATTACGAACTTGTCTAGGTTCGGAGTTGTCCAATCCTTCAATCTTGATACCTTGTCGTTCGTACATTTTTCCTCTCGATTCCAGGTAACTGATTCTTGTGAAAGTTATGTTCTTAAATGTGAAAAGTAATGCATGTGATTGTGAGAGTTGCTTTCGTTCACTCCGAGAGGACCCGACGGGGTGGAGGAGGGTTCCGCTTATGTCAGTTCCGTGAACATTTGGGTTAGCCACTCCGAGATGATCCGACGGGGTCGAGGAGGGATTCACGCATTGTCGAGTCCACGGTTAATCAAGAGATATCATCATTTCTAAATATGTTTGGATAATTACATTTTCTGGAAAATCATTATCATAGCTTTGAATTGGTGTATATACTTTTATGTATAAGACTTGACATTTCACTTGTAATACTTGCCCTAACCCCTCTCGTTTGGGGAAAATTACTTTTGTGTTTTTTCAGGTCCTAAGGAACCATACGAGCGAGCACCGGGACGATACGATGAGGACGGCGAGGCGTGATACTGTGGCTAGTGGTGTTCCATTTTGTTTGGTCGTTGTTCTCTTTGGTCCATTTTATCCATGTAATAATAAATGGTACTCGAGTACTTTTGGAAAGTCCTTTTCCATTGTCGTACAACTTCTTGTATTTCTTCATGGTATTGTTTGTCCGTGGTTGAACTTCCTTGCTTGTATCGAATTTATTGATTCCCAAGTGGATTTTGTCAAATTTTGATACGTTGTGAGTGAGATGAGCCTAGTAGGTCCCAGGTCGGGATTTACGGCACTGTGATATTCTCCGAATATCTCGGGGGGTGTTACAGAATTTGGTATCAGAGCTTAGGTTTATGGATACCTAGGCTGTCGGATTGTTGGGTCTAAATGTACTATTCCAAGAACACAGTATCATCGCGTTGCCATCATCTCGTACGACCGGTACTCATAAGTTCCCTATCTTATTTACCCTCCTTATTCACTCACTATCATTCGATTATGGGACATGAGAAGTCCATATTCTAGATGGCATTGCTTCGAGCTATTCTTATGATTTTACTTACATTTTTTCTTTAGAATGTCAACTGGTAGAGGACGTGGACGCGGCCGAGGGCGTGGCACAGCCGGTGGAACGGCCATGTCCCTCAGCTCGGTAGAAGGCTCAGCTACGCCTAGCTTGTCGGACTCTATTCAACCTACCACCGGTAGTCATCAGGAGCCGTCAGCCAGTCTGGGAACTTCTACAGGGAGCCAACCGGATGTGGGTGTTGCCGCCATACTGCAGCAGGTGGCGAACCAAATGGCTCTTTTAACCCAGGCGGTACAGCTTAACCAACCACCTCCTATTACTGATACTGGGGCTGAGAAGTGGTTACAAGATGTTATTCGTATGCGCCCTCCCCAATTTATTGGTGCAAATGATCCGATCGGCTGGGAAGATTGGATTAATGAGATGAATAAAGTTTTCATGGCCGTGAACTGTCCAGAGGCACGTAAGGTGCCAGTTGCCCAGTACTTCCTATCAAGGGATGCGGCTAGCTGGTGGCAAGCTATTGCACCTCAGGATCGTGAGGTTTCATGGGACGAGTTTAACGAATTGATGGAGGCCGAGTTCTGCCCGTGGCCTGTTCAGGAGGCCAGGATTCGAGCCTTTTACGAAGCTAAACCCCAGGATGTCCCTGTATCTCAAGCAATCATTGAATACAACCGTCAACTCAACCATGTGAAAAATCAAGTGAGGGAAGAGAGAGATAGAATTCGTCACTTTAACATGCGAATGAAGCCAAAAGTCCGGCACTATATGTCGGGCTTCGCTTGCACCACATTGAAGGAGTATCAAGATAGGGCACTAGCCTATGATATGTCCTTCACTACTACCGAAACGACAAGTGAGAGTAAGAAGCAGAAGACCACTGGGAAGTTTTCTAGCGGTAGAGGTGGCAACCAGCGGGGATCGCAGTCGGCAAGCTATACAACCAAAGGGTCTTCCCGTGCATTGGGAGGTAAACGGAATTTCAGAGCTGGTGTTAATGTGTCCAACCGGGTTGTGACATGTTTTAATTGTGGCCAACAGGGCCATCTTAATCGTGATTGTGGTTTACCCCCATTGAAGTGTTTTAATTGCGGCCAGGAAGGCCACAGAGCCATGTACTGTACGGAAGAAGAAACTCCACTTGGAACTCAGGCATCAGCCCCTACGCCTGGAGAACCGAGTGTTAATCAGAAGTCATCTACGGGTCAGCCATCCCAGAGTTACGGTCGAGGCAGAGGCCGTGGTCAGTCCGTTAGGGGGGGAGTCCCTAGTGCTGGTTCGATGCAACCTCGTGTCTATGAGATGAGGAAAGCTGGAGATCCAGAGGCTACCGTGGCGACAGGTATCATTTCTCTTTTGTCTCATCCAGTTAGAGTGCTTTTTGATTCTGGTGCTTCTCATTCGTTCATCTCTTTGGATTGTGTGCGTCGATTGAATATTGAGGGCTTGTCTCCTTGTGAGTCCTTTGTGGTTAAGTTGCCCAGTGGTGATAGAATCGTGGGAAACAAAGAAGTTAGATATTGCCCGGTGTTAATCGCTGAGAGAGTGTGGTTTTCGAATTTGATAGTCGTAGACATTGTCGATGAAGATCTAATCCTCGGTGACGATTGGCTCGATAGACACGGTGCAGTAATGAATTATCGCACGAAGGTCATATCGATGTTAGCCAAAGACGGTACCGAACACCATTTCGCGGGGTACAAGAGGGGATGTCAGAAATTTTTGATTAGTGCCTTGAAGGTGACAAAACTTATTAGAAAGGGTTGTGTTGGGTATTGGTGTTATGCCATGAAAGTCGAAGATGGGAAAGTTGAACTTCCCTCGATTCCTGTTGTAAGTGAATTTCCGGATGTTTTCCCAGATGAATTACCGGGACTACCACCGGGGCGGGAAGTTGAATTTACAATTGATTTGGAGTCAGGAGCAACCCCGATTTCTAAGGCACCGTATCGTATGGCACCTTCAGAAATGCAAGAGTTGAAGAAACAACTGGGAGAATTGTTGTATAAAGGGTATATTAGACCCAGTGCCTCGCCATGGGGTGCACCGGTCTTGTTCGTAGGGAAGAAAGATGGTTCACTACGTTTGTGTATTGATTATCGGGAACTGAACAAAGGGACCATTAAGAATAAATACCCTTTGCCGCGTATCGATGATTTGTTTGATCAATTACAGGGAGCCGCGGTGTTCTCGAAAATTGATTTGAGGTCCGGTTACTATCAACTTCGCATTAAGGAATCTGATGTTCCTAAAACTGCTTTCCGTACGAGGTATGGACACTATGAGTTTGTGGTTATGCCTTTTGGGTTAACCAACGCACCGGCGATATTTATGCAATTGATGAATAAAGTGTTTATTGAGCATCTTGATAATTGTGTAGTCGTTTTTATCGACGATATTTTGGTCTACTCTCGAGATGAAGAGGAACACGCTCGGCATTTGCGATTGGTGTTGGAGATTTTGAGGACTCAGCACCTCTATGCAAAGTTTTCTAAGTGTGAATTAAGGTCAAGGAAGTCATGTTTCTCGGACATGTGATTTCAGCGGAAGGGGTTCGGGTAGATCCCCATAAAATTGAGGCAGTGTTAGATTGGGCTCCACCCAGGAACGTGAAGGAGGTTCGTAGCTTTTTGGGTCTGGCCGGATACTACCGCAGGTTCGTCGAGGGGTTCTCCAAACTTGCTCGACCACTTACTCAATTACTCCATAAGTCCGAAAGGTTCGAATGGAATGAAGAGAGACAACGGAGTTTCGAAGAGCTAAAAAGGCGTCTGACTACCGCGCCGGTTTTAGCCCTACCTCAGGGAGTCGGTGGGTATTCGGTTTATTGTGATGCATCAGGACAAGGACTTGGGTGCGTACTCTTGCAGCATGATAAGACGATTGCCTATGCTTCACGACAACTTAACCCGTATGAGCTGAATTATCCTACCAATGATTTGGAATTAGCTGCTGTAGTGTTTGCACTGAAGATCTGGCGTCACTATTTGTACGGTTCTTCATGTCGAATTTATACCGACCACAAGAGCCTAAAGTATATTTTTAGCCAGAAAGAGCTGAATATGAGACAACGACGTTGGTTAGAGCTGATAAAGGATTATGATCTGGAAATCCTTTACCATCCAGGAAAGGCTAACGTTGTAGCTGATGCGTTGAGCCGGAAGTCGATATCTCTTCATATGCTTGAGGCCCTTACGCCTCAAGTTAAGATCAGACGGGAGTTAATTGAGCAGGGAGTCAAGTACGGATCCAACGGGTTCAGGGTCAGATGTGTACTCTTGAGGCTATTCCGTCCTTGATCGACGACGTCGGGGAAAAACAGGAGAATGACCCAATGCTTGTCCAACTGAAGGCGGACGTGGAAAAAGGGAAAGCCCCTGGTTTTATGATCCACGAGGATGGCATTTTGAAATTTCGAGGTAGGATTTGTGTTCCGAATGACTCAGAGCTGAGACAGAGAATACTCCGAGAAGCCCATGCTACACCTTACTCGATCCATCCTGGGACGAGTAAGATGTACAAGGATCTTAAAAGGAGTTTTTGGTGGAATAATATGAAGAGAGATGTCACCGAGTTTATGTCAAGGTGTTTGACATGTCAACAAGTCAAAATTGAGCATCAACGGGGCCGGGCTGTTGAAACCTCTCCCTATTCCCGAATGGAAATGGGATGATATTACCATGGATTTCATCACCGGGATGCCGAGGACTAAGTCGGGGATGAATATGATTTGGGTTGTTGTTGACCGGTTAACTAAGTCGGCACATTTTCTTGGCATTAAGGACACGTGGGGACCGGAGCGATTGTCCCGGATTTTTATATCGGAGATTGTGAGATTTCACGGTACGCCAAAGTCTATTGTTTCCGATCGTGATGGCCGTTTCGTGTCGCATTTTTGGAAGGCGGTCCATCAAGCCTTGGGCACCGAATTGAGGTTGAGTACTTCCTTCCACCCACAGTCTGACGGTCAGACTGAGCGGACGATCCAGACATTGGAAGATATGCTGAGGGCGTGTGCCCTGGATTGGAGTACCGATTGGGAAATACACCTACCTTTGATCAAGTTCACTTACAATAATAGCTGGAACGCATCAATCAAGATGGCACCTTTTGAGGCATTGTATGGTAGGCGCTGTAGATCTCCACTTTGTTAGGATGAAGCTTCGGATTTAGTCCGGACAGAACCCGATATGTTGATGGAAACCAAAGAGAAGATTTCCATCATCCGAGACCGACTGTTAACCGCTCAGAGTCGACAAAAATCCTATGCCGACAATCGTCGTCGGCCCTTGGAATTTGATGTGGGTGATCATGTCCTACTCAAAGTATCACCGATCAGAGGAGTCTTCAGGTTCGGGAAAAGGGGCAAACTTATTCCGAGATATATTGGACCATTTGAGATTCTCGGCACTGGGAACTGGCCTATCGATTGGCTTTACCTCCAGCCCTTAGCCATGTTCACAGTGTGTTCCATGTTTCCCAACTGAGGAGGTATGTCCCTGACCCGAGTCATATCATTGATTACGGGGACATCGAGATCGCAGAGGATGTCACATTTGAAGAGAAGCCAGTGAAAGTACTAGAGCATCGAGTAAAACAACTCCGGCACAAAACCATACCGTTGGTTAAAGTTCAGTGGTCACGACACGGAGTTGAGGAAGCAACGTGGGAAACCGAGGAAAGCATGCGCACTAGATACCCAGAATTATTCATTTCTTAATTTTCGGGACGAAACTTCATTTTAGAGGGGGGGGGATGTGATACCTGTACTTTTTGTAAATCTTCTACTCTTGTGCTTTGTAATTTTTACACTCATGTAAGTGTTTAGTAAGCTTATATTAATCTTGAAACTCTTGTCAATTGGATTTACACCCCTTTTCTTGTTCGGATCGTCGCTGTTTTCGGATCCTTGATGCGATTATACTACCTTCGTGTAATGGGTAGCGCACGCTATGCACACCTTGTAGCGCACGCTAATTTAGTGAGGGTAGCGCACGCTATCCGTTATAATTAGCGCACGCTACTAATGTATTGAGGCGCAGTCCGGTAGCTACCGGATCGAAAAGGGAATTCTAGCGTCGCTAGGTGTGACCGTAGCGTACGCTAGATTTTGGTGGTAGCGCACGCTACGTTACTAGAGTAACGTGCGCTAAAGAGAGCAAAGTCGGGGATGAGGTTACGGATCGACACTGACTACCAGGTGGCGCACGCTATTAGAAATAATTAGCGCACGCTAATTGAAGTCACTAGCGCACGCTATGAGCAGGTGTTAGCGTATGCTAACGGAGCTGGCAGAGGCTACTGGATTGCCTGGTGAGTCCGATAGCGCGCGCTATTTTTCATGGCTAGCGCACGCTAGTTCCTATTTAGTATAAATATGACATCTCCGTTCCCAAATCGTGATTTCTTCCTTCCTTCACCTCCTTGGACGATTTCAGGCGATTCCGGGCGATTTGTGAGGAGTTCTTCGAGCTGCAATTATCTAGCAACATCTTTGAGTTTCTAGTTCGGATTTATCAATGTTAATCCTCTCCACCGCTCCAAATCAAGGTAAACTTCTCACAACCCTAGATTTTCGGGATTTGGGGATTTTCCATCCGATTTCTTCGATCCAACTTGTTGTTATGTTAGAATATATCGATTGCGAGGTATCTACCTTGGATACATGTTTTCCTATGGATTTATTGGCATATTTCCGGAGTTCTTGAGTGTTTGGGATATTTGACTTGCGATTCACTATCCAAGAGAATTATTCCCGGAACACATGTATTGGGGTAGTAACTTCGGGTGATTCCAACTTATTTTCATACCGATGGGGTTTTGATAATTGAATTACGAACTTGTCTAGGTTCGGAGTTGTCGAATCCTTCAATCTTGATACCTTGTCGTTCGTACATTTTTCCACTCGATTCCAGGCAAGTGATTCTTGTGAAAGTTATGTTCTTAAATGTGAAAAGTAATGCATGTGATTGTGAGAGTTGCTTTCGTTCACTCTGAGAGGACCCGACGGGGTCGAGTAGGGTTCTGCTTATGTTAGTTCCGTGAACATTTGGGTTAGCCACTCCGAGATGATCCGACGGGGTCGAGAAGGGATTCGCGCATTGTCGAGTCCACGGTTAATCAAGAGATATCATCATTTCTAAATATGTTTGGATAATTGCATTTTCCGGAAAATCATTATCATAGCTTTGAATTGGTGTATATACTTTTATGTATAAGACTTGACATTTCACTTGTAATACTTGCCCTAACCCCTCTCGTTTGGGGAAAATTACTTTTGTGTTTTTTCAGGTCCTAAGGAACCATACGAGCGAGCACCGGGACGATACGATGAGGACGGAGAGGCATGATACTGTGGCTAGTGGTGTTCCATTTTGTTTGGTCGTTGTTCTCTTAGATCCATTTTATCCATGTAATAATAAATGGTACTCGAGTACTTTAGGAAAGTCCTTTTCCATTGTCGTACAACTTCTTGTATTTCTTCATGGTATTGTTTGTCCGTGGTTGAACTTCCTTGCTTGTATCGAATTTATTGATTCCCAAGTGGATTTTGTCAAATTTTGATACGTTGTGAGTGAGATGAGCCTAGTAGGTCCCAGGTCGGGATTTACGGCACTGTGATATTCTCCGAATATCTCGGGGGGTGTTACAGAATTTGGTATCAGAGCTTAGGTTTATGGATACCTAGGCTGTCGGATTGTTGGGTCTAAATGTACTATTCCAAGAACACAGTATCATCGCGTTGCCGTCATCTCATACGACCGGTACTCGTAAGTTCCCTATCTTATTTACCCTCCTTATTCACTCACTATCATTCGATTATGGGACATGAGAAGTCCATATTCTAGATGGCATTGCTTCGAGCTATTCTTATGATTTTACTTACATTTTTTCTTTAGAATGTCAACTGGTAGAGGACGTGGACGCGGCCGTGGTCGTGGCCGAGGGCGTGGCGCATCCGGTGGAGCGGCCATGTCCCTCAGCTCGGTAGAAGGCTCAGCTACGCCTAGCTTGTCGGACTCTATTCAACCTACCACCGGTAGTCATCAGGAGCCGTCAGCCAGTCTGGGAACTTCTACAGGGAGCCAACCGGATGTGGGTGTTGCCGCCATACTGCAGCAGGTGGCGAACCAAATGGCTCTTTTAACCCGTGCGACATACCTTAACCAACCACCTCCTATTACCGTCATCTGGGCTGAGAAGTGGTTACAAGATGTTATTCGTATGCGCCCTCCCCAATTTATTGGTGCAAATGATCCGATCGGCTGGGAAGATTGGATTAATGAGATGAATAAAGTTTTCATGGCCGTGAACTGTCCAGAGGCACGTAAGGTGCCAGTTGCCCAGTACTTCCTATCAAGGGATGCGGCTAGCTGGTGGCAAGCTATTGCACCTCAGGATCGTGAGGTTTCATGGGACGAGTATAACGAATTGATGGAGGCCGAGTTCTGCCCGTGGCCTGTTCAGGAGGCCAGGATTCGAGCCTTTTACGAAGCTAAACCCCAGGATGTCCCTGTATCTCAAGCAATCATTGAATACAACCGTCAACTCAACCATGTGAAAAATCAAGTGAGGGAAGAGAGAGATAGAATTCGTCACTTTAACATGCGAATGAAGCCAAAAGTCCGGCACTATATGTCGGGCTTCGCTTGCACCACATTGAAGGAGTATCAAGATAGGGCACTAGCCTATGATATGTCCTTCACTACTACCGAAACGACAAGTGAGAGTAAGAAGCAGAAGACTACTGGGAAGTTTTCTAGCGGTAGAGGTGGCAACCAGCGGGGATCGCAGTCGGCAAGCTATACAACCAAAGGGTCTTCCCGTGCATCGGGAGGTAAACGGAATTTCAGAGCTGGTGTTAATGTGTCCAACCGGGTTGTGACATGTTTTAATTGTGGCCAACAGGGCCATCTTAATCGTGATTGTGGTTTACCCCCATTGAAGTGTTTTAATTGCGGCCAGGAAGGCCACAGAGCCATGTACTGTACGGAAGAAGAAACTCCACTTGGAACTCAGGCATAAGCCCCTACGCCTGGAGAACTGAGTGTTAATCAGAAGTCATCTACGGGTCAGCCATTCCAGAGTTACGGTCGAGGCAGAGGCCGTGGTCAGTCCGTTAGGGGAGGAGTCCCTAGTGCTGGTTCGATGCAACCTCGTGTCTATGAGATGAGGAAAGCTGGAGATCCAGAGGCTACCGTGGCGACACGTATCATTTCTCTTTTGTCTCATCCAGTTAGAGTGCTTTTTTATTCTGGTACTTCTCATTCGTTCATCTCTTTGGATTGTGTGCGTCGATTGAATATTGAGGGCTTGTCTCCTTGTGAGTCCTTTGTGGTTAAGTTGCCCAGTGGTGATAGAATCGTGGGAAACAAAGAAGTTAGATATTGCCCGGTGTTAATCGCTGAGAGAGTGTGGTTTTCGAATTTGATAGTCGTAGACATTGTCGATGAAGATCTAATCCTCGGTGACGATTGGCTCGATAGACACGGTGCAGTAATGAATTATCGCACGAAGGTCATATCGATGTTAGCCAAAGACGGTACCGAACACCATTTCGCGGGGTACAAGAGGGGATGTCAGAAATTTTTGATTAGTGCCTTGAAGGTGACAAAACTTATTAGAAAGGGTTGTGTTGGGTATTGGTGTTATGCCAAGAAATTCGAAGATGGGAAAGTTGAACTTCCCTCGATTCCTGTTGTAAGTGAATTTCCGGATGTTTTCCCAGATGAATTACCGGGACTACCATCGGGGCGGGAAGTTGAATTTACAATTGATTTGGAGTCAGGAGCAACCCCGATTTCTAAGGCACCGTATCGTATGGCACCTTCAGAAATGCAAGAGTTGAAGAAACAACTGGGAGAATTGTTGGATAAAGGGTATATTAGACCCAGTGCCTCGCCATGGGGTGCACCGGTCTTGTTCGTAAGGAAGAAAGATGGTTCACTACGTTTGTGTATTGATTATCGGGAACTGAACAAAGTGACCATTAAGAATAAATACCCTTTGCCGCGTATCGATGATTTGGTTGATCAATTGCAGGGAGCCGCGGTGTTCTCGAAAATTGATTTGAGGTCCGGTTACTATCAACTTCGCATTAAGGAATCCGATGTTCCTAAAACTGCTTTCCGTACGAGGTATGGACACTATGAGTTTGTGGTTATGCCTTTTGGGTTAACCAACGCACCGGCGATATTTATGCAATTGATGAATAAAGTATTTATTGAGCATCTTGATAATTGTGTAGTCGTTTTTATCGACGATATTTTGGTCTACTCTCGAGATGAAGAGGAACACGCTCGGCATTTGCGATTGGTGTTGGAGATTTTGAGGACTCAGCACCTCTATGCAAAGTTTTCTAAGTGTGAATTCTGGCTGAAGGAAGTCATGTTTCTCGGACATGTGATTTCAGCGGAAGGGGTTCAGGTAGATCCCCAGAAAATTGAGGCAGTGTTAGATTGGGCTCCACCCAGGAACGTGAAGGAGGTTCGTAGCTTTTTGGGTCTGGCCGGATACTACCGCAGGTTCGTCGAGGGGTTCTCCAAACTTGCTCGACCACTTACTCAATTACTCCAGAAGTCCGAAAGGTTCGAATGGAATGAAGAGAGACAACGGAGTTTCGAAGAGCTAAAAAGGCGTCTGACTACCGCGCCGGTTTTAGCCCTACCTCAGGGAGTCGGTGGGTATTCGGTTTATTGTGATGCATCAGGACAAGGACTTGGGTGCGTACTCTTGCAGCATGATAAGACGATTGCCTATGCTTCACGGCAACTTAAACCGTATGAGCTGAATTATCCTACCCATGATTTGGAATTAGCCGTAGTGTTTGCTTTGAAGATCTCAAGGCGTCACTATTTGTACGGTTCTTCATGTCGAATTTATACCGACCACAAGAGCCTAAAGTATATTTTTAGCCAGAAAGAGCTGAATATGAGACAACGACGTTGGTTAGAGCTGATAAAGGATTATGATCTGGAAATCCTTTACCATCCAGGAAAGGCTAACGTTGTAGCTGATGCATTGAGCCGGAAGTCGATATCTCTTCATATGCTTGAGGCCCTTACGCCTCAAGTTAAGATCAGACGGGAGTTAATTGAGCAGGGAGTCGAAGTACGGATCCAACGGGTTCAGGGTCAGATGTGTACTCTTGAGGCTATTCCGTCCTTGATCGACGACGTCGGGGAAAAACAGGAGAATGACCCAATGCTTGTCCAACTGAAGGCGGACGTGGAAAAAGGGAAAGCCCCTGGTTTTATGATCCACGAGGATGGCATTTTGAAATTTGGATTTATGTTCCGAATGACTCAGAGCTGAGACAGAGAATACTCCGAGAAGCCCATGCTACACCTTACTCGATCCATCCTGGGATGAGTAAGATGTACAAGGATCTTAAAAAGGAGTTTTTGGTGGAATAATATGAAGAGAGATGTCACCGAGTTTGTGTCAAGGTGTTTGACATGTCAACAAGTCAAAATTGAGCATCAACGGCCGGCCGGGCTGTTGAAACCTCTCCCTATTCCCGAATGGAAATGGGAGGATATTACCATGGATTTCATCACCGGGATGCCGAGGACTAAGTCGGGGATGAATATGATTTGGGTTTTTGTTGACCGGTTAACTAAGTCGGCACATTTTCTTGGCATTAAGGACACGTGGGGACCGGAGCGATTGTCCTGGATTTTTATATCGGAGATTGTGTGATTTCACGGTACGCCAAAGTCTATTGTTTCCGATCGTGATGGCCGTTTCGTGTCGCATTTTTGGAAGGCGGTCCATCAAGCCTTGTGCACCGAATTGAGGTTGAGTACTTCCTTCCACCCACAGTCTGACGGTCAGACTGAGCGGACGATCCAGACATTGGAAGATATGCTGAGGGCGTGTGCCCTGGATTGGAGTACCGACTGGGAAATACACCTACCTTTGATCAAGTTCACTTACAATAATAGCTGGAACGCATCAATCAAGATGGCACCTTTTGAGGCATTGTATGGTAGGCGGTGTAGATCTCCACTTTGTTGGGATGAAGCTTCGGATTTAGTCGGGACAGAACCCGATATGTTGATGGAAACCAAAGAGAAGATTTCCATCATCCGAGACCGACTGTTAACCGCTCAGAGTCGACAAAAATCCTATGCCGACAATCGTCGTCGGCCCTTGGAATTTGATGTGGGTGATCATGTCCTACTCAAAGTATCACCAATCAGAGGAGTCTTCAGGTTCGGGAAAAGGGGCAAACTTATTCCGAGATATATTGGACCATTTGAGATTCTCGACAGAATTGGGGAACTGGCCTATCGATTGGCTTTACCTCCAGCCCTTAGCCATGTTCACAGTGTGTTCCATGTTTCCCAACTGAGGAGGTATGTCCCTGACCCGAGTCATATCATTGATTACGGGGACATCGAGATCACAGAGGATGTCACATTTGAAGAGAAGCCAGTGAAAGTACTAGAGCATCGAGTAAAACAACTCCGGCACAAAACCATACCGTTGGTTAAAGTTCAGTGGTCACGACACGGAGTTGAGGAAGCGACGTGGGAAACCGAGGAAAGCATGCGCACTAGATACCCAGAATTATTCATTTCTTAAGTTTCGGGACGAAACTTCATTTTAGAGGGGGGGGATGTGATACCTGTACTTTTTGTAAATCTTCTACTCTTGTGCTTTGTAATTTTTACACTCATGTAAGTGTTTAGTAAGCTTATATTAATCTTGAAACTCTTGTCAATTGGATTTACACCCCTTTTCTTGTTCGGATCGTCGCTGTTTTCAGATCCTTGATGCGATTATACTACCTTCGTGTAATGGGTAGCGCACGCTACGCACACCTTGTAGCGCACGCTAATTTAGTGAGGGTAGCGCACGCTATCCGTTATAATTAGCGCACGCTACTAATGTATTGGAGGCAGACAGTCCAGTAGCTACTGGACTGGAAAAATGGAATTCCTAGCGTACGCTAGGTGTGACTGGTAGCGTACGCTAGATTTTGGTGGTAGCGCACGCTACATTACTAGAGTAACGTGCGCTAAAGAGAGCAAAGCTGGGGACAGTAGGTTCTGGACTGGACACTGACTACCAGGTGGCGCACGCTATTAGAAATAATTAGCGCACGCTAATTGAAGTCACTAGCGCACGCTATGAGCAGGTGTTAGCGTACGCTAACGGAGCTGGCAGAGGCCACTGGATTGCCTGGTGAGTCCGATAGCGCGCGCTATTTTTCATGGCTGGCGCACGCTAGTTCCTATTTAGTATAAATAATACATCTCCGTTCCCAAATCGTCATTTCTTCCTTCCTTCACCTCCTCGGACGATTTTAGGCGATTCCGGGCGATTTGTGAGGAGTTCTTCGAGCTGCAATTATCTAGCAACAGCTTTGAGTTTCTAGTTTGGATTTATCAACGTTAATCCTCTCCACCGCTCCAAATCAAGGTAAACTTCTCACAACCCTAGATTTTCGGGATTTGGGGATTTTCCATCCGATTTCTTCGATCCAACTTGTTGTTATGTTAGAATATATCGATTGCGAGGTATCTACCTTGGATACATGTTTTCCTACGGATTTATTGGCATATTTCCGGAGTTCTTGAGTGTTTGGGATATTTGACTTGCGATTCACTATCCAAGAGAATTATTCCCGGAACACATGTATCGGGGTAGTAACTTCGGGTGATTCCAACTTATTTTCATACCGATGGGGTTTTGATAATTGAATTACGAACTTGTCTAGGTTCGGAGTTGTCGAATCCTTCAATCTTGGTACCTTGTCGTTCCTACCTTTTTCCTCTCGATTCCAGGCAAGTGATTCTTGTGAAAGTTATGTTCTTAAATGTGAAAAGTAATGCATGTGATTGTGAGAGTTGCTTTCGTTCACTCCGAGAGGACCCGACGGGGTCGAGGAGGGTTCCGCTTATGTCGGTTCCGTGAACATTTGGGTTAGCCACTCCGAGATGATCCGACGGGGTCGAGGAGGGATTCGCGCATTGTCGAGTCCACGGTTAATCAAGAGATATCATCATTTCTAAATATGTTTGGATAATTGCATTTTCCGGAAAATCATTATCATAGCTTTGAATTGGTGTATATACTTTTATGTATAAGACTTGACATTTCACTTGTAATACTTGCCCTAACCCCTCTCGTTTGGGGAAAATTACTTTTGTGTTTTTTCAGGTCCTAAGGAACCATACGAGCGAGCACCGGGACGATACGATGAGGACGGCGAGGCGTGATACTGTGGCTAGTGGTGTTCCATTTTGTTTGGTCGTTGTTCTCTTTGGTCCATTTTATCCTTGTAATAATAAATGGTACTCGAGTACTTTAGGAAAGTCCTTTTCCATTGTCGTACAACTTCTTGTATTTCTTCATGGTACTGTTTGTCCGTGGTTGAACTTCCTTGTTTGTATCGAATTTATTGATTCCCAAGTGGATTTTGTCAAATTTTGATACTCTGTGAGTGAGATGAGCCTAGTGGGTCCCAGGTCGGGATTTACGGCACTGTGATATTCTCCGAATATCTCGGGGGGTGTTACACTAACATGATGGACTAAGGCACGAGATCGCCTCCACCGCACAACGTACACTGTCGAAGGTCGGCATCCACATGACGATCCGAGGTGGAAGAGTGCAGCCATGGTCCTGGTAGTCGATGGAACCGGCTGCTTCGGCCATGCAAGGTCCCTTTGGGCCAAGATCGTCCGCCCTTCGTTTAAATACGAGGCCGGCATAGTCTGAGGGCCCTCCAAAACTAATCAGTGGACACGATCGCCCGCCCTCAAAGGTTCATCATCTAACATGGTGAACCCAGACAATGCGACGTGCCACTACCCCCGTCTCAACGTACACCGTCGAGGTTCGCCATCTTCATGGCGGGCCGAGGTGGAAGCAGAGCTAACAATCCGCGGAAATGGAGTTGATTAATCCGACGACGCCCCGCGCAAGGACTCCTCTAGACCAAGACCGCACGCCCTTCGTTTAAATACGAGGCGAGGCGCAGCCTAATAGAGGACCCTTACAATAAAATGAGTCACGAGACAGTCAATGTCGTTCGCGCACATGACACGGTCATGGAGTCGGTCCATCGAACTCCACGATTGTGCACGATTCCTCAAACGACGAGACCATCAAGTTTCTAAGGGGGATCGGCCAATGTTGTTTTTTGCAGTTACAAGACCGAAAGATAGCTAGCCAATCGACCAGATCGCCCAAGTCCGAATCCAAAGTCAGCTCAACGGATCGCCCGTCCTCATCCTACACGATCGCCAGCAAGAACCACCTCGCCCCATGTCTTCAACATCGATGCAAGCTGGGGGGCAATTATTGTGTCGAGAATTATACGCCTCGACCGGCGATCGCCTCAGAGACCGGGCGACCTAGCCTTAGCCCGGCAGCCAAGGCAGAACTGCCGACCAGAGACGAGGCGACCTAGCCGTAGCCGAGCAGCCAAGATAGATCGGACGACCGAAGGTCCCAGGATGAGTCCCGGTGCCGAGCGATCGACATCTAAGACGATCGTCTCTCGGTACTTGGCGATCGACTCCTGGTGGCCGATTAACAGACGATCATCTCTCGATACTTGTCGACCGACCCCTGGTGATCAACCGATGCCCACCCCTGGTGACCGACCGATGCCGACCTCTTCATGCCGCTCGGAGCCGACGATCATCCAGTCGGCAGTGGCCAAAGCTCAGGACAGAACCCACGTGCAGTGCCGAGACAAGATCCGCATTTCACGGATCATTGACCACGACTTATCGAGATCTTTCCACCGGTAAGCGAGGCCCGCGAAAAGGTGTCGGTGGGATCGCCGTGTGACAGAAACTCCGGACGCATGCTGGTTCCTCATTGGACCGCACAGCTGGCTGCCGGCAGCAGCCTTGGACTTTAGGCAGACAACCCATGTGACTTAAAGACGATCACCCCATTATTATATTGGACAAAAGGCGATCGCCCGCCAGGAAACAGGGCATCTCAGCCCCTATAAGTAGAAGGCTGCCTGCACTTGGAAGTCTCTCGGTCATTCTCGCTATTTCACGCACAATACAGAAGCTCCACTCACAACTTGGATTTCTCAACTCTTGGCAACAGCTATCTCTCGGTTCCTTCTTCTCTCTCAGCATCTCCTACACGGAAGACGATCAGCAGAGAGCAAGAACACCAAGGCTTCGCTCAAGAGTTAGATAAATAGGATCTTTTACACTCATTGTATTTAGATTCTTACATTAATACTTGTATCCACGAATATTCATATTAATAACATCTCGCGAGAGCATTCAAGCCCGGGCCTAACAAACCCGGCAAATCTTGTGTTATTCACACCCCCTCGGAAGTGCTCCCGCAACTTTGTTTGTTGTCCGTCCATTCCAGCAGTATTTCATCTTCGGATAAATATTTCGGGCAACAACACAATCTACCCCCCTAAAAATAAGTTTCGTCCCGAAACTTAAAACAAAAGCAAGGCGACTCTCGACAACACACCAAAACTCCATGCAGTATAAAGCCACTACGATCCGATTCAATACGCAAGAATGCTTACGAAAAGCAACGAGCATGAATCGCTGCGGTTGATAAAACTAAGCAATACAAAAATCAAATCACGATTCCAACGCTGAAAGGTATGAAATTCCAGTAACTCAAAGATTTAGAAGATCAAATACGAAGACAATTTCCCAACACTTATGGAAATCGCCAAATGGCCCAGATGTACAATATTCATGACTACGAGATCAAACAATAATGATTGTACAACGACGAACAAATAGCAATGATCGAACAACAACGATCAGCTATGAAGTTCACACCTGAAATCAAGACATCAATAAACTTGTAGGAATCACGAGGTGTTAACTTCGAACACGGTTCACAAGAAATCGATCCGAACTTGGAAAGATCACAATGATATACACATCAATTTGGAACAATATCAGAACTCGCTCGAATGACAAAGGTGAGAAACAATACAAGGTCAGAAGCATTAACGAACACAATCACCTCAATACAGTCGAACGAAACAGAACGAGAAGAAAAAAAAATGTGGGTATTACATCATATCACCTTTAAAAGAGGTTTCGTCCCCGAAACCTAAACAACAAGAACGAAGTGCTTGAATAGCAACCTTCCCGGCCATATCCTCTTGGTCACGCATCTAATCTCCATAACCAACTGTACCGCGGTCACGGCCGCGTCCTCTGTCCCTCGGCATACTAAGCGGATTCTCACTCAATACGATTGCACCACTTCGCAAAAATAATATGCTAAAGTACCAACTCAGCACGACGTATCACATAAGGTAACTAATAATAACTCGATAAGAAAATCCACGAGGTATCCTTTTAAAGGAAATCTTTTGAAAATCTTAGGATTTGTATGCTATTCAAAATAAACTTTAAAAATACTTTTGGTACCTCGGGTTGTTTCATCAACACTTGTAAACAACATACTCTAACCGTCTCATTTGAAATCATTTGCCAGAATAATATTTCTGTGTAACCGGCGTTATCAAAATCGTCATGCCTCTACGCATCATCATCACCGTTAACAACCAACAAGTTAACCATGCAAGACCATCAAACCATTCTCACATACTCTAACATTTCCAAATCCGAGTTCAAACTTTACATCGAGTGATATTTTTCATCTTTCACTATATATTTTTGAAAAAGAAATCGTATTGGTTTTTGAAAAAAAAAATTGTGTGAAAGATTTTTAAAAATCATGTACTCGAATTATTCGAAAACACAATAGTACGTTAAAAGTCATTTCCGAAAATTCTCCCAACACTACACAAGAATCAACGACGGTAACATTTTACAAAATGTTCAAGGTACTTTAAAACAACTCTTTCAATACCGTCGAGGTTTTATTTGAGAATCCTAGGCCGGCTCGCAAATCTCAAACAATTTCCAAAGTTCATACGAAGCCGCCGAATTAATCGAAACATCAAATTAGTTTCAAAAATTGATTTCCACAACTTGCACAAACTTATGAAAGTTTTAGGAAAACATTTTCGAACACACACATACAGCAGACATAATTTATCAACTCACTGAACAAAATCAATTATCACTTAGTGCGAATGAAAGGTCACAACACACGTTCACACAAAATGGTTGTCATCACTAGACAACGCACATAGAATACAGTCTCAGACGAATGACTGTAGAAAGTTAGACCTAACGGCAAAAATGCGGTTCTACATCCTCTGTCCCAGCTAACTAACACGCGCTACAACAATTATTTAGCGTGCGCTATTCATGCTGCATTAGCGCGCGCTAGCCTCGTACTTAGCGTGCGCTAACAGCTCTAATTCAGCAAGGTGATTGCGAATATATATACGACATTATTAGAACCGATAGTTACAAATGAACAATGACAGCATACGAATCTAAATGCCATCGATTCACATGTTTACAACACTTCACGAGCAACCATCAAAGGACAACTGTCATCCAAAATCGAAATCCCGTCTATTAATAAAGAGGACTATCTTAACTTATACCAAACGACTTAGCATTCACATCACTATTTTAATTTAAAACTGCCAACACTGCCCGAACAACAAGAACATCATCACGTATTTCTCGACTAACAACCATAAAACTGATAAGTTGAAAACGAGAGTCACGTCTTGATTACATTTTGTAGACCTCACTTGAGTTTAAAAATGGTGTTTTGAAAACTTATAATACAAGATGAAAATAAAATATCGGTAGTTTGAATTCTCAAAAAAATTCAACCTTGAGGTCATCATACGAAAATCAAACTTTTTCCTCCCTTTGGAGGATGTTTTAAAACAAAAATATACGTGTCTCTCCAAAAACATGTAAAGTTTTAAAATATCATATACGTTGGCACCACTTTCATCCTAGCATCATCCGAGGATCAAACAACATAGGCCACATAATCACAAATCACCTTTAAACTCCACGTCATAACACAAAATTATACAAGCTCGTATATCACAAGGCACAATATAGTAGGGAGACTTACATCCACAGGTCGCACGAAGATGATGGCCGCACCTCGATACTAATCACGGCCGACATCACAGACGACGCGTCGCGACACGACTTAGACAGACACAATCTGACAGAACAAGACACGACAATACCTGACTGGACCCGACAGCCTAGGTTTCCGCAACCTAAGCTCCGATACCATAAATGTAACACCGCCAATTTCAAACCGGGAATATTACACGCCGCAGACCCTCTCCGTGAGGATCCACCAGGCTAGACATCGAAACCACACAATAAATTACATACCGACATGATAAAATACCAAATCCGTAGACCAACTTGGTCTTTCGTCACTAACATACAAGTCAAAAATACACATTTCTATCTCGACTCATACCCATGCAAGGGTAAAATACACTCATAAATAAAAATTACGACAGCGGAAAAGACCATACACATACTCCGACTAACTGCACCCAAAACTGGCCTTCATGTGATTAGTATCATTTGTCTTCCATCATCCTTCGCACCGATCCTGTGTTTTTCTCCCAAACCTGCATGTACCTGGATGCAAAAACATACATCTACCCCCCGAATACTCGGGGGTTAGCAAAACTCCACTGTTTTGCTAGTACAAGTATAAAGTGCAAATACGAGCCATACAAAACACATTCCGAGAATACAGCAAAAGACTTCCCGAGATATTTGATAATTAAAATAGTTCAAGTCTTGAAAGTAGAAAGCAAAAACAAGAAAGCACTTTGAAAACATTTTTAAATCTCGGGAGTTTTCGAAAACATTTGCGATAGTAAAATTCTTAATTCTTCAAAAGCCTCTTAGGGTCACCGCCCCAAAGTTCATTTTCCAAAAATGCAAAATCGATTAACAAAACACGGGGTTCACAACCCAATTCATTCCAGTCACAAAACACAGGGTCCACGACCCAACCGTTTCGATCACCAACACAGGGTCCACGACCCGTTCATTCACTTCAATTCACTTCCAAAAATACATTACACATAACACATTATTATTATGCCATTTTAACCAAACACCAAGACTCAATATATAATGTCTCTCGACCCCGAGCACCAAGCATTGTGATACTCCAGACATATCACAATTATTCATCAGTACAAACATTCTGGCAATTCTCGTGACCCGGTCCGGCCCTCAAGCCACCAAGTCCCTGTGTGCCCCGTCGAGCAATCCCCAGGTGAGAATGCCCACTCGAAGTAACTCTCACGACCCGGTCCAGCCGCTAAGCCACCAGGTCCCCGTGTGACCCCGTCAAGTCAATCCCCGAGTGAGAGTACCCGAGAAAAACTTACAACTCTAATCAATTCTCATTTCCAAAACCGCAATCCTCAAGAGTCAATCACAATATATATAGTCGAGGTATTTTGCTAAAATGGCCATATTATCCAACACATACTCACGACCCAAAATTAATACTGTCCACAAAGAAACACACTTATCTCAACAACAACGAACGACACAACACAACCAATATCACACAACTCATATATCCCCCGATAACCACATGAATCCACGTACAATTTATAACAAAAGGATTTAACTACAAATTACCGACGACATATTCACACCTAATGACATCATCTGAAGGTAGGAAGTTCCTATACTCAACACTAACACACATAGTCAAATAAGCACATTAAGTCTCAAACACAAGATTCGTCCTTTAAGAAAACCATAATTCTAAATATGCCGATTCTTTAGAAAAATGGTTGTAAACAATTCGTTTAGCGCGTATCGTCAATTTTCAACCATCATATTCACAAAACACGTAATGTATGGGCAAGATACTTGCCTCAGTAGTTGATACCGGACACTACGACGAACATGGCTTAACCGAAAAACCTCGAATGCCCACAACTCTCCGGCGGAAACGACGGTAACACCACCGATCGGAAAACGGCGAACGGAAGGGTTCCGACTCGAGTTCTTCGCAAGGAACCTGACCCCAACATCATAACATGAATAAATTGACGATCGAACGAGGAAGAATAATCGTAGAACGCCCGAATCCCCCTTGTGACATTTTATCGAACACTTTCAAGGTGTCGATTAGAAACTCAATAAAACGATGAATCCTCGGCAATCCAACCATGGAAAAACAAGGAATTCGATATAAAACAACTTAATAATCATCAATCCAACACTATTCTAAGTTATAACGAATCAAACGGACGAAATCAACAAAATCCCCAATTTTTCCCAAAACTAGGATTTTAGGAAAACTAACCTTGATTTGCTGGATTGAAGGATGTTATGTGGTGATTATTCGATGATATGAGCTCCCAAACTTCGTGGATTTAGTGCATAACAACATGCCTTCATGATCTCCATGGATCCAGCCACGGAAGAGAAGGAGAGAAATGGGAAAAATGGCCCGAAGCTAATCGCTCGGTCATATTTATCTTGAGTGCGGCCTAATTTGCCGAGCTAAGCGTCTTGTGGCGGTCATGGTCGAGAATATTCGGCTGGGCCCCGCCATCATGCGCTGAACATGTGCGCTGTCGGCCCGGGCCACAATCCAGAGACTTCCAGGCTCGTCCAGGTAGCGTGCGCAGCCTTCCGGCCGTAGCGTGCGCTACCTGCCGGTCGTAGCGTGCGCAGTGTCCGATAGTAGCGTGCGCTACCTGTCGATCCTCCCGAGTCCAGAACCTTTCTGCCCCTACTGCCTCGGCCGACTAGCGCGCGCAACCAACCGGTCGTAGCGTGCGCTGCCTCCTGGCCGTAGCGTACGCTACCTTCCAGCCATAGCGTGCGCTACGCCGGTTCCTGCCGCACCCGCCCGGCCAGTGCCTGCACCCGTTCGTCCAGTGCCTCCACTCGTCCGGCCAGTGCCCGCAACCGTCCGGCCAGTGCCCGACCACCATGATTCGACGACTCGATTTTTCGAAATTTCATGGAACGAACACGACAAAACACTCGGGGACAACATCATCGATCCAAAATGAAAACAACGGATAACCAATCATCACCTATGGTCTTAAACGCCAAAATCAGTTGTCGAGAAAATAATACCGGGACTCGGGAACCGGGAAATATCCGAAAAAAATCCAAAATAACCGGAACGAAAATCGTGGGTATTACACGTAGAACGTCCGAAAACCCCTCTAAGACATTCTACCAGACACCTTCAAGGCGTCGATCAAGAACTCGACCAAAACAACGAATCGATACGATCCAACCATGGAATAATAAAGGAAATGATATAATACATCTAAATAATCATCAATCCATCATAATCCTAAGTTAAATCGGATTAAACGGATGAAAACAACCAAAACACCCAAATTCCCCAAAACTGGATTTCTAGGAAATCTCACCTGATTCGGTAGATCGGAGGATGTTATAGGATGGATGATTGATGATATGAACTCCAATACTTCATGGATTGATTGTCCAACAACATCTCTCCATGATTCCCACACCACCAGCCGCGGACGAGAAGTAAGAGAATGAGAAAATGGGTGAAAAACCCGCTGTCAGGCCTTAAATAGGCTGCCTGCCGGCAGGGTTACGTACGTAACCGGCCAAGGCTTACGTACGTAACCGAGTCACTGCCCCAAATCTGCTGGGCCATTACGTACGTAACCTGCCAGGGCCTTACGTATGTAACCGGCCTTACATACATAACTGCCGAGCACTAACGGCCGTAACTCGGCCAGTGCCGGCCCGGGGCCCAGACTGACCGGCCATGACTCGGCCGGGGCCAACTCCGACGGCCCGAACGACCCTGAAACCCGAACCTGAATACGAATCGAAGATACGGTTATGAAGTACTCGCAAGGATGAATTCGAGCACTAAGAGAACATACGATTCCGACCACCCGAAGGATCGAAATTCGACAACAGCGAGTAATTACCCCAAACTTTCGGAAATTACGAAAATGGCCCAAAACGCCCGAAAATCACGATACGTGATCAAATAACCAAACCGAAGTTCGCAACATGAGTAATAACATTAAATGAACTTACGAGAAACTCGAAACAACAGTTTCGGATGAGATTCGCAAGAATCGAACTCAAGTGCAGAAAAACCGCTCAAAAACACGGAACTCAATAAAACGATACCGAAACGAACTCGGATGACAAAAAGTGCAGAATTAATCATTCTCAGAATGACGAAACGGTCATGAGCGAGTCGTCAAAATGGACTTTCGCCGAAAAAAATAAATTACCGAAAATCGAAATTACGGGTATTACACACTACCCTCCTTAAAAGAAGTTTCGTCCCGAAACTTAAAACAAGTAGGGAGAAGAAATATACCACCAGGAATATTTCAATGAGATACACAAGAATGCGTAACTAACGCCCAACTGCGAAACGTTAAAAACAACGCAAAGGAATATACGGTGTGAAACCACGCTCCACGACGACCAACACAACGCCACCGGTAGAGACATAATAAAACCAATAAGTGACAAGCGTCATCAAACAGATAATACAATCAAGTCGATTATCCAAACAATCACAAAACACAATGAACGAAAATCGATATGATTGACCAACCCAACGGTACATCAATCAAAACGCGGGCCAATCGTTGAACAAATACGGAATTCCACCGCCCAAGAGTTGGAAGATCGAAAACGAGACCAATTTACCGAACTTCAGGAAATTAGGAACGAGTCTGAACGCTCAACAATAACGAAATGATATCAACAAAAACCGAACAATCAATGATCGAACCACAACGATCGAGACAACAAAAATCGAATAATCATGTTCGGATCACGAAGAACAATAAGGTTCAACCGACAACTCTGTTGTGCGGCGATTAATACGCCTTGATGGCAATCGTCATAGTGATCTGAGAGCCAACCATAGAAGACATACTCCGAACGAACACCCGGAGATTGGCACCCACGGCGATCGTCTTTTGGTATCTGGCGATCGTCTTTGATGTCCAACCATACACGATCGTCTCGTGCCACGTATATATCCAGCATCCGTCAAAGTCGTCGAAGACCGAATCTTGGACGGTGACCCACATGCAGATCCGCAAAAGGCGCCGACAGATGAGACCTTTGACCCCAGCCTGTCACCTACCTCACCTACCGACAGGCCCGCCGAAAGGTGTAAAGTGGGTCCTCCCCGGACAGCGACTCAGGACGCGTGCAGGCTTCCCATTGGCTCGCACAGCTGGCCACCAGCAGCCGCATTTAAGGAACATTTCACGTGGCCAGGGCGATCGGCCATCTTCTTATAATATAAAAAACGGCGGTCGCCCGCGATCGCCGGAGAGGTCCCAGCAACCTTGTCTCCTATAAATAGGAGGCTCATAACACATCAATAGATAAGAATCACATCATCGTGAATACAGATAGAATAAGAACTCATCTGGCAGTACTTACACATTCATAGTGATTCATATACACTCACAGAACATCAAAAGCAAGAATTCACATATCTCCCTATCTTGTTCTTCCGGCAATCTACACGCTCTACAACTTAGATAACTAGAAGTCCTTACACTCATTGTAATAGATTCTAACATTAATATTTGTACTCAACAGTATATTTATTAATAACATCTCGCGAGAGCATTCAAGCCCGGGACTAACAACCCCGGCAAATCTTGTGTTATTTATTTTCTCACGGAAGTGTTCTCGTACTTGTTTGTTACTCGATTATTCCAGCAATACTATCTTCGGATAATATTTTGGGTAACAACAATTGGCGCTAGAAGAAGGGCAATCTAAACCTTCATTTTTTATTCCTACCGTCTCGAAGAACACTCGACTGTTCTCTGGACATATACTTGAAGAAACACTCACTTTTCTTCAAAAGAAAAGCCTTCAGAAAAATAACATCTGCAACGACCTCCAAGAGAGCCACCCTGCGATCTGTCGGAAATCTCATTCCGGCCCGGACCGAATCCCAACCCACAGCGGAAGGTGACCATGGCGACGCAAGGCTCTCACTCCCGCCCCCGAGGGACGGTCCTAGCCTCTCACTAGATCAGTTCCAGACCGCGGAACAGATTGAGGAGGCTATAGCCATCCTCAGGGAGCGACGGAGGGCATGCGACTCGCCCACCATCACTCCGTCAGCCATCCACCGGGCAGGCAAGTGGAAGCTCAAGGGGATATATGTTGAGAAATCGACGGAAAGCCCCGAGCCGCAGGAGAAAGCTCTCGTAAGGCGGGATGATTCCGTCCTCGGCCACCTAGGGAGCGATCCCTCATGGCGACCCGGGCACTCAGGCCCCAGCCGGGAGACATCGGTATCCGAATCCGTTACCAGGAGTTCGACATATCCGACTCCCAGAATACAAGCCGGTCAACGGGCCCCCACTCGGCCAAGAAATGAGCCCACTGGCAGAGAGCTCATCGTCCACCATGGGGCCAGGGGATCTGTGCACGATCGCCTGGGCTCGCGCTCCGGGAGCCAATCAGCGAGCAATCAGGTGACGGCGATGGCCGCCATGCAGCGCCAGCTCGACGAGATGAAGGCGCTCCTAGAAACTGGGGCAGGCTCCAGGAGATCGATCGCTGGACCAAGTGAACCACTCGCGGTCCAGATCGAGCTCGCCCCAGTACAACCAAAGATCGCTCCCCCACAAACACCTCTATATGAGGGGAGATCGGATCCGGAGACCCATTTGAGAAAGTTCCGGATCTACATGACCGGATGCGGAGCATCAGATGTGACGAAGTGTCGAATGTTCCCGTTAACTCTGGGCGACCTCGCCCACAGGTGGTACATCTCACTACCACCTCGGTCAATCAATTGCTTTGAGAAGCTAGCGAATGACTTCACGTCGTATTTCGCCGACAAAGTCGCTCGCCCAGAAGGCCCCCACCGCATGATGAAAATCAGGCAGGGGAAGGACGAGTCAGATGAAGATTACATCGACCGGGTAGACGAGATAGTCCTCACTGGCGAGCCCATCAACAACGAGCTCCCTCTGTACTCAGTCCTGGGAGGATTCTGCAGCCACTCACCCATGTTCAGGCACCTCACAAAAGACATCCCCCCGACCTACTCGGTCTTCCGCGTCAGAGCCGCCGATTTCCTAGCCAGGCAGAGGATGCTCTCCCTCCGCTTAGGCGAGGGATCTGCCGGAGAAGGGAGGACGCCATCCCACGTCCAGAAGAAGGCGGTCGCCAAGCCCAGAAAGGCGGTCGCTAAGCCGCCTGGTGAGTTCAAAGCCTTCGAGGATGTAGAGGTCCACCTTCTCCACAACCTCAACTTATCTCCGGCCCACATCTTCAACGCGATCAAGGGGCGCGAGTGGCTTTCCAAACCAAAGCCTATAAGGGACCACGGTCACCTAGACCGTAGCAAATTCTGTGCCTACCACAAGAGTCCTAGCCACAACACCAGCCAATGCCGCGACCTCCTCAGACAACTCTGGCGACTGTTTGAGGAAGGCAAATTGGACAACTTGGTCACCAAGCCAGAACCTAGGACAGAGAGGACTGGAGGGCGCGAGCGCCGACCAAACAAAAGAACCCCTCCCAATCCGGTTTCCATAATCGAGCGTGAGCCGAAGTACTCTGATGAATCGATCCCTCCGATCAACCCTGACGGCTGGATCAACATGCTTCAAGCAGGAGGTGGAAACCTTGGGGGCCTTTCCCCGGTTTCCACCATGTCAGACAGGAAGCGAAAGGCCGAACTGAGGGCGCTCGCCGGGGTCCATGTCGTGGTACCTCCAGAGCCGACCATCTCTAAAGGCGCGCTCATCACTTTCTCCAACAAGGATAGGGAGGGAGTGCAATGCCCCAAAGAGGATGCATTGGTGATCTCTGCTTGTATCCTTGGGAAGATGGTCGATCGCGTGCTGGTCGACAATGGGAGTTTCTGCAATATCATATTCAAATCCGCCCTGGACCAGCTCGGAAACTTGACCAAGTTCATCAAGCCATTCGACACCGTGCTCCAAGGGTTCGGCGACAGCTCAGTCCAATCCACGGAAGGATCAAGCTCTCTGTCGAGCTAATATGCTTTTACGATCCCAAGGTTAGGATTACTAAGAACCTAAATTTTGTAATCATAGATAGGTCCAGCATCTATAATGGGTTCCTAGGTTGCCCCTTTCTAGAAACCTTTGAGGCGGTCGCCTCGTCTTTCTTTTACTGTATCAAATTCCCCACTGCCGATGGGACGGTCGGTACTGTAAAAGGAGATCAGCTAATGGCAAAAAGATGTTTGAATTACTCCTATGTCGTAACTACTTTCAATACTTCCCATGCTATGTGTAACATTGAAACGATCGATGATCGACCCATGGAGATCAACGAGCCGAGCACATCGTACCAACCCAACTTAGAGGACGCCATCTCACATCGATCAACGGACGACATCGAGCCAAGGATCGGTTTCGAGCCAAGTCTCGACATTGATCCAAGAATCGAGTCCGAAAATCGTTCTAAACAAGAAGCGACTGTCCCCGTTGAAGAGTTGGAAAGTATAACGATAGATCCAGCTCGCCCGGAGTGAGAACTACAGATCGGCGCAAGCATCGATCGCGAATTAAAAGAGGATCTGATAAATTTACTACGTAAGAACATTGGAGTCTTTGCCTGGTCGCATCAAGATATGGTTGGCATAAATCCTGAACACGCCTGCCACTATCTAAAGATCGACCCGGCAAGGAATCCTATTCACCAGAAACGTAGGAAATTCGGTCCTGAGAAGTACGCAGCGCTCGACGTAGAAGTCAAAAAGCTACTCAACAACAAATTAATCGGAGTAGCTACTGACAAACCACAATGGGTCGCCAACGCGGTGCTTTTCAAAAAGCCAAACGGCTCCTGGAGGTTATGCATCGACTTCACCGACCTCAACGCGGCATGTCCAAAATATCACTTTCCGATACCTCATATTGATCACTTGGTCGATAGTACAGCAGGTTGCGAAATGATGTCGTTCATGGATGCCTTCGCCGGATACCATCAAATCCCAATGGCGGAGAAAGACATAAAGCACACATCTTTCCACACGGAAAAAGACATATACTTTTGGGTCCGAATGCCGTTCAGCTTGAAGAACGCAGGGGCAACCTACCAGCGACTAGTCAACGGGATGTTCGCCAATCATATCGGCAAGACCATGGAGGTCTACATTGACGACATCGTGGTCAAAAGCCTCAAGAAGGAAGACCACCTCAATGACCTTTCCGAGACGTTCGCCATCCTCGAGAAGTTCAACATGAAACTGAACCCCAAGAAATGCAACTTCGGGGTGGGCTCCGGAAAATTCCTGGGGCACATTGTGAGACAAAGGGGGATCGAGGCGAATCCCACCAAGATTCAAGCGATCCTCGACATGCAGGATCCACGGAATGTTAAGCAGGTGCAACGACTCACAGGTTCTCTAGCCGCCCTCAACCGGTTCATATCTCGGCTCGGCGATAAAAGCAAGCATTTCTTCGCGACCATAAAGAACAAGAAGTTTGCATGGACGAAGGAGAGTCAAATAGCGTTCGCCAAAATCAAGGAGTACCTATCTAACCCCCAGATCTTGGCAAAGCCAATCCCCGGTGAGAAATTATTCCTTTACCTAGCGGCCTCGGAGGTCGCACTGAGTGCCGTTTTGGTGCGAGCGGAGGGACAAGTCCACTTGTCGATCTACTACGTTAGTCAAGCGCTCCACGACGCAGAAACACGTTATACTCCTCTGGAGAAGATCGCATATGCTCTTGTCATGAGTGTTCGCAAGCTAAGGGCCTACTTCTTCGAACATCAAGTGGAGGTTCTGACAACTCTCCCTCTAAGGCAAGTTCTACACCGACCGGACACCAACGGGCGACTCCTCAAGTGGTCACTAGAGATCGCCCAGTACGGTATCACGTATGCTCCTCGCATAGCGATTCAAGGCCAAGGTCTGGCAGACTTCGTGGTGGAATTAACATTCCCTCACAGTCCGACCCAGATCGGCCGACCGGCCTGGAAGCTATACGTGGATGGCTCGGTGACCAACTCGCGAGCAGGGGCAGGGATTGTCCTCATTAGCCCCAACGGACAAAGTTTCACAAATGCCGTGCATTTCGGGTTTCGTGCGACCAAAAATGAAGCCGAATACGAAGCCTTGGTAGGCGGGCTCGATCTAGCCCTCGCCCTAGATGTTCGTCGCCTCCATATCTTCATGGACTCCCTCTTGGTCGTGAACCAAGTCAAGGGAGAATATGAGGCGCGCGGCGAATAGATGGTCAAATACCAAGAATTGGTTGCCGAAATGTGCATGAAATTTGAAGAAGTGCTAATCGAACAAGTCCCGAGAGAGCACAACTCCCAGGCCGATGCCCTATCCAAGCTAGCATCGTCGGATGGGGCAGCCAATTTCTCTAATATTCAAATCACAAAGTCAGCAAGGCCGGCGATCGACAGAAACCTGGTTACCACAGTTGTCGTTGCCGAGGAGAACTGGATGACTCCGTTCATCAAATACTTAAAGGACGTAACGGTCCCGGACGACCTTATCAAAGCTTGCCAACTCCAACTCCGTGCGACCAGATACACCCTCTTGGACGACCGGCTTTACAAGCGAGCTTTCAGCCTTCCCCTCTTCAAGTGTATTACACCGGAGGAAGGTCGGCTCGTTTTAGCCGAAATCCATGACGGGATCTGTGGAAACCATGATGGCGGACGAGCCCTCATCCATAAAACAACCAGGCAAGGTTTTTTCTGGCCATCACTTCATAAGGATGCGATCGCCTATGCCAGATCGTATCACAGGTGTCAAGTAATGGGCCCAAACATCAAACTCTCCCCCGAGCAGCTCACTTCAATGTACAGCCCATGGCCTTTCGCCCAATGGGGCATCGACCTTATAGGTCCCTTGCCGAAGGCGCCAGGAGGCTGTAAGTTTGCCATCGTAGGGGTCGACTACTTCACAAAATGGGCTGAAGCCGAGCCACTCAACAAGATCGTCCAAGAGCAAGTAATCAAGTTCATCTGGAAAAACATCATATGCCAATTCGGTCTGCCGCAGGCTATCATCTCCGACAACGGAAAGCAGTTTGACGGTTTAGAAGTCATTTAATTCTGTGAGAAATGGGAAATCAAGAAGTTGTTCTTGGCTCCCTACCACCCTCAGACGAATGGGCAGGTAGAATCCGTAAACAAAATCCTCAAACACATGATTAAATCACGACTCGAATCCAGGCAATGACGGTGGGCGAGCGAGCTCCCAGACATTTTGTGGTCTTATCAAACGACGACCCGTAACTCAACCGGCGAAACCCCATTCGCCCTCGCCTTCGGGACAGAAGCGGTGATTCCCTCGGAGATCGTCGTCCTCAGCCATCGAACCGAACAAGAGATGACGACCGACAATGATGTGGCCCGACGGATCGACCTTGACATGCTCGAAGAATGACGACTGACCTCAGAAATGAAGAACACAATCCACAAAACGAGATCCGAGAAGTTCTTCAATTCGAAGGTCAAGGAAAGATGTTTTCAAGTGGGCGATCTCGTCCTCAAAAAGATCCAGACCCACTCAGGAGTTTTTGGCCCAAATTGGGAAGGCCCCTTCAGGATATCTAAATGGCTAACTAAGGGAGCCTACGAACTTGAACGCCCGGACGGTACTCCGGATCAATATCCCTGGAACTCCGTACATCTGAAGAAATACTACCAGTGAAAACTTTGTATTCAGTTTCTACTACCCTATGTACAAGGAATATAATGAGATTTCTTCCTATCCCATCTATTCTAGCGATCGCCCCACCGGGCATATCGTATACCGTCGAGGATCGTCGTCCAAACATGGCGATCCGAGGTAGAAACAATGCAACCATGATCCTGGAGGTCGATGGAACCGACAGCTTCGCCCATGCAAGGTTCCTTTGGGCTGAGATCGCCCGCCCTTCGTTTAAATACGAGGCCGGCGTAGCCGAAGGACCCTCCAAAATAATCTGTGGACACGTTCGCACGCCCTCAAGGTACATCATCTAACATGATGTACCCGGCCAAGGCGACGCATCCCTACACCATCACAACGTATACCATCGAGGGTCGCCATCTAACATGCCGACCCGAGGTAGAAAAGTGCTAGCAAAGCCGCGGACGTGGAGTCGAACAAACCAACGATGCCCCGTGCAAGGACTCCTCCAGACCAAGACCGCCCACCTTTCGTTTAAATACAAGGCGGGCGCAGCCTAACGAAGGACCCTCACAATAAAGTGAGTCGCGGGAATATCCCTCGCACATAAAGACACAGTTGTGGAGATCGGTCCATCGAACTCCGCGACCGTGCACGATTCCTAGGACTCGGCAAAACTGAAGATAGCTCACCAAACATACTATTTTTGTTCCCTTACTTACAATAAGTAAACAAAAACAAGGGGGCAGAGAAGGGGAGCTAATCCTAAATGCGATCGGACAGAAGGAATCGTACCCGATCGGCTTCGTTCAAACACACGCAGGATGATCGGAATCGTTCAACAATGTTCACAAGTAAGAATTTCCAAACATGTCAATACATTCAAACATTCAAACAATCGGTCGGATGAACAAGACATCGGAAGCAATCATACACATTTGTAAAAAAATCGCATGCAAACATTCAAAGGCGATTGTACATAAAAAGAAACAGGTGCGAAAAAGGAGTATTTTATTCATTATCAAGGAGTTCGTACATTACAAAGCCCGAAGGCAATACAAAGAAAAAGCAAAAAGTTACAAGCTAAGGAAGACAAAGAAATCTCTCAGGGTCCCTCCGGCTGGTCTTCGCCCCCAGGTGGCGGATCGGCACGCGCTCCCCCATCGGCCTCAGGATAAATGAGTTTATCCGGGAAAGGATACCAACTCAAGTCGATCCCCAAGTCGACGAGGTCAAGGATCGGCAGGGAAAACTCCGGATGCAAAGGGTGCTCGAGTGCATAGGCCTTGAAGCTCTCCATCATAGGACCGATCTCGATCCCTTCCTTTTTGGCGGCTCGGACAGCGTTGGCGTAGGCCACATAATATGCGAACTCACCGACGAGCGCTACATTGAGGTAGGGATCGGTCTCGATCACCTTTAGCTGCCCTCTCAGCTCCGTGGTAGTCTTCTCAGCTTCCGTTAGCTCAACCACCTTGGCGGCCATTTCTCCTTTAGCCTTCTCAAGCTCTCCCTTTGCCTTCTTCAGCTCGCTGTTGAGCCGATCCACCATCGCCTTCATCCCGGTCGCCTCCTCCTGCGAGGCCACATGCATCCGGCGAGCTTCCTTCTCCTGGTCGCGGAACCGATCGGCCACTTCCTTGGAGCGGCTCAACTCCTGCTTCATCCGGTCGATATCCTGCTTAGCTCGTTTGGCCATCTCTAAGTACTCCTTCTCCATAGCCTGGATCCGGTTGGCAAAATCGACGTTTTGGTTCCGAGCTACCTCGAGATATTTATGGAGGCGAGCATTAGAGGGTCGCCCCTCGTAATCCTTGGCAGCTTGGACGGCCATCGTCGCCGTCTGGAGAGCCAGGGCAATGGTCGCCTGCATGGTATCTCCAGACCGCCGACGAGCGATCGCATCGAGATCGGTCGTCCAAGCCTTGGGCAGAGAGGTGATGGCCTTCTGGACATTAGTAGGGACGTCGAGGGACTTCTGCGGAGACTTGCTCGCCAGGAAGTCCAGCACCATCGGCGAGACGTCCGGATCAGCAAGACGGACCCTACAACACAAACAAAAGAGACAAAAGAGTTAGAATATACCTTACTCAAAATGCCTAACTCGGAAAGATCAATCCGATCTTACCTGTTGACCAATTCGGGGTCGCGGCCAAAATAGGGCTTGCCCCGAGAAGTTTCAGCTTCGGCGATCGCCACCTTTTTCAAGGAGCCAGCCGATGAGCTGGAGCCGGACGCCGAGGGCCTGGAGCCAGATCCCTCCACCATCGGAACTGCGGAGATAGGATCTACGGAAACCGGCAGCTCTAGAATAGACACATCCGCCTCATTAGTCGGCAGGGACTCCTCCGGCCTCCGCCTCTTGCGGTTGCGCTGGAGTTGTTCCTCCTCTTGAATTTCCGGTTCGGCGACCGGCACCACAGCGGGCCTCACCACAGGGGCAGGGCGAGACGACGTCACAGCAATGCGACCCGTCTTCTTTCCCTGGTGAAGACGACCGATAGGACCAGGGTTAGACGTGGCGATCTCCGGCGGTGGCCCGGCGAAGCGGGGAAAATGAATCTCTATCAAAGAAGGAATTCAGACAAGTTAGACATCTACTTTGACATTGCGATCTCTTGGAGACGATCGTCAAGCAAGGAAGAAGTGAGATTTATACCTGGAACTTTCAGATGACGAGGGAAGCGAAACAATCGAGCCCCCAAACTATGAAGTTCGTGACCGAGTGAGCGAACATCTATGTAGGAATCCGGCAAGGCACGAATTCGCTCCCAAACGATCAAGAAATCAAAGGGGGGATCACCGATCACTGGAACAAGAGATCCTTCAAAAAGGAAACAAAATTAGATCACTCCAAGACGTATCCGATCAAAAGGGAGAGTTAAAACCCTTACTCGGATTCCTCTCCGAAAAATTGGTAGGAACCTCCTACTCTTCCTCCGGCCTATCACTCGACGCCGACCTCCACGCTCCGCCGACCCAGCACCATTTTTCCAGGTCGCCCCGGGTCTTGTTCGGCACACCAAGGACCACTCTTCCCATTCGACCTTGGATGTGATGACCGCCGACCGACCCTTTCTGCGCAACCAGTTTGAATAGATAGTTCATTTCCATCGCAGAAAGGAGACAGAACAACCGGTGACCGCCAAAAAGTGTCAAAGTACAGATGATCTGTAGCCAGGCGTTCGGCGTCAGTTGGAGCGGCGCCAAATTCCAGGCGATCAATAGATAGGATACGGCGAACGGTAAGGGGAATCGCAAGCCGGCCTCCATGATCATCTCACTAACGGCAACCAGACCCATGGGAGGTTGATCGGCACGTTCATTTTCCGAGGGCACATGCAGCGAGATGTCGGAGGGAATATGGAATTTTGCCCTCCAGCGACTCAAATCTTTACGGGTCGCCGAACTCCGGATCTGACCAAGAGTCCACTGAGACGGGTCGGCGGCCCGAAACACCGTCCGCTTCACAGGTTCGTAGGGATGAGCGGCGGAATACACTTCGAAATTGAATTCTGGACAGGGCCCGGCAATCCCCTCCATAAGCTTAGCAAATTCCATATAAGCATGGCCGAAAACGCTATCCTGTTCCCAAGACAACCGCACCAGTTCATCTTCATCCACCGGCGAACCCCCTCGCTCCGCCGTCGCTGCAGATCTCGCCACTTCGGCCTCGTTGAAGAGCTCCTCAAGTTCTGCGGGTGCAATCCCCACACGAATAGACTTAACGGCCGTTTCCATGTGGAGTCCCACGGGATGTTCCTCCCGGTCCGGCGAAGCCGCGGCGGAGGAGGTACTTCCGGTCTCGAAGGACTTAGATCCCTCAAACATGTTATAAAAAGTAAAGGGGAGAAAGAAGATTTATGTTCTTACCTAAAAGGAAGGACGGTCGGTACAAGGGTCGTCGGAAAAATTTTGCAGAATCTCGGCTAGAAAACGAGGAAGCATGAAGAGTAGAAATGAAGAAGCCATAGCCCCTTTTATAGACAGGAGCAGGGATCTCTTTGCAAATAGGTGAAATCCCAAGGGTTGGAATGCTCCCGTCGGGGGGGGGGGGGGGGGACACATTAAATGCAGCCCCTCGAATCCCGTGTGCACGTCTTTTCGAGGGCACGCCAGGCGACAAGTCTGACAAACCGTCGGACTCCCCCAATGGTCGCGCGATGCGTGTCCTTACAACGTTTCAAGAGCCCGCCTTCGTTTCCCACTGCTTCCAGCGCAAAAGGAGATCGTCCAAATTTGAAATTAGATCGTCTGATCATCTAAACAGTGGCGATCGCCAATAGTGCCACCTCACCCCGTGTTTTCAACATCGAAGCGAGCTGGGGGGCAATTGTTGTGCGGCGATTAATACGCCTCGATGGCGATCGTCATAGTGATCTGAGAGCCAACCATAGAAGACATACTCTGGACTAACACCCGGAGATCGGCACCCACGACGATCGTCTTTTGGTATCTGGCGATCGTCTTTTGGTATCTGGTGATCGTCTTTGATGTCCAACCAGAGACGATCGTCTCGTGCCACGTATATATCCAGCATCCGTCAAAGTCGTCGAAGACCGAATCTCGGACGGTGACCCACATGCAGATCCGCAAAAGGCGCCGACAGATGAGACCTTTGACCCCAGCCTGTCACCTACCTCACCTACCGACAGGCCCGCCGAAAGGTGTAATGTGGGTCCTCCCCAAACAGCGACTCAGGACGCGTGCAGGCTTCCCATTAGCTCGCACAGCTGGCCACCAGCAGCAGCCCCAGATTTAAGGGAACAGCCCCACGTGACGGGGCGATCGGCCATCTTATTATAATATAAAAAACGGCGGTCGCCCGCGATCGCCGGAGAGGTCCCAGCAATCTTGTCTCATATAAATAGGAGGCTCATAACACGGCAGTAGAGAAAAATTACATCATCGTGAATACCAAGAGAATAAGAACTCATCTGGCAATTACTTACACATTCATAGTGATTCATATACACTCACAGAACATCAAAAGCAAGAACTCACATATCTCCCTATCTGGTTCTTCCGGCAATCTACACGCTCTACAGCTTAGATAACTAGAAGTCTTTACACTCATTGTAATAGATTCTAACATTAATATTTGTACTCAACAGTATATTTATTAATAACATCTCACGAGAGCATTCAAGCCCGGGACTAACAACCCCGGCAAATCTTGTGTTATTTATTTTCTCACGGGAGTGTTCTCGTACTTGTTTGTTACTCGATTATTCTAGCAATACTATCTCCGGATAATATTTTGGGTAACAACAATTGGCGCTAGAATAAGGGCAATCTAAACCTTCATTTTTTATTCCTATCGTCTCGAAGAACACTCACTGTTCTCCGAACATATACTTGAAGAAACACTCACTGTTCTTCATTAGATGGGTTGGTGTTGTACACCACTTTATGAATATTAATAGACTAGAAACCTGTTCGGTTGCCCTCTATTAAGATTTATAAAGAACTCGATCACCACTATGAAGTAGAGCGACGATACTTCTGGATTTCACATGGGAGTGTGTTGTTCCGATAAAAATAGTGAGAGCAGGGTAACAAGAATAGAAAAGACCTTAATTCTATACTAATATCATAATATAACAAGTCACTAATTAATCTATTATACTTAATGCAGACATAACTCTCAATATGACAATGAATCCACTCTCAATTCTATTCGAGAAGAACACCCTGATTTGACCTAACTTTGTGGATTGGATCCGCAATCTGATGATTGTCCTCAGTATAGAGGCACTAGGATACGTCTTGGAGACGGACATTCCGGCGCCTCCTATGCGGACCAGAGCCAATCAGGAAGAGATCGATAACCACGAAAAATGGGTTAAGGATGACGTAAAAGTCCGTGCATATATGATGGATTCTATGTCTAATGAGCTTCAGAGAGCTCATGAGAAGATGACCTCTGCTAGGCAGATTCTATCTCACTTAACCGAGCTCACAACTGCTAGATATGAGATATTCAAGCAACTGTTCGGTGCAAGGATGAAGGAAGGTGAGAAGGTTGGGGAACACGTCCTCAAAATGATATCCATGATAGAGAGATTGGAGGATCTTGATTTTAAAATGGATACTTCTCTCCAAACCGACCTTATCCTACAGTCTCTTCCTGATTCCTTCTCACAGTTTGTTATGAACTTCAACTGCAAAGAGATTGCATGTAACTTGGCTAATGAACAAACTTGTGACCGCTCAGTCTCAGATGAAGACTCCGCGGATGAAGGAGTCTGCTCTTGTGATTTCTTCTGGACCTCGGAGGTCCAAGAACAAGAAGAAAAAGACCAAGAAGCAGATGGGACCACAAGTCGATGACCTTAAGGGTAAGGGCAAGGCCCCGATGGTTCCGAAGAACAAGAAGAAGAAGGATGCTTGTCTCAAGTGCGGTGACATGGGCCACTGGGATAGAGACTATCTGATTCTTCATGGCGCTTCAGGTACAGAACTTTTAGTTTTGGAAACAAATTGTTCTGCTACTGTATTTTCTATTTCCTGGATACTGGATTCTGGTGCTAGTTCTCATATTTGTACCATGAATCAGGATATGGAACAAAGTAAGCTTGGAGCTGGATAAGTGATGGTTACTGTCGGAAGCGGGCATAGTGTCAAGACAACCGACAAAGGATCACTTCTTTTGGATTTAGAATCCGACTTTGTTTTTAGAAGATGTACTTGTTTTGCCCAAGGGGGCATAAAAACATTGTATCCATTCCGGTCATGGATCGGAAAGGCTTTTCATTTTTCATTGGTAATGGTTCCTGCAAAATTTATTTCAGAAATAAACTAGTGGGTACTGTTAAATTGTTAAATGGATTGTATCATCTAAATCTCAACAACAAAGTAGTTGTGAATACTATGACTAGAAAACATGGTAGAGATGAAACCAATCAAGTTTTGAAATGGCATCTAAGACTTGGTCATGTTGGTCAGACCAAGGTTTACAAGATGGAAAAGGATGGACTTATGGGTCCATTGGGATCGGATCCCTTTCCTACTTGTGAATCTTGCCTTAAAGGCAAAATGACTAAGTCCCCCTTCACAGGGACTTTTGAAAGAGCCGATGATAAACTGGGATTAATCCATACCGACGTATGTGGTGCTTTGGAAGCAAAGACGTGATGTATATCAATATTTCATTACGTTTACAGATGATCATACTAGGTATGGTTATGTATACTTAATGAAACATAAATCCGAAGCCTTTGAGAAATTCCAGGAATTCAAGGCCCTAGTCGAGAAACAAACTGGTAATCATATCAAATCACTTCGATCGGACCGAGGTGGCGAGTATATGAGTATGAAGTTTGACGAGTTCCTTAAGAAACATGGAATAGTATCACAACTAACAAACTCCAGGTACTCCTCAGTTAAATGGTGTGTCAGAAAGAAGGAACCATACCTTGTTGGACACGGTCTGTTTCCATGCTGAGCTATACTAACTTAACGATTTACCTGTGGAGGTATACACTCCTGACTGCTGAAAATATCTTGAACAGATGTCCTTCCTAATCCATTCCTAAAACTCAACATGAGATGTGGGAGGGAAGGAAACCAAGTCTTAATGACATTAGGATTTGGGGATGTCCCGCCTATGTCTATAAGACTAAGGTGGACAAGTAGGAAGCTAGGTCCGTGCGGAGACTTTTCATTGGATTCGCATCTGAGACGATGGGTTATCTATTCTACATGCCCAAAGATCGAAATATCGTTTTTGCTTTGCATGCACACATCCTGGAAGAAGAGTTCATTCAGGAAGGCAGAGCACGTAGAAATATTTCTTTGGAAGAATACAATGAAACTCCTCAAGAGACACCTGTGCAAGAAAAATGGAACCGAACCTTCTATAACACAAGTGCAACCACCTCGTAGGTCAAGTAGGGTGCCTCAAATACCTGAGAGGTATAGGTTTATGCACTTGGAGGAACTGAGTTTCCTTGAGGTTCCAAGTGATAAACAAGAGACCGACCCGCGACCAATGACCTAGCAATGGTGGATGTAGACTCCATGAAATGGACTGTAGCAGTCTTCATGTAGTTGGGACCTTTATTTTGACGAGATAGTCAAAGAGTTTGACTTTGTGCAAAATGAAGAGGAACCTTGTGTATACAAGAGGGTTAGTGGAAGCAAGATCACATTCTTAGTACTCTATGTAGATGACATTCTACTAATAGGAAATGATGTGTGATTGCTCAGTTCTGTGAAAGCTTGGCTTTCGAGTAATTTCTCCATGAAAGACTTGGGAGAAGAAACCTATATTCTTGGGATTCGACTCTACTGGGATAGATCGAAGAGAATGATAAGTTTTTCCTAAGCCCTCTATATAGATTAGATCTTAAAGAGGGTTCCTTCCGATGCGACATGGAATAAAACTCACCTTGAAGATGTGTCCTCATAGTGAAGAACAATGAAAGGAAATGATTTATATACCATATGATTCGGCAGTGGGTAGCCTTACATATGCTTTATTGTGTACGAAACCTAACATTGCGCATGCTGGGAGCGTGGTAAGTAGGTTTCGGGCTAACCCAGTTCGGGAACATTAGACCCCATAAAGAACGTTCTCAAGTACTTTAGAAGGACTAGAGATCTGATTCTTATATATGGTGGTGGAGAACTGAATGTGATGGGATTCACTATATAGGACTTCCAAGGATAGAAATACAATTCTATGTCTACTTCTGGCTACATTTACTCTTAATGGAGGAGCAGTATCATGGCATAGTGCCAAGTATAACGCGACTGCTAATTCCACCTGTTAGGCTGAGCATAAAGCGGCCTCGGAGGCCTCCAAAGGAAGGATTAAGAAGTTACTGGGTAAACTTCATGTGACACCTTGTGCTGTGCTGCCAGAGCGGTAGCACAGGCTTAGGAGCTAAGATTTCATAACAGTACCAAACATATTGAGAGAGAGTATCATCTCGTGAGAGAATTTGTTTGCAAAGAGATACATTGTGCTGCATAGAGTTGAGTCAGCCGACTATGTCGCTGATCCACTGACCAAGCCACTTTCTCAGATTAGCTTAGAGCGTCATCTGGAGAACATGGGTATTAGATACCATAGTGTGTGGCATTGAGTGCAAGTGGGAGATTGTTGGGAGTATGCCATCGAATGCCACTCAGAGGATGTTGAGTGAGGGCATTATACTTGTAATTATGTAAATCATTAATATAATGCAATGAATGTTTCTTTATTTACTGGTAGTTAGTGGCATTCCTAACTAGTAAATATACGTATAGAAACTAGTCCATGTATTTGAGAGCAAAATGTTCCACTCCTTATTGGATAAGGAGGTCGGCACTGGAAAGGTTTACAGCTCAAATACTTAATCGTTCGCAAGTCGATGAAACTTGACTGGGCATTAAGTTTATGTGAAGACTTGTATGACGTGTTCTTTGACATGGAGAGTGCCTGTCGAACGCTAATGGTTAGTGGGAGCACACGTTATAGGTATGCTAATTGGATTAGTATACTCGAACTGACTCACCCTCGACTCGTCACACGGATTTCACTCCGGGACAGTCAATGACGGAATCGAAAGGTTGTGATAGGTATTCGTGAACCTTCGACTTGAGAATTTAGTAGGGATGTGCTTGTGACGTCAAGATTTTCATTAGAGTAGTTCGACCCTGTAAACCGGGAGGTGGGGGTTAACCTCGACGTATGTCTTGACGGGCAAGTAGCAGGTCCTACTGAATACCAAGATAGAATTCTTTCTCCCGTTAGTGAGCGGGTTATATGTCCTATGCGGTTATTGGCAGATGAGATCAAAAGTCTTTGGCCAAAGCATTGGAGCTAGTTGTATTGGATACACGAGAGCTCGATGATCTCAATTTGGATTAACGCATGCATAGCGTCAAGTACAAATAGGGTTTGACTAGCCGTGACCCTATAACTTGATCGGAACATGTGAAAGAAGGGTTCTTAAATGATCCCATCATTCGTTCTCAGTTGGGGTATAGTGTAGGCCGCCAGGCTGGCTAGGTGGTGCTACTACTCTTTGGTTCCTCCAATTGCTGACTGAGACGGACCTACTGGGTCGCGCAATAGGATTGACGACGGAATGAATCAATCTAATTCTCTTATTATAAATATTAGATATTGGATATCAAATTAATTGGGACATTGGATGTCTAAATTGATTTATTGGATAAATTAATTTACTGCCTAATGAATTAAATAAATTACTAGGTGATTAATTTAATTCATAGATATAATTATTTCTTGGAGAAATTAATTATATTATTTTGTATTTGATATGATTAATTAATTGGATTAATTAATTAATATAAATACATCGGAACGGAATCAGAGTTTATCTGTTTGGACTCACGGGAGTCCGAAACGGACCAAACTCATATTCCCCTTCTAGATGGCTGCCCCCCCCCCCCCCTCACCTAACCCATCTTGGTCTTTGTCTCCATTTTATAATGGAAGACAAATGACTTTAAGAGATATGGTATCTCTTATTATATTATAAAGGGGATTTGATGTGTTGGGTTGGTAGAATAAAATGAAGACTTGGGACACTCTCTCCACACATGTCGCATTTAAGGATTTGTGTTCAGTAAAGAGAGAAGAAAAGGTTTCCTGGAGTCTTTACAAGTGTTCTTCTTCTTCATATAATTTCTTTGAGAAATATTGTGAGGAATTAATTGAGAGGTACAGATTATACACTTGGAGTGTTGTAATCAAAAGCTTCATCATCTGATTCTAGCCGTAACCTTGGAGGTTAATTGGGTGATCGTCATTCCGTTCGTTTCTCCGGCACGTGACAAGTAGAGATGTGGTGTTTCGGTGTTGGATCATCCAAGGGCTTGGAGCACTTTGGATCGCTGGGATTTATAACTAGAGCTTGGGGAATAGCTCAAGAGAAGGAATCCATTTAATCAACGGACTACAAGGGTATGATTTCGAATCTTCCTTTGTTAATTTTAATATTCATATATACGTAGCTCGATCGATCCTCGTAGGGATTCGGATTGAATTAATTTTCGTTTTACCGCTTCCGCTGGGCCTTCGACTTAGGCACTGAATCCCAACAGGAAGATCCACCAAGTTGAGTATCTCTGAGATCAGTTTAGTGAGGGGGGTGAAGACATCGGCTTTCTCTGTGCCTCTGGTTTTGTTTTTACCTTTAAATCCCGCACCATTAGAGCCTCGGAAATGGGCGCCGTCAGTTGGCTTGCTCTCTACATCCCTATCTCGGTCTCGATCTCCTTTCTATGACCTCTGCTTCTTCTTTTCTTCAGCAAGTCCCGTAGCGTAGGCCATGTGGTATAGGTCTGCCTTTGTTGCTGGCTCCCTTATGAATAGTTCATGGGTAAGGGCTTTAGATCTTTGCCCGTTAGTGAAACACACGATGATATCTCTGTACGTGAGACGTTCCTCAATGGAGTCGGCCAAAGTCCTGAATCTATTGTAGAAATCCAGGTTCGACTCATTCTTTCCTTGGACGGTATTTGCTAAGTACAATCGCTTCTTTCTTGTTCCTGCCGTGGAGAACTACTCCAAGAATTGTCTTTTTAATTTTGAGAATGAGTTGATGCTCCTCTTTTCTAGATCTATGAACCAGGACCTGGCCGCCCCAGCCAACGTGCTGGAGAAAGCTTTACAAAGAATATCCTCTTGGTTAGATATCAGGGCCATCATGCCTTCAAAGGATTGAAGGTGGTCCCTGGCGTCAGAAGTTCCCGAGTATTTGTCCATATTAGGGAGCTTAAGATGAGGATTCGGACACGAATCAACAATCCATTGAGCGAAGGGGCGTATAGCATCATACCCGCTTCTCGGTCTACTCTGTCCCTGCTTGTTCTCCATGTTATCAATTCTCTCTTTCAATTCCCACAAGATGCGAGCTTCCAACCCATAGCTACTGCAGGAGCTTTTTTGTTTCTCCGCGCCTCTACCTTGACTTTGCCTTCGTCGGTCATCCTGTGACGCCCCTACAACTCGACTCCCCGCCGGGCCCGGTGGGGTTCGGATGGGGGAATTGTGATGGGAAGATATCCGCTTATTTCTCTTCAGGTCGGCCTTAGGGCGCCTCTCTCCCACTATTCTGATTTCGGGAGACTCGGCCTCTTGTTCTCTTCGCCTGTTCAAATGATCCCTCAGATCTTCTCCTCGTAGGCCTCTTCTGTCCCCCCATCCGTTAAACTGGCTGGGATGATTTTGAGTTGGTTTCACCGGAGGGGGTCCATTAAGTCGGTTACCCGCTGGTGGAGACCTAGTATGTAATATCCTAGAATTTCGCTACGATTCTTCGCATTATTTTATCCGAGTTGTACTGTACAGAGTGGGACCGATACAGTATGGGTGGATAATTTTGGGAACTGTGACAGTTGTGCCAGTATGTCTATCGAGGTTATTTTAATTCTAGGATATTACATGCTTGATGTGTTTTTGATGTCAGATATACTGTATGAGTATTTGTACAATTGTCGTACTTGGTCGACAGTTGTATTTGAGGATATCATGCATCAGATGTATCGTATGAGAATATTATCGGAATGAGTATATGTATTCAGTATGCCATATGTCCATATCCAGTATGTCAAAACGGACGGGAACAGTTGGATTTTGCCAAGTATAGAAGGCCATTACGTACGCTAGCATTAAGGACTTACGTACGTTAAATTACATGTTTTACGTATGTTATGCGTAAGGCATTACGTACGTAACAAAGGGAATCGGATAGGACCGAGTTGTGGTCGGCAGGTGGGGCCCAGTGTCGACAGCTTTCGGCACGGATGTGGACAGGCGAGTCAACCTCGAGCATTACGTACGCTATGCAGGGTGTATTACGTACGTTAAGAGGGTAAGTTACTGTAGCAAGTCAACGGCTATATTACATACGCTACGGAGAAAGGATTACGTACGTAAGCAAGTGAACAAAACAGGTCAGTGAGTTTTGGAATGATGTTACGTACGCTATGTTGGATGTGTAGCGTACACTAGTGATCATTATGTACGTTAACGTTGAGTTATAACGTACGTAATGAACAATGCAGTTTATAAAATAAAGTGTGGACTTTTATTTCCTCACGAACCAAAGAGATGTTCCTCTCTATATCCGTCCTTCTTCACTTCTAAGTGTGTTCTAGACACTTTTAACTTGGTTATGAGCTTGGGAGCATGGATTTGAGGCTTGGATATGAAGATGTTAATAATTCTTGAAGTGTTTGATGGTATTATTCATCTTCAAGAGGTATGTTGGATAATCCCTCTCTTCTATTTCGGATTTTGATGTTATTGTTGATGTCTTCCTCACTTCTAAGTGTGTTCTAGACACTTTTAACTTGGTTATGAGCTTGGGAGCATGGATTTGAGGCTTGGATATGAAGATGTTAATGATTCTTGAAGTGTTTGATGGTATTATTCATCTTCAAGAGGTATGTTGGATAATCCCTCTCTTCTATTTCGGATTTTGATGTTATTGTTGATGTCTTACTCGTATGATGATGGTTATGGTATTATTGTTGTGCTTCTTGATGATATGTGAGGTGTATATTGAAGAAGATGATGATTATGATGGGTATATGTTTTAAGTGTTTATGTTTTAGATATGGACATGGAATGTTGATATTTAGAACAAGTGATGATGATTATGGATGTTAAGGGACAAGTTATGTGAATGGTGATTTGATCTTCCATATGGTCTTGATGATATACGAATCGTGATTATGAATTTAACAAGAACGTTATCTTTCTTTGAGGATATGTGTTCATATGAGTCGAATGTAGTTTGGCATGAGATTGATATATATAAACAAGGGATAATCATATCACGTTGAATTAAGTTTGAACTCGGAATTGAATACGTTGATTTAACTTGCTTCGTGCTCGAATCAACCGTTATTGAGATCACTGGATTATGAGATTGAATTGAAGGTATGAATCAGATTTGTTGGGCATAAGAACATTTGATCCGTACATAGTTGGAATCGAGTATGTTATGAAATCCTTAATATGATCATCGGTATATGGAATCGTAGTATGGTTATGGATTCGTGATTGATTGATGTAGGTTGTTTGGATATGTACTTATTCGAGATATTGTGGAACCGTTAAGTTGATTGGACGGTTATATCGATTCTTGATTGTTATCGAACATATTGTTAATTGATCATTGCACTAGGTTGCATTAAGTGATCGTTGATGATTAACCGTTGTGCTGCGATTGGAATTGGAGGATGCATGAATCGCCTTGGACGGGGCTGCGGAGCTTGTAGATGAAGACGATGGGATTGGTCACAACTTCATCGTATCGGTATCGAGGCAAGTTATGCTCGCTCAGTTCATAATGTTTAATAAATAATTTAGTTTTCATTTCATTTATGATTCATATAGCAATGGTATCATGGAATATGAATTGTCACGATGATAGTATGCATATTATGCTTGGATTAAGATAAATCATATGTATATGATTTTAAAGATGTCTAGTGGAAACGGAGACGTGAATTATATTTGGTCTATTGTGTGAGAGATTAAATATCAAGGCTAGTTATCATGCCGACATTGAACTCGAGGTGGTGGTTTGGTATTAATTATGGGTTTTACTTCATTTTGGATTATTCGGATAACTGTGTATTCATTCAGGGATGTTGGTCGTGGAAAGGTTAGCGTCTCCAGCTTGAGGTAAATCAATATTGCTAGATTATGATAATCATCATGTTGCATTATTGCATGTGTGTGTTGATATTTCATGTGGTGAGTGTGCACCATTGTTTATTATGTTTTGTGATGTGCTCTTTCGTTGAACTGTAATCTGTTGGGCCGATGTATTAGGGGATAAGACCTAAATGGCACCTAGTCCGGAGTATTCCTGAGTAGATGCTTCCGTGACCCTTGGCTGCTGCCTTGGGAGTTTATGTGATATTGTCCAGAGTATTCCTGAGTAGATACTTCTGTGACCCTTGGCTGCTGCCTTGGGAGTTTATGTGCTATTATAATATGCATTGATGAGCATGTTGTGAATTGTTGTCTGACGGAATACGACGTTGTGGTCGTGTCGGTCTTTCATGATCGAGTTATTATTGCTCTTTTGGAAAGTATTCTGATCCTTGTTGGATATGCATTTCTTCGAGATTCGTTGTCATGTTGTATCGTGACATATCTGGAGTCAGATACATTCTGATCGGTCATGTGTATGATTTCCAGGGCGGGCACGTGTAGCATGTGTTGGTTTCGGCCTCATATTGAACCGTGCAGACGAGACGTACTTCGTGAGGCTGATTAGGTACGAGACCAGACGAGTATCTGATCAATACCGTGGTTGGCTTGTACATGGACAAATGTCCGGATCGAGCGTATCGTGATGTCCATCTCGAGTCTTATTGATTGGTCATTCACAATCCATGTATAATCGGATCTTTTCGATAGTCGGGTTGTCTTTGAAATCCCGTATATATGATTTGTATATGGTTGACAATTTTATTCTCTCGTGTACCTGTCACCGTTGACCCTTTATTAATCTCATTTGGAGTTCACCCTGTCATTGGTAATCTCGTTCGTTATTGATCCTTATTGATTCGGTTTGGGAGTTTGCCTTACCATTGGTATTCTCGATTGTTAGTCCTTGATTGATCTTGTTGGAGTTTACCCTGTCGTCGGTATTCTCGGTTGTTAATCCCTCATTGCTCTTGTTGGAGTTTACTGTGTCGTCGGTATTCTCGGTTGTTGATCCCTCATTGCTCTTGTTGGAGTTCGCCATATCGTTGTTGTTCTTGGTTTCTGGTCCTTATTGATCTCGTTAGAGTTTACCGTATCATCGTTATTCTCGGTTATTGATCCCTTATTGCTCTTGTTGGAGTTCACCATATCATTGTTGTTCTCGGTTGCTGGTCCTTATTAATCTCGTTAGAGTTTACCGTGTCGTCGGTATTCTCGGTGGTTGATCCCTTATTGCTCTTGTTGGAGTTTACCGTATTGTTAGTATTCCCGGTGTTGATCCTTCATTGATCTTGTTAGAGTTACCACATCATGGTATTCTCGTTCGTGGTTGATCCTTTGTCGATCTTGTGTGGAGTTATCATGTCATTTATATTCCTGTTTTGATGCATTGGGTGTTTATCATTATTGATTGTGTGAGCATTCATGCTTTGTATTGATATCCGGGACTTGCCATTGTCTCGAGACAGTTGGTTTACGGATGTGCCGTGTGACATCGGTTTTATCAGGATTGGGATCCGATTGTGCGATCCAACGGACAGAATCGGACTAGGCCAGATTATTCCATATTGGTGATAGGTTTATGTTTGAGAATCTTGGTATCGTTTCGGATACAGTACAGATGGTTAATTTTGAATTCATTCGTCACTTAAGGACGCGAGATGTGGATTATGGTAAGGATTGATTTGATATGGATTGTGATGGGTCGGTAAGGTTACTTCGGTAAGATTACGTGGGAAATGTTCTTACTCTGTAAATTACATTGATATGTAATTGTGTATGTGATGTGATAGTTATCATTGTTAAGTATTATGGCAGGCCCCGTTGTGGGCTTTATCTTTTAGGTACTCGGAGTTCGAGCTAGTAGCGGTCGTGAAGGGATGAGCTTTCCGGTGATACTGGCTATGGCATGGTTGTTGGGATTTGTGTATTCTTCTTTGGTTCTTATAATTCCGCTGTAAATGTATTTAATTATGTCTCTATTCGTTGCGTGTAATTTTATAATGGCTTTCAGTATTTTTCCAACTAGTGTTTACTTTCCAATGCCCTTTTGGCGTCTTTGCCGTGTGTTTTCAAACGGTATTTTCTGACGGTAATTGGGAACAACATTTTGAAAAATATTTGAGTATTTAAAACATTACCGTCATCGGCCTTTTGGCATTTTTAAACGTTTGCGAAAATAATTTTAGCCTTATGGGTTCCATTGTGGGGCCCACGGCGCTGTAATATTCTCGGATGGCTTTGGGGGTGTTACATAGTATTCTCTTTATGGATTACTCATGTTGTCCTAGTTTTGGAGGGTTGAAGGGGATGTGCCATGGAATCATCTGGGTCATATTCCAGATGTAATATCCGCATTTTTGATTTCCGGTAATTTTCTTTTTTGGCGAGAGTCCGTTTTGACGACTCGCTTGTGACCGTTTTGTCATTTTGAGAATGATTAATTCTACACTTTTTGACATTCGAGTTCCTTTCGGTGTGGTTTTGTTGAGTTCCGTGCTTCTTAGCGACTTTTCCGCACTTGAGTTCGATTCTTGAGAATCTCGTTCGAAACTGCTGTTTTGAGGTTCTCGTAAGTCCGTTTAACTTTGTTAGACGTGTTGTGAACTTCGGTTTGGTTATTCGACCACGTATCGTGATTTTTGGGCATTCTGGGCCATTTTGTAATTTACCCAAAGTTGTGGGTATCCGCATTCGTAATTGTTGTCTTGACCCTTTTCATGGTCGCGTGTGGGCTTGATGGTAGCTCAATCTATTAGTATGGTCTTATTTTGGAGCTTTCCATGCCTATCTTGAACTTGGTGTTCCGATCGGAGGAATCCGTTGTTGTAACCAGCTTTGAGAGCACTGTTGCTGCCCTTCTGAGTCGATAGCGCATGCTACGCTTAATGGTTAGCGCGCGCTAAAGTGCAATTATTAGCGCACGCTACGGATGTGGTAGCGCACTCTAACTGGTGGTGCAGAAACAGTCCAGAAGCTACTGGACTGGGTTCGGACGTTGATTAGCACACGCTATTTAGTATCTTAGCGCACGCTAGTGTGCATTGGTAGCGCACGCTAGGGTGAAGATAGCGCGCGCTACCTGGTAGTTCAGGGCAGTCCAGGGGCTACTGGACTGGGTCTGAAGGTCCCGTTAGCGCACGCTAACAGTTTGCCCCGATAGCGCACGCTAATCCTGATGATTAGCGCACGCTAAGGCTGTCCAGCATATAAAACTAGACAGCAGTCATTTTTCTCATTTCTCATTTCCTTTCTTCTTCTCTCCGCGGGTTGAGCCAAGGGCGACTAGAGATCGCGATCTTGGCCGATTTTGCTCAATCCAAAGGTCTTTTGGAGCATCCTAAGTGATTATAACATCATATAATTCATTGTTCTTCGCCGAATCAAGGTATTTTTTCTTGAATCCCTAGAGTTGACTTTTTGGGAGTTTTGTTCTTGATTTTGTTTTCTATCCGATTTTGATAAATCAATTGTTGTTTAATGATGTTGTTAAACATATCCTATGGATTGTATATCCATATTTCGGTTTGGAATTCCGTTTTCATGTTTTGACGGGTCGATTCGTGTTCTTGGCCGTTTTGGAGGAAACCCTTGAACTTTCATCGTTCGTTCCTTGAATTCCGTGACTTTAGGTCGTGCTATGGAATTCATTTTCATTGTTTTTATTGATGTCCGTAGTTGATTGTCGCGGGTTAGCATTTAGTGGAGTCGGCGGGTTCGCAGACGGTTCGTGCCAACCTACTTCGATCGATTCTTCGCATTTGTGGTTATTTGAGGCAAGTACCTTGTCCGTACATTTCTTGTTTTGTGGATATGATGATCGGTGATCGTCTAAATGTATTTGTTTGGTTGTTTGAAATGAACTTTCAAAATATTCAGTTAGCCTCGTTAAAGGCTCTCTTTCAAAATCGTGTGTATGTTGTGATTGATATGTTTCGTAAACGATTATGTGAATCCTATGGATATGGTTGGTGTTGATGTTGTAATACCCGGTTGTAATTCAGTCACCATCATTCAGTAATTTCATTCGGTAATTGTCACTATGTAATTTTTCACTTGTAAATAATCATTCATCCGTGTTCACCGTTCGGAATAACTTCGAGTTGTGTACCGATATTGTTCATTGTTTCAACCTTATTCGGGAAACAAAACAAGAGTATTATCTTGATTGTTGTAATTGATTCATTAGTCGATGTTGTCGTTGGAGTTCATGTCATTTCAAATCTCCTCATTGTTCAAATTGTGTTTTGTTGGGCGAACCCTTGTAATCATTGTTTGGAACCACCGTTTTGGGGTTTCCGCACTTCCATTTCGTGTTATTGTTTCCCAAATGTTGACTCCTACTGCTTTTATTCTCTTCTCGGGTCATTTTTCTTCATTTTATGACCCAATGGGGGTGTGGGCCGCGGCATAAGGGATGTGTGCCGCGGCACACACATGCTGCTAATTTGGCCGACCCAACTGTACCGGGGGCCGCGGCTCATGCCGGCAGGGCCGCGGCACACTGCCGAGTCACTGCCGTGGCACACTCGTCCGGGCCGCGGCACACTCATGTTGCATTTTCGGCCAACCCGTCTGTACCGGGGGCCGCGACTCATGCCGACAGGGCCGCGGCACACTGCCGAGTCACTGCCGCGGCACATTCGTCCAGGCCGCGGCACGCTGCCGATCACTGGGGGCAGTTTTGGCCCTGTGCCGCGGCATACTTCGGCCGGGCCGTGGCACACAGTGCAGTCTGCACTATAATTGCATTTTTTTGTGAGATTCAACTCATTTTTCAACACTTCTTCACCTTCGTCCGAGAGAGAGGGTTTATGGGAGAGAATCTTCATCATCAATCACTTGAGTATTCGTTTTTCATCATTTCCATTCGGTTGTGAAGATTGGATTGTGGATCTAACGCGATTTCATCGGATTAAAGTACTTGGATCTTCAAAGGTAATATTCATCAAACCTCTTGGATTTCGATTTTGTATTGAGATATGATGTTTTGGATGTTAAGATCATGTTGTATGAAGTGATATACGCATGATTATGGACATGTTTGATTATTCATTTGATTATTGAAGGATTATTCAAGAACACTTTGAATATTGTGTTGGATTTGGGGGTTTTCGATTAATTTTTGTTGAAATCACGATTTTGGATGTTCATAATGGATTATTGATCGTATTGAAGATGTTTTGTTGGTTTGAAACACTTCTTGGGGATTTGATGTTGGTATTATTGAGGTTTGGTTATAAACAATCGAAGTTTGGCCACAAAGTGTTCGATATAATGCCCCAATGAACTTGGTTAATCGTATCGACATTTTGAGTTCGTTATATTCGTGTCTGATTCGTATATTGAACGGATTGTAGGTAATTGTATTATTCAAGGTTGTTCGAGCGATTGATATTTCAATTAGGACGTTGTTCGTGGAAGGATATTTATCACCGGTGTTGTGTAAGTTAATTCTTACTCAGTTAAAAGGATATTCATTCCTTTTGTTGTTCATTCATAATCGTAATTCATTCATAAGGTACTAACCGTTTTAAAACTTATAATTGTCACCTAATTACTTCATTCACGAGGAACGACGGTTCCAATGATTTCATTGAGCTGTCATTCATTTCACCATCATTTCATCTTGGTGAGTCATTATTCATTTTCGATGTCACTTTTGTTATATCGTGGCATTCCGGGTCATACTGGCGTGCCGGTTGGTATGTGTAGGATTTTCATGTCGGGCACATTTAAGTCGTGTGTTGGTTGTTGGCCTCACATTGGACTGTGCACACGAGTTGATTGCTTCGTGAGACTGATTAGGTACAAGACCATACGTGTATTCGATCGATACTCGTTGGTGGCTTGTGCATGGACACATTTCCATCCCGGACGTAGTGTGGCGCCATTCCTTCGAGCCGTACTGTTAGTTGATTCATATAGCATGTTTGATTGCGTATGTTTCGACAGGATTATGTGTATTCAACTCTTGAGGATTGTTGTTCCGTGTAACTGACCCCGTTTGGGGATTTTGTTTTCAGGTCATGGCAAGGAAAAAGCACGGGAATAGCATGTTGACGACGAGGAGTCCCAGTGATACTAGTAGGGGGCCCCAGTCCTTTCATTCACCGTGTTTCCTTATTTCATTTCCGCTGCAGATTTTTGTTCGGATTTTGAGTTCATTCAGTGTTGTATATTTTATCTCCATATAAAATATACTTGTATTCGGTCATTTCCTTGGGTGTGTTGTAATAAAACTCCTCATCGGAGTAATTGATGATGTAATGTGGTTCGGTACTACATTTACCCTATGTATTTCATTCATTTTCACTCGCCTGGTGGGTCCCAACGGGGGTCCACGGCACTGTAATAGCCGCCTAGTTTGGGGTGTTACAGAGTTGGTATCAGAGCGTGGTTTTAAATACTACCTTCCGAGTCATGTCTCATTTGAAATCATCGTCATCGGACTAGTATCATTGGACTTTCGCGTCACGTGTGACCTGCGCAGATGCCGAGCCAATCAAACCGAAAGAACTGTAAGACTTCTAACGCCATGGTATAATTTCTGGCAATAATCATTCATTCATAATTCACCAGTTAACAATCCTCAAACATCATTTTCATTTCAATCATGTTGATCATGTTAACTCATTAATCAGTCAATTCATTTTATTACTTAGTTGTTGATCTTTATGATCATATCATTAATCTTGCTAACTTGTTCAAGATAATCATTTCAAGAATATCATCAGATAATCATGTCACCTCAGTTAATCATTGATGTAATCACTGTGTTAGAGCATATATGCTCATTTTCATCATCATGACGTAAATCATAATGCGGTACTCATACGAGATCTATGATTATCATGCGACCTTCCTACTTCAGTATGGAGAGAGCTGTCAGGGGATGCACGGGGAGAGGCCGCGGTGCGGGCCGAAACCCGGGAAATAATCACTCGCTGTCGGGAAATCGTACCCAGGACTCGGCTCGATCAGAAGATGTTCGGGTTGATCCACTCACTTTTATGCAGGTCATGATGACCCATATGCAATTGCTCAATCATCATTGCGCCACTTTGGCCGAATTAATCGAGAGAACTCTCCCGTATGAGCCTGCTGCTAAGGAAATTGCTGAGCAACAACCTTCATCTATCAGAAAGAAATCAACGAAGCGTAATCAATCCGAAGGCGGTCAGTCAACCTTCAAGAAGCCTCGTGCGGGCCCTATCGTTTCTCAGCGACCTCCTACGGCGCATAATCGTGCGGGATCTTAGTCCCGAGCGTCCAGTTCGGCCATCACCTGTTTCAACTGTGGAGCGCCGGGTCATTACAGCACTAAGTGTCTGAAACCGTCTATCACGTGCCATAATTGTGGGATTTTTGGGCATAAGGCCCGTTTTTGCCGAAAGGACTCCAAGTCGGCTCCGGCGGCATCTCAGGCCCCGAAGCAATTAGCGATTCAGAATCAGACTGCTCTGTCAGCGTCGTTTAAGACAATGGAAGCAAATAAAGGTGGAGCTCATATTTATCAGACGGGAGCGTCCGGTTCGGGGGCCGGCAAGTCCCGGATTCACGTGATGAAGAGGATCGACGATCCGGTGGGTCGAATGATCTCAGGTATACTCGTAATTTTATCTCAACCTGTGTGTACCTTTTGATACTGGTGCACCGCATTCATTCATTTTCGAATCATGTTTGAATAGACTTAATTTAGATAGTTTTATTGCTTGTGGACCTCATACCATCGGTCTATCTGATGATGGAAGAATTTCCGGAAATCATGAGGTTAAGAACTGACTGAATTATGTTTAAATGACCGCAATTGGTTGATGGACCAAATCGTGGTGAATTTACTTAAGGACGATGTATATCGGGTATTAGTGGGATGGATCGTCATGATACCCCCTCAATGTTCGTAAATGTTTGGTCACTATCATTTCCGTCGTTGGGGTCGAATGTGTGCTTCAGGGAGGTGATCCCCGTTGTTCCGGAAGAATCATTAATATGATGGTAGCAGTAAAATTACTCAATCAGAGTTGTCCAATCATTCATTATATCATTGTCATCGATTGGCCGTTCATAGGTAATCGAGATATTCAATCATTCATTATATCATTGTCACCGATTATCCGTTCTTAGGCAATCGAGGTATCCAATCATTCCTTATATCATTGTCATCGATTGGCCGTTCTAAAGCAATCGAGGTGTTCATCCATTCGTCGTATCGTTGTCGTCGATTGGCCATTCTCAGGCAATCGAGGTGTTCAACCATTTTGGTATCATTATTATCATTTGACGATGTACTCCCAGACGAGCTACCTGTTTTACCTCCACCGAGGGATATGGAATTCACGATAGAGTTGGAGCCTAGTATGTCCCCATTATCGAAGGCACCGTACCGGATGGCCCCGACCGAAATGCAGGAATTAAAGAATCAATTAGAGGATTTGACCGAGAAGGTTATATCCGATCGAGTGCGTCCCCGTGGGGAGCACAAGTGTTGTTTGCCAAGAAAAAGGATGGTTCATTTCGTTTGTGTATTGATTATCGGGAGTTGAACAGGGTGACAATCAAGAATAAGTATCCTCTACCCCGTATTGATGATCTCTTAGATCAACTTCAGGGAGCTTCAGTATTTTCCAAGATCGACCTAAGATCTGGATATCATCAGTTGCGAATTCGAGAGTCGGATATCATGAGGACAGCATTTCGTACACGCTATGGTCATTATGAGTTCGTAGTAATGCCATTCGGGCTAACTAATGCTCCTACGGTATTCATGGAGTTAATGAATCGGGTTTTCATCGACTTTTTGGATCAGTTTGTTGTTGTCTTCATCGATGACATTTTATTTATTCTCGTAACCGAGAGGAACACGAGGTTCATCTTTATCAGGTTCTCGACGTGTTAAGACGAGAGCAACTTTATGGAAAGTTTTCCAAATGTGAGTTCTGGATGTCCGAAGTGACTTTTCTCGGGCATGTAATTTCATCAGATGGAGTGCGTGTTGATCCTCAGAAGATGGAGGCTATCCAGGATTGGTTACCTCCAAAGAATGTTAAGGAAATCCGAACCTTTTGCGAAAGGATAAGAAATACACGTGTAAGTTAATTCTTACTCAGTTAAAAGGATATTCATTCCTTTTGTTGTTGTTCATTCATAATCGTAATTCATTCATAAGGTACTAACCGTTTTAAAACTTATAATTGTCACCTAATTACTTCATTCACGAGGAACGACGGTTCCAATCATTTCATTGAGCTGTCATTCATTTCACCATCATTTCATCTTGGTGAGTCATTATTCATTTTCGATGTCACTTTTGTTATATCGTGGCATTCCGGGTCATACTGGCGTGCCGGTTGGTATGTGTAGGATTTTTATGTCGGGCACATTTAAGTCGTGTGTTGGTTGTTGTCCTCACATTGGACTGTGCACACGAGTTGATTGCTTCGTGAGACTGATTAGGTACAAGACCATACGTGTATTCGATCGATACTCGTTGGTGGCTTGTGCACGGACACATTTCCATCCCGGACGTAGTGTGGCGCCATTCCTTCGAGCCATACTGTTAGTTGATTCATACAGCATGTTTGATTGCGTATGTTTCGACAGGATTATGTGTATTCAACTCTTGAGGATTGTTGTTCTGTGTAACTAAACCCGTTTGGGGATTTTGTTTTCAGGTCATGGCAAGGCAAAAGCACGGGAATAGCATGTTGACGGCGAGGAGTCCCAGTGATACTAGTAGGGGGGCCCAGTCCTTTCATTCACCGTGTTTCCTTATTTCATTTCCGCTGCAGATTTCCGTTCAGATTTTGAGTTCATTCAGTGTTGTATATTTTATCTCCATATAAAATATACTTGTATTCGGTCATTTCCTTGGGTGTGTTGTAATAAAACTCCTCATCGGAGTAATTGATGATGTAATGTGGTTTGGTACTACATTTACCCTGTGCATTTCATTCATTTTCACTCGCCTGATGGGTCCCAGTCGGGTGTCCACGGCACTGTAATATCCGCCTAGTTTGGGGTGTTACAGATGTTGCGCTTGATAATGCGTGTGTACGTATATTGCCTCATTTCGGTGCGTTGTGGTTTGACGTTGTGTTTTGCTAAGTATTTGATGCCTCTGGGTGAATTGTTTGGATATCTTTGTTGTATTGTGCTATGTGTGTGAGTGTGTGAATGTGGGCGGGGGCCTACGGTGACACATGGCATGCGATCATGTGGTCATGATGCAACAAGCGATTGATCCAACCGTGAGAGCCTAAGAAAAACTACGGTGACACATGGCTTGTGATCATGTGGTCAGGATACAACAAGTGATTGGTCCAACCGTGAGCGCCAAAGAATACCTACGGTGACATGTGGCATGTGATCATATGGTCAGGAGACAACATGTGATTGATCCAACCGTGAGATGCCATGACAAGTGTTCACGCTGGTGTGTATATGATTTGTGGATGTGCTTTGCTCACCTCGGGAGGGTCCGTTGATAAGTGTCAGTTTTATACACTTATCCATGGTTTGTATCGATATATTTCACTCATAATTGAGCTAGTCTACTCGTTTTTGCTTAGAATTAATTAGTTTTTAATAATTTTATTTTTATCGGATGAAGATGTAAATCTAGTCTTAATCGTATTGAATTACTGATTTACTCAAGAAATAACATGTTTATAAAATATTCTCTTGAATTTTTATGTATTCATGTTGTAGCGCTTTTCGAGACGAGTTCGGCAGTCTTTTCGGATTCAAAATCAGAGTTATATATCAAAAGTTATCATCCGAAGAAGATTTGGGGCAAAAACGTAAAAGTCAGAAATTTTGGGCTAAAAATGAAGTCTGAAACTCCATACGGGCGTAACATCTAAAAGTTATGGGCGTAACTCACAAAACAACTAATGTGTAAAAACCCGTAGCCATGTTACGGCCGTAACTCCTCAATGTTACGGCCGTAAGTCCTCATAGTTACGGCCGTAACTCCTCGAAGTTACGGCCGTAACTCTTGACAGATTTCTGATCATTATCTAATTTTTTATACCTTTGGTCTATTATTGAGGGGATGGCTGGCATTGATCCGATCTAATGTAATAATACTGGAGTTTTGGAGATATTAGATGACTTTAGGTGTATAAATAGACCTCTTAGATCCATCATCCATCATCATTCATCTTATATTTTTCCACTTTTTGTAATATTTTCTTTTTATGTGAAGAACACACTTGTGTTCTTGAGTGATTTGTGTAATAGTGGTATAGCATATGTTGTTCAGAGAGTTTATTGTTTCTGTCTCCTTTATCTACTAAGGGAGTTAGGATCAATTCTTTCTCTTTTTCAACTAATAATGACCACTCAAGCTTGTACTATGTTTATTAAACCCTTCATGGGCTAAGTTACTTAAGTTGGGATTATAAACAAGGTTAGTCATGTTATTTAAGTTTGTATAAAGATACATTATGAATTACTTAGTATTGTGTGTGATTTTTATTGTTTTACCAATCTTTATTTATTTGGCCAATAAATGACGATATTTATGGTCTTCATCTGTTTCGAAAGAAAATATATTTGATTAGATCAAATGATCTTCACTCTAAGTTGTTCTAGGGAATAGAAATATACCTCTAGACCTTGGATGGTCCTTTGAGTTATTTTCATAAATCCTAATGCTATGTATTGAAGCCAATCAACATAGAAATATAGTGGATTGATTCAATATATAAGGGGCGTTTTATAGTTCGAAAGAGAAACCGTCTTTTTAAGGAAAATCGAATCTACACAACATAATAAGTAAATTCATCTTATGATCTCCTATACATCTTCTATAACTAATGATGAACTAAGTTTGTAATCCCAACTATTTCATTTTATCCTTTATTAATCTATTATTAGTGCTATCTTTTATTTCCTTGAATTTTAGAACTATTATTGCATTTTCTTTGTAATTGTCAAACCAAACTCTTACATTGTCTTTTTCAATCGTATAAATCTCTATAACAAATAGTTAAATAGTGTATAATTCAATATATAACCTAACTTCCTCATGGGAGCGATAAACCGGACTCAAAAAGTCCACTTACTACTTGATACGATATCGTGCACTTGCGATAGTTACACTAAGACTGTGTAAAGTTTTTGGCGCCGTTGTCGGGGAAGTATAAGTTTTATTTTGAAATCTTACATTGTAAACTATTGTTATAGATACAATTTCTCGACATTGTAACTTAGTACTCAATTGTGTCTGTCCGGTCAAGTGGCGGATAACGGTACTCCGTGACTATTAAATTCGGATTTTTTAGTTTCCCACAACAACTGATATTTGTAGATATTTTATCCTTTTTCATTTTATTTTTTTTATCATGGATGAAACTTTGAATAATATTGAAAAAAGATTTCCCTTTCTGAGCAAAAATGTCATTTTAAAAATTTACAAGACGAGACTTGAAAGGATGAGGTTGCTTATGAATAAAAGCATACCTTTTGACATAAGATTCATAATTGAAGCCAAAGTGAGAATAGCAGGTGAATTCACAGAAATACCTACTAGATTTTTACCAGGGATAGAAAAAAGTTCATATGCCAAGAAACGACGAGCAAAGATAATAGCCGTTTGCTATAAATGTGCTAGATGGAACAGTAATTTAAAATGTCGATCTTTGAGAATTCCATCTACAAACAGAGAAGATAAAATTCAGTTCATTAAGGATGGTCTGAATAAAGAGAATTTAGATAATATCGAAATTTCTCTTGACACGCATCCTAGTGGACTCGTACATTACGGAATTCGATGTTTGTGGAATAAATTCAAACCAGGATATGAACAACGTCTTGGGAATCTGACATTAAAAGACCCTGTTTGCCAATTTGTAAGAAAATTGGATGGGAAGTTTCTCCCCGACTCATAGAAGGCGTTTAGGCCGTTTCTGAACGTAAAATCAGAGGAAGATGTGAGCCACAATCACAACTACTGTACATACACGTGAGTATCTTTAATTTTTGTCGTATGGTGATATTTTCTGAATAAAAAGGGTGATACGCAATAAATGCATTCATTATTCTATTGAGTAGTTGAAGCGCAATCAACGCAATCACAAGCTTGTTAAAAAATTTTACCTTATTTTTCTTCTATAAATAAACTTTGTGCTTGTTTCTTTTATTCATCCCTCAAACTTGTACTTTTCTCTTTTTCTCTCAAATAAATTTCTTTTCAAAAATGGAATCATCATCTTCCACAAAAAAATTTAGCACAATCTGCATTTTTGGTGGAGCTAGTTATGGAAAAGAGGCATGCTTTACTGAAGCAGCCCACAACTTGGGTCGTCCCTTAGGAGAAAAATACATTCATGTAGTTTACGGAGGAGGAAGTCTAGGATTAATGGGACGAGCTGCTGCTTCTGCCTATATGGAAGGAATAAGAGTGTTGGGAGTAATTCCAAAACCTCTGGCTGAAAGTAAAATCACTGGGGCAACTATTGGAGATGAGTTTAGATCTGTAAATATGCAAGATCGCATAACTCACATGATAAATAATTATGGCGCCTTTATCACCCTTCCCGGTGGTTTTGGCACTCTTGAGGAACTTTTTCATGTGGTTACCAGAGCCCAGCTAAATGTTCATCAAAAACCAATAGGTCTGCTTAATGTCAATGGTTTGTTTGATGGTTTACTATCTTTCATCGACTACTCTGATGAAAAAGGTTTTATTTCTGAACGTGCTAAACGAATCATAGTCGTTGCAACAACACCAGAAGAACTAATCAAAAAACTCATTGAATTTGTTCCTCAACCAGATCCAGCTCTAGCTAAAATTATCTGGATGAAAGATTTTACCGTGAGAAAAGGAAAAGTGGATTCATTCCTCTCCCTTAGATAACCCATGTCGGACCTCTTGTATTTTCACTTTCTGTTGTGTGTAAAAATCGTGCTAAATAATGGCAGCTTAAGGAGTTTATTTTTGAACTCTTGATGCGCATCTATTCGCGATTTATGTATTGTTATTTTATTGCTGTAATTTTTATTGTTTGTTTTTTATAAAAGCATTGATGGCAGCGTAAGGCGACTCTTCGGACTTTCTTGAAGCGCATCTTAAAAACTGTGTTATACTTACAAGTATATTTTATTTTCTTTTGTTGTGTGCCTCGTATATTTATTCTCTTGCAGATTCTAAAAGGCGTTAGCTCAAGCATCAACTTTCATATCAGGGAGTATTCTGTTTTTCTCCTTGCTTTTTATTTTATTTTTTTTATTTTTTATTTTTTTAAACTGAGGACAGTTTTATTTTCAAGTTTCGGGGTGGTATGTTTTAATTATTTTGGTGTGTTGATATTTTGGTGTGTTTTGATTATTTTGGTTATTTGCCTTAATTTATATATATATATATATATTATTTTGATTTGTGAGATTTCTAGATCTGGCCATAACACCAATAAATTAGCTATATACAAGCTTATAAAATCGTTTTAACCGGTAAAAAATTTGTATATTCCAAAATTTTTGAGCTTTAATCTCTCTTTCCAAGCCTTGTAGTTATCATATAAAATCGAGTCATTCGTTACCTTGAGAAAAGAAGAATCAGTCGGTTGCTAAAAAATAGCACTGAAATTTACTTAATTTGTGGAGTTTTTGATTTTTCATGCTTAGCTAATAAACGATTTTCTGCAAAAATTCTATTTCCTAAAAAAAGGAGTCATTGGTGAAAAGAGCTACACGTTAGCAAATAACGGTGTGAAAGCTATCACCTAAAAAAAATGACGAAAGTGTTGAGCAGCAACAGCTGCCTAATTTTGGGAATCCTAAAATTTTGCGAAAAATAAATGACTAACCATTGTTGGTGCGTAGCTGCCGTCTCACAAAAAAGTTGGTGAAAAGAGATACACGTTAGCAAATAACGGTGTGAAAGCTATCACCTTAAAAAAAAAGAGATAGAAATTATGTTGGTGAAAAGAGCTACACGTTAGCAAATAACGGTGTGAAAGCTATCACTAAGGGATGTAGTTTATGAGCAGATCTGAATTAATTAGCGGCTGAATTTCAATACACTCAATTTCGTGAAAAATCACAATATTTGATGACGCCAATGAAATTCTTCTTCATATTGAGTCGAAAAATAAATGAGTGATCGAGAGCAACCATTAAAGGGAGTCGTGTGTATCACGAGTGGGAAAGAAATAATCAACCTTTTGGGGAAAAACCTTGCATTTTGGAATCACAAAATAAAGTCGTGTTTTAACTTCAAAATCATTAGTAGATTTATTTTGAATCTTGATTCATTTCTATCTACTGTATAAAGCTGGTTGTTGTGTATTAATGGCATTTTGATCTCCTTTTCTCTTTTTATATGATTATTTTTCTTAATTTATGTGTGTATTATTATTTTTGTTTTTATTTTTAGAGTGTGATTAATAAAGGGTCTTGCTCGGGACTAGCAAGAATTCAAGTTTGGGGGTGTGATAAGTTTCAGTTTTATACACTTATCCATGGTTTGTATCGATATATTTCACCCATAATTGAGCTAGTCTACTCGTTTTTTCTTAGAATTAATTAGTTTTTAATAATTTTATTTTTATCGAATGAAGATGTAAATCTAGTCTTAATCGGATTGAATTACTGATTTACTCAAGAAATAATATGTTTATAAATATTCTCTTTGTTGAATTTTTATGTATTCATGTTGTAGGGCTTTCCGAGATGAGTTCGGCAGTCTTTCCGGATTCAAAATCAGAGTTATATATCAAAAGTTATCATCCGAAGAAGATTTGGGGCGAAAACGCAAAAGTCAGAAATTCTGGGCTAAAAATGAAGTCTGAAACTCCATACGGGCGTAACATCTAAAAGTTACGGGCGTAACTCACAAAGAAACTAATGTGCAAAAACCCGTAGCCATGTTACGGCCGTAACTCCTCAATGTTACGGCCGTAAGTCCTCATAGTTACGGCCGTAACTCCTCAAAGTTACGGCCGTAACTCTTGACAGATTTTTTATCATTGTCTAATTTTTTTATACTTTTGGTCTATTATTGAGGGGATGACTGGCATTGATCCGATCTAATGTAATAATGCTGGAGTTTTGGAGCTATTAGATTACTTTAGGTGTATAAATAGACCCCTTAGATCCATCATTCATCTTATAATTTTCCACTTTTGTAATATTTTCTTTTTGTGTGAAGAACACACTTGTGTTCTTAAGTGATTTGTGTAATAGTGGTATAGCATATGTTCTTCAGAGAGTTTATTGTTTCTTTCTCCTTTATCTACTAAGGGAGTTAGGGTCAATTCTTTCTCTTTTTCAACTAATAATTGATAAGTGTCAGTTTTATACACTTATCCATGGTTTGTATCGATAAAATTCACCCATAATTGAGCTAGTCTACTCGTTTTTTACTTCTAATTCATTAGTTTTTAATAATTTTATTCTTATCGGATGATGATGTAAATCTAGTCTTAATCGGATTAAATAACTGATTTACTCAAGAAATAACATGTTTATTAAATATTCTCTTTGTTGAATTTTGATATATTCATGTTGTAGGGCTTTCCGAGACGAATTCGGCAGTCTTTCCGGATTCAAAATTAGAGTTATATATCAAAAGTTATCATCCGAAGAAGATTTGGGGCAAAAACGCAAAGTCTGAGAAATTCTGGGCTGAAAACGTAACTCCCAAAGCAACCAGTGAGCAAATTGACGAAGCCAAGTTACGGCCGTAACTACAGAATGTTATGGCCGTAAGTCATCCAAGTTACAGCCGTAACTCCTTAATGTTACGGCCGTAACTCTTGACAGATTATTAAAATTTGTCTAATTTTTTATACTTTTTGTATATTATTGAGGGGATGGCTGGCATTGATCCGATCTATTGTAATAATGCTGGAGTTTTAGAGCTATTAGATGACTTTTGGTGTATAAATAGACCCCTTAGATCTTTCATCATGAATGATTCATCATATATAATTTTTCACTTTTTGTAATCTTTTCTTTTTGTATGAAGAACACACTTGTGTTCTTGAGTGATTTGTGTGAGTGTGGTATAGCATATGTTGTTCAGAGAGTTTATTGCTTCTTTCTCCTCTATCTACTAAGGGGGTGAGGATCAATTCTTTCTCTTGATTCAACTAATAATGACCACCAAAGCTTGTATTATGTATATTAAACCCTTCATGGGCTAAGTTACCTTTAGTTGGGATTATAAACAAGGTTAGTCATGTTATTTAAGTTTGTATAAAGATCTATTGTGAATTACTTATTATTGTGTGTGATTTTCATTGTTTTAACAATCTTTATTTATTTGGCCAATAAATGACGATATTTATGGTCTTCATATGTTTCGAAAGAAAATATGTTTGATTAGATCAAATGATCTTCACTCTAAGTTGTTCTACGGGATAGAAAGATACCTCTAGACCTTAGATGATTCTTTGAGTTATTTTCATAAATCCTAATGCTATGTATTGAATCCAATCAACATAGAAATATAGTGGATTGATTCAATATGTAAGGGGCGTTTTATAGTTCGAAAGAGAAACCGTGTTTTTAAGGAAAATCGAATCTACACAACATAATAAGTAAATTCATCTTATGATCTCCTATACATCTTCTATAACTAATGACGAACTAAGTTTGTAATCCCAACTATTTCATTTTATCGTTAATCAATCTATTATTATTGCTATCTTTTTATTTCCTTATAATATTAGAACTATTATCGCATTATCTTTGCAATTATTAAACCAAACTCTTTAATTGTGTGTTTCACTCATCTTAGTATCTATAAAAATAGACTAATAGTGTATAATTAAAATTATAACCAAACTTCCTCGTGGGATCGATAAACCGGACTCAAAAAGTCCACTTACTACTTGATACGATATCGTGCACTTGCGATAGTTACACTAAGAACGTGTCAAGTTTTTGGCGCCGTTGCCGGGGAAGTATAAGTGGTATATTTGAAATATTACATTATTAACTATTGTTATAAATACAACTTTTTCTTTGTTGTAGATTCTCTTGTCTATGCGAAGGACGTACAATCGCGATTTAGTTTCACTAGATCCCGAGATCGAAGCCACATTCAGAAGAAGGCGAAGAGAACAAAAGAAAAACATTATGTCTTCACCATCAATGGCGGACGAACTAAATCCACGTCTCCCCCGAGGAAATGATAATGAAAGAATTCCTCCGGTAGGGGGAATACATAATGTTCAAAACATTCAACATCAACAATATCCTATTGTGCCGGAAATAGATGAAGACAACATCCTCTTTGGGGAATTCATGAAGCCCCCATCTTTGAGCGTTCAATCAAGTGTAATCTATCCACCATTTGGAGTGGACAATTTTCAAATTCGCCCATATGTCATTGTAACACCCCCAAAACCATATGGAAATATTACACGCCGTAGACCCTTTCCACAAGGATCTACCAGGCTAAACATCTATAAACAACCAAATACTTGCCCAGCCAGGGTCAAACAATAAAATGATGCAGACCGATATGGTCACTTACACGTGAATACACAGACCGATGAGGTCACACAACCCAATCTACAAAACTGACTTAAATAACATTACCCACACAGGGGTCGAAATACAATACAGCGGAAGACTGAAATCAACTCTGACAACACAACAAAAATCAAAACAACTCTCGACTCATGATTAGTATCGCAGCTCGTCATCCTCTTGTGCCAATCCTATGACTGCTCCCCTGAATCTGCATGTACCTGGACGCAAAACAGACATCCACCCCCAATTACTTGGGGGTTAGTAAAACTCCACTGTTTTACTAGTGCAAGTATCAAATCATATGAAATGTAACAAGCAAATAATAATCGTGAATCCAATATAATAATCAAGTATCAAAATATTCCCGGGAGGTTTTCACAAGGGAAGATAAGCTATGAAGCATTCGAAAATAAGATTATCATCTCGGGAATTTTTTAGATTTTCAAAACCTTTAAGACCTCAAGTCCTGATTCACAAAACCTTTCGAAAAACTTTAGGGCCTTAATCCAAATCTTGTTTCATAACTCAGCAGTTTACAATATGGGAAACATTTATTTTCATAAAACTTTTCCTTTTAAAACTTTGATTTGAAAATAATCATGCTCATGACACCGTGATCCACTGTCACGTGTCTCCGTAGGTTCAACAACCCGCACGGACTACACCACGCACAATTAAACAAACATAATCAATTCCGACACCGTGATCTACTGTCACGTGTCTCCGTAGGTTCAACAACCCGCACGGACTATTAACCAGACATAACCAATTCCGACACCGTGATCTACTGTCACGTGTCTCAGTAGGCTTAACAACCCGCATGGACTATATCAATCACAACAATCACACACACCGTCCTGACACCGTAGTCCACTGCCACGTGTCACTGTAAGCCCCATCGAGCTCACTCAGTTGGACGTACTGTGTCCGAAACTCATGGTCCACTGCCATGAATTATCGTAGGCCTCGTCAGACCAGCACGATTGGACCTCAGTACCTCACTATGTTCTGACCCCGTAGTCCACTGCCACGAATCCTCGTAGGTCCCGTCGAACCAACACGAGTGAACTTAGCGGTCACACACATATTCATATTCACATTCACATTACATACAACAATGAGCACAATTAATCAATCACATTGATCACCACAAAATAGTACATCCCACGCACATAACACAATCTTAACACTCGCAACAACTATCGTCAATCAACTACACATGACACGTTCGGTACACAATACATTGCACAACCGAGTGTACAACCATCCCATATGTACGTCGCAATCCTGCACAAATGGCACAACGCCTAACACGTATACTAATATAACACTATTATCGCAAAGCCTTCAAATTACGGAAAACACAACCAACTCAAACGGAACATAATTACGAAGGCAAGCAAAATCATCATACATATCATACGTAATTACTAGTCGCAAGATACAAGTCGTATAATAAGATACTTGCCTTAATAACCGCTACCAAACGCTCCGAAGAACACGGTTCGACCGGAAAGCTCGGACCCCGAAGAAGACAACGAACGGAAGGGTTCCGACTCGAGTTCCTCACAAGAATTCGACACTAGCAACATATAATCAATAAATCATCGATCATACGAGGAAGAATAATCGTAGAACGCCCGAAAACCCCTCTATGACATTTTACCAGACACCTTCAAGGCGTCGATCAAGAACTCGACCAAAACAACGAATCGATACGATCCAACCATGGAATAACAAGGGAAATGATACAATACATCTAAATAATCATCAATCCATCACAATCCTAATTTAAATCGGATTAAACGGACGAAATCGAACAAAATACCCAAAATCCCCAAAATTAGATTTCTAGAAAATCTGACCTGATTCGCTCTATCAAAGGATGTTATAGGACGGATTATTGATGATATGAACCTCAAAACTTCATGGATTTATTTTATAACAACATGCCTCCATGATTGATCAAGCTCCAGCCGTGGAATGGAAGAAAACGAGTGAGAAAAAATGAGTGAAACCCGACTGCTCTCCCATATTTATACGCCTTAGGACACGGCGCGACAAGCAGCCCACACCGGCGCCGGGTGTCTCGGTCGTGTATCGGCAGTGCAGTCTGGCCGACCAGCGTAGGACACGGCGCTCGCAGCGCCCGTTTTGAGGCCGTTTCGCCCAGTCGTGCCGGCGACCTCCAGGCACAAAATGAAGAATCACAACGACGATCCGAACGACCCCAAAACCCGAACCTAAATACGAACCGAAGATACAGTTACGAAGTACTCGCAAAGACGAATCTAAGAGCTAATAGAACACACTATTCCGACCACCCGAAGGCTCGAAATTCGACAACGGAAGATAATTACCCCAAACTTTGGGAAATTACGAAAATGGCCCAAAACGTCCGAAAATCACGATACGTGATCGAATAACCAAACCGAAGTTCACAACACGTTTAACAAAGTTAAACGGACTTACGGGAAACTCGAAACAGTAAGTTCCAACGAGATTCGCAAGAATCGAACTCAAGTGCGGAAAAGTCGCCAAAAAGCACGGAACTCAACAAAACGACACCGAAATGAACTCGGATGACAAAAAGTGCAGAATTAATCATTCTCGGAATGACGAGGCGGTCACAAGTGAGTCGTCGAAATGGACCTCCGCCGAAAAAAAAAATTACCGGAAATCCGAAATTGCGGATATTACAGTCTACCCTCCTTAAAAGAAGTTTCGTCCCGAAACTTAAATCAAGTAGGGAGAAGCAATATCCTGTCAGGAAAACTCAACGAGATACACAAGAACCGGAAAAAAATCGCGCCCAACGGCGAAACGTTACAAGCAACGCAAAGGAATATACGGCGTGAAAACACGCCCACGACGACTAATACAATGCCACCGACTATGTTTCAAAACAACAACGAGTAATTAACAACACATCACATGCACACATTTAATCAAAGAAACGCACGTGACAACAAGTCGCACCCGACCACAACGACTATGCGGTATAGTATTATGATAGAATTCACTCCGATTCTCGTCAACAAGAAAATGTCCGACATCAAGACACAAACAATTCAAGATAACAGAAAACGAGAATACCGGACACTACATTCTATCCTATTAAAAATAAGTTTCATCCCGAAACCTAAAATAAAACATCATGGTAGAATACAAACAAAACCAAAAAGTCCACGCAATAAATATCAATTTCTACACGAATTACAGCACGAAGTACGATACACAACTACATCACGGGACACCACCAGGCACTCCCCGAGTAGGAACGAAAACCCAATTCCCGAACATCTTGGCAACGGTCTCACAATGCACCGCTCGGTGACCCACTTGGCCACACTCGAAAAAGTTGACTAACGGTGAACGACAATTCTTCGTAGTACGAGATCAGGCAACAACACTCAGACAACACCGTTCGAACAACAGCGATCGAACAACAACGATCAAATAACAATGATCGAACAACAATGATCAAATAACAATGATCGAATAACAACGATCAAATAACAATGATCGAACAACAACGATCAAATAACAATGATCGAACAATAATGATCAAATAACAATGATCGAATAACAATGATCGAATGACAACAGTCGAACAATGACTCCGAAGTCCCCACTTCAACTCCAGACATTAAAAGAACTGGTAGAAAGTGAAAGATGTTACTTCCAAACAAGGTTCATAAGAATCGAACGGAAAGGTAACGATGACAAACAGGTCGATCTGAAACAAGGTCACAACCAGTTCGAACGATGACAACTGAGACATCAAACAAGTTCAAAAAGTATCGACAAACACATGCAAGTCGATAGAATTTAGAAGGAGAAACTGCAGAAGTCAAATATAGTACGGGTATTACATCCGACCTCTTATAAAAAAATGTCATCCCCGCAACCCACAACAACGGAAACAAGGTAACAACACAAAAAGCATCCGACAGGAAAATCTCCCATGGGTCTCTCAGAGCCGATCTTGATATCTGTGATGAATCGTGAACTCCGAAAGTCTCAGTAGCCAATTCGCAAAACTGAATTCGGTGTCCCTTGAGTCCACACTTGAAACGCGTTACTGACGAGAAGGACAATTTACATGTGCATGCCCCGGCACATCACGGTTGAAACACCTCGGCTCGGCATACCGAAAATACAAATGCTAGATACAATAGGGCATAACGTCGCAAAATAATATAGCGGAGATGCCAACTCAGCACAACAAAGAATCATAACACATATCATATACAACGATTACCATCGTAAAGTAATACACAAACAAACACTACAACAACGACGGTATCGTTCGGCGACCTCAACGGCCCGAACGATAACCAGCACATAATTACAAACATTATGAAACAATCACATGTACACAAACGTACAAACCCAAACTTCAACATCTCACACTCGTACGACAACACGCAAATCACCACGAGGCGATAAACAGTAAACACCAGTTCACACCTCTCACAGAGGGCTAGTACAATATGTAACAGCCCCGATACATTCAGAAATATTACAGCGCCGTAAATCCTTTACGTAAGAATTTACAAGGCTGAAGAAATGAAATGACAATAACAGATACCAACTTATGAAATCACTGAAATAAAATACAACAGTTTGGTTCAATACTGAGAATACAAATATCCAATGAAGGGTTATTAATACATCAACAAAATCCAAACATCATAAACTGACGACGTACTCGAGTACTTATTGAAATAACCCACAAACAACAGACAATAAATCCGATCGGAACATCACTCTGCACCCTCATCGTCATGCAGCTCCAGTGGTTGTTTCCCCGCTCTCCTGGATCCTGAACATAAACAAATGTTCACCCCCGCAGGGGTTAGCACAACGATGCTAGTACAAGTACAATAATCGTACAACAGTCATATAACCAACAATTATGTCATAACAAGTTTCTCCAACGAGAAATATCAACAACACATATCATATCATAACAGTTTCCAACATACTGATGGTATTCCAACGATCCAGCGCACACAGCTATAGATTCCCATGATGATCCCGTCGGACCAACACATGGTGGAACTACCTGTCCAACGATCCAGCGCACACAGCTATAGATTCCCATGATGATTCCCGTCGGATCAACGCATGGTGGACATATAATCACAACACATTTACACTATACAATCACATCATAACTGTCATAATATAAACAATTCTAATTAGAGTACTTGCCTCGATTCGTTGACAAGAATAAAACTTCCACGAATATCAAAATACTCGAAGGTCGTCCCCTTCGATCAATCATGTTGCTAAGCTCGAACCTTAACAAAAGAAATAACATAGAAATCATCTCATGCCGTACGAACGTCTAACAATCCAAAATTATGGTAGGAAGTCCTTAAAATGCAATCTGTCTGGATCGCTTAACGCACGCTACGCATCCTATGTAGCGTACGTTAATGCTAGTCGTTAGCGCACGCAGTACACACAGCCTAGCGTACGCTAACCAGGCATGGTCAGTGCCTCACTGATCAGCCGACTGACTCGCCTGATAACTTAACGCACGCTAAGTTCCAAACGTGGCGTGCGCTAAACGTACTCGATGGCGCACGTTAATTCACGTAGCTTAGCGCATGCTAAGCGTGCATGGCAGTTCACTGGAGGGCAGCAGATTATACAAATGGTGATGAAGTAAGCGAATTCCTCAGTGATTAATGTTTGTTATCCGACTTCATGTTATGTTCATAAACTTTATGAATGATCTCACGGATAATAACAACTTCGAGATGCAAGTATACGTATAATCATCACAACACCATAATCCATCTTGATTACAATTCTCATGCGAAGTTTGGTGATCTCTGGTTGATGTATTAGATTCTACTATCATATACACATTCAGACTTCATCTTGAGGTGAACTAACAATTCCAACTTATACGAAAGACTATTTCCTAAGATGATTCTTCCCTTAAGTCCTTATAACCGAAAATAATATCACTTTCAATTTATGATCACTAAGATAACATAAATGACACGGATAGCCAACTTCATAATATTTCCCTCATCATTTGAAGTACTAGGATTCCAACTACAAGGTTCCAATGATCCTTTCATAAGCATAGACATTCCCATCTTAAAACATGATGTTTGTTGAATAATTCACTAATGAAATTCAATATCACGTTAGCATGATCATCTAATTCCTTAGAATCCAAATCTAAGGCTGGAGATAGGTTGGACATACCTTAATATGATGAAATTACTGAACCGCAAGGTAGAATCTGACTCCGGTTGGTTATATGCCACTCCAAGGTGTTACCTCTCCTCAATGATCAATCATAGAAGTATCCAATGTCCAATGATCATGTAGATGTGATATAAGTGTATCTGAGGAAGATGATATGCTCTCTGGTCTCTCAAGAACGAAGATAGACGAAAGAAATGAGAATAAAATGGAGTTCTGGCCCATATATAAACTTTCTGTACAAAGCAGATTAGCGCACGCTACTAAGCATTCCTTAGCGCGCGCTAATAAGAGTTGACTTCAAAACTGTCCAGGTTCGTTCGTGGGAATCTTATCCGGACCCATGTCCCGGCTGGCGCATATGCTAGCCGCCCAGCTCAATAATTGAGTGCCTAGCGCATGCAACTCCTACATACGTAGCGTGCGCTAGTAGTAGACGATAGCGCGCGTTAAGCTACATTCTTATTGTGCGCTATTACGAGTTTGCATGAGAAATTTTGCATGATGATATACTTATGTACAAAGATACCAATGTAAGAAATATCATACTCCAATCATCAAGATAACAATTCCGAATAATACAGGATTCGAATACAGGTAAAATACACAGTAATAAATCCGGATAATACATACTCTCCTACTAAAAAGGAGTTTCGTCCCGAAACTCAAGACAAAAATAACTCGGGATATATGGACTTCATGCCATCTTATGTTTCCCATGTAGCTTCTTCTACTCCATGACGTGACCATTGAACTTTGACCAAAACGATTGGTTTGTTCCTCAACTGCTTAACTCGACTCTCGAGTATCTTGACCGGTCTTTCTTCAAACGTCCCATCTTGAGCAACTTCGATCTCGCCGAAATCAATGATATGACTAGGATCTGGTATATACCTCCGTTACTGGGATACGTGGAACATGTTATGAACATGGCACAATGACGGCGGCAATGCCAATCTGTATGCCAACTCTCCGACTCTCTCAAGGATCTCAAATGGTCCGATATATCTCGGACTCAGCTTTCCTTTCCTTCCGAAACAAAAGATTTCTGTCGACTCTGGGCGGTCAACAGTCTTTCACGAATTAATGCTATCTTCTCTCGAGTCTGTACGATCAACTCTGGTTCTATCCCGATCAAGTCTGTTGAATCGTCCCAGCATAGGGGTGATCTGCATCTTCTCCCGTATAATGCCTCAAATGGTGCCATCTTAATGGAAGCATGCCAACTATTGTTATATGTAAATTCAATCAATGGTAGATGAATTTCCCAATTAGTTGACCAATCTAAGGCACAAGCCCTTAGCATATCTTCCACCGTTTGAATGGTCCTCTCGGATTGTCCGTCAGTCTGCGGGTGATAAGCTGTACTGAAGTTCAATTCGGTCCCCAAGGCCTTATGAACTTCTTTCCAAAAGTGAGACATAAAACGGCCGTCTCGATCAGAAATAATGGTCTTCGGCGTACCATGCAGTCAAACTATCTCTGAAATAAATACTCGCGCCAACCTCTCTGGTCCCCACGTGTCCTTAATGCCTAGGAAATTAGCTGATTTGGTTAGACGATCAACTATCACCCAAATCATGTTCATTCCTGTCTTGCTTCTTGGCATGCCAGTGATAAAGTCCATTGATATGTCCTCCCACTTCCATTCAGGAATCGGGAGCGGCTTCAACATTCCGGCAGGTCGTTGATGCTCGATCTTAACCTGCTGACAAGTCAAGCATTTCGAAACATAGTCCGCTACATCTTTCTTCATGTTGCCCCACCATAAATTGTGTTTCAAGTCTTTATACATCTTACTGGTGCCCGGGTGGATAGAATAGGGCGAGCTGTGAGCTTCCTTCATAATCGTCTGTTTCAAAATATCGATATCAGGAACGCAGAGTCGGTTCTGAAATCTCAAAACTCCATCATCATGAATTAGGAATCTGGGTGCCTTTCCTTTGATCACTTCATCACGTAACCGAATCATCAGAGGATCATCTGCCTGTCTAGATTTGATTTCTTCGGTTAATGACAAAGTTAATTCCATCACGCACAGTTGTCCTTGGACTCTTTGTAACCATACTTCAATTCCTTCTCTAATCATCTCTCGTTGAAGGCTAAGTTGGGAGGTCAGAGTCTCCAGTATCTGAATAGAAACAGGCTTGCGGCTAAGTGCATCTGCCACTACATTCGCTTTGCCTGGATGATACAAAATCTCCAAGTCGTAGTCCTTAATCAGCTCTAACCATCTTCTTTGCCGCATGTTCAGCTCTTTCTGACTGAAGATGTATTTGAGACTCTTGTGATCAGTAAAGATCTGACAGTGAGTCCCGTATAGGTAATGTCTCCAGATCTTCAAAGCAAAAACTGCTGCTGCTAGCTCTAAATCATGTGTTAGGTAATTCACTTCATAAGGTTTCAGCTGTCGTGAAGCATAAGCGATCACCTTATCATTCTGCATCAATACGCATCCGAGTCCTTGGTTCGAAGCATCACTGTAAAGTATGAATCCTCCAGTCCCCTGTGGAAGTGATAAAATTGGTGTTGTCGTCAATCTCTTCTTCAATTCATCAAAACTAGTCTGACACAACTCGTTCCACTCGAACTTTTGAGTTTTCTGCAGGAGTCGAGTAAGTGGGCGGGAGATTTTAGAAAACCGTTCCACGAATCGACGATAATATCCAGCAAGTCCTAAGAAGCTTCGGACTTCTTTCATGTTCTTTGGAGGCTTCCAATCCAAAACCGCTTCAATCTTCTGAGGATCTACTCGGACTCCTTCAGCTGATACTACATGACCGAGGAACATTACTTCCTTTAGCCAGAATTCACACTTAGAGAGTTTGGCGTACAGTTGCTTGTTTCTCAAAAGTTCTAATACAATCCGCAAATGCTGCGCATGTTCTTCCGGGCACTTAGAATACACAGAATGTCATCAATGAACATGACCACAAATTTATCCAAATATTCGATGAACACTCGGTTCATTAATTGCATGAATACAGTAGGTGCATTAGTGAGACCAAACGGCATCACTGCAAACTCATAGTGTCCGTAGCGAGTTCTGAATGCTGACTTTGGATCATCAGATTCCTTAATCCTTAGCTGATGGTATCCTGATCTTAGATAGATTTTAGAAAATACTCTTGCTCCTTGCAACTGGTCAAATAAATCATCAATCCGTGGCAACGAATATTTATTCTTAATCGTCATCTTGTTCAACTCTCGATAGTCGATACACAGTCGAAGCGATCCATCCTTCTTCCGGACAAAAAGAACTGGCGCTCCCCAGGGCGAAACGCTTGGATGGATATAGCCTTTGTCCAGTAACTCCTCCAGCTGCTTTTTCAGTTCATACATCTCAGTAGGTGCCATACGATACGGCGCCTTAGAAATTGGTGTAGATCCGGGTTCCAGTTCAATGGTAAATTCTACATCCCTTCGTGGAGGTAGTCCAGGTAACTCGTCAGGAAATACATCTGGAAATTCGTTAACAACAGGAATGGATGAAAGTACCACAATTTCATCTTCTTTCTTCATTGCATAGCACCAGTATCCGGTACAGCCCTATTTCAACAATTTGACAGCTTTCATCGCCTTGATCAACTTTCCTAAGCTTCCTGGTTTCCATCCATCAAACAGCACTTCAGAACCATCGTCAGCTATCAGCGAAATATTTCTCCTTCGGTAGTTTACAATAGCTCCATATCGATTAAGCCAATCGTCTCCGAGTATCAGGTCTAGACCTGGCAAACGGGCGGGCCCGGCCCAAACGGGCCGGGCATAAAACGGGCGGGCCTTTTTTGGGCCGGGCCAAAAAGGCCCGGTTTTTCCTGGGCCAAAATTATTAGGCCCGTGGCCCGCCCCGGGCGGGCTCGGCCGCGGGCCTCGACTTTTTTTTTTTTTTTTGAAATATGAATTCTGAAATAAATATACAAATATTTTTCGATCCTTAATTATTATATTATTCACTATACTATCACAATCAGATCAATAAATATACAATTATTTTTATTTGATAATTACATTATTTACTACACTACCATAATTAAAAGACAAATATACAAATATTTTTATTTGATCATCATATCATTTATCACTACTAATTTCTTATAAAATCATAAAATAATATTATTATTGATATGAGATACTACAAATAATCACAAAGTCCCAAAAAAAATAAAATTACATCAATAATTAACATATAGATGTATTATAATCTAACAAACAAGGAAAAAAAATTAAATATTATAATTACACATAACATAAATTAAAAAAAAAAAAAAAAAAACTGGGCCGGGCGGGCCGCCCGCGGGCCGGGCCTCTATGGGCGGGCCAAATCTGGGCCGGGCCAAAAAGGCCCGGGTTTTTTTGGGCTAATAATATGCAGCCCAATGCCCGCCCAAAAACGGGCGGGCTGGCCCAGCCCGCGGGCCTAGGCGTATTTTGCCGGGTCTAATCAGGTCGTCTCCTTGCATTTCTATCACAATCAGATTTGAGAGCCATTCCCTACCCCCAAATGACACAGGGAAATCTCTAGTCTTTAAGTTCCCAACAATCCTCTCTCCACTCGGTAAACCAACAACATAAGGTTCACAAGTATGAAAACCAGAAATATTCAAACGATTTACACAAGACAAGGATATAAAAGAATGCGTAGCTCCTGTATCGAATAAAACGCTAACTGGCTGGGAAATGATCTGGACAGTACCTGATGCGACAGTAGCATCCAAATCGTCTGTCCTCCTCATCTCGTACAGATGTGGGGGAACAGATCCGGCACTCGATGTCCCCTTTTGGTCCCATTGTCCTCTGCCTCGTCCGCGGCCAAAATTTTGAGGCATCTGAACACTTTGCTGCGTCTGTTGTATACTAGCTTCTTTCTGAACTGGCTGTGACGTACGGGTTCCATTATACTTGGTGGCATCCGTGCAAAACATCGCCCGGTGCCCTTCCTGTCCGCAATCAAAACATGTAATTGGAGTGCGCAAACAATCACGCCAAAGGTGGCCTAGGCGACCACGGTTAAAGCACTTCCTAGCTGTATCCGTCGTGGCTGACATTGTTCCGAAATTATTTCCGCTCTTAGATGGGTGCGGAGGCTTCTTGAAAGAATAAAAGGATGACTGGGCTTTGCGAGGCCCGCTGTTCTTGTGCTCTGTGAAAGTACCAGAGACTTTCTGCTTCTTCGATTCCGTAAATTTTTCCATTGCTGCTTCCTTGATTTCGTACGCCAACGCCTTATCTTGGTATTGGCGGAGAGTGGTATATTCAAAACCGGACATGTACCTCTGGATTTATGGTTTCATCCTAATTTCAAAGTGAATCATCATCTCTGCATCTGTTCTGACCAGATGTCGAACAAATGCTAACTGCTGATTAAACGTCTTAATGGTCTGGGATACGGGTTTGTCTGATGGCTGAGCGGAGAAAAACTCTCGAACTTTGGCTTCCCTCACAGGACGAGGGCAGTACTGAGCTTCCATCATCATTTTAAATTCTGTCCAATCAGCATCATGATCTGCAGGTCGGATAGATTCCCACCACTCGGATGCTTCCCCTATCAGAAAGTACTGGGCAATAGGAGCTCTCCTGTCGTCTGGGTAATTAATTCCAGCAAAAATTTTCTCCAATTCCTTCAACCAATGATCCCAAGTGCGAGACTCGGAAAAGCCGTCAAATTTGGGTGGTTGCATCTTCGCCACCTCTTGCAACCATCGGTCACCTCGATTTCCCATTTCTGGGATCCTTTGCTGTCCATCTCCCTGTTGAAATCCCACCGCCACCTGCATTCGGTCCGCGACCTGAGCGAACTGAGTCATCTGATTCACCACTTGGCGAAGGATTTCTGGTACAGCAGGTTCCGGTTCATTATTGATGGATCTTTGCAGCTCGCCTGAGCTATGACTGGCCTGATTAGAAGGCGACGCCTCCCTATCAGCATTCCTTCGTCCGCGTCCACGACCGCGACCACGAACATGTCCGCCTCTCAACATACTGTAAGCATAAATACTCAATATACAGGAAACAACATCATTCTAATGTTCAAGTATAAAGAGGTACAACATGTAAAGAACGAGATAGAGTTTTGGAACTTACAACCACCGTTCGCATGAAGACGTAGGCAGTGCAGTGATGTCATTCACGGCCGGTTACCTCAAAAGACATAAATGACCCCTATTTTAACCCAGTGGCCAAGATATCCATAATCTTAGCTCCGATACCATATTCTGTAACACCCCCGATACATTCAGGAATATTACAGCGCCGTAAATCCTTTACGTAAGAATTTACAAGGCTGAAGAAATGAAATGACAATAACAGATACCAACTTGTGAAATCACTGAAATAAAATACAACAGTCTGGTTCAATACTGAGAATACAAATATCCAATGAAGGGTTATTAATATATCAACAAAATCCAAACATCATAAACTGATGACGTACTCGAGTACTTATTGAAATAACCCACAAACAACAGACAATAAATCCGACCGGAACATCACTCTGCACCCTCGTCGTCATACAGCTCCAGTGGTTGTTTCCCCGCTCTCCTGGATCCTGAACATAAACAAATGTTCACCCTCGCAAGGGTTAGCACAACGATGCTAGTACAAGTACAATAATCGTACAACAGTGATATAACCAACAATTATGTCATAACAAGTTTCTCCAACGAGAAATATCAACAACACATATCATATCATAACAGTTTCCAACATACTGATGGTATTCCAACGATCCAGCGCACACAGCTATAGATTCCCATAATGATCCCGTCGGACCAACACATGGTGGAACTACCTGTCTAACGATCCAGTGCACACAGCTATAGATTCCCATGATGATTCCCGTCGGATCAACGCATGGTGGACATATAATCACAACACATTTACACTATACAATCACATCATAACTGTCATAATATAAACAATTCTAATTAGAGTACTTGCCTCGATTCGTTGACAAGAATAAAACTTCCACGAATATCAAAATACTCGAAGGTCGTCCCCTTCGATCAATCACGTTGCTAAGCTCGAGCCTTAACAAAAGAAATAACATAGAATTCATCTCATGGCGTACGAACGTCTAACAATCCAAAATTATGATAGGAAGTCCTTAAAATGCAATCTGACTGGATCGCTTAACGCACGATACGCATTCTATGTAGCGTACGTTTATGCTACTCGTTAGCACACGCAGTACACACAGCCTAGCGTACGCTAACCAGGCATGGTCAGTGCCTCACTGATCAGCCGACTGACTCGCCTCATAACTTAACGCACGCTAAATTCCAAACGTGGCGTACGCTAAACGTACTTGATAGCGCACGTTAATTCACGTAGCTTAGCGTACGCTAAGCGTGCATGGCAGTTCACTGGAGGGCAGCAGATTATACAAATGGTGATGAAGTAATCGAATTCCTCAGTGATTAATGTTTGTTATCCGACTTCATGTTATGTTCATAAACTTTATGAATGATCTCACGGATAATAACAACTTCGAGATGCAAGTATACGTATAATCATCACAACACCATAATCCATCTTGATTACAATTCTCATGCGAAGTTTGGTGATCTCCGGTTGATGTATTAGATTCTACTATCATATACACATTCAGACTTCATCTTGAGGTGAACTAACAATTCCAACTTATACGAAAGACTATTTCCTAAGATGATTCTTCCCTTAAGTCCTTATAACCGAAAATAATATCACTTTCAATTTATGATCACTAAGATAACATAAATGACACGGATAGCCAACTTCATAATATTTCCCTCATCATTTGAAGTACTAGGATTCCAACTACAAGGTTCCAATGATCCTTTCATAAGCATAGACATTCCCATCTTAAAACATGATGTTTGTTGAATAATTCACTAATGAAATTCAATATCACGTTAGCATGATCATCTAATTCCTTAGAATCCAAATCTAAGGCTGGAGATAGGTTGGACATACCTTAATATGATGAAATTACTGAACCGCAAGGTAGAATCTGACTCCGGTTGGTTATATGCCACTCCAAGGTGTTACCTCTCCTCAATGATCAATCATAGAAGTATCCAATGTCCAATGATCATGTAGATGTGATATAAGTGTATCTGAGGAAGATGATATGCTCTCTGGTCTCTCAAGAACGAAGATAGACGAAAGAAATGAGAATAAAATGGAGTTCTGGCCCATATATAAACTTTCTGTACAAAGCAGATTAGCGCACGCTACTAAGCATTCCTTAGCGCGCGCTAATAAGAGTTGACTTCAAAACTGTCCAGGTTCGTTTGTGGGAATCTTATCCGGACCCATGTCCCGGCTGGCGCATATGCTAGCCGCCCAGCTCAATAATTGAGTGCCTAGCGCATGCAACTCCTACATACGTAGCGTGCGCTAGTAGTAGACGATAGCGCGCGTTAAGCTACATTCTTATTGTGCGCTATTACGAGTTTGCATGAGAAATTTTGCATGATGATATACTTATGTACAAAGATACCAATGTAAGAAATATCATACTCCAATCATCAAGATCACAATTCCGAATAATACAGGATTCGAATACAGGTAAAATACACAGTAATAAATCCGGATATTACACAACAAATGCGTGGCAACGCCTCGACGTTCATGCCACCAATTCGATCATACTCGGGAGCAAACATCATAACGACAACGCGATCATCATACATACATACCCAGCCCTCAAACGGGAATGGATAGGTTTTAAAAACGAAAACCTCCTTTTGAAAACAATTTTGGAAACACCGATTGATCTTGAGTATCACCCTTCAAAAAAAAGTACAATCGTGAAACATCGTTATCGAGACGTTGGAAAACTATTTCGCATTCGATAAAAATGAGGACACTTTCTTTTCGTGAAAAACTTTCGGAAATATTCGACCCTCGGGTCTAAGTAAAGTGTTTCTAAAACATTGGAAATATCTCAAAACATTTTGGTCCTCGAGGTAGAAGAATATTGAAACATATTGTGGCACCTTGGATGTACCACGAGAAAATAATTCATTTTAAAAGTACGTCTCGAAATTTATTTTCTAAGGTACTCAAAGTTTTCAAAGATAATTCAATGGGCTAGAATGCCCAAAAATTTCAGATAATTACACGGAACATTATAGCGCCGTGGGTCCCGCGCCGGAACCCACCAGGCTAAAAACCATTTACAAAATGCCAAAAAGGTCGATGACGGTAATATTTTAAAAACTCACAAAAGCCATTTACAAAATACTAAATACCGTCATAAGAATTTCGCCAAAACGATCAAGGCCATAATGCCAAAAACTCGGTTAAGGGAATTGGTTTTCGAAATAAAACTCAGCCGGTAAAATACCGAAAGCCATTACAAAAGAACTCACGCAGTAGAAAAAGGAATACAGTCCAACATGCACAATCCAATTGAATACATCTCACAGCATCTAGTTTAAACATACAACAAAACCATTCCTCGGAGTTTCTCACGAACTCAATCGTCGATACCTTATTCGAAACCCAACAAGGTTCTCAATTTTCACACCATACCACCCCTCACAGTGGTTCAAAGGAAAAACAACAATAGGCCCAGTTTTATACATATACTATATGTCACACGTATTAAATACAACTATATTCACAACACCGTGCAAATAAAATTATGCACCGCAATTAACTCATTTAGATAAAATCATGATACACAGGTACTTCGCATAAAAGAGGAGACTTACGTCCATAGGCCGCACGGAGATGATGGTCGCCCACGATACTAATCTCATCCGACAACATGTCCGACACATTGTGACTACGCACAACTCAACTTGTCACCTGACGACTCGAACGACAAGACAACACATTACTCGACAAACCACGACTCAACTCGACCCGACAGCCTAGGTTTCCGCAACCTAAGCTCTGATACCATAAATCTAACACCCCCAAAACCATATGGAAATATTACACGTCGTAGACCCTTTCCACAAGGATCTACCAGGCTAAACATCCATAAACAATCAAATGCTTGCCCAGCCAGGGTCAAACAATAAAATGATGCAGACCGATATGGTCACTTACACGTGAATACACAGGCCGATGAGGCCACACAACCCAATCGACAAAACTGACTTAAATAACATTACCCACACAGGGGTCGAAATACAATACAGCGGAAGACTGAAATCAACTCTGACAACACAATAAAAATCAAAACAACTCTCGACTCATGATTAGTATCGCAGCTCGTCATCCTCTTGTGCCAATCCTGTGACTGCTCCCCTGAATCTGCATGTACCTGGACGCAAAACAGACATCCACCCCCTGATTACTCGGGGGTTAGTAAAACTCCATTGTTTTACTAGTGCAAGTATCAAATCATACGAAATGTAACAAGCAAATAATAATCGTGAATCCAATATAATAATCAAGTATCAAAATATTCCTTGGAGGTTTTCACAAGGGAAGATAAGTTATGAAGGATTAGAAAATAAGATTATCATCTCGGGAATTTTTTAGATTTTCAAAACCTTTAAGACCTCAAGTCCTGATTCACAAAACCTTTCGAAAAACTTTAGGGCCTTAATCCAAATCTTGTTTCATAACTCAGCAGTTTACAATACGGGAAACATTTATTTTCATAAAACTTTTCCTTTTAAAACATTGATTTGAAAATAATCATGCTCATGACACCTGATCCACTGTCACGTGTCTCTGTAGGTTCAACAACCCGCACGGACTACACCACGCACAATTAAACAAACATAATCAATTCCGACATCGTGATCCACTGTCACGTGTCTCCGTAGGTTCAACAACCCGCACGGACTTTTAACCAGACATAACCAATTCCGACACCGTGATCCACTCTCACGTGTCTCCGTAGGCTTAACAACCCGCACGGACTATATCAATCACAACAATCACACACACCGTCCTGACACCGTAGTCCACTGCCACGTGTCACCATAACCCGTCGAGCTCACCCGGTTAGACGTACTGTGTCCGAAACTCATGGTCCACTGCCATGCGTTATCGTAGGCCTCGTCAGACCAGCATGATTGGACCTCAGTACCTCACTAAGTTCTGACCCCGTAGTCCAATGCCACGAATCCTCGTAGGTCCCGTCGAACCAACACGAGTGAACTTAGCGGTCACACATATATTCATATTCACATTCACATTACATACAACAATGAGCACAATTAATCAATCACATTGATCACCACAAAATCGTACATCCCACGCACATAACACAATCTCAACACTCGCAACAACTATCGTCAATCAATGACACATAACCAACATAACACACGTTCGGTATACAATACATTGCACAAACGAGTGTACAACCATCCCATATGTACGTCGCAATCCTGCACAAATGGCACAACGCCTAACACGTATACTAATATAACACTATTATCGCAAAGCCTTCAAATTACGGAAAACACAACCAAATCAAACGGAACATAATTACGAAGGCAAGCAAAATCTTCATACATATCATACGTAATTACTAGTCGCAAGATACAAGTCGTATAATAAGATACTTGCCTTAATAACCGCTACCAAACGCTCCGAAGAACACGGTTCGATCGGGAAGCTCGGACCCCGAAGAAGACAACGAACGGAAGGGTTCCGACTCGAGTTCTTCAGAAGAATTCGACCCTAACAACATATAATCAATAAATCATCGATCATACGAGGAAGAATAATCGTAGAACGCCCGAAAACCCCTCTATGACATTTTACGGACACCTTCAAGGCGTCGATCAAGAACTCGACCAAAACAACGAATCGATACGATCCAACCATGGAATAACAAGGGAAATGATACAATACATCTAAATAATCATAAATCCATCACAATACTAAGTTAAATCGGATTAAACGGACGAAATCGAACAAAATACCTAAAATCCCCAAAATTAGATTTCTAGAAAATCTGACCTGATTCGCTCTATCAAAGGATGTTATAGGACGGATTATTGATGATATGAACCTCAAAACTTCATGGATTTATTGTATAACAACATGCATCCATGATTGATCAAGCTCCAGCCGCAGAATGGAAGAAAACGAGTGAGCAAAAATGAGTGAAACCCGATCGACCGCCATATTTATATCGCCAGGACACGGCGCAAAGCAACGCCCACACACCGGGTGTCTCGCCGTGTCTCGGCATGTTGCCGGGTCTTGGCCGACCCGGCCAGACACGGCGCTCGGCGCTGCCAGGCGTTACCAGTCAAAGCAAGACCTCCAAGCACAAAATGAAGAATCACAACGACGATCCGAACGACCCCGAAACCCAAACTTGAATACGAACCGAAGATACGGTTACGAAGTACTCGCAAAGACGAATCTAAGAGCTAATAGAACACATGATTCCGACCACCCGAAGGCTCAAAATTCGACAACGGAAGGTAATTACCCCAAACTTTGGGAAATTACGAAAATGGCCCAAAACGTCCGAAAATCACGATACGTGATCGAATAATCAAATCGAAGTTCACAGCACGTCTAACAAAGTTAAACGGACTTACGGGAAACTCGAAACAGTAAGTTCCAACGAGATTCGCAAGAATCGAACTCAAGTGCGAAAAAGTCGCCAAAAAGCACGGAACTCAACAAAACGACACCGAAACGAACTCGGATGAAAAAAAGTGCAGAATTAATTATTCTCAGAATGATGAGACGGTCCCAAGCGAGTCGTCGAAATGGACCTCCACCGAAAAAAGAAAATTACCGAAAATCCGAAATTGCGGATATTAAAATCATCAATCTCTTCTCCAACAACAACCCATTCTATGGAAGAACTGACGAGAATCCATATCTCCTTATTAACCGTTTTGTGGAGATTTGTGGAAATTTCAAATATCTAAATGTAAATGACGAGGCGATCAAAATGAGACTTTTCGTGCATACTTTGAAGGACAGAGCAAGAGAATGGCTAGATACTTTGCCACCACGAAGCATAACAAAGTGGCCCGAATTTGTCCAAAAATTCTGTTGTGTCAAGAATTATACTCTCCGACCAGCGATCGCCTCAGAGATCGGGCGACCTAGCCATTGCCGAGCAGCCGAGGCAGAACTGCCGACTAGAGTCCTGGCGACCTAGCCATAGCCGAGCAGCCAAGATAGATCGGCCGACCGAAGGTCCCAGGACAAGTCTCGGTGCCGAGCGATCGACATCCAAGACGATCATCTCTCGGTACTCGGCGATCGACTCCTGATGGCCGACTAACAGACGATCATCTCTCGACACTTGCCGATCGACCCTTGGTAACAGACCGATGCCGACCCCTGGTGATCAACCATTGACGACCGCCTCATGCCGCTCGAAGCCGATGGTCATCCAGTCGGCAAAGGTCGAAGCCCAGGACAGAACCCACGTGCAGATCCGAGACAAGATCCGCATTTCACGGATCATTGACCACAGCCTGTCAGCATCTTTCCACCAGCCGACAGGCCCACCGAAAGGTGTCTGTGGGACCGCCTATGACAGCAACTCCGGACGCGTGCTGGCTCCTCATTGGACCGCACAGCTGGCTGCCAGCAGCTGCCTTGGAATTTAGGCATACAACCCATGTGACTTAAAGACGATCGCCCCATTATTATACTGGACGAAAGGCGATCGCCCGCTAGGAAACAAGGCTCCTCAGCTCCTATAAATAGAAGGCAGCCTGCACTTGTCCAAGGACCGAATTTTTGACTCTCTGAAGTCCATCTCTCTGGCATCCACGCTATTTCAAGCACAATACAGAAGCAATACTCACAAATTAGCTTTCTCCTACTCTTGGCAACAGCTATCTCTCGGTTCATTCTTCTCTCTCAGCCTCTCTCACACAGAAGACGATCGGCTGAGAGCAAGAACACCAAAGCTTCTCTCAAGAGCTGGATTAACAGGATCTTTTTACACTCATTGTACTTAGATTCTCACATTAATACTTGTATCCACGAATATTTGTATTAATAACATCTCGCGAGAGCATTCAAGCCCGGGCCTAACAAACCCGGCAAATCTTGTGTTATTTATCTTCTCTCGGAAGTGCTCCCGCAACCTTGTTTGTTGTCCGTCCATTCCAGCAGTATTTCATCTTTGGATAAATATTTCGGACAACAACAATTGGCGCTAGAAGGAGGGCATTTAACCCTCAAATTTTTATTCCTACCGTCTAGAAGAACACTCACTGTTCTCCGGGGCATATACCTGAAGAAACACTCACTGTTCTTCAGAGAAAGCTTTCAGAATCATGTCTTCCGCCTCCGCGTCGAAGAAAGCCGCCGCCCCGCCAGACGCTTGCCTGTCTCGGTCCGAGCCACGGCCGATGGCAGGGCGCCGCCGCGGTCCGAGACGCTCAATCCCGCCTGGGGACAACCTGTCTTCTCTCGATCGCCCAACCGCGAATGATCGAGGAGGCCATGGCCGTCCTATAGGAGCGACAGAGTGCTCTCGACGCGCCTCCCGCTATCACCCCCTTGGCCATCCGCCGGATGACCAAACGAAAGTTCAAGGCGTTGCTGACCAAGCGATCGCCAGGAGGCTCCCATTCGCAAGAATAGGCGCTCGCCAGCCGGGGCACCTCTATTTTCGATCGCCTCGGCAGCGACCCATCTTGGCGACTGGGGCAGTCCGGCCCTAGCCACGAGACGACGGAGCTCGAGTCCGTCACCAGGAGCTCGGCCTATCCGACTCCCAGAAGGCAGCCCAGCCGTCTGTCTCCCCCTCGCCAAATAGCCGAGGTCGGCAGCAGCGGAGTTAGGAGATCGGTACACGATCACCTCGGCTCCCGCTCCCAAAGCCGATCCACGAGCGACCGAGCCACGGCGATGGCCGCGATGCAACGCCAGCTAGACGACATGAAGGCGCTCCTGGAATCCAGGGCTGGCGCCAAGAGCAAGATCGTCGGGCCGAGCGAGCCGCTCGCGGTCCACATCGAGCTCGCCCCCGTGCAGCACAAGATCGCTCCTCCGCAAACACCCTTGTACGAGGGGAGATCGGACCCCGAAACACACCTGAGCAAGTTCAACATCTATATGGCCGGGTGTGGGGCATCTGACACGACCAGGTGCCGAATGTTCCCTCTGACGCTGGACGACCTCGCCCACAGGTGGTACGCCTAATTGCCGCCTCGGTCCATCGGCTCTTTTAACCAACTGGCGACCGACTTCAGAGCGTACTTCGCCACCAGGGTCGCTCGCCCAGAAGGTCCCCATCGCATGATGCGAATCAAACAAGGGGAAGATGAGTCCGACTCGGACTACACCGACCGGGTAGACGAGATCACCCTCAACGGCGAACCCATAAGCGATGAGATCGCCCTCTACTCGGTCCTAGGAGGATTCCATGGTCTTTCGCCTATGTTCAGGCATCTTACGAAGGACCAACCCACGACATACGCGACCTTCCGAGCTAAGGCCGTAGACTTTCTGGCCAGGCAAAGGTTTCTTCTTAGCCTATGAGCAGCGCGATCGGCGCCCGAGTGACGATCTCCAGCCCGCCAGCCCAATCGCCGATATCAACTTATAATGCGATCGGCATCCGGACGACGATCACCAGTCTTCCAGCCCGATCGCCATCATCAAGCTACATCACCAAACCCGGAGGACTCGTTCGCCATCGACAGTTCACCATCTAACATGATGGACTAAGGCACGAGATCGCCTCCACCGCACAACATACAGCCATGGTCCTGGTAGTCGATGGAACCGGCTGCTTCGGCCATGCAAGGTCCCTTTGGGCCAAGATCGCCCGCCCTTCATTTAAATACGAGGTCGGCATAGTCCGAGGGCCCTTCAAAACTAATCAGTGGACACGATTGCCCGCCCTCAAAGGTTCATCATCTAACATGGTGAACCCGGACAATGCGACGCGTCACTACCCCCGTCTCAACGTACACCGTCGAGGTTCGCCATCTTCATGGCGGGCCAGGGTGGAAGCAGAGCTAACAAGCCGCGGAAGTGGAGTTGATTAATCCGACGACGCCCCGCACAAGGACTCCTCTAGACCAAGACCGCACGCCCTTCGTTTAAATACAAGGCGAGGCGCAGCCTAACAGAGGACCCTCACAATAAAGTGAGTCACGAGACAGTCAATGTCGTTCGCGCACAAGACACGGTCATGGAGTCGGTCCATCGAACTCCGCGACTGTGCACGATTCCTCAAACGACGAAACCATCAAGTTTCTGAGGGGGATCGGCCAATGTTGTTTTTTGCAGGTACAAGACCGAAATATAGCTAGCCAATCGACCAGATTGCCCGAGTCCGAATCCAAAGTCAGCTCAACGGGTCGCTCGTCCTCATCTTACACGATCGCCAGCAAGAACCACCTCGCCCCGTGTCTTCAACATCGGAGCAAGCTGGGGGGCAATTGTTGTGTCAAGAATTATACTCTCCGACCGGCGATCGCCTCAGAGATCGGGCGACCTAGCCATTGCCGAGCAGCCGAGGCAGAATTGCCGACCAGAGGCCTGGCGACCTAGCCATAGCCGAGCAGCCAAGATAGATCGGCCAACCGAAGGTCCCAGGACAAGTCCCGGTGCCGAGCGATCGACATCCAAAATGATCGTCTCTCGGTACTCGGCGATCGACTCCTGGTGGCCGACTAACAGACGATCATCTCTCGACACTTGCCGATCGACCCTTGGTAACCGACCGATGTCGACCCCTGGTGATCAACCATTGATGACCGCCTCATGCCGCTCGAAGCGATGGTCATCCAGTCGGCAAAGGCCGAAGCCCAGGACAGAACCCACGTGCAGAGCCGAGACAAGATCCGCATTTCACGGATCATTGACCACAGCCTGTCAGCATCTTTCCACCAGCCGACAGGCCCGCCGAAAGGTGTCTGTAGGACCGCCTATGACAGCAACTCTGGACGCGTGCTGGCTCCTCATTGGACCGCACAGCTGGCTGCCAGCAGCTGCCTTGGACTTTAGTCAGACAGCCCATGTGACTTAAAGACGATCGCCCCATTATTATACTGGACGAAAGGCGATCGCCCGCTAGGAAACAAGGCTCCTCAACCCCTATAAATAGAAGGCAGCCTGCACTTGTCCAAGGACCGAATTTTTGACTCTCTGAAGTCCATATCTATGGCATCCACGCTATTTCAAGCACAATACAGAAGCAATACTCACAACTTGGCTTTCTCCTACTCTTGGCAACAGCTATCTCTCGGTTCATTCTTCTCTCTTAGCCTCTCTCACACAGAAGACGATCGGTTGAGAGCAAGAACACCAAAGCTTCGCTCAAGAGCTGGATTAACAGGATCTTTTTACACTCATTGTACTTAGATTCTCACATTAATACTTGTATCCACGAATATTTGTATTAATAACATCTCGCGAGAGCATTCAAGCTCGGGCCTAACAAACCCAGCAAATCTTGTGTTATTTATCTTCTCTCGGAAGTGCTCCCACAACCTTGTTTGTTGTTCGTCCATTCCAGCAGTATTTCATCTTCGGATAAATATTTCGGGCAACAACAAATTCACCACTAAATACTTTCCACCAATAAAAGTGGCGAAACTCAAATACGAAATCTCTATATTTCGTCAACAAGATTCAGAATCATTCCATGAAGCATGGGAGAGATACAAAGATATGCTACGGAAATGTCCTAACCATGGTTTCAATTTGGTAGCATAAGTCAATTACTTCTATTCTGGAATTTTACCTACATGCCGAGCCAATGTCGATTCATCATCAAATGGCTCACTTGGCAACAAAACTATGAAAGAGGCTTATAATCTTTTTGAGGTTATAAGTGAACAAAGTGCAAGATGGCCAGACAGAAATATCCAAAAGAAACCAAATGGTGTTTTTGAAGTGGATTCTTATTCACTTATGTTGGCAAAAATTGAAGCTCTATCAAAGAAAGTCGAGGAAATGTCTTTTTCAACTCCTCAATCTGTGAAGACGGTGCAAACTCCACAAGTTTCAGCTTTTTCATGTGAAATTTGTGGAGCAACTCACAACAGCACTATTTGTCCCTTAGTGTAACAGGAGCAGTCACCACCACCACCAGAACAAGTGGCATATGCTCAGAATTTCCAAAGGCAAGCATATAATCCTTACGGGCCAACATACAATCCTGGGTACAAAAATCATCCAAATTTTTCTTATCCAAACAACAACAATGTGTTGAATCCAACGCATCAAGAAAAGAAGCCCGGGTGGGAAGAAGCAATCACGAAGCTAGCTGAATAATAATTGAAGTATCAACAACGCAATGATGCTTCAATTAAAAATCTGAAGACACAAGTTGGCCAAATGGCCAAAATACTTTCAGAAAGATCTCATGGGATGTTACCTAGCAATACTGAGGTAAATCCAAGGGAAAATGTCCAAGCTATCACAATAAGAAGTGGAGTGCAGCTGCCAGAAATTTCCATGGAAAAATAAAAAGATAAACAAAATCAAGAATCAGAAAAAGAATCTGAATCAGGACCTACATCTCAAAAAGGTCCAGTTGCTACAAAATCTTATGTTCCACCTATCCCATTTCCTTAATGGTTGAAGAATCACAAGCTTGATGCTCAATTCGGGAAATTCTTGGAAATTTTCAAAAAGTTACACATCAACATTCCTTTTGTCGATGCTCTAGCACTATAATACCCGTGATTTTCTTTTTCAGTAATTTTTAGTTTTTGGCATTTTTCTAGTTTCCAGAACTCACTTGCGACCATTTTGACATTTTGACAATGTTTTGTTTTTCGTGTTTGGTCATCCGAGTTCGTTTCGGTATCGTTTTGTTGAGTTCCGTTCTTTTTGGCGACTTTTTCGCACTTGAGTTCGATTCTTGTGAATCTCGTCCGAAACTGTTGTTTCGATTTTCTCGTAAGTTCATTTAATGTTATTATTTATGTTGCGAGTTTCAGCTTAGTGTTTCAATTGTGTATCGTGTATTTCGGACGTTTTGGGCCATTTTCGTAATTTCCCAAAGTTTGGGGTAATTACTTTCCGTTGTCGAATTTCGAGCCTTCGGGTGGTCGGAATCGTGTGTTCTCTTAGTGCGCGAATTCGTCTTTGCGAGTACTTCGTAACCGTATCTTTGATTCGTATTCAGGTTTGGGTTTCGGGGTCGTTCGGGCCGTCGTAGTTGGCCCCGGCCGAGTCATGGCCGGGCAGTCTGGGCCCAGGCCGGCACTGGCCGAGTTACGGCCGGTAGTGCTCGGCAGTTAAGTACATAAGGCCTGTTACGTACGTAATACTTGGCCGGTTACATACGTAACGCTGCCGGTATTTCTAGGCAGTGAGTCGGCCATGGCCGGTTACGTACGTAAGGCGGCCGGCAGGCAGCCTATTTAAGGCCCTGCAGACGGGTTTTTCATCATTTTCCTCACCCGTTTTCTTCTCTTCCGCGGCTGGAAGTGTGTTTATCCTGGAGCCATGTTGTTGGAAAATTAATCCATAAAGTCTTGGAGTTCATATCATCAATCATCAATCCTATAACATCCTTTGATCGAGCGAATCAGGTCAGATTTCCTAGAAATCTAGTTTTGGGGAATTTGGGTGTTTTGGTGGTTTTCATCCGTTTAATCCGATTTAACTTAGGATTATGATGGATTGATGATTAATTAGATGTATTATATCTTTTCCCTTGTTATTCCATGGTTGGATCGTATCGATTCGTTGTTTTGGTCGAGTTCTTGATCGACGCCTTGAAGGTGTCCGATAGAAGGTCTTAGAGAGGGATTCGGGCATTATGCGATTATTATTCATCGTACGGTTGTTGCGTTGTTATTGATATGACTTAGGGACGAAATCCTTGTGAAGAACTCGAGTCGGAACCCTCCTATTCGTTCTCTTCTTCGGGGTCCGAGCTTCCCGGTTGAATCGTGTTCTTCGGAGTGTTCGGTAGCGGTCATTAAGTCGAGCTTTCCCGTTGCTCCGCGTGCGTTGGACTTGAGGCGAGTATCTCATCTATATTCTTTATACTTTGAGAATGTGATGTGTCGTGAATTTAACATTGACTCGTTAGTGACGGTATATTTAACCGTAACTTACTTTAAATGAAATGTGATTTTACGAAGGTAATTATGAACGTAGACTTTAGTTTCAAGAAGACTGATAACTACCTCTTCATGTTATTTTGTGCTTAAAATAAATACTAGAAATGAGTAGTTAACCGAAGAATTGTGGAATCGCGTAATACTTGTATTATTTGCTCGTTGGCCTTTTTCCTGAATGATGGTGTGCTGTGAATGTTGTGCCCTTGTTGAAGTTATGATGTGTTAACCTATGTGTTACGTGGTTGCGGTTGTGGTGAATATTATACCTTTGTTATTGTGTATAGTAGAGAGTTGAGATGTTATCCGGCTAGGGGTCCCGTCGAGGCCTCCGGAGGCGTGTGCTTGCGAGTACGGCCAGACGTACGTTGTGACCATAAGGTTATCAATTCGGGTAGGTTTGGGGAGGGCTCCGAGATTCGGCACTTGCGAGTGCGATGTCATGATAACTTATGGGCGTACTTGAATGATGTTATCCGGGTAAGGTCCGTCGAGGCCTCCGGAGGCGCGTGCTTGCGAGTACGGCCAGATGTGATTCCGGACGCGTGCTGGATCCTGATTGGACCGCACAGATGGCTTCCAGCAGCTGCCTTGGACTTTAGGCCGACAACCCATGTGACTTAAAGACGATCACCCCATTATTATATTGGCCGAAAGGCGATCGCCCGCCAGAAGACAAGGCTCCTCAGCCCCTATAAATAGAAGGCTCCCAGCACTTGGAAAAGGGTTCAACTCTCTCGGATTCCCACCAAATTTTTACTCACTGAAAGGCTCCCACTGTTCAGAACCCACGGGATTATACACACAACTTGGCTTTCTCCTACTCTTGGCAACAGCTATCTCTCGGTTCATTCTTCTCTCTCAGCCTCTCTCACTCAGAAGACAATCGGCCGAGAAGCAAGAACACTAAGGCTTCGCTCAAGGGCTGGATTAATAGGATGTTTTTACACTCATTGTACTTAGATTCTCACATTAATACTTGTATCCACGAATATTTGTATTAATAACATCTCACGAGAGCATTCAAGCTCGGGCCTAACAAACCCGTCAAATCTTGTGTTATTCACACCCTCTCGGAAGTGCTCCCGCAACCTTATTTGTTGTCCGTCCATTCCAGCAGTATTTAATCTTCGGATAAATATTTTGGGCAACAACAGGTTGTATTCTTGATGTATAATTGTATAGCTTGGTTACTTGCTAGCGATTCCATCGCTAACCCCTCGTTGGGGATTTTGTTTTTTTTATTCCAGGTGTTCTGACTGGAGAGTGAGCAACCACAGGATTGGCTCGGAGGATGATGTAATGCAGCGATACTAGTCACAGTTGTAGTATGTCGTCTGTCAGTGATATGTCAGTTTGAGTTCTTGTCATCCTTGAGGGGATGGACATTTTATGTACTATGTGATTGAGTTGTATTTTAGTTTCATCGGATGTACGGTTAAGCGGTGTTTTGAGAGACCTAATCAGTCTACGGTATTATGTTTTGGTCAAGTTGACCGCATGTGGGTTTTGATTTGTAGTCTCCCGCCTGGTAGCTCCTTGTGAAAAGGGGTCTACGGCGTGTAATATCCCTGAGTGGATTGGGGGTATTACATAAATGGTATCAGAGATTAGGTTTGCGAAAACCTAGGCAGTTGGGTCTAGTTGGGTCTTGTGGAGTCGTGTCTTGTCGTGTCACCCGGGTGAGCAATTGTGAACAAGCGTGATCATTGTGATCCGTTCTGATCAATTGTGATTCGCTGTGATTAGTATCGTAGTGCAGCCATCATCTCCGTGCGGCCTATGGACGTAAGTCTCCTCCTTTATGTGAGGTATTGGTATTTCATGATTTCCTGTATGTGCGGTGATTGTGGTTCGTAATTTTATTTGTGTAATGCTGTAAGGTGAAATCCGTGTTTAATACTTGTGTTATATCGTATGTATATTGAACTGAATGTATTGACGGTTGGACATCGGTTGGTGCAATAAAATATGAAAACTGTGAATTTTGACGTGTTCCAGAGAATGTATTGTCGGTAGAGTTCATGAGGAATTCAGATTGGGAGTTTTGAAGAATATTTGAACTTGGTGTTCGCGAATTATATTTGGTTGGATTTATAATCTCGTTTGCGATTAGGCGGAGTAGTTTCGTGTTCGATTGCTTTTAAATAGTTGTAATTATATCCATTGCGTGTAGGTTTGAAAACGATTTTCTTGATTGTATTTATGAGCCCGAGTATGTTTGTAAAGAACCGATTTTGAAAATATTTCGATGGTGCGGTCAATCAATAGTTTTGCATGGATTTTGAAAACTAAACTTTGACAAGTTAGTCTTGTATTTTCAATTGACACCTTCGGATGGTATCCAAGTAAGCGTTTTAAAGTGATTTGGACATTGTAAATTATTACCGTCATTTTGTTTATGATTAAAAGGATTTTGGGAAATTTTTGCTAAGATTCGAAAGTTTCGCCAAACGGAATGGGATGCTGATGATTTCAAAAAAAAAATTCAGACTGAGTTCTTTCCACTCTATGAGGAACGACAAGTCTTCTAAAATATTTTTCACACATTTTCAAAAATTTCAAAATAAGAAATCCGTGATTCGTTTCACGAAGAAGCGACAATTACAAACATTTTGTTGTTTAAGAAGGAATTTTCATTTTTTTTATGTACGTTCGGCACTTATATTTGAGAGATACATGTGTTGACTAATATCATTTCTCATGTTGATGGTATTCGAATTTGTGGTCATTAAACCATTTTTCATGACTCTTGTTAAAAGGTTTGAACTTTGATAAACTTCGGGAAATTCAGTGCTTTAACTCAAAAAATTTGACTTGAGAATTTCAAAAGTTCAACTGAATTGGGATGTTCTTGGTTATTGGTAAATCAATGAGCTTGTTCAACTTTAGTGTGAAGTTACATGCGGTCCTACCCGGATTCACTGTCACATGCGGTCCTACCCGGATTTCCGGTCGAACCGTGTTCTTCGGAGCATTTGGTAGCAGTTATTAAGGCAAGTATCTTATTATACGACTTGTATCTTGTGACTAATAATCACGTATGATAATTATGATGATTTTGCTTGCCTTCGTAAATATGTTCCGTTTGAATTGGTTGTGTATTCCGCAATTTGAAGGCTTTGTGATAATAGTGTTATATTGGTATACGTGTTAGGTGTTGTGCCATTTGTGCAGGATTGCGACGTACATATGGATGGTTGTACACTTGGTTGTGCAATGTATTGTGTACCGAACGTGTGTTATGTTGGTTGTGTGTCGTTGATTGATGATAGTTTTGTTGAGAGTATTGAGATTGTGAACCTTGTTGAACAAGCTCATTGATTTACCAATAACCAAGAACATCCCAATTCAGTTGAACTTTTGAAATTCTCAAGTCAAATTTTTTGAGTTAAAGCACTGAATTTCCCGAAGTTTATCAAAGTTCAAACCTTTTAACAAGAGTCATGAAAAATGGTTTAATGACCACAAATTCGAATACCATCAACATGAGAAATGATATTAGTCAACACATGTATCTCTCAAATATAAGTGCCGAACGTACATAAAAAAAATGAAAATTCCTTCTTAAACAACAAAATGTTTGTAATTGTCGCTTCTTCGTGAAACGAATCACGGATTTCTTATTTTGAAATTTTTGAAAATGTGTGAAAAATATTTTAGAAGACTTGTCGTTCCTCATAGAGTGGAAAGAACTCAGTCTGAATTTTTTTTTTGAAATCATCAGCATCCCATTCCGTTTCGAAGCGAAACTTTCGAATCTTAGCAAAAAATTTCCCAAAATCCTTTTAATCATAAACAAAATGACGGTAATAATTTACAATGTCCAAATCACTTTAAAACGCTTACTTCAGATACCATCTGAAGGTGTCAATTGAAAATACAAGACTAACTTGTCAAAGTTTAGCTGTTTTCAAAATCCATGCAAAACTATTGATTGACCGCACCATCGAAATATTTTCAAAAATCGGTTCTTTACAAACATACTCAGGCTCATAAATACAATCAAGAAAATCGTTTTCAAACCTACACGCAGCGGATATAATTACAACTATTTAAAAGCAATCGAACCTGAAACTACCTGCCCAATCGGCAAACGAGATTATAAATCCAACCAAATATAATTCGCGAACACCAAGTTCAAATATTCTTCAAAACTCCCAATCTGAATTCCTCATGAACTCTACCGACAATACATTCTCTGGAACACGTCAAAATTCACAGTTTTCATATTTTATTGCACCAACCGATGTCCAACCGTCAATACATTCAGTTCAATATACATACGATATAACACAAGTATTAAACACGGATTTCACCTTACAGCATTACACAAATAAAATTACGAACCACAATCACCGCACATACAGGAAATCATGAAATACCAATACCTCACATAAAGGAGGAGACTTACGTCCATAGGCCGCACGGAGATGATGGCTGCACTACGATACTAATCACAGCGAATCACAATTGATCAGAACGGATCACAATGATCACGCTTGTTCACAATTGCTCACCCGGGTGACACGACAAGACACGACTCCACAAGACCCAACTAGACCCAACTGCCTAGGTTTTCGCAAACCTAATCTCTGATACCATTTATGTAATACCCCCAATCCACTCAGGGATATTACACGCCGTAGACCCCTTTTCACAAGGAGCTACCAGCGGGAGACTACAAATCAAAACCCACATGCGGTCAACTTGACCAAAACATAATACCGTAGACTGATTAGGTCTCTCAAAACACCGCTTAACCGTACATCCGATGAAACTAAAATACAACTCAATCACATAGTACATAAAATGTCCATCCCCTCAAGGATGACAAGAACTCAAACTGACATATCACTGACAGACGACATACTACAACTGTGACTAGTATCGCTGCATTACATCATCCTCCGAGCCAATCCTGTGGTTGCTCACTCTCCAGTCAGAACACCTGGAATAAAAAAAACAAAATCCCCAACGAGGGGTTAGCGATGGAATCGCTAGCAAGTAACCAAGCTATACAATTATACATCAAGAATACAACCTGTTGTTGCCCAAAATATTTATCCGAAGATTAAATACTGCTGGAATGGACGGACAACAAATAAGGTTGCGGGAGCACTTCCGAGAGGGTGTGAATAACACAAGATTTGACGGGTTTGTTAGGCCCGAGCTTGAATGCTCTCGTGAGATGTTATTAATACAAATATTCGTGGATACAAGTATTAATGTGAGAATCTAAGTACAATGAGTGTAAAAACATCCTATTAATCCAGCCCTTGAGCGAAGCCTTAGTGTTCTTGCTTCTCGGCCGATTGTCTTCTGAGTGAGAGAGGCTGAGAGAGAAGAATGAACCGAGAGATAGCTGTTGCCAAGAGTAGGAGAAAGCCAAGTTGTGTGTATAATCCCGTGGGTTCTGAACAGTGGGAGCCTTTCAGTGAGTAAAAATTTGGTGGGAATCCGAGAGAGTTGAACCCTTTTCCAAGTGCTGGGAGCCTTCTATTTATAGGGGCTGAGGAGCCTTGTCTTCTGGCGGGCGATCGCCTTTCGGCCAATATAATAATGGGGTGATCGTCTTTAAGTCACATGGGTTGTCGGCCTAAAGTCCAAGGCAGCTGCTGGAAGCCATCTGTGCGGTCCAATCAGGATCCAGCACGCGTCCGGAGTCACTGTCACATGCGGTTCTGACTCGAGTTCTTCACAAGAATTCGACCCTAACAACATTAATCAATAAATCATCGATCATACGAGGAAGAATAATCGTAGAACGCCCGAAAACCCCTCTATGACATTTTACCGGACACCTTCAAGGCGTCGATCAAACACTCGACCAAAACAACGAATCGATACGATCCAACCATGTAATAACAAGGAAAATGATATAATACATCTAAATAATCATCAATCCATCACAATCCTAAGTTAAATTGGATTAAACAGACGAAATCGAATAAAGTACCCAAAATCCCCAAAATTAGATTTCTAGAAAATCTGACCTGATTCGCTCGATCAAAGGATGTTATAGGACGTATTATTGATGATATGAACCTCAAAACTTCATGGATTTATTGTATAACAACATGCCTCCATGATTGATCAAGCTCCAGCCGCGGAAGGGAAGAAAACGAGTGAGAAAATGGGAGAAAAAAAACGCCTGCTGGCCTTAAATAGGCTGACTGCACAGTGTGTCGCGGCCCAGCCGAAGTGTGCCGCGGCACAGGGCCGAATCTGCCCCCAGTGATCGGCAGCGTGCCGCGGCCCGGACGAGTGTGCCGCGGCAGTGACTCGGCATTGTGCCGCGGCCCCGTCGGCATGTGCCGCGGCACAAGGTACGGACGGGTCGGCCGAAGATTGAAAAATGCGTGCGTGCCGCGGCTCGACCAAGTGTGCCGCGGCCCTTCCGGCAGGCTGCTCGGCCAAATCTGGAACATGTGAGTGACTTAGCTATATCGACCATAACTCCTTCGTCTGGACTCCGATTGACTCACCGTTTGAACCATTGGAAAGCTAACTTGATGCTTTATAATATTGCAAAGATTCAGAATTTTTTTTGAGTTTCCAAAAATTAATGGTGATTTAACAAAGTCGAACTCATACGTGGAAAAGTCGTTAAAGAACACGGAATTCAACAGAATGACATCGAAACGAACTCGAATGACAAAAAGTGCAGAATTAATCATTCTCAGAATGACGAGACGGTCCCAAACGAGTCGTCAAAACGGACCTCCGCCGAAAAAAGAAAATTACCGGAAATCCGAAATTGCGGATATTACATTCTACCCTCCTTAAAAGAAGTTTCGTCCCGAAACTTAAATTAAGTAGGGAGAAGCAATATCCCACCAGGAAAACACAACGAGATACACAAGAATCGAAAAAAAATCGCGCCCAACGGCGAAACGTTACAAGCAACGCGAAAGAACATACAGCGTGGAAACACGCCCCACGATGACCAGAACAACGCCACCGGCAATGATTCAAAACAATAACGAGCAATTAACGACGCATCACATGCACACATTTAATCAAAGAAACGCACGCGACAACAAGTCGCACCCGACCACAACGACTATGCGGTAGAAACAAATAGAGTATTATGATAGAATTCACTCCGATTCCCGTCAACAAGAAAATGTCCGACGTCAAGACACAAACAATTCAAGATAACAGAAAACGAGAATACCGGACATTACATTCTATCCTATTAAAAATAAGTTTCGTCCCGAAACTTAAAATAAAACATCATGGTAGAATACAAACAAAACCAAAAAGTTCACGCAACAAATATCAATTTTTACAAGAATTACAGCACGAAGTGCGATACACAACTACATCACGGGACACCACCAGGCACTCCCCGAGTAGGAACGAAAACCCAATTCCCGAACATCTTGGCAACGGTCTCACAATGCACCGCTCGGTGACCCACTTGGCCACACTCGAAACAGTTGACTAACGGTGAACGACAATTCTTCGCAGTACGAGATCAGGCAACAACAGTCAGACAACCCCGTTCGAACAACAACGATCGAACAACAACGATCAAATAACAATGATCGAACAACAATGATCAAATAACAATGATCGAATGACAACAGTCGAACAATGACTCCGAAGTCCCCACTTCAACTCTAGACATTAAAAGAACTGGTAGAAAGTGAAAGATGTTACTACCAAACAAGGTTCACAAGAATCGAACCGAACTCGGAAAGGTCACGATGACAAACAGGTCGATCTAAAACAAGGTCACAACCAGTTCGAACGATGACAACTGAGACATCAAACAAGTTCAAAAAGTATCGACGAACATGTGCAAGTCGATAGAATTTAGAAGGAGAAACTGCAGAAGTCAAATATAGTACGGGTATTACATCCGACCTCTTATAAAAGAAATGTCGTCCCCGCAACTCACAACAACGGAAACAAGGTAACAACACAAAAAGCATCCGACAGGAAAATCTCCCATGGGTCTCTCAGAGTCGATCCTGATATCTGTCCTGAAGCGCGAACTCCGAAAGTCTCAGTATCCAATTCGCAAAACTGAATTCGGTGTCCCTCAAAACGCGTTACTGATGAGGACAATTTACACGTGCATGCCCCGGCACATCACAGTTGAAACAACTTGGCTCGGCATACCGAAAATACAAATGCTAGATACAATGGGGCATAACGTCGCAAAACAATATAGCGGAGATGCCAACTCAGCACAACAAAGAATCATAACACATATCATATACAACGATTACCATCGTAAAGTAATACACACACAAACACTACAACAACGACGGTATCGTTCGGCGACCTCAACGGCCCGAACGATAACCAGCACATAATTACAAACATTATGAAACAATCACACACGTACACAAACGTACAAACCCAAGCTTCAACAGCTCACACTCGTGCGACAACACGCAAATTACCACGAGGCGATAAACAGTAATCACCAGTTCACACCTCTCACAGAGGGCTAGTACAACAAATGCGTGGCAACGCCTCGATGTTCATACCACCAATTTGATCATACTCGGGAGCAAACATCATAACGACAACGCGAACATCATACATACATACCCAGCCCTCAAACGGGAATGGATAGGTTTTAAAAACGAAAACCTCCTTTTGAAAATAATTTTGGAAACACCGATTGATCTTGAGTATCACTCTTCAAAAAAAAAAATACAATCGTGAAACATCGTTATCGAGACTTTGGAAAACTATTTCGCATTCGATAAAATGAGGACACTTTCTTTTCGTGAAAAACTTTCGGAAATTTTCGACCCTCGGGTCTAAGTAAAGGTGTTTCTAAAACATTGGAAATATCTCAAAATATTTTGGTCCTCGAGGTAGAAGAATTTTGAAACATATTGTGGCACCTTGGAAGCACCACGAGAAAGCAATTCGTTTTAAAAGTACGTCCCGAAATTTATTTTCTAAGATACTCAAGGTTTTCAAAGATAATTCAATGGGCTAGAATGCCCAAAAATTTCAGATAATTACACGGAAAATTATAGCGCCGTGGGTCCCGCACCGGAACCCACCAGGCTAAAAACCATTTACAAAACGTCAAAAAGGTCGATGATGGTAATATTTTTCAAATACTAAAAAAAAGCCAAAATGCCAAAAACTCGGTTAAGGGAATTGGTTTTCGAAATAAAACTCAGCCGGTAAAATACCGAAAGCCATTACAAAAGAACTCACGCAGTAGAAAAAGGAATACAGTCCAACATGCACAATCCAATTGAATACATCTCACAGCATCTAGTTTAAACATACAACAAAACCATTCCTCGGAGTTTCTCACGAACTCAATCGTCGATACCTTATTCGAAACCCAACAAGGTTCTCAATTTTCACACCATACCACCCCTCACAGTGGTTCAAAGGAAAAACAACAATAGGCCCAGTTTTATACATATACTATATGTCACACGTATTAAATACAACTATATTCACAACACCGTGCAAATAAAATTATGCACCGCAATTAACTCATTTAGATAAAATCATGATACACAGGTACTTCGCATAAAAGAGGAGACTTACGTCCATAGGCCGCACGGAGATGATGGTCGCCCACGATACTAATCTCATCCGACAACATATCCGACACGTTATGACTACGCACAACTCAACTTGTCACCTGACGACTCGAACGACAAGACAACACATTACTCGACAAACCACGACTCGACTCGACCCGACAGCCTAGGTTTCCGCAACCTAAGCTCCGATACCATAAATGTAGTATGAGAATATTACACGCCGTAGACCCCTTCCACAAGGATCTACCAGGCTAAACATCCATAAACGACTAAATGCTTGCCCGGCCAGGGTCAAACAATATAATAATACAGACCGTTAAGTTCACTTACACATAAACACACAGACCGATGAAGTCACGCAACTCTATCAACAGAACTGACTAACAACATTACCCACACAGGGGTCGAAACACAATACAGCGGAAGACTGAATGAACTCTAACAATACAACCTAACTCTACCAACTCTCGACTCTTGATTAGTATCATAGCTCATCATCCTGTTGTGCCATTCCTGTGAATGCTCCCCTGAATCTGCATCTACCTGGACGCAAAATAGACATCCACCCCCCGATTACTCGGGGGTTAGTAAAACTCCACTGTTTTACTAGTGCAAGTATCAAATCATACGAAATGTAACAAGCAAATAATAATAGTGAATCAAATATAATAATCAAGTATCAAAATATTCCCGGGAGGTTTTCACAAGGGAAGATAAGCTATGAAGCATTCAAAAATAAGATTATCATCTCGGGAATTTTTAGAATTTCAAAACCTTTCGAAAATCTTAGGGTCTTAACCCAAATCTCAAATTGTATATCAACAATTTACAGTACGGAAACATTTCCATAAATCTCGCGAGGCTCGGCCCAACATTCTTTTCTAAAAACTTTCTGACAAAAAGTTTGATTTACAAAACATGATTTGTGACACCGTGATCCCCTGTCACGTGTCTCTATAGGTTCAACAACCTGCATGGACTTAACCAATCACAACAATCACAACAATCAATCATGATCGTGACTCCGTGATCACTTGCCACGAGTCTCCGTAGGTTCAACAACCCACACGGATTGAGCCAACACAACAATCACCACAAACAGTCCCGACCCCGTGAACCTGTGTCATGTGTCACTGTAGGTTCCATCGAACCCGCACGGTTGGACGTACTGTGTTCTGATCCCATGGACCTGTGCCATGAATCATCGTAGGCCTCGTCAGACCCGCACGATTGGGCCTCAGCACCACACACTAAGTTCTGATCCCATGGACCTGTGCCATGAATCCACGTAGGCCCCGTCGAACCCGCACGAGTGAACTTAGCGTTCCAGCACACCACATTCACATTCACATTACATACAACAATGAGCGAAGTTAGTCAATCACGTTGATCACCACAAAATCATACATCACACGCACATAACACAATCTCAATACTCTCAACAAAACTATCATCAATCAACGACACACAACCAACATAACACACGTTCGGTACACAATACATTGCACAACCAAGTGTACAACCATCCATATGTACGTCGCAATCCTGCACAAATGGCACAACACCTAACACATATACCAATATAACACTATTATCACAAAGCCTTCAAATTGCGGAATACACAACCAATTCAAACGGAACATATTTACGAAGGCAAGCAAAATCATCATAATTATCATACGTGATTATTAGTCACAAGATACAAGTCGTATAATAAGATACTTGCCTTAATAACCACTACCAAACGCTCCGAAGAACACGGTTTGACCGGGAAGCTCGGAACCCGAAGAAGACAACGAACGGAAGGGTTCCGACTCGAGTTCTTCACAAGAATTCGACCCTAACAACATATAATCAATAAATCATCGATCATACGAGGAAGAATAATCGTAGAACGCCCGAAAACCCCTCTATGACATTTTACCGGACACCTTCAAGGCATCGATCAAACACTCGACCAAAACAAAGAATCGATACGATCCAACCATGGAATAACAAGGAAAATGATATAATACATCTAAATAATCATCAATCCATCACAATCCTAAGTTAAATCGGATTAAACGGACGAAATCGAACAAAGTACCCAAAATCCCCAAAATTATATTTCTAGAAATCTGACCTGATTCGCTCGATCAAAGGATGTTATAGGACGTATTATTGATGATATTAACCTCAAAACTTCATGGATTTATTGTATAACAACATGCCTCCATGATTGATCAAGCTCCAGCCGCGGAAGGGAAGAAAACGAGTGAGAAAATGGGAGAAAAAAATTCTTGTTGGCCTTAAATAGGCTGACTGCACAGTGTGCCGCGGCCCAGCCGAAGTGTGCCGCGGCACAGGGCCGAATCTGCCCTCAGTGATCGGCAGCGTGCCGCGGCCCAGACGAGTGTGCCGCGGTAGTGACTCGGCAGTGTGTCGCGGCCCCGTCGGCATGTGCCGCGGCACAAGGTACAGACGGGTCGGCCGAAGATTGAAAAATGCGTGTGTGCCACGGCTCGACCAAGTGTGCCGCGGCCCTTCCGGTAGGCTGCTCGGCCAAAACTGGAACATGTGAGTGACTTAGCTATATCGACCATAACTCCTTCGTTCGGACTCCGATTGACTCACCGTTTGAACCATTGGAAATATAACTTGATGCTTTATAGTATTGCAAAGATTCAGAATTTTTTTTGAGTTTCCAAAAATTAATGGTGATTTAACAAAATCGAACTCATACGTGGAAAAGTCGCTAAAGAACACGGAATTCAACAGAACGACACCGAAACGAACTCGGATGACAAAAAGTGCAGAATTAATCATTCTCAGAATGACGAGACGGTACCAAGCGAGTCGTCAAAACGGACCTCCGCCGAAAAAAGAAAATTACCGGAAATCCGAAATTGCGGATATTACATCTTCGAGGAGGTTTCACCGGTTACTGGTGTTATGCTTTGAGATCGGAAGAAGGGGGAGTCGAGCTCTCGTATATTCTGGTGGTGTATGAGTATCCTGACGTCTTTCCAGACGAGTTGTCGGGTTTGCCTCCAGACTGAGAGGTTGAGTTTACTGTTGATTTAGAGTCGGGTGCAGCACCGATTTCTAAGACGCCATACCGCATGGCGCCTGCCGAGATGCATTAGTTGAATAAGCAATTGGAATAGTTGCTAGACATGGGTTATATTCGACTGAGCGCTTCGCCTTGGGACGTACCGGTCTTGTTTGTAAAGAAGAAGGATGGGTCACTTCGTTTATGTATCGACTATCGAGAGTTGAACAAAGTGACTATCAAAAACAAGTATCTGCTCTCGAGGATTGATGACTTATTTGACCAATTGCAAGGCCATGGCCGGTCGCGTACGTAAGGTGGCCGGCAGGCAGCCTATTTAAGGCCCTGCAGACGGGTTTTTCATCATTTTCCTCACCCGTTTTCTTCTCTTCCGCGGCTGGAAGTGTGTTTGTTGGCCACTAAGTATACTGGATACAGTTTGGGGAATAGTTTAAACAACAAACTGTACGGATTTTAAATCTGAGTGCGTAGCGGAAGTCTTAGATACAGTAGGTTGTTGTGGGTACAGCAACTAAATGTATAGTGTATACTTAATTAATCACAGTAATTAAAACAGTAAAAACTGAAGGTAAATAACACAGTAATTAAAGTGGTTCGAGGTAAACCCCTCTACGTCCACTGGTCCTCCACACAGGAGTAAAAAGTTTATTATAATTACTACGTACACAACTACGTAATTATAACAACACACAATCAATATATCGTTCACACAGATTGATATAAAGATCTTAGCTTCAACCGTTCATACAGATTAGTTTTGAGCTAATGCTTCGACTTGCTTCTTCACACACAGTTCTGAAGCTTCGTCTTCTTCAATGTAAATCCTTCACACACAGTTCCGGAGAAGCACAGATTGTTCAGTCCACACAGGGATATTTGTTCAAAGTATAGAACAGATGGTGAACAACAACTTTGACTTTAAGAGCTTTCAGCTGATGAAGTGTTGTTCAGAATGATGAGCACTGTATATCTCTTTTGATCTGAGTTGCAGTAAGCTTTGGAGATATGTTTTGCTCTGATAATAATTTCGATAGCTTAGGTAACTGATCTTCAGCATCTTGAGGTGATATATATAGTCTCTGAAATATATATCCATTGAGATGTATCCGTTTGAGTGAGATTCCGTTCCAACGGGATTATAACACGATCCGGATTTAGCAGGATTTGAAGATCTGCTGACTGACAGTATTTAAATACTTTATCTATGAGTATTTAAATACTTCTTTATTCAACGGGACTTGACTTCTGGAGATTCCTTCTTTGTCTTGTTGTGAGCTGTATGCAAGATAACTGTATTTGTGTTTCGAGACAGTTTCCATACTTGGTCTTTTATAAGACTTCTTCTTTATCTTGAAGGGCTTCACTATATCTTTGATTCGAGCGAGTCTTGATACAGGATAATGCCTCAATGCTTCGATACGCTTTTCCTTTCTTGTATGCGGATTGGCATATATGTCAAAACCTCTTTATCAAATACCATTCGTACGAGGGATTGGATATCCCTATTGTTTAAATCTGAGGTTCTTGTTTTCCCAACAATTTCCCCCTTTTTGACAATTTGCCAAGACTTACTTTCTTAACTTTTTCAAGTCTTCTTGATGATGCCAAAACCTTCTTCATGAAGTGATCTTCTTTGATGTCTTCTGGCAGATTTCTTGGTCTTTTGTCAAAAGGTCTGTCTTAGTCTAAATGATGAACTGCTCGCAGGCGAGTTCGATACAGTTAAGGATTTTTACAACTTAAGCTTATGATTGGCGCGCAGGCACAATCTTACAATGTATTCTAAGCTTACAACTGAAATCGTGAACTGTTCGTAGACTAGTTCGTACAGCTTTATTTTCAATCAAGTTTATGTACTTGAGATTGTTAATCAAATAATTTAAGTAATCATACATCAATACAGTAGATTACGAGTTGTAATCTTTCAGGACAAACAAACACTTTTATTGATATACAAAATAAATTGAGTACATGGTTTGCTGTTTCAAAGAGAAAAATTACAAATCAAGAATAATTTACAGAGATTTCAGCTTCTTTCTGTAGTCCACATGCCTCCATGGCTTTCTCCCTGGATCATTCTCGGTACCACGCCACCAGTTCTGTAGAGAATCGTTGCCTCGATCCTGGTATATAGCTCTTCCTTCATAGGATCGATCAAAGGCAAAAATCCAGTCTTCTGGATGGGTGATCCGATCTCCTCTTTTGTGTTTGCTCTTCATATCAAGCTGGAGAGGGAGTTTTCCGTCTTCTAACATCTTCGTAAATTTGTGCTGACCTCCGCTAACGTTTTGTAGCTCTTGAAGATGGTGATTCCCGATGAGTTTGACAAAGTATCTCATCGATTCGTTTTTCCTCCATTGCTTCACTTCATCAGCAGTAGGATGGCGGTTGGTCGGCACGAATTTCATAAGGTCTGGATTAGACTTTGCCACGGAACATTAGGATCATGAAATTCAGGTCGGGAGCCTGAAATCTTAAAACTTTGGGATGAAGGGGCGAGCCTGTTTAACTCAGCAGTGATGCTGTCTTGAGCGACCTCAAATTCCCTTTCTTGTTGTAGCTTGATTCTCCTAGCAGCTTCTCTTGCCTCTTCCCCCTTTTTGGCTTCATCAAGACATTTTAGGATTTCTAGTGCAGCATCCTGTTTTGTCTTGATGTTAGTCATTCTCTCTACAAGGGCGGAAAGCGTCTGCGACATATCCTTGATGCATTTGTCGTGGGCGCACAATCTTAATAGGTAAGGGAAGAAAGATTAGGTAGATGAGAGATGTTTTCAATCATGGCACATGCGGTCTTGGCTTCAACTATTCATGTTTTGGTTGCTTCTTCCTTCAGGAGTTGCTCCTGCTTGTCTTCCATGATTTTCAAAGCTTGTTTGAAAACTTCTGGCAGCAGAACGAATGCCTCAACAACACGAGATACTTCATGTTGTAGAGTGGTCATCTCCTCCACAGCATAAGTATGCATCCAATTTAATGCTTTCTCAACGGAAGACAAAGCATTCACTGCATCCTGGATGAATACAGTTTGAAGACCAAGTGCGCGCAGGCGCTCTTTCCTAGCGGCAGAGATAGGAGAATCTGGTTGAGCAAAGTCTTCAGAGCTGTTCAACCTCCTTACGTTCACGGTTGGGCATGAAGTAAGTTGGACATCCTCAGGTTCGATACCGTCCTCGGATTCCACGGTTGAAGGGGCGGGAGCAGCTGGTTCTGGTTCGGCGACAGGGGGTTGAGTGGCTTCATGTTGCGAATGATCTTCAGTAGACATGGATACAGGAGGGACTGAATCCTCCTGTTGTCTTTCAGGTACAACTTCTTCGGTGGCAGCAGGCTCAGGTGCCTGTTCCAAAATTGCTTCAACTTCCTCGACTAGAGGGACTGATTCCTCTTCGTCGGGAATTAACTCTTGCTGTGGTGAAGGGGGATTGCTTCGAGTAGATGGCCCTTCATCACCTTTGGGTGGAGAGGCGTCTCTAGCTTGAGCCTCTTCACGACTCATCCTCAGACCAGCTTGAAAGGCATCGTCGTCGTCGTCTGAGTCATGGTCATCGTCTTTTGGATGTGCGGGAGAGTCTTCTGACTTGTCCTTTCCTTTCCTTCTAGCGTCAGATTTCTGCAACAGATGGCTTTCAATCAGCTCCTTGCATAAGGCATTTTCCCATCGTATCAGGGCTTCAATTTCCATTGAGTCCGTTACTTCTGAGACGAATCTTTCTTCTTGGCTCCAATCGCTCCAGTTGTAGAATATTTCGTACGGAGCTAGCCTGTAGCCTTTCCATGTGAGAAATCTTTCGTAAGCATGTTCAATTTGAATAGAAAGAAGGGTCTTATGAATGATGGAGTCGGGGGAGGGACTACGTACAACGTCTGGAGACGCTGTCGCGAGGGATTCCTGTACAGGTATGGGATCCTGTATGGAAGTGGGACTCCTTACAGGGGATGGTGCCCTGAAGGAAGATGGATCCTGTACGGGTGTGGGATCCCGCAGAGGAGAAGTAGCTGTTGGCTCCAAATGGGCAGCCGACTCGCTAAAGTCTTGTTCGTTGGTAGATGTCTCATTATCCGTCCTAGCCGCCAAAGGCTCAGGATCTACTGTCGATATAGTAGGAGACACCTCTTCCACAGGGGTTGGGACCTAGGGTTGTGTTTCAGTGGGTTGAGCCACAGGGGAGACTTCTTCAGAGGGTTTGGCAGTTTTGGCTTTAGAAAGCCTCCTAAGTCTCTTCTTGGACTTCTCACCAGCAGTGGGTTTCTTGTTGTAAGACCTCTTTCTCTTCTTTGAAGATTCCACTTCCTGGAACTTCAAGGACTCATCTCGTGGATTTTCAGAAACTGGCATACTTCCAGTTTTTGGATGGTTGCAGACCATAGTAGTTTGATTGTACGCAGTAGGCTTGACGCCTCCTAGGTATATCCTGGGGTTATTCTTCTTAGCATCAGCGGATTGCAACAGTCCGCATTTCGTCAGGATATTGTTTAACATCAAACCAAAAGATCTCTTCTGGGTGGCCGGTTTGCACACCTCCTCTTGCAGGCGCTTCAGGATTATCTGGCACCAATTGACCTTTTCACAGGTCAGAATAGCCACCATCATCCTGAACCTCAGGTTGGTACACATTTCGAACGCACCGGTTCGATTCTCAATTATCCTGCAGCAAAAATACATATGGGAGACAAAAAATTTTCTTGTGACGTAGTCTGAACCATGTCGACAACTTTGGAGCCTGTGAACAGTCCATAGAATTTAGTGATTAGCTCTTGAGACCCGAATGTCTCAAGTTGATCCATAGTCAGGCCATCATCGGGTAGCCTGTAGATGTTCTGGAGCAGATCGTTATCAATACAGATCTCAACTCCCTGGATTGTAGCGGTGATGTCGGCAACATGACCTCCTTGGGCCAATGACAGAAAGCGTACGGCGGCGTTGAGGTAAAACTCCTCAACCAGATGTGCATCGTACTTATCGGCGGTCTGACTTCCAAGGCGATAGAGACCTTGTTGACGAAGCCGAGTTATGATGTACTCCATGGGTTCTGCGTCGTTGGTTTCAGACAGAATGCGCTCAATGATAACAGATCTTGAAAAGATCCGGCCATCAATGATGTTAGCAGTTTTCTTCAGAGCAGGAGAAGAAGTTTGTCCAGCCATTTGATGATTTCTTAAGAAAAAGTGCAAGAAAATAATCGAAATATGCAGTAAAATGCAGAAAAGTATGTAGGCTGTTTTTGCTTGAGAGCTCTTGAATTTGCAGAAAGCGTAAAGAGTCTCTAATGGCAGATTCAGTCCTTTTATAGTTGGGCGGCGAAATAGGGTTTTGCAGAGTACGAATGGTCAGATTTTAAGGGATGGGAACCGGTTTTTGAAATCAACGGTTAAGATGGACTGAGTGTAACTGGTATGCTAATCCATTAAATGTTTAAAAAATGAGCGGGTCCTATTTCTGACATTTGTGTCACCCTAAATGCCTAAAACGGCGGTTTAAAACAATAAACAATTTAAAACATCGCGGCTTTTGAGATTCAGTTGTCCAGATGTCGTGTAAGACATTTAATGTACATGACGTTTGACATAAAAACAGGGCACGTGGATAAAAATCATTTTAAAAAGAAATAATATGATATTATATATATACTGAATCGAAATCCTATAGTATGTCTTTGTTTAGCGTCGATCTGACGTTCCCCCTCAAAAAGGTACGTATAGGTTTTAAATTCCATCTGACAACTTAAGGATTAATCTTTGTATTCATGGGTCTATGATATTCCCCCTTAATTATTGCACACGTCAGCTGTAGGATTCATATGTCTTCGCTCGCTACAGTGCTGTATTGACGATTCTGAGTGTACGAATAATTAACGTTGGATACTGTTTTCTTGGGTCTTACAGCGTTCCCCCTCAATTTGTTGAGTAAAACTAGTAATTTACTTACAGGGAGTCTGGCTGTAGCATTCCCAATTCTTATCTGAGCATGTTGAATCTTGCTGTGTCGAGCGGCTTGGTGAAGATGTCGGCCAGCTGAACGTCTATATGAACTTTTTCAAGGCGAACATCCTTGTTCTTGACGTGATTCCTTATAAAGTGATGCTTCATGTTGATATGATTAGTGCGCGAGTGCAGGACAGGATTGTGCGTGATTGCAATTGCACTCGTGCTATCACACATGATTGGAGTCTCTCTGGCATCGATTCCATAGTGTGACAACTGTTGCTGCATCCAAAGGATCTGCATACAAAGAACTACCGGCCGACATAGTACTGATTCGGTAGTGGAAAGAGAATTAGCCAATTGCTTCTTACTAAACCAAGAAACGAGTCTAGGTCCAAGAAAGTGACAAGTTCCACTTGTACTCTTCCTATCTAGCTTGCAGCCTCCGAGATCCGAGTCGCTGTATCCAACTAAATCGAATCCTCCTTCCTTAGGATACCATAGTCCTGCATCGACTGTTCTTTTAATGTACTTCAGGATTCGTTTAGCTGTATTGAAGTGTGATTCCTTAGGTGCAACTTGATATCTTGCACACACTCCAACAGCAAACTGGATATCGGGCCTGCTAGCCGTTAGGTACAGGAGCGAACCAATGAGCTTCCTGTAGAGTGATTGGTCAAACGGCTTTCCGGCTTCATCAGCACTAATTTGCACGGAAGTGCTCATGGGGGTTGGCGAGGATTTGGAAGTGTTCATTCTAAATTTGTTGAGAAGCTCCTTGCTGTATTTTTCTTGGTTGATGAAGATACCTGTAGGCATCTGCTTTACCTGCAAACCTAGAAAATAACTAAGTTCCCCCATCATACTCATTTCAAATTTACTTTGCATGAGATGAGAGAACCTTTGACATAGAGCAAGGTTAGTTGAACCAAAAATAATATCATCCACATAGATTTGCACCATAAGAAGGTCATCACCTTCCTGTATCTTGAACAAGGTCTTGTCCACAGCACCTTTCTCAAATCCGTTGTTGGTTAGATCTTGGGACGGGGTTTCGTACTGTGCTATAGGGGCTTGTTTAAGTCCGTACAGCGCTTTCCTTAGCCTGTAAACTAGGTCGATACCGTCTGTGTTGGCAAACCCTGGTGGTTGTTCAACATAAACTTCTTCTGCAAGGTCTCCATTCAGGAAAGCACTTTTGGCGTCCATTTGGTATACAATAAAACTCTTATGAGCAGTAAAGGCGAGAAATATCCTGATGGCTTCTAGTCTCGCTACAGGGGCGAAGGTTTCATCATAGTCTATGCCTTCCTCCTGACTATAGCCTTGTGCGACTAGTCTGGATTTGTTTCTTATGATAAGTCCATTTCGATCCTTTTTGTTTCGAAATACCCATTTGGTTCCTATAACCGAATGATGTGTTGGTCTGGGTACAAGATACCATACATTGTTTCTTTCGAAACCGTTAAGCTCTTCTTCCATAGATGTTATCCAATGAGAATTATTAAGAGCGTCTATGGTCGAAACAGGTTCGGACTGGGCTAAGAATACAGCAATAGTGCACATATTGAGTCTTCTAAGCTCGGATTGAGATTTCCATTCAGGAAACTGTGATATCTCAGCATCAGATTCTTCTTGTGCACAAAGTATATTTCCTTGTGTCTCTGTATTCTCCTACGAGTAGAAACACCAGCATTTTATGTTTCCAATGATCAGCTCTTGCGGGTGATCTCTCAACCATCTTCGGTAGGGTTCTAATTCAGGATCCCGTACTGTATCGAAAGATTCTATGGATACAGCTTCAGCTTGTACAACGTCGGCTTCATCCACTTCGATTCTTACAGCTGCGGGGTTGATTTCTAAATCAACGACAGGTTCTATGGGAGTTGGAGGATCCAAAATAGATAGATGGTGAATGTTCTGAGTGATATCATCTACTCCTGTAGGGTCATGGTGTGGTTCGTCAAACACTATATGAACTGATTCCTCGATCGTCAGCTTCCTTTTATTAAAGATTCTGAAAGCTTTGCTGACGGAGGAGTATCCTACGAATATTCCTTCATCTGATTTCTCATCAAAGGTTCTAAATTGGTCCTTCCCATTATTCAATACATAACACCTGCATCCAAAAATGTAGAAATACGAAACTAACGGAGTTTTGTTGTTCCATACCTCATATGCTGTTTTGTTGTGGTGCTTGTTGACGATACAGCGGTTTTGAGTGTAGCATGTTGTATTGGTTGCTTCACCCCGAAGCTTGTGGCAATTTGCTTGCGGCAATCATTGTCCTTGTTGCTTCTTTCAACGTCCTATTCTTTCGCTCGGCAACACCATTTTGTTGAGGTGTACGGGCAGCTGAGTATTCGTGTTGTATTCTATTCTCCGAACAGTATTGCTCTATAAAGCGGTTAGTAAATTCTGTACCTCTGTCGGAACGAATGCACACGATACTCGATGCCTTTTCATTTTGCAACTTTCTCAGGAGCTCGGGCAGCTTTGATGTTGTTTCCTTCTTCTTGCTAAGAAAGATCGTCCAAGCATACTTAGAATAATCATCAACAACAACCATGCAGTATTTATTACCTCCCAAACTTACTGGGTCTACAGGACCGTAGAGATCCATGTGTAGCATTTCCAACACTCTTTGGGTTCAAAGGTAGGATTTGCTCTTCAGGGTTGACTTGATTTGCTTGCCTTTCTGACATGGTCCGCAGACGCTGTCCTTCTTGAATGACACATTTGGCAAACCTCTAACCATTCCCTATCTTGAGAGCTTGTTGATTGTCTTGAAGTTGACGTGAGACATCCTCTTGTGCCATAACCAGCTAAGATCTGCAGTGCCTTTGGCAACAAAGCATGGAATTGAGGAGCTCATAGGCTTCCAGTCAGCAATATACATATTACATGATCTGCTTCCTGTAAGCACAACTTCCTTGGTTTGGATGTTTTTGACTCTACAGCGATCTATATAGAACTTCACCGAGAACTGTTTATCACAGAACTAGCTAATACTAAGTAGATTATACTGTAAGCCTTCAACATATGCAACATCGGTGACTTTGAATTTCCCGACAAGTAGGTTTCCTTTCCCTCTTGTTCTTCCTTTAGATTTATCACCGAAACGAACTTTTGGACCGCAACCTTCTACAAAATCTTATAGCTTGCTCCTATCTCCGGTCATGTGTCGAGAGCATCCACTATCAAAGTACCAGGTATCCTCCTCTAGAATGTCCTGTAACAAAGAGATTAAGTAGATTTAGGTCCCCTTTGATTTTTGGGTCCATGATTGTTAGTTCCTCTTGGTACCCAAGTTTTCCTGACAGCAATTGGTTTACTGTAGGACATACTCGGTACAGTGTTGCGGTATCTACGGGGGGCATATCCGTAGTTGTTATAATCATGATAATTATTATGCATGAAAAATTCAGGGTTATTATTATTAATCCAGCACGAGTGCCGTCTTGGATGTGGAGCCATTTTCTTAGGCCTAACAGCTTGCCTTCTGGGTCTCCAGTTGGATTCCCAATGCTGTTGTTGATACTGAACCGGCATCTACTGTCTCGAGGGATAACGGGTCTCCTGTATCCAATACCTCGGCGTCTTTGTCTTGATAATCTTGCCGTGTGGGCCTTTGGTGGTTGGAATCTGACCTTCCTTCCGAGCAGTTTGTTGGCTGTTGATATGCTCGGGAGCATCTTTGTTGTGTGCGCCTCACGGGTTGGAACGGCTTATGATTCCATGCGGAATAGGATTGTGGGGCGGAATAGCGGCCTTCGGTTTTCTCGTCTGACGAGTTCCTACACGGGACTAGGGATTTCTTCCGATTCTGGAATGTGTTCCACACTCTTGACGAACACTGTACTGGTTTTCCCTTTGTTTGAACATGAGCTGTATCCTAAGCCACTTTTATCATGAGCATTTTGCCCAGTGCTCAGAATTTCTTCCATTCTTTTGGACGATTTCTCGAACGATTTCAGAGTGGTCTCGAGTTCAGTTTCTCGCTTTTTGAGAGTTGTGATTTTGGCTTGAAGTAGAACCAAATCATTTGTCTTGCTCTCGTTGTGAGTTTTAGCCTCACTTAGGTCATGAGCAAGTTGATGATTGCTCTCCATGAGTTTTTCAAAATCGACTTTGCTGGTTTCACAGTCAAGAGACATATTTTCATAATTTATTTTCAGCAAGTCATTTTCATCTTTCAGCTCTAAATTGGTTAATTGAAGCTGTATGTTCTCAGTTTTCAGTGTCTCTTGGGCCTTTTGAATGTTTTTAAATTCATTCATCATGTTTTCAAAAGTATGAGATGCATTTGATGGAATAGCTGAGGTTGAACTTACCTCATCGTCGCTGTCTTCACCTTCTGGAATGTCTTTGGCCATAAAGCACATATATGCTTTATCATCGAACTCATCGTCAGATGAATCACTTTCAGTGACCACCTGAAGACATTCTGCTGATTTGGATGGTGTGGGGGAGGCTTCTGATTCTCTAATCAGGGCCTTGAGCTTGTCTTTCCAAGCACGTCTTCTTTCATCTCTCTCTTGTTGCTCGGCCTCCGGCAACCTTTGGACTTTGGGATGAGGACATTTATTTGCATAATGCCCTGGTTTCCTGCAATTATAGCACAGGTTAGCATCACCAGATGATGTTTCGGTACTTACCTTGTGGACAGGTTTGGGCCTGTAGGGAGTCTTTCCAGACTGTTTGATGAACTTTTTGAATTTGTGCATGAGAAGCGCCATTTCATCTTGAGATAGGATGTCGTCGTCACTGTCAGCATTCTTGTGACTAGGCTTCGACGAGCTGGGCATGCTGTGTCGACGGTTCGATACAGCGGCTAGAGCTATGACCTTTGAAGGAGATTCTTCAGCTTTCTCTCTTCTGTCAATATCATACTCAAAAGCTTTGAGGTCAGAGAAGAGATCAAAAGTAGATATTTCATTAAGATTACAAGATACACGCATAGCTGTGGTCTTAATGTCCCATCGAGCTGGGAGAGATCTGAAAATTTTTAAGTTCTTCTCCTTTTGGGTATAAATTTTGCCCAACGCTTCAAGTTCACCGACAATACCAGTGAATCTGAGGTCAAGTTCCTCAAGTGTCTCAGTTGGTTTCATTTCGAAAGATTCAAATTGCTGAGTCAGTTTTGAAATCTTATTTTCTTTTGAGAGGTCAGTTCCCTCACAAATCAACTTGAGTTTATCCCAGATTTCTTTGGCTGTTTTGTAGCTCTTTACCTTTGAGAACGTGCCTTTGTCAAGAGTGACAAATAATGCGTTCTTAGCTACGTTGTCAAGGTTTGCTCGCTTTCTTTCATCTGTGGTCCATTGCTCGCGATCTTTCTCGAGCATCTCAGCAAGGGCTTGGCCTTCAATCCTTGCAGCCGTGTTCACCTTCATGATCTTGATAGGACCATCCTGTATAACAAAAATCATCTCTTCGTGCTTTGCTGCAAGATGAGCCTCCATTCTAATTCTCCAGTCATCAAATTCGTTAATAGAGAACATAAGAACTTTGTTAATCACAGAAGCATCCATGTGATAATACAGAAATGAAAGAGACTGTTTTGAAAATAAGTGATTTTGGATCTGATTCGGTTAAAAATACGACTGATTCTTTTTAGAATCAACCGCTCCGATACCACTTGTTGGCCACTAAGTATACTGGATACAGTTTGGGGAATAGTTTAAACAACAAACTGTACGGATTTTAAATCTGAGTGCGTAGCGGAAGTCTTAGATATAGTAGGTTGCTGTGGATACAGCAACTAAATGTATAGTGTATACTTAATTAATCACAGTCATTAAAACAGTAAAAACTGAAGGTAAATAACACAGTAATTAAAGTGGTTCGAGGTAAACCCCTCTACGTCCACTGATCCTCCACACAGGAGTAAAAAGTTTATTATAATTACTACGCACACAACTACGTAATTATAACAACACACAATCAATATATCGTTCATACAGATTGATATAAAGATCTTAGCTTCAACCGTTCACACAGAATGGTTTTGAGCTAATGCTTCGACATGCTTCTTCACACACAGTTCTGAAGCTTCGTCTTCTTCAATGCAAATCCTTCACACGATTACGGAGAAGCACAGTTGTTCGATCCACAGAAATTTGTTTGTTCAAAGTATAGAACAGATGGTGAACAACAACTTTGACTTTAAGAGCTTTCAGCTGATGAAGTGTTGTTCAGAATGATGAGCACTGTATATCTCTTTTGATCTGAGTTGCAGTAAGCTTTGGAGATATGTTTTGCTCTGATAATAATTTCGATAGCTTAGGTAACTGATCTTCAGCATCTTGATGTGATATATATAGTCTCTGAAATATATATCCGTTGAGATGTATCTGTTTGAGTGAGATTCCGTTCCAACGGGATTATAACACGATCCGGATTTAGCGGGATTTGAAGATCTGCTGACTGACAGTATTTAAATACTTTATCCTTGAGTATTTAAATACTTATTTATTCAACGGGACTTGACTTCTGGAGATTCCTTCTTTGTCCTGTTGTGAGCTGTATGGAAGATAACTGTATTTGTGTTTCGAGACAGTTTCCATACTTGGTCTTTTATAAGACTTCTTGCTGTACTTAAGGGCTTCACTATATGCTGATTCGAGGCAGGTCTTCGATACAGGATAATGCCTCAATGCTTCGATACAGTTTTCCTTTACTGTATGCGGATTGGCATATATGTCAAAACCTCTTTATCAAATACCATTCGATACAGGGATTGGATATCCCGGCTGTTTCGATACAGGGTTCTTGTTTTCCCAACAGTGTTTATCCTGGAGCCATGTTGTTGGAAAATTAATCCATGAAGTCTTGGAGTTCATATCATCAATCATCCATCCTATAACATCCTCTGATCGAGCGAATCAGGTCAGATTTCCTAGAAATCTAGTTTTGGGGAATTTGGGTGTTTTGGTGGTTTTCATCCGTTTAATCCGATTTAACTTAGTATTGTGATTGATTGATGATTATTTAGATGTATTATATCTTTTCCCTTGTTATTCCATGATTGGATCGTATCGATTCGTTGTTTTGGTCGAGTTCTTGATCGACGCCTTGAAGGTGTCCGATAGAAGCTCTTAGAGGGGGATTCGGGCATTATGCGATTATTATTCATTGTACGATTGTTGAGTTATTATTGATATGACTTAGGGACAAAATCCTTGTGAAGAACTCGAGTCGGAACCCTCCCGTTCGTTGTCTTCTTCGGGGTCCGAGCTTCCCGGTTGAATCGTGTTCTTCGGAGTGTTCGGTAGCGGTCATTAAGTCGAGCTTTCCCGTTGCTCCGCGTGCATTGGACTTGAGGCGAGTATATCGTCTATATTCTTTATACTTTGAGAATGTGATGTGTCGTGAATTTAACGTGGACTCGTTAGTGACGGTATATTTAACCGTAACTTACTTTAAATGAAGATGTGATTTTACGAAGGTAATTATGAACGTAGACTTTAGTTTCAAGAAGACTGATAACTACCTCTTCATGTTATTTTGTGCTTAAAATAAATACTAGAAATGAGTAGTTAACCGAAGAATTGTGGAATAGCGTAATACTTGTATTATTTGCTCGTTGGCCTTTTTCCTAAATGATGGTGTGCTGTGAATGTTGTGCCCTTGTTGAAGTTATGATGTGTTAACCTATGTGTTACGTGGTTGCGGTTGTGGTGAATATTATACCTTTGTTATTGTGTATAGTAGAGAGTTGAGATGTTATCCGGGTAGGGGTCCCGTCGAGGCCTCCGGAGGCGCGTGCTTGCGAGTATGGCCAAACGTACGTTGTGACCATAAGGTTATCAATTCGGGTAGGTCTGGGGAGGGCTCCGAGAATCGGCACTTGCGAGTGCGATGTCATGATAACTTATGGGCGTACTTGAATGATGTTATCCGGGTAAGGTCCGTCTAGGCCTCCGGAGGCGCGTCCTTGCGAGTACGAACAGATGTTACGATTTGACCATAAGGTTATCTAATCGGGTAGGTCTGGAGAGGGCTCCGAGAATCGTCACTTGCGAGTGCGATGTCAAGATAACTTATGGGTGTGTTTGAGTTTATTCTTGATGAGATAATCCGGGTGGGACCCTTCGGGGCCACGGAGACGTTTTGACTGTTGATTTGATATCTCTGAATTGTTTATGTTTGAATCTTGAATCCCGATTATATTGGTGAGTATGGTTTTGGTCTTGAGGTTTGAGTTGAGAATAAAATCATTTGTATGATTTTGAAAGAAAACCTTTTGAAAAGGAAAAACATTCATATGTCAGGATTTTACACTGAGACCCCCGAAGTCTCTAAATAATCTCTTACAGTGATTTCTGGAGTAATTCCCATGGTTTGTTTTAAAGGAATAAATTTTCAAAAGACTTTAGACTCGGGGATCGTGTTTCTACCTTGTCGAAATGTTATTTTCATAACGGTTGTATTCTTGATGTATAATTGTATAGCTTGGTTACTTGCTAGCGATTCCATCGCTAACCCCTCGTTGGGGATTTTGTTTTTTTTATTCCAGGTGTTCTGACTGGAGAGTGAGCAACCACAGGATTGGCTCGGAATATGATGTAATGCAACGATACTAGTCACAGTTCTAGTCTGTCGTCTATCAGTGATATGTCAGTTTGAGTTCTTGTCATCCTTGAGGGGATGGACATTTTATGTACTATGTGATCGAGTTGTATTTTAGTTTCATCGGATGTACGGTTAAGCGGTGTTTTGACCTAATCGGTCTACAGTATTATGTTTTGGTCAAGTTGACCACATGTGGGTTTTGATTTGTAGTCTCCCGCATGGTAGCTCCTTGTGAAAAGGGGTCTACGGCGTGTAATATCCCTGAATGGATTGGGGGTGTTACATAAATGGTATCGGAGATTAGGTTTTCGAAAACCTAGGCAGTTGGGTCTAGTTGGGTCTTGTGGAGTCGTGTCTTGTCGTGTCACCCGGGTGAGCAATTGTGAACAAGCGTGATCATTGTGATCCGTTGGGATCAATTGTGATTTGCTGTGATTAGTATCGTAGTGCAGCCATCATCTCCGTGTGGCCTGTGGACGTAAGTCTCCTCCTTTATGTGAGGTATTGGTATTTCATGATTTCCTGTATGTGCGGTGATTGTGGTTCGTAATTTTATTTGTGTAATGTTGTAAGGTGAAATTCGTGTTTAATACTTGTGTTATATCGTATGTATATTGAACTGAATGTATTGACGGTTGGACATCGGTTGGTGCAATAAAATATGAAAACTGTGAATTTTGATGTGTTCCAGAGAATGTATTGTCGGTAGAGTTCATGAGGAATTCAGATGGGGAGTTTTGACGAATATTTGAACTTGGTGTTCGCGAATTATATTTGGTTGGATTTATAATCTCGTTTGCCGATTGGGCAGGTAGTTTCAGGTTCGATTGCTTTTAAATAGTTGTAATTATATCCGCTGCGTGTAGGTTTGAAAACGATTTTCTTGATTGTATTTATGAGCCTGAGTATGTTTGTAAAGAACCGATTTTTGAAAATATTTCGATGGTGCGGTCAATCAATAGTTTTGCATAGATTTTGAAAACAGCTAAACTTTGACAAGTTAGTCTTGTATTTTCAATTGACACCTTCAGGCGGTATCTGAAGTAAGCGTTTTAAAGTGATTTGGACATTGTAAATTATTACCGTCATTTTGTTTATGATTAAAAGGATTTTGGGAAATTTTTTGCTAAGATTCGAAAGTTTCGCTTCGAAACGGAATGGGATGCTGATGATTTCAAAAAAAAAATTTCAGACTGAGTTCTTTCCACTCTATGAGGAACGACAAGTCTTCTAAAATATTTTTCACACATTTTCAAAAATTTCAAAATAAGAAATCCGTGATCCGTTCACGAAGAAGCGACAATTACAAACATTTTGTTGTTTAAGAAGGAAATTTCATTTTTTTATGTACGTTCGGCACTTATATTTGAGAGATACATGTGTTGACTAATATCATTTTTCATGTTGATGGTATTCGAATTTGTGGTCATTAAACCATTTTTCGTGACAATTTGTGTTAAAAGGTTTGAACTTTGATAAACTTCGGGAAATTCAGTGCTTTAACTCAAAAATTTTGATTTGAGAATTTCAAAAGTTCAACTGAATTCGGATGTTCTTGGTTATTGGTAAATCGATGAGCTTGTTCAACTTTAGTGTGAAGTTTTATGACTATTTTATGAGAGTTTGGTTTTGTTTCAAAAATAGTGATAACAACTGAGAATGGTTCGAAATTTGATGATATTGTCGTGTATGCGGTGATAGCTGTGCTTGATACCTCGGGCATGTGTTGAATGTTTCGAGTGGTTTACTCATGTGCTTGATTCTAGTGTGTGATGACTTGATAAATGTTGTTGTCGGAAATATTCTTTTCCGAATCTATGAGAATTATCAGATATGAGTTTATTGTGTGAACACTCTATGGTAACTCTTATTAGCAAGAATATTTCTGTGCTTCGCAGTGTGTCTTGTATGGGCCCTCTTTTGTGATTGATGTTATGTGTTGTTATGTCTCGTTTTTAACGAACGGTTGTTCAGTTTAGATTGTCGAGGGCCAGAGGACGGGGCCGTGGCAATCAGTCACGCGATCAGGATCATGCTGCCGGTGATGGCGTTAGTATTGGTGTTGCTACCATACTTCAGCAAGTGGCAGACCGGATGACTCATTTGACCCAGGCGGTTCAGCGTGACACTACTGTGATCGAGAACGTCGGATCGACTCAGTGGCTTAGAGAAGTGGTTCGTATGCGTCCTCCCCGTTTTGCGGGAGTAAGTGATACTTTGGGCTGGGATGGTTGGCTTTTCCAATTGCAAAAGATTTTCAAGGCGGTTGGTTGTCCAGAGGAACGGAGGATTCCTATCGCTCAGTTTCTTCTCGATAGTGACGCTGCTAATTGGTGGGAGGCCGTTGAGCCTCAGGATCGTGCCGTTACTTGGGATGAGTTCAAAAAGTTGATGGATGCAGAGTTCTATCGGGAGCCGATCCGAGAGCAGAGGATCCGAGATTTTTATCTAGCCGATCCGCAGGATGTACCCGTGTCGCAGGCTATTATCGATAGTCGACAGCTCGCTTATGTGAAGGGGCAGGTGAGGACCGAGGAAGATAAAATCCGTCATTTTGATATGCGGATGAAACCAGAGATTCGACAGTACATGTCGGGTTTCACTTGTGCTACTTTGAGAGAGTATCAGAATCGAGCTATGGCGTACGATATGGAATCGTTTTCTACTGGGCCTTTGCATGAGACGAAGAGGCAGAGGATGTCTGGAGATTTTTCGGATAGTGTGGGAGTCGGAACTTCTTCTCGTCGAGTTTCGCGTAGTCCTTCGGTGAAACCTTCATTTTCTTCGTTCGGTGGAACCAAGAGTTCCAAGTCGTCTTCTTTGACTCCTAGTTCGACTGGGAGGTGTTTCAATTGCAACGTTGTGGGTCATGTACAAGCTAATTGTCCTTCGCAACGGATTACTTGTTATAATTGTGGACTCGAGGCCCACAAAGTTCAGTATTGTGAACTATTCCATGAGGTTTCCCAGAAACGTGTTTCGGCATCGGTATCGGGATCAGTTCGTCGAGACCGTTGAGATTTTGTCGTCCGTGCTTTGTTGTTTGTGACTTTACTTTTTTTTTTAAGTTTCGGGACGAAACCTTTTTTTAGAGGGGTAGAATGTAATACCCGTGATTTTTTTTCGGTAATTTTTCGTTTTTGGTATTTTTCTAGTTTCCAGAACTCGCTTGCTACCATTTTGACATTTTGACAATGTTTTGTTCTTCGTGTTTGGTCATCTGAGTTCGTTTCGGTATCGTTTTGCTGAGTTCCGTGCTTTTTGGTGACTTTTCCGCACTTGAGTTCAATTCTTGTGAATCTCATCTGAAATTGTTGTTTCGAGTTTCTCGTAAGTTCATTTAATGTTATTATTCATGTTGCGAGCTTCATCTTAGTGTTTCGATTGTGTATCGTGTATTTCGGACGTTTTGGGCTATTTTCGTAATTTCTCAAAGTTTGGGGTAATTACTTTCCGTTGTCGAATTTCGAGCCTTCGGGTGGTCGGAATCGTGTGTTCTCTTAGTGCTCGAATTCATCTTTGCGAGTACTTCGTAACCGTATCTTCGATTCGTATTTAGGTTCGGGTTTCGGGGTCGTTCGGGCCGTCGGAGTTGGCCCCGGCCGAGTCATGGCCGGCGATGCAGGCCCGATCGGCCGAGTTACGGCCGGTAGTGCTCGGCAGTTACGTACATAAGGTCGGTTACGTACGTAAGACTTGGCCGGTTACGTACGTAACGCTGCCGGCATTTCTAGGCAGTGAGTCGGCCATGGCCGGTTACGTACGTAAGGCGGCCGGCGGGCAGCCTATTTAAGGCCCTTCAGACGGGTTTTTCATCATTTTCCTCACCCGTTTTCTTCTCTTCCGCGGCTAGAAGTGTGTTTATCCTGGAGCCATTTGTTGGAAAATTAATCCATGAAGTCTTGGAGTTCATATCATCAATCATCCATCCTATAACATCCTTTGATCGAGCGAATCAGGTCAGATTTCCTAGAAATCTAGTTTTGGGGAATTTGGGTGTTTTGGTGGTTTTCATCCGTTTAATCCGATTTAACTTAGTATTGTGATGGATTGATGATTATTTAGATGTATTATATCTTTTCCCTTGTTATTCCATGGTTGGATCGTATCGATTCGTTGTTTTGGTCGAGTTCTTGATCGACGCCTTGAAGGTGTCCGATAGAAGGTCTTAGAGGGGGATTCGGGCATTATGCGATTATTATTCATCGTACGATTGTTGAGTTATTATTGATATGACTTAGGGATGAAATCCTTGTGAAGAACTCGAGTCGTAACCCTCCCGTTCGTTGTCTTCTTCGGGGTCCGAGCTTCCCGGTTGAATCGTGTTCTTCGGAGTGTTCGGTAGCGGTCATTAAGTCGAGCTTTCCCGTTGCTCCGCGTGCGTTGGACTTGAGGCGAGTATATCGTCTATATTCTTTATACTTTGAGAATGTGATGTGTCGTGAATTTAACGTGGACTCGTTAGTGACGGTATATTTAACCGTAACTTACTTTAAATGAAGATGTGATTTTACGAAGGTAATTATGAACGTAGACTTTAGTTTCAAGAAGACTGATAACTACCTCTTCATGTTATTTTATGCTTAAAATAAATACTAGAAATGAGTAGTTAACCGAAGAATTGTGGAATAGCGTAATACTTGTATTATTTGCTCGTTGGCCTTTTTCCTAAATGATGGTGTGCTGTGAATGTTGTGCCCTTGTTGAAGTTATGATGTGTTAACCTATGTGTTACGTGGTTACGGTTGTGGTGAATATTATACCTTTGTTATTGTGTATAGTAGAGAGTTGAGATCTTATCCGGGTAGGGGTCCCGTCGAGGCCTCCGGAGGCGCGTGCTTGCGAGTACGGCCAGACGTACGTTGTGACCATAAGGTTATCAATTCGGGTAGGTATAGGGATGGCTCCGAGAATCGGCACTTGCGAGTGCGATGTCATGATAACTTATGGGCGTACTTGAATGATGTTATCCGGGTAAGGTCCGTCTAGGCCTCCGTAGGCGCGTGCTTGCGAGTACGGACAGATGTTACGATTTGACCATAAGGTTATCTAATCGGGTAGGTCTGGAGAGGGCTCCGAGAATCGTCACTTGCGAGTGCGATGTCAAGATAACTTATGGGTGTGTTTGAGTTTATTCTTGATGAGCTAATCCGGGTGGGACCCTTCGGGGCCACGGAGATGTTTTGACTGTTGATTTGATATCTCTGAATTGTTTATGTTTGAATCTTGAATCCCGATTATATTGGTGAGTATGGTTTTGGTCTTGAGGTTTGAGTTGAGAATAAAATCATTTGTATGATTTTGAAGGAAAACCTTTTGAAAATAAAAAACATTCATATGTCAGGATTTTACACTGAGACCCCCGAAGTCTCTAAATAATCTCTTACAGTGATTTCTGGAGTAATCTCCATGGTTTGTTTTAAAGGAATAAATTTTGAAAAGACTTTAGACTCGGGGATCGTGTTGCTACCTTGTCGAAATGTTATTTTCATAATGGTTGTATTCTTGATGTATAATTGTATAGCTTGGTTACTTGCAAGCGATTCCATCGCTAACCCCTCGTTGGGGATTTTGTTTTTTTTATTCCAGGTGTTGTGACTGGAGAGTGAGCAACCACAGGATTGGCTCGGAGGATGATGTAATGCAGCGATACTAGTCACAGTTGTAGTCTGTCGTCTGTCAGTGATATGTCAGTTTGAGTTCTTGTCATCCTTGAAGGGATGGACATTTTATGTACTATGTGATCGAGTTGTATTTTAGTTTCATCGGATGTACGGTTAAGAGGTGTTTTGAGAGACCTAATCGGTCTACGGTATTATGTTTTGGTCAAGTTGACCGCATGTGGGTTTTGATTTGTAGTCTCCCGCCTGGTAGCTCCTTGTGGAAAGGGGTCTACGGCGTGTAATATCCCTGAGTGGATTGGGGGTGTTACAAGCACAAATGCCAAGTTATGCCAAATTTATGAAAGATATTCTTTCCAACAAACGAAGGTTTGAAGAATACGAAACTGTCATGCTAACAGAGGAATGTAGTGCAATACTATAAAAGAAGTTGCCACCCAAGCTAAAAGATCCGGGAACTTTCACAATCCCGTGTACAATTGGTGAAGTGAATTTTGGCAAAGCTCTTTGTGATTTAGGGGCAAGTATCAACTTTATGCCCCTGTCAATTTTCAACAAACTGAACTTGGGAGAAGCAAAAGCAACAACAGTTTCACTACAATTAGCCGATCGGTCAATCAAATATCCACGTGGGATAATAGAAGATGTGCTCGTCAAGGTTGATAAATTCATATTTCCAGCAGATTTTATCATCCTTGACATGGAAGAAGATCAGGATATTCCCATTATTTTGGGACGACCATTTCTCGCAACCGAACGTTCTCTTATTGACGTCTATGAAGGAAAGCTAATTCTCAGAGTGAAAGACGAACATGTCATCTTCGATGTCCTAAAAACTTTGAATCAACACTCCACAGATGAGTATTATCTAAGAATAGACGCAATTGAAGCCATGGTAAACAAGTCTTTGGAGAAAATTCTATCTAAATATCCTCTTGAGACATGTATAGCAAATTCTCTAACCAGCATGGAAGAAGAATATCACTTGGCTGAAACAGTTAACTATCTAGAAGCACTGCCACCCTTAAGAAGGCATTCACATTTTGAAGAATTGGGGACAAGCTCCGCTAAACCCATCCCTTCTTTACAAGAAGCTCTAATACTTGATCTCAAACCTCTACCCACACATTTGAGATACGCTTACTTGGGTATTTCCTCTACACTTCCGGTCATCATATCTAACATATTGATCGAACTTGAAGAAGGGAAATTACTAAAGGTATTGAGGAATCACAAAAGAGCAATTGGATGGACTATTGCGGACATTAGAGGAATAAGCCCCTCTATATGCACTCACAAAATTTTGATGGAAGATGACTGCAAACCTTCGATTGAGCATCAACGACGTTTGAATCCAAACATGAAGGAAATTGTGAAGGCAGAGATTCTTAAATTACTTGACGCAGGAATCATTTATCCAATCTCAGATAGTCCATGGGTGAGCCCTGTACATATGGTGTCCAAAAAGAGTGGAATCACGATCATAGAGAACGACCACAATGAACTTATACCGACACGACCGATCACAGGATGGAGAATGTGCATTGATTACAGGAAACTAAACAAAACAACCAGAAAATATCATTTTCCACTCCCATTTATTGTGCAATGCTCCAGCCACATTTCAGAGATGCGTGATGTCAATATTCTTAGACATGGTTGAAAAATTCATTGAAGTTTTCATGGATGATTTCTCGGTTTTCGGAGATACATTTGATAAATGCCTAAATCACTTAGGCATGGTCTTGGAAAGATGTGAAGACACAAATCTAGTTCTCAATTGGGAGAAATGTCACTTCATGGTCCAGGAAGGAATCGTACTTGGACATAGAATCTCACAACATGGAATTGAAGTCGATAAGGCAAAGATCCAAGTGATTGCAAAACTTCCTCCGCCAATTTCGGTGAAAGGAGTAAGAAGATTTCTCGGGCATGCGGGATTCTATCGGAGGTTCATAAAAGATTTCTCAAAAATAGCAAAACCTCTCTGTTCTTTGCTAGAGAAAGATACACCATTCCTTTTCACAAATGAATGCCACGCTCCCTTTGCAACTTTGAAGGATAAGCTTACATCAGCTCCAATCATCATTTCTCCAGATTGGACTATTCCATTCATTTTGATGTGCGATGCAAGTGATTATGCTTTGGGGGCCGTACTGGGCCAGAAGAAGGACAAAATGATGCAAGTGATCCATTATGCTAGCAGGACTATGAATGATGCTCAGCTGAACTACACAACAACTGAAAAAGAGATGCTTGCAGTGGTTTATGCCTTTGACAAATTTCGATCCTACTTATTGGGATCGAAGGTCATTGTCTACACTGATCATTCAGCTTTGAAATATTTAATGACAAAGCAAGATGCAAAGTCAAGGCTAATCCGATAGGTTCTACTTATGCAAGAATTCAACATAGAAATCAGAGACGGAAAGGCAACAGAAAACCAAGTGGCGGATCATCTCTCTAGACTAGACCAAAACAATGCTCAAGAGAAGGAAATAAATGAAGTATTTCCAGATGAACAACTTGTTATTGCCCGAAATATTTATCCGAAGATGAAATATTGCTGGAATGGACGGACAACAAACAAAGTTGCGGGAGCACTTCCGAGGAGGTGTGAATAACACTAGATTTGCCGGGTTTGTTAGGCCCGGGCTTGAATGCTCTCGCGAGATGTTATTAATACAAATATTCGTGGATACAAGTATTAATGTAAGAATCTAAATACAATGAGTGTAAAAAGATCCTATTATCCAGCTCTTGAACGAAGCTTTGGTGTTCTTGCTCTCTGCCGATCGTCTTCCGTGTAGGAGATGCTGAGAGAGAAGAATGAACCGAGAGATAGCCGTTGCCAAGAATAACAAAGCCAAGTTGTGTGTTGAACTTCTGTATTGTGCTTGAAATAGCGAGAATGACCGAGAGATTGGGCCTTGTTCCAAGTGCAGGCAGCCTTCTATTTATAGGGGCTGAGATGCCCTGTTTCCTGGCGGGCGATCGCCTTTCGTCCAATATAATAATGGGGCGATCGTCTTCAAGTCACATGGGCTGTCTGCCTAAAGTCCAAGGCAGCTGCTGGCAGCCAGCTGTGCGGTCCAATGAGGAGCCAGCACGCGTCCGGAGCTGCTGTCACGGGCGGTCCTACTGACACCTTTCGGCGGGCCTGTCGGCTGGTGGAAAGATGCTGACAGGATGTGGTCAATGATCCGTGAAATGGGAATCTTGTCTCGGCACTGCACGTGGGTTCTGTCCTAGGCTTCGGCCATTGCCGACTGGACGATCATCGTCTTCGAGCAACATGAGGCGGGCGGCATTGGTGGGTCACCAGAGGTCGGCATCGGTCGGTCACCAGGGGTCGGTCGACAAGTGTCGAGAGATGATCGTCTGGTAGTCGGCTACCAAGAGTCGATCGCCAAGTACCGAGAGATGATCGTCTTAGATGTCGATCGCTCGGCACCGGGACTTGTCCTGGGACCTTCGGTCGGCCGATCTATCTTGGCTGCTCGGCTATGGCTAGGTCGCCTGGCCTCTGGTCGGCAGTTCTGCCTGGCTGCTCGGCTATGGCTAGGTCGTCCGGTCTCTGAGGCGATCGCCGGTCGAGGCGTATAATTCTCGACATAACAATTGCCCCCAGCTTGCTCCGATGTTGAAGACATGGGGCGAGGTGGTTCTTGCTGGCGATCGTGTAGGATGAGGACGGGCCACCCGTTGAGCGAACTCTGGTTTCGGACTTGGGCGATCTGGTCGATCGGCTAGCTATCTTTCGGTCTTATACCTACAAAAAACAACATTGGCCGATCCCTCGTAGAAACTTGATTGTTTCGTTGCTGAGGAATCATGCACAGTTGCGGAGTTCGATGGACCGACTCCATGACCGTGTCTTGTGCGCGAACGACATTGACTGTTCGTGACTCATTTTATTGTGAGGGTCCTCTGTTAGGCTGCGCCTCGCCTCGTATTTAAACGAAGGGCGTGCGGTCTTGGTCTAGAGGAGTCCTTGCGCGGGGCGTCGTCGGATTAATCAACTCCACTTCCGCGGCTTGTTAGCTCTGCTTCCACCTCGGCCCGCCATGAAGATGGCGAACCTCGACGGTGTACGTTGAGACGGGGGTAGTGACGCGTCGCATTGTCCGGGTTCACCATGTTAGATGATGAACCTTTGAGGGCGGGCGATTGTAATATCCGGAATTTCTACTACTATTGTTTAATGTTATTTTATCCGAGTTATGTTGTACAGCGTGAAATCTGTATAGTATGGATAAAATAAATGAAGGACTGAGATGTCAGTATTGGTATAATTATCGTATTTGGTCGACAATTATATTTGAGGATATAATGTGTTGAGTAATGTATATTTGATATGTCGTATGTTCGTATTTGATATGTCGAGATGTTGGACGAGGACAGCTGAAAATGGCTAAGTGTAACATTATTAGCGCACGCTAATAATCATGAGTAGCGCACGCTATCGTGCAGGTTTAGCGCACGCTACGGATATAAGATAACGTACGCTAATGCAGTCCGATCGGAAGGAATCTACGCGTGGACCAGGCCACTTTCGGCGCACGTTCTGATAAGTCAACGGATGTTGTAATGTAGTGTTAGTGCACGCTAATGCATGTTGATTAGCGCACGCTAACTGTATATCGGTCAACAGGGAATCTTGGCTTTATTGGTTGCTTTCAGCATGTGGGGTCACGAGCATCTTCGTGGTAGGTGTAGACTGTAGCAAGTCAACTGGTATTAGCGCACGCTAAATGTAAGGACTTGCGTACGCTAGACAGTGTAGGTTACGTACGCTAATGCATGGGCATTACGTACGTAAGCACATGTACGAAGCCAGACAGTAGCCTCTGGACTGCGATAGCGCACGCTAACAAAGTCAGTTAGCGCACGCTAGTAATATACTTTATAAAAGGAACAGAAGGGTGTTATGAAGCATTTCGTCCATTCCTTCCTTGCAACTGAGAGAGAGAGTTTTTAGAAAGAGGTTTGAGATCCCAAACACTGAGAGATGATGATCTTTAACAAGATTAAGATGGAGAGCATGGATTCAAGCCTTGTTCTTCAAGTTATTCATGATTCTTGGAATGGAGTTCTAGTGTTCTTCTTTTTGGTTCGTCTAAACCAGGTAATCTTCGTATTCCTTTGTTAATGGTTCGTTTTTATTGGATGATTTCATGTAAGGAGCATGTTGGATAATATATGATGATGTTATATGAGATTCAATGGAATTTTGATAAGAGTTTCGGATGTTAGTTAAGATTCTTCATACTATAAGAATGTTGATTCATTTAACCCGATCTAAGACGGATTTCTGAATCTTGGTAATTATATTGGTCGATTTAGATGAGATGAATCATGATACTAGGTTGAATTCAAGATTGAGTATGATATGATCCTTGTTATCGAGTCGGTTTGACTGTTGATGTTATTATTGATATATGGATATTGATATGATCCTTGTGATAGTTATGGTGTCGTTTATCTTCAAGAGATATGGAGATTTATGTCTCCCTTCATACGGATTCGTAGTCGCAAGAGGTGAGTCGATGTTTGGAATGCATGCCACTGAACAGCATTAGCGCACGCTAAGCTTACTGGCTAGCGCACGCTAACGGGACAACTTAGCGCACGCTACGTTATGCGTTTAACGTGCGCTAAGTAGGCAGACAGTGCAGTATTTTTGTGTTTTGATTATGAATTCGTGATGGTTTGACTTGGTTGGTTCTGACTGTGTTTATTCGAGGTTTTGTTGAACCGTTGAGTTCGATTGGTTAGTTTTGTCAGTTGTTGATTGTTATCGGATATGTGTTATTTGATTTCTTCGATAGGTTGAGATTATTGATCGGTGATTATAACCGGATATTGCGGTCGTGTTCGAGTATGTCCATTGTATTGCTTTTGATCGGGGCTGAGGAGCTCGTAGACAAAGACAATGTGTTCGGCAGCAGCTTCGTGGTATCGGTATCGAGGCAAGTTATTACTTGCTCAGTTATAATATTTAATGAATGGTTTCAGTTTCATTTCGTTTATAATGCATATAGCGATGATTATTATTGTGAACTCTGGGTATTCGGATCGCATATCGTTCTTTCGATTCTGGGAGATAAATCATAATGTATATGCTTTATCTCAGTTATTGGTATGTTCGAGTATCAAGGTTACATTATGGTAAAGACGAGGATATGAGTATCTATAGTTCATTTTACGTTTGGATCTCCGAGCATTGAGGATAATCGTTGGTGATGATTGGACATCGAGGTTGCTCCCGAAGGACTCGGGGCAAGTATTCCATATTGATTATGGTTTAATGTTATTTATTTTGGTCTCTTACATTTTCTTTCATGTTGTTGAACATGGAGTCGTCCTAGTAGATTGTCATGTTGTCGTGCATGGTATGTTGTTCATGTTGATGAACGTGTTGATTTGCATATGTGTATGCATATTGTGTTGTTCATGTTGTGTAAATAATCCGATGGGATTATGAGGATCTATGCTGAGGGCGCTGGATCGAATGTCCACCATGCGTTGGTTCGACGGGATCATCATGGGATCTATGCTGAGGGCGCTTGATTGTTGGACAGGTTTTCCACCATGCGTTGGTCCGACGGGATCATCATGGGGATCTATGCTGAGGGCGCTGGATCGTTGGATTACCCAGTATTGTGTTATTGTTGTGCATATGTATATTGTTGGTTATCCATTCGTGTTGATCTTGTAGGATCATCTTGGGATCTATGCTGAGGGCGCTGGATCATGGGATTTCCATTGAGTATACATAGTTGTTATTGTTTTTGAGCATATTGACGTTGTCATATGAGTATGCATTTGTAGGTCTTGTGTTAGGACCTTGTCCGTATTGCATTGTTCTGATCTCGGATTAGACTGATATGATTATAGTGGCACATCATATCTCGAGGTATGTTCCATATTTTCTTTGGTCTTGTCTTTGGTGAACAATCGGTTATCGTCTTGGGATTTGATGATATTGTTCGATGGATCGTATTGGTCAGAAATGGTAGATTTTCGTATTGTGAGTTGGTTATGATAGTTTGAGGATCTTGAGTATTGTTTGAGGTACAATACAGATATTATGTTCGAGTTTATTGGTTAATCGAGTACAGGATGTGAAATGTGATAATGGTTATTCTGATGAGAATTACTTGAGTAAGTAAAGTTATGGCGGCAAGATTACGTTGGTCGTATTCTTATGTTGTATTCCCATTGGTATGTAATTATTAATGTGATGTGACGATTATCATTGTTGGATATTATGGCTGACCCCGTCATGGGATTTCTTTTTAGGTTCTCGGAGTATCGAGCTTGTAGCGGTCGTGAAAAGATGAGCTTCCCGGAGGATACTGGCTAGGACATGTTTTGTGCATTGAGTTTCTGATTGGTTCTTGTTTTCCGCTGCTAGAGTATCTTTATGGTTGGTCTTTCTCCGCTGCGTGAGTATTTTGAAATGTTCTTTTGGTATCTGGTAACTGAGATTACTGTGGAAATCGTTTTCTAAACTTTTGAGTGTCGGCCATTTGGCGTTGTGATTTCAAATGAGTTTTTACGACGGTTTCTGATAAATGGATTTTATAAACCTTTGTGCATTTTTAAAGATAGTACCGTTGTTGGCCTCTTGGGCATTTGTAAATGTTTTATAAAGAAATTCTTTTAGCCTTGTGGGTTCCATCTCGGGGCCCACGGCGCTGTAATATTTCCGGTTAAATCTGGTGGTGTTACAGAATATGGTATCAGAGCTTAGGTTGAGAAAACCTAGGCATTTGGGTCGAGTTGGGTCGTGTTTTTGTTGCGTCATTCGAGTTGTCGATTGACAAATGTTAGAGCCGTTAGTCTTTGTTGTTCACTCAGGCTTGTGCGTTATCGGATTTGCCAGTATCGTACTGGGCTTGTTATAACTTTTCCAAATGATGTTAACGAGATTCTCTGGAATGAGATGTATTGTGTTCTTGAGTCGAACTGATTTGGCAAACGTGTGTTTTGAAAATATTCATGTCGAGTATTTTCTAGAGTCGAGACATGTGCCAAGATCACTGAATCGTCGGCTTCACGATCTGTAAGTATTTGGATTTTTGAATTTCATTGAGATTTATTGCCGTTCTAAGTTGATATGTTTTGAGATTCAGCAGATATCATGCATTACAGTATGAGATGTCAGAGTGGGATAGGATTGATGATCTTGAGAAACTATGATTTTGGAAATCAGTATGTTGGTTAGATTTTGGAACGGAATTGTGCATTTGGGGAGAAATATTGTGCATGGTTGAGAAGAACATGTAGCATGTTAATTCATTTTGAGATATATGAACTGCTTTTGATCATTTGAAAATGATACCTTTCAAAATGAATGTTTTACGGATGTTTTACGGAAAATGATTTTGGGCCGAGACCCAATCGATTTTGAAATAGTTTTATAAACCAGGACTTGGAGTCCGAAAAGGGGTTTTCTACTTTTTAAACTTCTTGTAATGCGGAACGAGATATGGGCTGAGACCCTAATGTTCAAAAGACTTTTCTGTTTTCTAAAACTCCCGAGATTTGTAAAACTCTTTATCAATCGTTTATTTATTTTGTTCCTACCTTTTTGGGGTTTTTGGTTTTACTTGTTCAAATGGAACTTCTCGGGAAGTCTTTCGTCGTGTTTGATTTGTTGATTTGTTTCAACGTTTTGTCATATCATATTTGAGGTGATCCAGGATGGGTAAATGGTTGACGTTGCGAGTCATTCATGGAAAAGGAGTTTTTATCGGAGTCTATATATTGAGGTTTTGGAACTCGATCGTGTGGTTTTCCCGATGGAATATCGGTGGATATTGGTGACAAGCTGAACTGATATACATGAGTATGGATATGGACAAGCATTTGCATAAATTCCATTTTATTTAATCGTGTCTATTCGAAAAGAATTTTGATCGAGAACTCGGCACCAGCGAGCCGATTTAATTTTTAAAATTGATTTCGTGGTCTTATGAAAATTTATGTTTTGAGTTTTCAAACTCTTGAAAGAACTTTCGAAAATTGTCTTCGTGACAAGAATATATGATTTCAAACTGGTTTTGAAAATGTGATTGATAACCATACGCATTTAGTGTATATTACATATCATGGTGAAGTTGTGAGTGTGACTCACGAACTGGATAATATATCAATGTGGAACGATGAATAAGGATTCGAACTTTGGTTTGGTTGTTTGGTTATGCAAGGATGATCGATTGATTTATCGGATAAGAGAAACATGCTGCGTGTTGTAGATTCATGCATAGGATGTAATTTTGGAACTTTGGACTTTGTAAAACCGGGACATATGAGATCCCATTGGTATGGTAGTAGTGTGATTTTTACCATAGTGAATTTGAAGGATTTCGTTGTAAGTGTAGATTTGGGAATGGTGACCCCATGCTGGTTGTTTTGGATATTGAGTGGTCGTTCCCACTCCCTGTATGATTGGATATGTTCATCGGTTTGTGATTGGTTGTTCGTATGCCGAGGGGTATGTTCACCAGTCGGTTGTGTTTCCTTGAGAATCACTGTATGTGATTGGTGTGTCGTTTTGAGAATTTTGCTTTTTCGTATATCTGTTTCTGTGGTTCTGTATTGATCGTGTTGGAGCTTACCGTTTGAGGGTATTCTCGATTATCGTTGACCTCTGGTTGGTCATATTGGAGTTTATCATGTTGATGATATTCTCGATTGTGTTTTGACCTCTGGTTAGTCATATGGGAATTTATCATGTTGATGATAAATTCGGTTGATTTATTGGTTGATCATTGTTGGTGATCATCTGAGCGTTCGGATTTTGTGTTGATGTTTCGGGATTCGTGTCGTTGTTTTGGGCAGTTGTTTTGCAGATGTATTGTGTATTATTCGTCTTATCGGAATTGGGACTTGATTATGTAATCAGGCAGACAGGATTTGATTCGGGCAGATTGTTTCATCCGAAGATGATATATTTTGTTGAGACTCAGGGAATTGTGATCGTAAGCGTATTGAGACTGTACAGTGAGATCACTTGCTAGTATCTCAGGAGATCGTCGACCTGCGTATTTGTAAGTATGCTCTTTTGGATATTCGGTAATGATGATGATTGATCGTTGTCGTGATGATTTTGGGGTATTTTGGGTTGAACGGTATGTTTGTTTGTCTTATGACGGATTGCAAGTTTCGAGGACGAAACTTATTTTAAGTTGTGTAGAATGTAATATCCAGAATTTCTACTACTATTGTTTAATGTTATTTTATCCGAGTTATGTTGTACAGCGTGAAATCTGTACAGTATGGATAAAATAAATGAAGGACTGAGATGTCAGTATTGGTATAATTGTCGTATTTGGTCGACAATTGTATTTGAGGATATAATGTGTTGAGTAATGTATATTTGATATGTCGTATGTTCGTATTTGATATGTCGAGATGTTGGACGAGGACAGCTGAAAATGGCTAAGTGTAACATTATTAGCGCACGCTAATAATCATGAGTAGCGCACGCTATCGTGCAGGTTTAGCGCACGCTACGGATATAAGATAACGTACGCTAATGCAGTCCGATCGGAAGGAATCTACGCGTGGACCAGGCCACTTTCAGCGCACGTTCGATAAGTCAACGGATGTTGTAATGTAGTGTTAGCGCACGCTAATGCATGTTGATTAGCGCACGCTAATCGTATATCGGTCAACAGGGAATCTTGGCTTTATTGGTTGCTTTCAGCATGTGGGGTCACGAGCATCTTCGTGGTAGGTGTAGACTGTAGCAAGTCAACTGGTATTAGCGCACGCTAAATGTAAGGACTTGCGTACGCTAGACAGTGTAAGTTACGTACGCTAATGCATGGGCATTACGTACGTAAGCACATGTACGAAGCCAGACAGTAGCCTCTGGACTGCGATAGCGCACGCTAACAAAGTCAGTTAGCGCATGCTAAGGCTGTTGCGCACGCTAAACATAAAGTTTAGCGCACGCTAGTAATATACTTTATAAAAGGAACAGAAGGGTGTTATGAAGCATTTCGTCCATTCCTTCCTTGCAACCGAGAGAGAGAGTTTCTAGAAAGAGGTTTGAGGTCCCAAACACTGAGAGATGATGATCTTTAACAAGATTAAGATGGAGAGCATGGATTCAAGCCTTGTTCTTCAAGTTATTCATGATTCTTGGAATGGAGTTCTAGTGTTCTTCTTTTTGGTTCGTCTAAACCAGGTAATCTTCGTATTCCTTTGTTAATGGTTCATTTTTCTTGGATGATTTCATGTAAGGAGCATGTTGGATAATCATATGATGATGTTATATGAGATTCAATGGAATTTTGATAAGAGTTTCGGATGTTAGTTAAGATTCTTTATACTATAAGAATGTTGATTCATTTAACCCGATCTAAGATGGATTTCTGAATCTTGGTAATTATATTGGTCAATTTAGATGAGATGAATCATGATACTAGGTTGAATTCCAGATTGAGTATGATATGATCCTTGTTATCGAGTCGGTTTGACTGTTGATGTTATTATTGATATATGGACATTGATATGATCCTTGTGATAGTTATGGTGTCGTTTATCTTCAAGAGATATGGAGATTTATGTCTCCCTTCATACGGATTCGTAGTCGCAAGAGGTGAGTCGATGTTTGGAATGCATGTCACTGAATAGCATTAGCGCACGCTAAGCTTACTGGCTAGCGCGCTAACGGGACAACTTAGCGCACGCTACGTTATGCGTTTAACGTGCGCTAAGTAGGCAGACAGTGCAGTATTTTTGTGTTTTGATTATGAATTCGTGATGGTTTGACTTGGTTGGTTATGACTGTGTTTATTCGAGGTTGTGTTGAACCGTTGAGTTCGATTGGTTAGTTTTGTCAGTTGTTGATTGTTATCGGATATGTGTTATTTGATTTCTTCGATAGGTTGAGATTATTGATCGGTGATTATAACCGGATATTGCGGTCGTGTTCGAGTATGTCCATTGTATTGCTTTTGATCGGGGCTGAGGAGCTCGTAGACAAAGACAATGTGTTCGGCAGCAGCTTCGTGGTATCGGTATCGAGGCAAGTTATTACTTGCTCAGTTATAATATTTAATGAATGGTTTCAGTTTCATTTCGTTTATAATGCATATAGCGATGATTATTATTGTGAACTCTGGGTATTCGGATCGCATATCGTTCTTTCGATTCTGGGAGATAAATCATAATGTATATGCTTTATCTCAGTTATTGGTATGTTCGAGTATCAAGGTTACATTATGGTAAAGACGAGGATATGAGTATCTATAGTTCATTGTACGTTTGGATCGCCGAGCATTGAGGATAATCGTTGGTGATGATTGGACATCGAGGTTGCTCCCGAAGGACTCGGGGCAAGTATTCCATATTGATTATGGTTTAATGTTATTTATTTTGGTCTCTTACATTTTCTTTCATGTTGTTGAACATGGAGTCGTCCTAGTAGATTGTCATGTTGTCGTGCATGTTATGTTGTTCATGTTGATGAACGTGTTGATTTGTATATGTGTATGCATATTGTGTTGTTCATGTTGTGTAAATAATCCGATGGGATTATGAGGATCTATGCTGAGGGCGCTTGATCGAATGTCCACCATGCGTTGGTTCGACGGGATCATCATGGGATCTATGCTGAGGGCGCTGGATTGCTGGACAGGTTTTCCACCATGCGTTGGTCCGACGGGATCATCATGGGGATCTATGCTGAGGGCGCTGGATCGTTGGATTACCCAGTATTGTGTTATTGTTGTGCATATGTATATTGTTGGTTATCCACCTCGTGTTGATCTTGTAGGATCATCTTGGGATCTATGCTGAGGGCGCTGGATCATGGGATTTCCATTGAGTATACATGGTTGTTATTGTTTTTGAGCATATTGACGTTGTCATATGAGTATGCATTTGTAGGTCTTGTGTTAGGACCTTGTCCGTATTGCATTGTTCTGATCTCGGATTAGACTGATATGATTATCGTGGCACATCATATCTCGAGGTATGTTCCATATTTTCTTTGGTCTTGTCTTTGGTGAACAAATCGTCTTGGGATTTGATGATATTATTCGATGGATCGTATTGGTCAGAAATGGTAGATTTCCGTATCGTGAGTTGGTTATGATAGTTTGAGGATCTTGAGTATTGTTTGAGGTACAATACAGATATTATCTTCGAGTTTATTGGTTAATCGAGTACAGGATGTGAAATGTGATAATGGTTATTCTGATGAGAATTACTTGAGTAAGTAAAGTTATGGCGGCAAGATTACGTTGGTCGTATTCTTATGTTGTATTCTCATTGGTATGTAATTATTAATGTGATGTGACGATTATCATTGTTGGATATTATGGCTGACCCCGTCGTGGGATTTCTTTTTAGGTTCTCGGAGTATCGAGCTTGTAGCGGTCGTGAAGAGATGAGCTTCCCAGAGGATACTGGATAGGACATGTTTTGTGCATTGAGTTTCTGATTGGTTCTTGTTTTCCGCTGCTAGAGTATCTTTATGGTTGGTCTTTTTCCGCTGCGTGAGTATTTTGAAATGTTCTTTTGGTATCTGGTAACTGAGATTACTGTGGAAATCGTTTTCTAAACTTTTGAGTGTCGGCCGTTTGGCCTTGTGATTTCAAATGAGTTTTTACGACGGTTTCTGATAAATGGATTTTATAAACCTTTGTGCATTTTTAAAGATAGTACCGTTGTTGGCCTCTTGGGCATTTGTAAATGTTTTGTAAAGAAATTCTTTTAGCCTTGTGGGTTCCATCTCGGGGCCCACGGCGCTGTAATATTTCTGGTTAAATCTGGGGGTGTTACAGCGATCGTGTCCACTGATTAGTTTTTGAGGGCCCTCAGACTACGCCGGCCTCGTATTTAAACGAAGGGCGGGCGATCTTGGCCCAAAGGGACCTTTCATGGCCGAAGCAGCTGGTTCCATCGACTACCAGGACCATGGCTGTATGTTGTGCCGTGGAGGCGATCTCTTGCCTTAGTCCATCATGTTTGGATTATGAACCGTCGATGGCGAACGAGTCCTCCGGTTTTGGTGATGTTGCTTGATAATGGTGATCGGGCTGGAAGACTGGTGATCGTCGTTCGGCTGCCGATCCGCTGCTCATAGGCTAAGAAGAAACCTTTGCCCCAGAAAGTCTGCGGCTTTAGCGCGTAAGATCGCGTAGGTCGAGGGTTGGTTCTTCGTAAGATGCCTGAACATAGGCGAAAGACCATGGAATCCTCCTAGGACTGAGTATAGGGTGATCTCATCGCTTACGGGCTCACCGTTGAGGATGATCTCGTCTACCCGGTCGATGTAGTCCGAGTCGGACTCTTCTTCCCCTTGTTTGATTCGCATCATGCGATGGGGACCTTCTGGCCGAGCGACCCTGGTGGCGAAGTACGCTGTGAAGTCGCTCGCTAGTTGATTAAAGGAGCCGATGGACCGAGGCGGCAATGAGGCGTACCACCTGTGGGCAAGGTCGTCCAACATCAGAGTGAACATTCCGCACCTGGTCGCGTCAGATGACCCACACCCAGTCATGTAGATGTTGAACTTGCTCAGGTGTGTTTCGGGGTCTGATCTCCCCTCATACAGAGGTGTTTGAGGAGGAGCGATCTTGTGCTGCATGGGGGCGAGCTCAATGTGGACTGCTAGCGGCTCGCTCGGCCCGACGATCTTGCTCTTGGCGCCTGCCCCGGATTCCATGAGCGCCTTCATGTCGTCGAGCTGGCATTGCATCGCGGCCATTGCTGTAGCATGGTCGCTCGTGGATCGGCTCTTGGAGCGGGAGCCGAGGCGATCGTGTACCGATCTCCTGACTCCGCTGCTGCCGACCTTGGCTATTTGGCGAGGGGGGGGCAGATGGCTGGGCTGCCTTCTGGGAGTCGGATAGGCCGAGCTCCTGGTAACGGACTCGAGCTCCGTCGTCTCGTGGCTGGGCCCGGACTGCCCCGGTCGCCAAGATGGGTCGCTGCCAAGGCGATCGAAAATGGAGGTGCCCCGGCTGGAGAGCGCCTCTTCTTTCGAATGGGAGCCTCCTGGCGATCGCTCGGTCAGTAATGCCTTGAACTTCTGTTTGGTCATCCGGCGGATTGCCGAGGGGGTGATAGCGGGAGGCGCGTCGAGAGCACCCCATCGCTCCTGTAGGACGGCCATGGCCTCCTCGATCTGTTCCGCGGTTCGGAACTGATCGAGCGAGAGACTTGGGCCGTCCCCCAGGGGCAGGATCGAGCGTCTCGGACGGCGGTGTCTACCCTCCGCCATCGGTTGTGGTTCGGACTGAGACGGAACGAGGCGTCTGGCGGGCTGGCCAGCGGCTTTCTTCGACGAGGAGGCAGAAGTCATGATTCTGAAAGCTTTCTCTGAAGAACAGTGAGTGTTTCTTCAAGTATATGTCCCGGAGAACAATGAGTATTCTTCGAGACGGTAGGAATAAAATTGAGGGTTAGATGCCCTTCTTCTAGCGCCAATTGTTGTTGCCCAAAATATTTATCCGAAGATGAAATATTGCTGGAATGGACTGACAACAAACAAAGTTGCGGGAGCACTTCCGAGGGGGTGTGAATAACACTAGATTTGCCGGGTTTGTTAGGCCCGGTCTTGAATGCTCTCGCGAGATGTTATTAATACAAATATTCGTGGATACAAGTATTAATGTAAGAATCTAAATACAATGAGTGTAAAAAGATCCTATTATCCAGCTCTTGAGCGAAGCTTTGGTGTTCTTGCTCTCTGCCGATCATCTTCCGTGTAGGAGATGCTGAGAGAGAAGAATGAACCGAGAGATGGCTGTTGCCAAGAGTAAGAAAGCCAAGTTGTGTGTTGAACTTCTGTATTGTGCTTGAAATAGCGAGAATGACCGAGAGATTGGACCTTGTTCCAAGTGCAGGCAGCCTTCTATTTATAGGGGCTGAGATGCCCTGTTTCCTGGCGGGCGATCGCCTTTCGTCTAATATAATAATGGGGCGATCATCTTCAAGTCACATGGGTTGTCTGCCTAAAGTCCAAGGCAGCTGCTGGCAGCCAGCTGTGCGGTCCAATGAGGAGCCAGCACGCGTACGGAGCTACTGTCACGGGCGGTCCTACTGACACCTTTCGGCGGGCTTGTCGGCTGGTGGAAAGATACTAACAGGCTGTGGTCAATGATCCGTGAAATGCGGATCTTGTCTCGGCACTGCACGTGGGTTCTGTCCTGGGCTTTGGCCATTGCCGACTGGACGATCATCGGCTTCGAGCGGCATGAGGCGGTCGGCATTGGTGGGTCACCAGAGGTCGGCATCGGTCGGTCACCAGGGGTCGGTCGACAAGTGCCGAGAGATGATCCTCTGGTAGTCGGCCACCAGGAGTCGATCGCCAAGTACCGAGAGACAATCGTCTTAGATGTCGATCGCTCGGCACCGGGACTTGTCCTGGGACCTTCGGTCGGCCGATCTATCTTGGCTGCTCGGCTATGGCTAGGTCGCCTGGCCTCTGGTCGGCAGTTCTGCCTGGATGCTCGGCTATGGCTAGGTCGCCTGGTCTCTGAGGTGATCGCCGGTCGAGGCGTATAATTCTCGACATAGCACAACTGTTCCAAATCTCTAATATCCAGGAAAAACAAAATGCATCATGGTATGCAGACATCGTTAATTTCCTTGTTAGTGGAATAATTCACCCAAATTTTTCCCATCATCAAAAGAAAAAATTCTTCTCCGAGTTGAAATACTATTACTGGGAAGATCCTCTATTGTTCAGACGAGGACCTGATCAAATCATCCGGAGATGCATACCGGAAGAAGAAATGGAGAAGGTATTAGAAAGATGTCATTCCTCTCACTATGGAGGACATTTTGGGAGTTCAAAAACAAGCAAGAAAATTCCGAAGCAGGATTCTATTGGCCCACTGCTCAAAGATGCACATACACTTGTCTCTAAGTGTGACCGGTGCCAAAGACATGGAAACATGTCAAAAAGAAATGAAATGCCAATGAATTTCATCCTTGAAGTTGAAATCTTCGACGTTTGGGGAATTGATTTCATGGGACCCTTTCCATCATCGTTCTCTAATGAATACATCCTTGTAGCCGTGGACTACGTATCTAAATGGGTGGAGGTCAGCATTACCAACAAACGAAGCTAAGGTTGTGGAAATTTTCTAAAGAAAAATATATTCACTCGCTTGAACTCCGAGAGTTATTATCGCTGATGGCGGATCTCATTTCGCAATCACCGTGTTAAGGCTCTATTGACCAAATTCGGAGTAAAACACCGTGTCGCTACCTCTTATCACCCACAAACCAGTGGACAAGTCGAGGTCTCCAATCGTGAATCAAACGTATACTTGAGATGACAATGACTCATCTCGGAAAGATTGGTCGAAAAACTGGATGATGCGCTCTGGCTTACGTAATGCCTTATAAGACACCGATAGGCATGTCTCCATTTCGTTTGATTTTTGGAAAAGCCTCGTCACCGCCACTAGAACTTGAACATCGAGCCTTTGGGATATAAAAAATTAAACTTTGACGAACAATGGCCGGAAAAAAGGTTGTCATAGCTTAAATGAGTTGGATGAAATCCGACTCGACTCATATGAAAATGCCAAAATCTACAAAGAAAAAATAAAAAGATGGCATGACAGCAGAATTCTAAGAAGAGATTTTAAAATAGGAGACCAAGTTCTCCTTTTTAATGCACGACTGTGTCTGTTTTCGGGTAAGCTGCGATCACGATGGACGGGCCCTTACACGATCAAAGAGGTGTTTTCTCATGGAGCTGTGGAGATTTATAATACAACCGACAGGAGTTTCAAAGTAAACGGCCAATGGTTAAGGCCATATCTAGGAGGAGAATTCTCGACAGCAAAGTCAATCATAATGCTGGAAATACCTAATTGATCAGACGAGAAGTTAAGCTAAGGACGTTAAACAAAGCGCTTATTGGGAGGCAACCCAATCTCTATTATTTCGCAAAATAAGTTTGGGGGTAACACAGAAAGATTCAACAACAAGAGCAAGGATCATATCGTTCATAAAATCCAGGGAGTCTTTCTTTCATTATTCTCACACATATAATTATAATTTTCTAAAAAACCAAAAAAAAAAACGGACTTGGCAACACATTTCAAACCAGACGAGAGACCAGAGAGCAGCAGTGCGAAAAAATCTTTTCCCCTATCAATCCCTACTTTCTAAAACTCAAATTCTTCAATACAATTCATTCTCTTATCAACATTAACACATAAATCATCAGGTTTTCTTTCAATCCTTGTTTCAATTTATATATTTTTTAGTTTTAATTTTTAGTTTCTCGCTTCATATTTGTTTTTCGATTCCTATTTCCGTAAGATTTGTTGATTGAATCATGTTTAGTTGTTAGTATTATTGATATTTGTGTGGTCATTTGATTCATTGATTTGTGGTGACTTTGTGGAATTGAGTTTGAATGGAAAAAAAAACTTGTTTAAAAACTATGAACTCAAGGTGTCCGACGAAATGCCACAACGAAAATCTTTGAATTTTTTTTATGTTTTTGTTGGTTTTGCTTGATGATTATAGTCGTGTGATGAAAAGGAAGTTGATTTTGTTTAATTTCAGGGATGGCATCGAAGAAATCGTCAAAAGGAAAAGAAAAGGTCGGTTCGTCGTCTCAAGAACCGGCACCGCCGCAAAGAAATCAAAACACAAAGTGCATTAAGGAGAGATTGTTCAAACTTGATGATTTCATTGGCGATTTGGATAGAGACAGTATCATTAGCCCGTTCATCTAAAAATTCATAGACAACGGGTGGGAAAAATTCATTTTCGATCTCCCAAATGGTAACCCGACCTTGACCCTAAACTTTTACAATACTTTCAACAAGTCCATTGGGCAGGTAGGGTCGCCTACTTATCATCAAACTACTGTGAATGGGAAATCGATTAATTTTTCACCGGATGTCATTAACAAGTATTTGGGGGTTAATTGTACTAACGCGGTTGACATTTCTATCTTACCTAATGAAGAGGTGCTGGATGATAGGGTTTTACGCTGGGCATTAGTGAGCGAGATGCATGACAGTATTGGGATGATCAAACCCCGATACAACCAGGCGGACCTAATTAATGATGCTTGGTACTTATGGATGTGGGCAGCCGGGAGTATTTACCCGACTTCGACTCTGACGACAGTTTCTATTGGCCACCTGCGAGGTTTATTTGCTACCTGCCGAGGGGTAAAAATGGATTTGGGTACTCACATTTATACTACTATTTGTCACTATGCCAGCATGGTCCTGACTAGGCAGAAGATGCCATACCCCTGCCTTATCACCGGTATTTGCAGGAGCCAAAGAGTAAAAATTTCGGCGGGGGGTGATATATTAACACGTGGGGATCGACTGAACGGCCGGAGTAGTATTTTTCGAAGTAGTCAGTTGAGGAGCAAACGGGCACGTTTGGAATCGGAAGAAGATAGTAGCCACGAGGAGGAATATGAGGCCGAGGAGGATGCCGGAGATGACTTGATGCCTTTTGAGGCGAATTTGCTTGAAAGAGTTTGGGGATTAGAAACATCCCAGGCTGAAATTTTGAGAAATCAGAATGAAATAATAGACCGACAATTAGAAACGGAGAAGTGCTTTGAAAAGCTTTTCCGTTTTCTAAACATCCCTGACGACACACCTGGAGGATCAAAAAGCTAAAATTTCAGGGAGTTTTCTGTTTTCTCACTTGCTTTTAAATTCTTAAAAAAACTCGGGACAGTTTTACTTTCAAGTTTGGGGATGCTTTCATACTTGTGTGTTTATTTTGTTGGTTTTTGAACTATGATGTTTTGATTATGATTGTGGTTTGTTTTGATTATTATAGTGTGTGGCGTGTTTTTATTATTTGGCATTGATTTTTTTTATTTAGGTTTAGTGTATATATATAGTATTTTGATTTATGAGATTTCTAGATCTGGCCATAACACCAATAAATTAGCTATATACAAGTTTCTAAAATCGTTTTAACCGGTAAAAAAATTGTATATTCCAAAAAAATTTTGAGCCTTAATCTCTCTTTCCAAGCCTTGTAGTTATCATATAAAATCGAGTCATTCGTTACCTTGAGAAAAGAAGAATCAGTCGGTTGATGAAAAATAGAACTGAAATTTACTTAATTTGTGGAGTTTTTTATTTTTCATGCTTAAACTAAGAAATGATTTTCTGCAAAAATTCTATTCCCTAAAAAAGGAGTCATTGGTGAAAAGAGCTACACGTTAGCAAATAACGGTGTGAAAGCTATCACCTAAAAAAATGACGAAAAGGAGAAGTGTTGAGCAAAGAATAAATGCCTAATTTTGGAGGTCTTAAATTTTGCGAAAAATAAAGGACTAACCATTGTTGGTGCGTAGCTGCCGTCTCAGAAAAATTGGTGAAAAAAGCTACACGTTAGCAAATAACGGTGTGAAAGCTATCACCTTTTTAAAAAAAAATGAGATAGAAATTGTGTTAGTGAAAAGAGCTACACGTTAGCAAATAACGGTGTGAAAGCTATCACTAAGGGATGTAGTTTATGAGCATATTTGAATTAATTAGCGGCTGAATTTCAATACACTCAATTTCGTGAAAAATCACAATATTTGATGACGCCAATGAAATTCTTCTTCATATTGAGTCGAAAAATAAATGAGTGATCGAGAGCAACCATTAAAGGGAGTCGTGTGTATCACGAGTGGGATAGAAATAATCAACCTTTTGGGGGGAAAACCTTGAATTTGGAATTACAAAATAAAAACCGTGTTTTAACTTCAAAATCATTAGTAGATTTATTTTGAATCTTGATTCATTTCTATCTACTGTATAAAGCTGGTTGTTGTGTATTAATGGCATTTTGATCTCCTTTTCTCTTTTTATATTTTAATTTATGTGTGTATTAATTTTTCTTATTTTTATTTTTGGAGCATGAATAATAAAGAGTCTTGCTCGGGACTAGGAAGAATTCAAGTTTGGGGGTGTGATAAGTGTCAGTTTTATACACTTATCCATAGTTTGTATCGATAAAATTCACTCATAATTGAGCTAGTCTACTCGTTTTTTGCTTTTAATTAATTAGTTTTTAATAATTTTATTTTTATCGGATGATGATGTAAATCTAGTCTTAATCGGATTAAATAACTGATTTACTCAAGAAATAACATGTTTATTAAATATTCTCTTTGTTGAATTTTGATATATTCATGTTGTAGGGCTTTCCGATACGAATTCGGCAGTCTTTCCGGATTCAAAATCAGAGTTATATATCAAAAGTTATCATCCGAAGAAGATTTGGGGCGAAAACGCAAAGTCTGAGAAATTTCGAAATAAAACGTAACTCTCAAAGCAACCAAAGGAGCAAATTGACGGTTAGTTACGGCCAGAACTACAGAATGTTACGGCCGTAAGTCATCCAAGTTACGGCCGTAACTCCTTAATGTTACGGCCGTAACTCTTGACAGATTGTTAAAATTTGTCTAATTTTTTATACTTTTTGTGTATTATTGAGGGGATGGCTGGCATTGATCCGATCTATTGTAATAATGCTAGAGTTTTGGAGCTATTAGATGACTTTAGGTGTATAAATAGACCCCTTAGATCCTTCATCATGAATGATTCATCATATACAATTTTTCACTTTTTGTAATCTTTTCTTTTTGTGTGAAGAACACACTTGTGTTCTTGAGTGATTTGTGTGAGTGTGGTATAGCATATGTTGTTCAGAGAGTTTATTGCTTCTTTCTCCTTTATCTACTAAGGGAGTGAGGATCAATTCTTTCTCTTGATTCAACTAATAATGACAACCAAAGCTTGTATTATGTATATTAAACCTTTCATGGGCTAAGTTACCTTTAGTTGGGATTATAAATAAGGTTAGTCATGTTATTTAAGTTTATATAAAGATCTATTGTGAATTACTTATTATTGTGTGTGATTTTCATTGTTTTAACAATGTTTATTTATTTGGCCAATAAATGACGATATTTATGGTCTTCATATGTTTCGATAGAAAATATGTTTGATTAGATCAAATGATCTTCACTCTAAGTTGTTCTAGGGGATAGAAATATACATCTAGACCTTAGATGATTCTTTGAGTTATTTTCATAAATCCTAATGCTATGTATTGAAGCCAATCAACATAGAAATATAGTGGATTGATTCAATATGTAAGGGGCGTTTTATAGTTCGAAAGAGAAACCGTCTTTTTAAGGAAAATCGAATCTACACAACATAATAAGTAAATTCATCTTATGATCTCCTATACATCTTATATAACTAATGAAGAACTAAGTTTGTAATCCCAACTATTTCATTTTATCGTTAATCAATCTATTATTATTGCTATCTTTTTATTTCCTTATAATATTAGAACTATTATTGCATTATCTTTGCAATTATTAAACCAAACTCTTTAATTGTGTGTTTCACTCATCTTAGTATCCATAAAAATAGACTAATAGTGTATAATTCAAATTATAACCAAACTTCCTCGTGGGATCGATAAACCGGACTCAAAAAGTCCACTTACTACTTGATAAGATATCGTGCACTTGCGATAGTTACACTAAGAACGTGTCAATAATGACCACTCAAGTTTGTACTATGTTTATTAAACCCTTCATGGGCTAAGTTACTTAAGTTGGGATTATAAACAAGGTTAGTCATGTTATTTAAGTTTGTATAAAGATCTATTATGAATTACTTATTATTGTGTGTGATTTTCATTGTTTTACCAATCTTTATTTATTTGGCCAATAAATGACGATATTTATGGTCTTCATATGTTTCGAAAGAAAATATGTTTGATTAGATCAAATGATCTTCATTCTAAGTTGTTCTAGGGGATAGAAATATACCTCTAGACCTTGGATGGTTTTTTGAATTATTTTCATAAATCCTAATGCTATGTATTGAAGTCAATTAACATAGAAATATAGTGGATTGATTCAATATATAAGGGGCGTTTTATAGTTCGAAAGAGAAACCGTCTTTTTAAGGAAAATCGAATCTACACAACATAATAAGTAAATTCATCTTAAGATCTCCTATACATCTTCTATAACTAATGATGAACTAAGTTTGTAATCCCAACTATTTCATTTTATCTTTTATTAATCTATTATTAGTGCAATCTTTTATTTCCTTAAATTTTAGAACTATTATTGCATTTTCTTTGTAATTGTCAAACCAAACTCTTACATTGTGTGTTTCAATCGTATAAATCTCTATAACAAATAGTTAAATAGTGTATAATTCAATGTATAACCTAACTTCCTCGTGGGATCGATAAATCGGACTCAAAAAGTCCACTGACTACTTGATACGATATCGTGCACTTGCGATAGTTACATTAAGACCGTGTCATCCGTCGAGGCCTCGAGGGAATCTATGACTTTACTCTGGATTCATGAGTTGTTGTTGTATTTGTGTGACCCTGATTTGCGTATCTTGGGTGATTATGTTGTGTTGATTTTATGTCCGTCGAGGACACGTGACGTGGGTTTTAACCCTGTGAATTGTCGTTGGTTTTATTTGTGAAAATAAAACCTTTGGGTTGTGACCCCTGTTGAATTTTTTGGAAAGAGAATGATTCGATAATCCTAAATTGTTTTCTACTAAAACTCTCGATGGCTTATTAAACCATTTTGTAAATTGTTTCTCTTGAATTATGATCTTTCAGTTTTGGAACGTTTTAACCAAACTCTTGCTTCGGGAAGTATTTTCGTTGTGTTGGAATATCTGAGAATTCCTGATTATTATTCTTGGAACTTGAATTATATGACTTGTATTTTGCACTTTGTACTTGCACTAGCAAAATAGTGGAATTTTGCTAACCCCCGAGTAACCGGGGGGTGGATGTCTGTATTGCATTCAGGTTTTGGGGAGCATAGCATAGGGTCGGCATGAAGGATGATGAAAGATGAGTGATACTAATCACACGAGGACCCGTATGATGTCGTATTGGTTTAGTTGTATTTTATTTCCGCTGCAGTATTCTTTCCTCATTGTACGAGAGTGTGTTGTATTCGACCCCTGCGTGGGCATGTAGAGAGATTGAGTTGTATGTATTTATTGAAAGACCAAATCGTTCTACTGAGTCATTTTAGCCTTAAAGGCATTGTTGAGATGTTCGATGTTGTTACCAGCCTGGTAGATCCTTGAGGAAAGGTTCTACGGCGTGTAATATCCCTGAGCGGATTGGGGTGTTACACCAGAAGGGCCCTTTGAGTATCGGCCAACTGATGAAGCGTTATTAAATTCTGATGGAGCAAGGCCTTTTTGTTTATTGGAGACAGCCGGGGGGGCCATCACCATTATTCTGGGGCTGGGTCGCTGAGTTTTCCATTGTCTCCGACGACCATGAATACTCACGGCCGCTGGGGGAGGAAGTCCCCGACTGCGCAGGGTCATCCCCGCACTGTAGTGAGGTGGTGGAGGAAGTTCCGTGGTACTATTGGCGATATTGACCTTGTTTTTGGCGGCGGCGACCGTGCTTTGTTGATTCATCCGTGGAGACGGTTTCCGGCCACCGGAGGTGACGCTAGTCTTTTGTCCTTCTTGTGGAATTTCAGCCATGGTTCGCGGTCGTCTGAAAGAAGTTCTTCGATGTTTCCCCGCAACGGAACCAAACTGATCTGCCAAAAACGTACCGGATCAGTCCTTATCCAAACGGTTCAGATAATTCCGGCGAGTGAACTTCCTGATCGGACCTACACGCAAGAAAACACGTGAACTGAGTCGGGGCCTCACCAGCAAAAGCCCTCCGTCGTGAGAGTAAGTATACTGAATATGTGGTAGAAGTAAATTAACTGTATTGAGAGTCAAAGAATTCTCGATATACTAGTGTAGGTGGTAGGCACCTATTTATAAACATGAATATTGCAACCCTAACTTGCGGAGAAAGTCACTGAATCCGTGTTGATATTGGATTTTATGTATATATGAGAAGTAGAATCCTGATAAGGATTGTGTACGTAGTTTCCTTGTGGAAAAGCGTCCTTGTTAAGTAATGATATCTTTATTTCTCTCTATCTTGGATTTCATCAGATTCCGTGTGCTTGAAGGATAGGAGCTTCATCTGCTGACGAGGGGTAGAGAATGAGGGATCTCGGCCTGCTCTGTCACTCACACCAAGTCGATGTGATGAGATGGTCGCCTGATAACAAGTCTTGGCTCGAATCTGAGCTGAGGCAAGCTGGATTAGGACACCTGGCCTTCAGGTCGGCCTGGATGTCATTCCATTGTGCCGAGTTGGGGAGTTTGTAGGGTCTTAGATTTGGTGGGCCCTAGTGGGCTTATGCCCGGGCTCCTTAGATCTAGGTAGTCAATTCGGTTTATGTCGTTCAGTAACCAAAATAAGTAGCTTCTTACCATCACTAATATGTCTACACAATTAGTCATTCTCTGACTAAGAGGCTTAAAGAAGGATATTTATGAATGATTGGTTCCTAAAATAACATAAATATGTATAAACAATCTCTACAAATAAAATCCATATTTTAACATCCATATCTCACATCACAAATCATAAAAGTAATAAAATGTTTTAAATAAAATTGATAAACCAAAACATATTAACCTTAGAACCCATTAACCAAATAATTTTTATGTGAACCGAATGTGTTCTACATAAAATTACGGTAACAACTCTAACCAAATTGGTAACCAAAAAAATCTTTCTCAAATAACTAAAATGTGCTTAATAAAGTATTTTAAATAATATGCATATCCAAGTTAATTGAACCATGTGTTATATTTATATAATATATACATTTATAAATATAAATATAATATAACTAAATATATATGATATATATATATATCATATAACTTTGAATATAATTTAATATGTAAAATATTTCTTTCATTAATGGGAGGCGCACCAGCTAGTCCACTAAATATAACTACACATGTATAAATGTATATGACTTCAAACATAATTAAATACATGTATAATATATAAATTTGCATATTATATTATAATACAACTTTAAAAATATATATTAAGTTATATTATATATAAAAGTGATATAATATAAAAGAAATATAACTTTATTGTAATGTATCTTTAAATATATATAATTGTAAATATAATTCTATATATTTAATATAAGTTTATATCTACATATTTCATAATATAACTTTATAAATATATTTATTAAGTTATATTTTATATTTAAAAAGTGATATAATTTATACAAAAATACTATGGCAATATATATTGAGGAAATACACTCTTTTAGCCACTTTGCCATAGTCAATGACATTGTCAAGGGACTTAGTTTGTATAAATTCTAGCCAAAAAGGACATGATTGGACCAATATACCATTACTTTTCAATAAACACATCCACTCTATCTCTCTCCTTTCCTTTCTCTTTTCTCCTTGTTTTCTCTTGCCTTTTTTTCTCTCTTATTTTCTCTATATTCTGGGCATTATTTTTAGCGAGATTTTTTTCGTTACGTTTGTTATCATTAAATTTAGTTTCTCTCTCATTAGTTATTGGTTACAAATTTACATTCGTTATGACGTATGTATTTCGTACCGTCTCGTTACCATGTGTTGTTTACCTTTTGTGTTACTGTATCGTAACTACGTTACCATGTCCTATTTTACCTCAGCACGACATTGTTTGTCATGTGGTAACGCAGTATGAGATCACAATTTCGTATCTTATTTACCGTGTTGGAATATTAGTACACGAGGTACCAGTAAGCGGATACGATATTTGTTTTTTCGTTACGTTCGTTACCATTACATACAGAACTGATAGTTCGATACTTATTTCATGCATATGAGCTCATCTTGTTTAATTGTTGCGCATGGAGGAGAATTGAACGAAAATATAAACGATGGAGGGTAACCCAACCAATAATTGATCATTTATTACTGAGTTACCATCACATAAAAGGGTAACCCAACTAATAAGTAACAATTTCGTACTGAGTTACCATCACATATAAAGAAATGATCATTTCGTAATGAGTTACCACCACACAATAGGGTAACCCGGAAATTCAAATCAATTCAGCTACAAATTATCAAAAACATGTTATACACTGCAGAATTACAGCAAGAAGACAAGAAATCTTACTAGCATATAGGAATATAACCCGGTTAATAATTGATCATTTATTACTGAGTTACCATCACATAGAAGAGTAATCCAACTAATAAGTCATAATTTCGTACTGAGTTACCATCACATATAAAGAAATGATCATTTCGTAACGAGTTACCAGCACACAATAGGGTAACCCAATAAAGAAATGATCATTTCTTAACGAGTTATCAGCATACAATAGAGTAACACAATAAAGAAATAATCATTAGTTCGTTACCGTTACATTGTGTTACCATTAAATTTAGCATTACGTTCGAATAAAGAAATGATCATTAGTTCGTTACCGTTACATGTGTTATTTTACCTCAGCACGACATTGTTTGTCATGTGGTAACACAGTATGAGATCACAATTTCGTATCTTATTTACCGTGTTGGAATATTGTACACGAGATACCAGTAAGCGAATACGATATTTGTTTTTTTGTTACGTTCGTTACTATTACATACATAGCTGATCATTCATTACTTATTTCATGCAGATGAAGTCATCTTGTTTAATCGTTGCGCATGGAGGAGAATGGAATGAAAATATATACGATGGAGGCAGAAAAGAGTACATTCCTATTCCGCCTATGCGTATAACATTTGACTAGTACGACATTATGGTAACACAAAAAGGTAATCAGAATACGAAATGGTTATTTCCTTCAAGGTTACCAGCACACAATAGGGTACCCTAATAAAGAAATGATCATTTCTTAACGAGTTACCAGCAAACAATAGAGTAACACAATAAAGAAATGATCATTTCTTAATGACTTACTAGCATATAGGAATGTAACATGATTAATAAGTAAGAAGACAAGAAATATTGTACACGAGGAACCAGTAAGCGGATACAATATTTGTTTTTCCATTACGTTCGTTACCATTACATACAGAGTTGATCATTCATTACTTATTTCATGCAGATGAGGTCATCTTGTTTAATTATTGCACATGGAGGATACTGAAACGAAAATATATACGATGGAGGCAGAAAATTGTACATTCTTATTCCGCCTATGCGTATAACATTCGACTAGTACGATATTACGGTAACACAAAGGGCATCCCAGCTAAGAATTGATCATTTCGTAACGAGTTACCACCACACAATAGAGGAACCCGATAATTCAAATCAATTCAACCACAAATTATCAAGAAACATGATATATACACTGCAGAATTACAGCAAGAAGACAAGAAATCATACCACAAACAAATCGTATCCAGCATGGGATTTCACAAATTCAAATATTTCAAACCAAAACCCTAAATTTTATAGAAATAAAGTGGAACATTGCCTTGAGTTCTGGCCGGAATCGTGGGTTCCGCGCCGTCGCTGCCTTGAGATGTGGCCCGAATCATGGCCTTCGCGCCGTCACCACCTTCAGATCTGACTGAAATATTGTCGGACCGTGTGACAGTGTCCGGGAGCTTCATGTAATACCGAAAAATAGATTTATTCATCTCTCTTATAGATTGCCTTGCAAATGATTCGAGGCAACATTGGATATAAAAAATTGTAAACTCGTACCCAGTTACCATCACCTTGCGATGTTCTGTTGTTAAATTCTCCTTATTGAATGTCCAAGTGATCTAGCATAAAATATTAACATTAAATGAATATATCAGTACGATATTATGGTAACACAAAAGGTAATCAGAATACGAAATGATTATTTATGGGTTACCATCACACAATAGGGTCACGCAATAAAGAAATGATTATTTCTTAACGAGTTACCAGCACACAATAGAGTTACATAATAAATAAATAATCATTTCGTAACGAGTTACTAGCATGTAGGAATGTTAACCCGGTTAATAATTGATCATTTATTACATAGTTACCATCACATAGAAGGATAACCCAACTAAGAATTGATCATATATAATGCCTAAAGAAATGATCATTTCGTAACATAGTAAAGAAATGATCATTTTCTAACGAGTTACCAGCACACAATAGAGTAACCCAGAAATTCAAATCAATTCAGCCACAAATTATCAAAAAACGTGCTATACACAGCAAGAAGACAAGAAATCATACCAAACACAAATCGTACCCAGTCCGGGATTTCACAAATTCAAATATTTCAAACCAAACCCTAAATTTTTCAGAAAAGAAGTGGAACATTGAGGATTACCAGCATTTCTTCATACGAAATCCGTCGAGTTCGGCGCCTTGAGTTCTGGCCGAAATCTGTGCTTCGTCGGTGTCTGTCGGCGCTCCGGCGTCTGAATCCTTTTCTGAATCGTCGACTTAATCTTCGATTCCAGTTGTTAATTTAATTTTAAATTTAAATAAAGAAAGAACAATAATAAATTAAGGAAAACGCACGTCCATCCCTTTTTTTCTGTTCATGCTTGTATCTCTTGTTCTTCGCAAAAAAAAATGTAGGGGGTCTCGGCAGCGGGGATGGACTGGTTCATAGGTCCTAGTTGCAGATGGATCGGGGGTTGAGGATCGTGGGTCTGCACTGGGTGAGATGGTGTGGGTTGTGCATAAGGTGGGTCAGGACCGGGTCGGAATCTAGAGATGACGGGTTGGACTGCTATTTGGGTTGAGTAGTAGCGAATCGCCCAAATCAGAGGCGATTAGGGCTTGCCGTAGCAGCAGGCTGGGCTATGTCAGGGCCGAAGATAGGGCTGATGGGCCGCTGCGGGGGTTGTAGAAGGTGGCCGACGGCTATATTTGCTGCTAGCGGCGGGTCACGGCGGCTTCAGTTGCAGCGGCCAAGATTGAACTAGGTTTCGACCGCGGGAGTCGGGAAGGTGGCAATACTGTTTTCGGTCGCGGTGGTCTAGTTCCCCAAAGCTTCAGTCGCGACGGGCCGATCTGATGGTTGGACTAGGTGCTTCGGAATAGGTTTGTGCTGACTGCTGAGAAGCAATGGTCCTACGGATGAAGCCGGCGTGCACAGGTTGTATCTGATGGTGGGATAACGGCGGCTCCGGTCTGGTGTGTGATTGAGGCTTTGCAGTGACGAAAATTAGGGTTTGGGAAAAAAATCAAAATGGTGATATGGGGTGGTTGGGGATAGAAAATAAAAATTGGTAAATTGGTCTAGATATGTCTGTTTTGACTACAATTTGTACAAATTAAATTGGACGATAAATATTGAAATCTACTAAGCTATATGACTAAATCATGTTTTCTCTCATATATATTTATAGGTACATATTACAATGTAATTTTATATATGTAATATAATATATTATAACATAAATTAAATATTTACATACAAATATAAATATATATAATATTAAATATATATTACAATATAGCTTTTTATATATATTATCATATACTTTTAATTATAATTGAGTATATATAATATAAACTTTTATCTATGTACCATAATACAATTTTAATAATATTTATTAATAATAGTTATTTGAAAGTAAAAAACAAAAATAGAATTATTTATTATATAAGAAATTAGTATAACTACATATATACATATTATAATATCACTATAGGTATACATAATATACTGTAAATTTAAATATATATATATATAGTATAATATAGCTTAATATATAAATACATATTATCATATAACTTCAAATATGATTTAATATATGTAATATAACTATATACTATAACATAATTTTAAATATATATATATATATATATGTGAATATACATATAGTATAACAAAATATCTCTCTCTTATAATATAACTTTATATAGATATATATTAACATATACAACTTTAATTATAATTGGGTATATATAATATAAATTTATATCTATATATCATAATATAACTTTAAAAATATATATATTAATATTATATATATAAAATCCATAAAAATGTAAAACTATTTATTGATACAAAATTAATATAACTATATATACATATTAAAATATGACTAAATATATATATATTATCAAACTTATATATATTATCATATAAGTTTGAATATAGCTGTATTTATAATATAATTTATGAATATATATTATAATATAAATTTAAATATATATTAAGTGAGTATCATATATTTTAAAAGTGATATAACATTAACGTTTTAGTAGAATCGGTGTTAAATGAAAATTTAACATCGATTTTTAGTAGAAGTGATGTTCATTTGCTTTAAATATTACAATTATACCACCACGTCTTTTTTGTCATCAGTTTTTCCAAAATCGATGTTAATTGGTCGATGTTAAATATCTTTTTTGTAATAGTGATGTAATATCCGCATTTTTTTTTCCCTTGTATTTTCATTTTTGGTGTATTTCTCGATCGTAGTGACCCTCGTGTACCTTTCAGTGTGTCCTTCCTGTCAACTGTTGAACTGTATTCTCGTTATTGTTGTGCGGAACCGCCGCCGGTTGCCGTGGATCCATTTCGTGTTATTGGTTCCCAAATATTGATTCCTATCGCTTTTATTCTCTTCCGGATCATTTTTATCATTTTGGGACCCAAAAGGGGTGTGGGCCAGCAGATAAGGTGTGTGCGCCGCAGACACAAATTTCTTCGATTGTTGGTCGAGCGACCAGATCGTGTGCCACGGCACACCCATCCGGCAGCCGCGCAAGATGCCGAAGCCGCTGCCGCAAAGACATCCGTCCGGTGCCGCGGCACACTCGTGTGACATCTGCGACCAAAACCCGACTGTACCGGGTGCCGCGGCACACGCAGGCCGTGCCGCGGCACACTGCCGAACCCTGGGAGTAAATTTTTGGCCTGTGCCGCGGCACACAATGCGGTCAACCCTCTATAATTGTGCTTTTGAGCGTGAACAGCTCATTTTCTTCTTCATTCTTCACCGACGCGAGAGAGAGTGAGAGAGGAGGAGAGCTTCTCATCATTATCATTTGGGGGGTTGATTTTCATCATTCTTCTTCGGTTGTGAAGCCCGGTCAATCAATCCAACGTGTGTTCTACGAATCTAAATACTTTAATCCTCAAGGTAATATCTCTTGAAACCCTCCCTTTTGGATAATTGGGGATTTTGGGGTTTTTGTCCGATTCTTTCCGTTTTGTTGATGGATTCTTGATGAATATGATTAATCTTGTTGATATCATTAATTTTCCTACGGATTCATGGTATATTTTCATAGTTTTGCGGAATCGAGAGGGTTTGGTTGTGGTCCGCCCTCGTTGTTATTTTGTGCGAATATACATGAATCGTAGGCGGGTTTTTGGGTGTATTCCATTTCCGTATTCGGTTAGAGTTGGTTGTAATTATGTTCTTCGAATCGTTAGGTTCGGTTCCGTTGATTCCTAGTGTTCGTCGGTGATTATCCTTTCCATTCGTTGCGTCATCAAAATATTCAAGGCAAGTAATTCTTGGAAACCTTTATGCTTAACGTGAAATGGTAATGTATATTGTGTGTGCTTTACTCACCTCGGGAGGGTCCGACGGGGCCTCGAGGGAATCTATGGCTTCGTCCTGGATTCATGAGTTTGTTTCGCTAGCCAGCTCGGGAGGGTCCTCAGAGGCCTCGAGTGGGATTCGTGGCTTCGTCCCGGTCCTAGGTGACGTGTGGTGCTTGATTTGTTTTATGAATGTGGCCAGCTCGAGAGGGTCCTTAGAGGCCTCGAGTGGGATTTGTGGCTTCGTCCCGGTCCTAGGCAAATGTGATTGACTGTTTATTTCCGGAAAAGACATGTCTGGCTTTGGTTTTTGAAATGATATTGGTGCATGTACTATGAAATGTGTAAGCGATTGGTTTGCCTTGATTACTTGTACTAGCGTAATTGCTAACCCCTTTGGGGACCCGTTTTGGGGAAATTCTTGTTATGGATTTCAGGTTATGATTATCCTGGACGGCGAGCACCGAACAAGACGAGGATGTCGGCCAGGGTCGTTGACATGTGCACTTGGGTCGTCTTATATTCTCTGTCTAATTCGATATGGTTGTTTCCTATATTTATAAACTGATAGATTGTACTCGCGAGTACTTAGGCTTTTCAAATTCAAACTCCGTGTTGTGTTATTTTAAATTGCTATAATGTCGATTGTTACTCTTTTGGTCGGTTGTTCCGGGTGTATTTTTATGTGATGTCTATTTGATTGTGTTTCCTCACTAACCGAGATGGTTAGTCGAGGGATGTTCGATATTGTAGCCTGGTGGGTCCCATGTGGGGGTCCACGGCGCTGTAATATACTCTGAATATCTCGGGGTGTTACAGAAAATGGTATCAGAGCTCTAGGTTTATGGATACCTAGGCTTGTCGGTTATTTGGGTCTAGTCGTGTTTGTTTTGCACATTGTCACACTGCCGCCAAAGATCCCAAGATTTCCAAAGGCTCGTAAGTTTTCTTATTCGGCTCTTTTGTTTCTTGCATTGTATTTCCACTTTTGAATCGTAGCTTTTCCTCCCTTACTCATCATCGATATACTGTTATCTCTCAACATCGATGGATGCCGAGGAAACCGTGGGCCGTGGTCGTGGTCGTGGTCGTGACGCGGCCGAGGACGTGGGGCGGTGGGGCGGCCACGCCGCATTCTTCGGAGCCGCGCATGCGGTGACCGTCACGTCATGCTTGTTCTCAGGAGCGCACCGATCTTGGTATTGCGGCTGTTATGCAGCAAATGGTTAACCAGATGGCGGCTATAGCTCAGGTGGTCCAGAACCCCGATCAGGCCCATGCTAACCGGGGCGGAGCGGATCGCTGGCTTCCTCCTCAGTTTTCGGGAGCTTCGGACCCGATCGGCTGGGAAGGGTGGATCAAGGAGATATCCAAAGTCTTCACTGCTACCAACTGCCCCGAGGACCGTAAGGTCCCTATTGCTCAATACTTTCTCACGGGAGATGCTACGGATTGGTGGGAGGCCGTTGGTCCCAAAGATCATGTTGCTTCATGGGCCGAATTTCAAGAATTGATGGAGACCGAATATTGTCCGTGGCCGGTCAGACAGGCTCGAGTGCATGCTTTCTATGATGCTCAACCACGGGATATCCCCGTATCTCAGGCCATTGCCGACTTTAACAAGGAGTTGGGTTATGTGAAGACCCAAGTTGTCGAAGAGAGCGACAAGATTTTCCATTTTTCCAGGAGGATGAAACTGTCCATTCGGGACTATATGTCCAGGCTCGTCTGTACTACCTTGAAGTATTATCGAGTCGAGCTCTTGCTTATGTTATGTAGGTGTCGGCTAGCGATTTGGCTCGTGAGAGCAAGAAGCGTAAGTCGGAAATTTTTCTCGTCCCAAGAGTGGAGGCCACAGAAATCTCAGCCGCAAATATTTCTACGGCGGTTCGGCTCGTTTCTGGGAACTTTGAGTGCCGCCGAACGCCGTGACGGACCCCGGATGCTTTAAGCGTGGCAAGCCGTGCCACGTGAACCGGGATTGTCCTCGTCCACCTTTGACTTGTCATACTTGTGGTCACGCCACAAGGCTTCTTTTTGCGAGAAACTCGATAGCCATGGGCGCCCGTTCTTCGCACCCAGCACCTATGGAGCCGAGTGTGAACCACGGATCATTTGCTCCGCCGCCTCCACCGAGTGCCGGCCGAGGTAGGGGTCGGGGTCAGCCCGCTAGAGGAGGAGCTTCCAGCGTCGGCTCAGCCCACCCGCGTGTCTATGAGATGCGGAGAGCCGATGATCCAGCGGCTACTATGGCGACAGGTACCGTTTATATCCATTCCCATCCTGTCAGTGTGCTTTTTGATTCGGGTGCTACGCATTCATTCATTTCTCTAGAGTGTGTACGCCGTTTGAGTCTCGACTGCTTGTCACCTTGCGAGCCTTTCATCGTTAAACTTCCTAGCGGTGATAGAATTGTCGGTGATCGAGAAGTCCGGGACTGTTCTGTGATTATTTGTGAGAGGGCTTGGCTCTCTAATCTTATTGTTGTGGGTATCGAGGGTGAGGATTTGATTCTCGGGAATGATTGGCTCGAGCGGCATGGTGCAATCATGAACTACCGCACGAGGATCATTACCATGTTAGCCGAGGACGGCATTGAACACTCTTTCGCGGGGCGAAAGAGAAACCAGAAGTTTGTTATTAACGCCCTGAAGGCGATGAAACTCCTGCGATAGGGGTGTACTGGTTATTGGTGCTACGCCTTGAAGGCGGAGAATGGTGGAGTTGAGTTTTCGTCGATTCCAGTCGTTAATGAGTTTCCTGATGTATTTCCTGACGAGTTGCCGGGATTGCCGCCGGATCGTGAGGTTGAGTTTGTTATAGAATTAGTGCCGGGCGCGGCTCCGATTTCGAAGGCGTCGTATCGCATGGCACCTTCAGAGATGGCCGAGTTGAAGAAACAGTTGAGTGAACTCCTTTAGTCGGGGTATGTTCGACCGAGCGCCTCGCCTTGGGGCGCACCGGTCTTGTTTGTGCGTAAGAAGGATGGTTCACTACGTTTGTGTATCGACTATCGTGAACTGAACAAGGTGACCATCAAGAACAAGTATCCTTTGCCGAGGATTGACGACTTGTTCGATCAGTTGCAGGGAACGGCGGTATTCTCAAAGATTGATTTGAAATCGGGGTACTATCAGCTCAGGTTGAGGGAGTCCGACGTGCCGAAAACAGCTTTTCGGACGAGATACGGACATTACGAGTTTGTAGTTATGTCTTTCGGGTTAACTAATGCGCCGGCGGTGTTCATGCAATTGATGAACAGAGTCTTTATCGAGTATCTGGATAAGTGTGTCGTCGTCTTCATTGACGATATTCTGATCTATTCGAGGAATGAGGTAGAGCATGCCCATCATTTGCGGATAGTGTTAGACATTTTGAGGGCCGAGCAACTCTATGCGAAGTTCTCGAAATGTGAGTTCTGGCTGAAGGAAGTGATGTTTTTGGGTCACGTGATTTCAGTCGAGGGAGTTCGAGTGGATCCACAGAAGATTGAGGCAGTGTTGGACTGGGCACCGCCCACAAGTGTGAAGGAGGTCCGTAGTTTCTTGGGTTTGGCTGGCTTCTACCGTAGGTTCGTCGAGGGTTTCTCAAAACTAGCTCGGCCACTTACACAGTTACTCCGTAAATCCGTTAGAAGTGCGGAATGACGAGAGCGATCGATTTTGAGGAGTCAAGAAGCGTTTGACTTCACCGATTTTGGCGTTGCCATGTGGCAACGAGGGATTCGCCGTTTATAGCGATGCTTCGGGCCAGGGTCTTGGGTGCGTATTGATGCAGCACGGCAAGACCATTGCCTATGCGTCGAGACAGTTGAGGCCGTATGAGCTTAACTACCCTACTCATGATTTGGAGTTAGCGGCAGTCGTTTTTGCGCTCAAGATTTGGCGTCACTATCTTTTCGGCTCTGCATGTCAGATTTTTACCGATCATAAAAGTCTGAAATACATATTTACTCAGCGGGAATTGAATATGAGTCAGAGAAGATGGTTAGAGCTGATTAAGGATTATGACCTTGAAATCGTTTATCATCCGGGCAAGGCGAACGTTGTGGCCGACGCCTTGAGTCGGAAACCGATTGCGTTGCGATCGCTTGAGATCCTTACGTCTCAGTCTGAGCTTCGGCGAGCTTTGATCGAGTTAGATGTTGAGGTTCTGTTGCCGGGAACTGTCGGGCAACTTTGTGCTTTGGAAATTTCGTCGTCTTTGATCGATGAGATTAAGCTGAAGCAATTAGAGGATCTGATGATTACTCAAATCCGAGGGAACATCCTTAAGGGAAAGTCTCCTGGGTTTGTGATTCACGAAGATGGTGTTTTGAGATTTCGGAGTCGGCTTTGTGTGCCGAATGACTTAGAATTGAGGCAGAGTATTCTGCGCGAGGCCCATGCTACACCTTACTCCGTTCATCCTGGTTCGAGTAAGATGTACAAGGACCTAAGGAGGAATTTCTGGTGGAATGATATGAAGGAGGAGGTCGCACAGTTTGTAGCAAAATGTTTGACTTGTCAGCAGGTCAAAATTGAGCATCGGCCGACCCAGGTTATTGCGACCACTTCCGTTAGGAATGGAAATGGGAAGATATATCGATGGATTTCATTACGAGTTTGCTGAGATCGAGATCGGGCATGAATATGGTTTGGGTGATTGTTGATCGTCTGACCAAGTCGGCACATTTTCTGGGCATCAAGGACACTTGGGGCCTGGAGAAGTTGGCCCGTATATTTATCGCACAGATTGTGAGGCTTCACGGTACTCCGAAGTCTATTGTTTCGGATCGTGATGGCCGTTTCGTATCGCACTTTTGGCAGGCGGTGCATAAGGCGTTGGGTACCCATTTGCATTTGAGTACCTCTTTTCATCCCCAGTCAGATGGACAGTCGGAACGCACTATCCAGACGTTCGAGGATTTATTGCGCGCTTGTGCTCTCGATTGGGGTAGTGACTTGGAGGAGCATTTGCCATTGATCGAATTCACGTACAACAATAGTTGGCACGCGTCGATTCGGATGGCACCATATGAGGCACTCTATGGGCGGCGATGTCGATCACCGATTTGTTGGAATGAGGCATCCGATTTAGTCGGGACCGAGCCGGATGTCGTTTTAGAGACGAGGCGGAAGATAGAATTAATTCGGGAACGGATGTCGACGGCCCAGAGTCGACAGAAGTCATATGCCGATGTCCGTCGTCGACCTTTAGAATTCGAGGTGGGAGACCACGTTTTGCTGAAGGTGTCGCCGACGAGAGGAGTTTTCCGTTTCGGGAAGAAGGGGAAGTTGAGTCCGAGATTTATTGGACCCTTTGAGATTCTCGAGCGAGTCGGTGGGTTAGCATACCGTTTGGCATTACCCCCGGCCTTGAGTCATGTTCATAGCGTTTTTCATGTTTCCCAGCTGAGGAAATATGTCCCGGATCCTAGTCACGTCATCGATTATGGCGAGATTGATATTGCTGAAGATATTACTTTTGAGGAGCGTCCTTTGAAGATTTTGGAGCATCGTGAGAAACGACTGAGGCATAAGACCATCCCTTTGGTCAAAGTGCAGTGGTCGAGACACGGTGTCGAGGAGGCAACTTGGGAAACCGAGGATAGCATGCGTGCTAGGTACCCTGAGTTGTTTGTTTCTTAAGTTTCGGGGCGAAAATTATTTTTAGAGGGGTAGAATGTAATATCCGCATTTTTTTTCTTTCCCTTGTATTTTCATTTTTGCTGTATTTCTCGATCGTAGTGACCCTCGTGTACCTTTCAGTGTGTCCTTCCTGTCAACTGTTGAACTGTATTCTCGTTATTATTGTGCGGAACCGCCTTTTAGGGGTGGCCGTGGATCCATTTCGTGTTATTGGTTCCCAAATATTGATTCCTATCGTTTTTATTCTCTTTCCGGATCATTTTTATCATTTTGGGACCCAAAGGGGGCGTGGACCGCGGCACAAGGTGTGTGCGCCGCGGCACACAAATTTCTTCAGTTGTTGGTCGAGCGACAGATCGTGTGCCGCGGCACACCCATCCGTGCGCCGCGCACAAGAAGTCAGTGCCGCGGCACATCCGTCTGGTGCCGTGGCACACTCGTGTGACATCTGCGACCAAAACCCGACTGTACCGGGTGCCGCGACACACGCAGGCCGTGCCGCGGCACACTGCCGAACCCTGGGAGTAAATTTTTGGCCTGTGCCGCGGCACACAATGCGGTCAACCCTCTATAATTGTGCTTTTGAGCGTGAACAGCTCATTTTCTTCTTCATTCTTCACCGGCGCGAGAGAGAGTGAGAGAGGAGGAGAGCTTCTCATCATTATCATTTGGGGGGTTGATTTTCATCATTCTTCTTCGGTTGTGAAGCCCGGTCAATCAATCCAACGCGTGTTCTACGAATCTAAATACTTTAATCCTCAAGGTAATATCTCTTGAAACCCTCCCTTTTGGATAATTGGGGATTTTGGGGTTTTTGTCCGATTCTTTCCGTTTTGTTGATGGATTCTTGATGAATATGATTAATCTTGTTGATATCATTAATTTTCCTACGGATTCATGGTATATTTTCATAGTTTTGCGGAATCGAGAGGGTTTGGTTGTGGTCCGCCCTCGTTGTTATTTTGTGCGAATATACATGAATCGTAGGCGGGTTTTCGGGTGTATTCCATTTCCGTATTTGGTTAGAGTTGGTTGTAATTATGTTCTTCGAATCGTTAGGTTCGGTTCCGTTGATTCCTAGTGTTCGTCGGTGATTATCCTTTCCGTTCGTTGCGTCATCAAAATATTCAAGGCAAGTAATTCTTGGAAACCTTTATGCTTAACGTGAAATGGTAATGTATATTGTGTGTGCTTTACTCACCTCGGGAGGGTCCGACGGGGCCTCGAGGGAATCTATGGCTTCGTCCTAGATTCATGAGTTTGTTTCGCTAGCCAGCTCGGAAGGGTCCTCAGAGGCCTCGAGTGGGATTCGTGGCTTCGTCCCGGTCCTAGGTGACGTGTGGTGCTTGATTTGTTTTATGAATGTGGCCAGCTCGGGAGGGTCCTTAGAGGCCTCGAGTGGGATTTGTGGCTTCGTCCCAGTCCTAGGCAAATGTGATTGACTGTTTATTTCCGGAAAAGACATGTCTGGTTTTGGTTTTTGAAATGATATTGGTGCATGTACTATGAAATATGTAAGCGATTGGTTTGCCTTGATTACTTGTACTAGCGTAATTGCTAACCTCTTTGGGGACCCGTTTTGGGGAAATCTTGTTATGGATTTCAGGTTATGATTATCCGGACGAGCGAGCACCGGAACAGTACGAGGATGTCGGCCAGGGTCGTTGACATGTGCACTTGGGTCGTCTTATATTCTCTGTCTAATTCGATATGGTTGTTTCCTATATTTATAAACTGATAGATTGTACTCGCGAGTACTTAGGCTTTTCAAATTCAAACTCCGTGTTGTGTTATTTTAAATTGCTATAATGTCGATTGTTACTCTTTTAGTCGGTCGTTCCGGGTGTATTTTTATGTGATGTCTATTTGATTGTGTTTCCTCGCTAATCGAGATGGTTAGTCGAGGGATGTTCGATATTGTAGCCTGGTGGGTCCCATGTGGGGGTCCACGGCGCTGTAATATACTCTGAATATCTCGGGGTGTTACAAGTGAACTGAGGTCAACGACTTAATAATTGAGTTATAGATTGGTACAGCGTGGCCCTGTGGAGATGCCAACGCACGAGGACCGTGACTGTTTGAGAAAGTATATACCTTGACGAAGAGAGATGAGAGACCGAGAGATTAGGAACTAAATTACAAAAAATGGGGTGAGATTAGTGCGTGTGGCTGCAAGGAAAGATAAAAGATTTCAGATTTGATATTGAGGAAATCCACTCCTTTAGCCACTTTGTCATAGTCAATGACAATATTTGTCAAGGGACTTAGTTTGTACAAATTCTAGCCAAAAAGGGCATGGTTGGACCAATATACCCTTACATTTCAATAAAACTAACCTACTTTATCTCTCTCCTTATCTTTTCTGAGTTTATGAGTTACGACGTATGTATTTCGTATCGTATCGTTACCATGTGTTGTTTACCTTTTGTGTTATTGTATCATAACTTCGTATCTTATTTACCGTGTTGGAATATTGTACATGAGGTACCAGTAAGCGGATACGATATTTGTTTTTCATTATGTTGTTGCCCAAAATAATATCTGGAGATAGATATTGCGGGAATGGATGGACAACAAACAAAGTTGCGGGAGCACGTCCGTGGGAATGGAAATAACACAAGATTTGTCGGGTTTGTTAGGCCCGGGCTTGAATGCTCTCGCGAGATGTTATTAATAAGAATACGTTTGAGTACAAATATTAATGTAATAATGCGATTACAATGAGTGTAAAAGATCCTAGTTATCTAGCTCTTGAGCGAAGCTCTGTGTGTTCTTGTTCTCATTTCTGCCGACCGTCTTATGGGTTAAGAGGTCTCGAGAGTGAGAGAGAAAGATGTCTGAAGTGCCTAGCGTTGCCAAGAGAAAAATCCAACTTATGAGCTGAGAGTCGAACCCCTTTTCCGCTGCTGGAGGCTTCCTATTTATAGGACTGGCCGTAGCTGGGCGATCGCCTTTCCTGCATTATAATAAGGGGGCGATCATCTTGCAGCATGTGGGTTGGTTGCTTTAAAGTTCGCGGCTGCTGCTGGCAGCCAGCTGTGCGGTCCAATGAGGAGCCTACACGCGTCCTGAGTAGCTGTCCCGGGAGGTCCCACTTTGCACCTTTCGGCGGTTCTGTCGGTAGGTGAGATTGTTGACAAGTTGTGGTCAAGGATCCATGTTCTGCGGCGCCATTTCCGGATCTGCATGTGGGTCTCTATCCCGAGTTTCGCCCTTCGCCGACTAGACGGTCGTTGGCTTTGCATGGCTCGAGGCGGTCGTCCTTGGTCGGGCACCAGAGTCGATCGCCAGGTGCCAAGAGACGATCGCCTTAGATGTCGATCGCTCGGCACTTGGATTTGATCTGGGATCTCCGATCGGCAAGTCTGCCTTGGCTATTTAGCTCTGGCTCGGTCGCCCGGTCTCTGTGCCGATCGCCCGTTGAGATGTATAAATCTCGACACAACAATTGCCCCCCAGCTTGCTCCGATGTTGAAGACATGTGGTGAGGTGGTTCTACCAGCGATCGTTTTAAGATAATGTCGGGCGATCCGATCGTTTGGCGTGCTATCTTCGGTCTTGTACCTGCAATTTTCAAATTTGCCGATCCCTCGTGGAAAGCTGATTGTTTTGTCGTTGATGAACCGTGCACAGTCGCGGAGTTCGATGGACCGACCTCCATGACCGTGTCTTGTGCGCGAGCGACATTCCAACTGTAGGTTTGTCTCGTGACTCATTTTATTGTGAGGGTCCTCCATTAGGCTGCACCTCGTCTCGTATTTAAACGAAGGGCGTGCGGTCTTGGTCTAGAGGAGTCCTTGCGCGGGGCGTTGTCGGATTAATCGACTCCACGTCCGCGGCTTGTTAGCACTTTTCTACCTCAGATCGTCATGTTAGATGGCAATCCTCGACGGTATATGTTGTGACGGGGGGTAGGAACGCGTTGCATTGTCCGGGTCCACCAAGTTAGATGATGATCCTTTGAGGGCGCGCGAGCGTGTCCACTGATTTGTTTGGAGGGTCCTTCGGCTACGCTCGCCTCGTATTTAAACGAGGAGCGAGCGATCGCAGCCCAAAGGAACCTTGCATGGCCGAAGCAGTCGGTTCCATCGACCACCAGGAGCTGCACTCTTCTACCTCGGATCGTCATGTTAGATGTCGATCCTCGACGGTATACATTGTGCGGGGGAGGCGATCTCGTGCCTTAGTCCATCATGTTAGATGATGAACTGTAGATGGCGAGCGAGTCCTCCATTTTGGGATATGTTGCTTGATTCTGGCGATCAGGTTGGAAGACTGATGATCGTCGTTCGGTCGTCGATCGTGTTACTCATAGGTGAAAAAGTAACTTTTGCCTGGCCAAAAAGTCTGCGGCCTTGGCGCGAAATATTGCGTAGGTCGGGGGGATGTCCTTCGTAAGGTGCCTGAACATAGGCGAAAGACCATCGAATCCCCGTAGGACCGAGTAGAGGGCGATCTCGTCGCTTACGGGCTCGCCGTTGAGGATTATCTCATCCACCCAGTCGATGTAGTCTGCATCGGACTCGTCTTCCCCCTGCCTGATTTTCATCATGCGGTGGGGGCCTTCTGGTCGAGCGACCTTGGTGGCGAAGTACGATGTGAAGTCGTTCGCCAGTTGTTCAAAGGAAATGATGGATCGCGGTGGCAATGATACGTACCACTGATGGGCCAGGTCGCCCAGCGTTAATGGGAACATTCGGCACCTGGTCGCGTCTGATGCCCCACACCCGGTCATGTAGATTCGGAACTTGCTCAGGTGAGTCCCGGGATCTGACCTCCCCTCGTACAAAGGTGTTTGAGGAGGAGTGATCCTTGGCTGCACGGGGGCGAGCTCGATCTGGACCGCGAGCGGCTCGCTCGTCCCAGCGATCTTCATTTTGGCTCCTGCCCCAGTTTCTAAGAGCGTCTTCATGTCATCGAGCTGGCGTTGCATAGCGGCCATCGCCGTAGCTTGGTCGCTTGTGGTTCGGCTTTCGGAGCGGGCACTGAGGCGATCGTGTACCGATTTCCTGGCTCCGCGGGAGGTGATGAGGTCATCGCTGCCGATCTGGGTTCTTTGGCGAGGAGGAGCCAGATGGCTGGTCGGTCTTCTGGGAGTTGGATAAGCTAAACTCCTGGTGACGGATTCGGACTCCGTCGTCTCGTGGCTGGGGCCAGACTGCCCCGGTTGCCAAGATGGGTCGTTGTCTAGGCAGCTGAAAATGGAACCGTCCCGCCTCGCGAGTGCTTCTGAGTGAGTTGGGGCTTCCTAACGATCGCTCGTCAAGTAACCCTTTGAGCTTCCGCTTGCCCGCGCGGCGGATGGCCGATGGGGTAATTGCGGGCGCGTCGAATGCTCTCTGTCGCTCCCTTAGGATGGCCATAGCCTCCTCGATCTGTTCCGCAGTTTGGAACCGGTCGAGTGAAAGGCTGGGGCCGTCCCTCAGGTGCGGGATCGAGAGTCTCGCGTCGCCGTGGCTACCCCTTGTCGTAGGCTGGGGCTCGGAATAAGCCGGAATAAGGCGTCCGGTAGATCGGAGAGTGGCTTTCTTTGATGTGGAGGCAGACGTCATTATTCTGAAGGCTTTTCTCTAAAGAACAGCGAGTGTTTCTTTAGGTATATGCCCCGGAGAACAGTGAGTGTTCTTCGAGACGGTCGGAATAAAAATGAAGGTTAAGATGCCCTCCTTCTAGCGCCAATTGTTGTTGCCCAAAATATTATCCGGAGATAGATATTGCTGGAATGGATGGACAACAAACAAAGTTGCGGGAGCACATCTGTGGGAATGGAAATAACACAAGATTTTTCGGGTTTGTTAGGCCCGGGCTTGAATGCTCTCGCGAGATGTTATTAATAAGAATACGTTTGAGTACAAATATTAATGTAAGAATGCGATTACAATGAGTGTAAAAGATCCTAGTTATCTAGCTCTTGAGCGAAGCTCTGTGTGTTCTTGTTCTCGTTTCTGCCGACCGTCTTATGGGTTAAGAGGTCTCAAGAGTGAGAGAGAAAGATGTCTGAAGTGCCTAGCGTTGCCAAGAGAAAAAGCCAACTTATGAGCTAAGAGTCGAACCTCTTTTCCGCTGCTGGAGGCTTCCTATTTATAGGATGTAATACCCAGTTGTAATTCAATCATTATCATTCAGTATTTATCATTCAGTAATTGTCACTCAGTATTTTTCACTCATTAATGATCATTTGTCACTCATATTCAATCATTGCATTCATTGTTCAGAGTAATCGTATCGTGTATCAATCGTCATTCATCATCAATCTAGTTGGAGAATCGTGCGGTGTTTACCATCATTGTCATTTCATAGTGTGCTGTGTGTGAGGAGTAGCGCATGCTACGTACTCTCTTTAGCGTGCGCTAATTGAGTACGGGTAGTGCACGCTACCTCTCAACACTAACGCACGCTAGTATGTTTCAAGCAGGCAGTCCAGAAGGCACTGGACTGCAGTTGGGTTGTAAGTAGCGCACGCTACGAATGGTAAGTAGCGCGCGCTAGTAGGCCGGAGTAGCGCACGCTATGCAGTCAGTATAGCGCGCGCTAAGGTCGAATCAGGTTGAGTCCAGTGGCTACTGGACTGCATTGGATTAGTTCATAGCGCACGCTATGAGTGGTTTTTAGCGTACACAATCGATATTGTAGCGCACGCTAAATATTGATTGTAGCTCACGCAACCGCAATCAGACCAGAGGACAGAAGGTTCTGGACTCCAGTACTGGGCATCAGATAATTCGTTAGCGCACGCTAACATTTTGGGGTTAGCGCACGCTAAGTGTTCAGCTGTAGCGCACGCTACAAGAAGGTACGTAGTGCGCGCTACCGTTGTCGGACAGTAAGTACTGGACTTACCAAAACACCCGTTAGCGCACGCTAAGAACTGGGGCTAGCGCGCGCTAAACTGGAATCTCTATAAATTGGACAGTGTAGCCCAGATTTCGGCATTTGTCATTTCTTCTCATTCTCTCATCGGTTCCGGACGATTTGGAGCGATTTGGAGAGTATTCTTCGAGGTGTAATCATCAATCATCATCTTCAAGTCTTTGAGTTGGATTAATCATCACTTCATCATCTCCAAAACATCAAATCAAAGGTATTAATCTCTTGGATCTAGAATTTCGAATTTTTGGGTTTTTCCTTCCGATTTCTTCATGTAAGCTTGGATTGCTGTCGGAATATGTTAGATATGGATTATCTACCTTGGATAAATATATTCCTACGGATTTAATGGCTTTTGGGGATTTATTTCAAGAACCCTTGGGGTTGACTTCGGTTAATTTGGGGATTTCCGATTGATGTTGTTGTAATCTTGAATTGTGGATTCCTATTGGATTATTGATGCCATTGATATTGTTTTGCTGCTTTGAATCAATCTTTTGAAAGTTAGCTTCGATAATTTGGGTTTGGTTGTAACCAACGGGAAGGATATTTTCAACGTATTCGTTAGAGTGCACCTACGAGTTTAGATATTGTTGTATCGACGTTTGAGTTGGTTATAATCGTGTTTGATGCGTGTATTGATTGAATTATTGGAAATTATGTTATTCAAGGTTGTTCGAGCGACCGACATTTCATTTAGGACGTTGTTCGTGGACGGACATTCTTCATCGGTGTTGTGTAAGTTAATTCTTACTCGGTTATAGGGATATTCATTCCTTTCGTTGTTGTTCATTCATAATCATAATTCATTCATATTGTATTAACTGTATCAAGACTTGTCATTGTCAATTAATCACTTCAGTTACAAGGAACGACGGTTCCAATCATTTCATTGAGCTATCATTCATTTCACTATCATTTCATCTCGGTGAGTCATTATTGATTTCAATGTCACTTTGTTATCTCGTGGCATTCCGGGTCATACTGGCGTGCCAGTTGGTATGTGTAGGATTTTCATGTCGGGCACATTTAAGTCGTGTGTTGGTTGTTGGCCTGACATTGGACTGTGCACACGGGTCGATTGCTTCGTGAGACTGATTAGGTACAAGACCACACGTGTATTCGATCGATACTCATTGGTGGCTTGTGCACGGACACATTTCCATCCCGGGCGTAGTGTGGCACCACCCTTTGAGCCGTACTGTTAGTTGATTCATACAGCATGTTTGATTGCGTATGTTTTCAATAAGTTTGGGTTATAATCTAACCGATTCATTTTTTATCGAACTTGTGGTTTATACAGCATATATATATATATATATATATATGATTGTGTTTATTCAACTCTTGAGGATTGTTGTTACGTATCGACCGTTGGGGATTTTGTTTTCAGGTCATGGCAAGGCAAAAACACGGGAATATAACGTTGATGGCGAGGAGTCCCAGTGATACTAGTAGGGGGCCCCAATCCTTTCAGTCATTCCTATTGTTGTCATTTATTTTCCGCTGCAGATTTTCATTTAGTTACTCCGTTTCATTCAGTGTTGTGTATTTTATCTTCATATAAAATATACTAGTATTCGGTATTGTCCTGGTGTTTTGTACTTAAGCTCCTCATCGGAGTATTTGGTAATATAATGTGGCTCGGTACTACAATTATATTATTTAACTCATCAGTTTTCATTCGCCTGGTGGGTCCCAGTCGGGGGTCCACGGCACTGTAATATCTGCCTAGTTGGGGTGTTACAGAGTTGGTATCGGAGCGTGGTTTTGAATACTACCTTCCGAGTCATGTCTCATTTGAAATCATCATCATCGGACTAGTATTATTGGACTTTCGCTTCACGTGTGACCTGTGCAAATGCCGAGCCTATCAGACCGAAAAAACTATAAGACTTCTAACGCCATGGTATAATTTCTGGCAATAATCATTCATTCATAATTCACTAGTTAACAATCCTCAAACATCATTTTTATTTTAATCTTGTTGATCATATTAACTCATTAATCACTCAATTCATTTTATTACTTAGTTGTTGATCTTGATGATCATATCATTAATCCTGCTAACTTGTTTAAGATAATCATTTCAAGAATATCATCAGATAATCATGTCACCTCAGTTAATCATTCATGTAATCACTGTATTAGAGCACGTATGCTCATTTTCATCATTTCATGACGTAAATCATAATGCGGTACTCATACGAGATATATAATTATCATGCGACCTTCCTACTTCAGTATGGAGAGAGTTGTCAGGGGACACACGGGGAGAGGCCGCGGTGCGGACCGAAATCCGGAAAATAATCACTCACTGCCAGGAAGTCGTACCCAGGACTCAGCTCGATCGGAAGATGTTCGGGTTAATCCACTCACTATTATGCAGGTCATGATGACCCATATGCAATAGCTCAATCATCATTGCGCCACTCTGGCCGAATTAATCGAAAGAAATCTCCCGTGTGAGCCTATTGCTAAGGAAATTGTTGAGCAACAACCTTCATCTGTCAGCAGGAAATCAACGAAGCGTAATCAGTCCGAAGGCGGTAAGTCTACCTTCAAGAAACCTCGTGCGAACTCTACTTTTTCTGTGCGACCTCCTATGGCGCCGAAACCCGCGGAGTCTCAGTCCCGAGCGGCCCGCTCAGCCATCACCTGTTTCAATTGTGGAGAATCGGGTCATGTCAGCACCAAGTGCCCGAGGCAGACTATCACGTGCCATAATTGTGGGATTTTTGGGCATAAGGCCCGTTTTTGCCGAAGGGATCCCAAGCCGACTCCGGTGACATCTCAGGCCCCGAAGCAATCAGCAATTCAGAATCAGACTACTCTGTCAGCGTCGTTTAAGATGACGGAAGCGAATAAAGGCGGAACTCATATTTATCAGAGGGGAGCGTCCGGTTCGGGGGCCGGCAAGTCCCGGATTCATGCGATGAAGAGGACCGACAATCCGAAGGCCTGAATGATATCAGGTATACTCGTAATTTTATTTCAACTTGTGTGTACCTTTTTTATACTGGTGCACCGTATTCATTTATTTTCGAATCGTGTTTGAATAGACTTAACTTGGATAGTCTTATTAATTGTGGGCCTTATATCATTGGTCTACCTGGCGGAAGAAGAATTTTTGAAAATCGTGGGGTTAAGAACTGACCGAATTAAGCTTAATGACCGCGAGTGTTTGGTGGAACTAATCGTGGTAGTTTTACCTAAGGACGATGTAATATTGGGTATTAGTGGGATGGATCGTCATGATACCATTCTCAATGTTTGTAAGTGTATGGTCCCTATCATTTCCGTCGTTGGAGTCGACTGTGTATTTCAGAGAGGTGATCCCCGTTGTTCCGGAAGAATCATTAATATGATGAAAGCAGTAAAATTACTCAACCAGGGTTGTTCAATCATTCATTATATCATTGTCATCGATTGACCGTTCTAAGGCAATCGAGATGTTCCATCATTCGTTATATCATTGTCATCGATTGGCCGTTCTAAGGCAATCGAGATGTTCAATCATTCATTGTATTATTGTCATCGATTGGCCGTTCTAAGGCAGTCGAGGTGTTCAACCATTCGTGGTATCATTGTTATCGTTTGACGATGTACTCCCAGACGAGCTACCTGTTTTACCTCCACCGGGGGATATGGAATTCACGATAGAGTTGGAGCCTAGTACGTCTCCATTATCGAAGGCACCGTACCGGATGGCCCCGACTGAAATGCAGGAATTGAAGGATCAATTAGAGGATTTGACTGAGAAGGGTTATATCCGACCGGGTGCGTCCCCGTGGGGAGCACCAGTGTTGTTTGTCAAGAAGAAGGATGTTTCGTTTCGTGTGTGTATTAATTATTGGGAGTTGAATAGGGTGAAGATCAAGAATAAGTATCCTCTACCCCATTTTGATGATCTCTTAGATCAACTTCAGGGAGCTTCAGTATTTTCCAAGATCGACTTAAGATCTGGATATCACCAGTTGCGCATTCGAGAGTCGGATATCGCGAGGGCGGCGTTTCAAACACGCTATGGCCATTATGAGTTCGTGGAGTTAATTAATGCACTAATGCACCTGCGGTATTCGTGGAGTTAGTGAATCGGGTCTTCATCGACTTTTTGGATCAATTTGTGGTTGTCTTTATTGATGACATTTTAATTTATTCTCGTGACCGGGAGGAGCACGAGCTTCACCTTCATCAGGTTCTCGACGTGTTGAGACGAGAGAAAATCTATGGGAAGTTTTCCAAATGTGAGTTATGGATGTCCGAAGTGACGTTTCTCGGGCATGTAATTTCATCAGACGGAGTTCGTGTCGACCCTCAGAAGAAGGAGGCTATCCGAGATTGGCAACCTCCGAAGAACGTTAAGGAAATCCGAAGCTTTCTCGGAGTAGCCGGTTATTATCGGCGATTTGTGAAAGGATTTTTTAAAATCGCTCAATCAATGCCCAACCTTTTACGAAGGGATGAGAAATACACGTGGTCCGACGCGTGTCAACAGAGTTTTGAGGAACTCAAGAGCCGGTTAATTTCAGCACCTGTCCTTTCTTTACCACAAAGGACGGAAGAATTTGTGGTTTATAGTGATACGTCCGGACAGGGTCTCGGATGTGTACTCATGCAGAATGGGAAAATCATTGCTTATGCTTCACGGCAATTGAGACCTTATGAGGTTAATTATCCGACCCACGACCTGGAGTTAACAGCTGTGGTACTTGCATTGAAGATTTGGTGTCATTATCTTTATGGCGTTACCTGTCAGATATTCACCGATCATAAGAGTTTAAAGTATATATTTACTCAGAAGGAGTTAAATATGCGACAGAGACGGTGGTTGGAACTAATCAAAGATTATGATATCGAGATCCTTTACCACCCGGGCAAGGCGAACGTTGTCGCCGACGCCTTGAGTCGTAAGTCCGTTCAGGAGCAGATGCTTGCTCGATTAACAGTTCAGAAGGAACTTCAACAGGAATTTCTGAGACCCGAGATCGAGGTCTGGTTACAGCGAGTACAAGGGCAACTTTGTAAATTGGAGATTTCATCGCCACTTGAGGAGGCGATCAGGGAGAATCAGGGTTCGGACCCATTTTTGTTACGCATTCGAGAGGATGTGACTCAGGGGAAAGCCCCCGGGTTTGTGGTCCCTCGAGGATGGACTTTTGTGTTTTAAGAATCGGTTGTGCGTACCGGCAAATGACGAGTTGAAAAACTCGATTTTGAGAGAAGCTCATGCTACCCCTTATTCCGTTCATCCGGGGTCTAGCAAGTTGTACAAAGACTTGAAACAAAATTACTGGTAGAGTAATATGAAGCGAGAAGTCGCGGAATTTGTTTCGAAATGGTTGACATGTCAGCAAATCAAGATAGAACATCAGCGACCGGCGGTTATGCTAAATCCTCTCCCTATTCCAGAATGGAAGTGGGAAGATATTTCTATGGACTTCATCACGAGTTTGCCGACGAGTCGTCATGGCATGAATACAATCTAGGTGATTGTGGACCGCTTACCTAAATCAGCTCATTTCCTTGAGATTAAGGATACTTGAGGTCCCGAGAGACTTGCCCAGTTATTTATCAAAGAGATAGTGAGATTACACGGTACTCCTAAAAGTATCGTTTCCGATCGTGACGGACGATTCATGTCTCATTTTTGGAAATCAGTTCATCGTGCTATGGGAACTCAGCTTAATCTCGATGTGACTTTTCATCCTCGGTCAAAGCGGACAATCAGAGAGGACTATTCAGACTTTGGAGGACATGTTGAGGGCATGCGTCCTCGATTGGAAAAATGATTGGGAAGCCCAACTACCGTTGATCGAGTTCACGTACAATAATAGTTGGCATTCTTCGATTAAGATGGCACCTTACGAGGCCTTGTACGGTCGTCGTTGTCGATATCCTTTGTGTTGGGATGACTTATCAGAATCAATCGGCACCGAGCCCGATATGCTTATAGCCGCCCGTGAGAAGGTAGCTTTGATTCGGAGTCGTTTGTTGACCGCTCAGAGTCGACATAAATCATATGCAGATAATCGTCGTCGACCATTAGAGTTCGAGACAGGTGACCATGTTTTGGTTAAGGTATCCCCGAGTCGTGGTATCTTCTGTTTTGGGAAGAGGGGAAAGTAGAGTCCGAGATTCATTAGACCGTTTGAGATTTTGGATCGAGTAGGCGAGCTAGCTTATCGATTGGCCTCACCTCCGGCGTTGAGCCGAATTCATAATGTGTTTCACGTATCTCAGTTATGGAAGTATGTTGCCGACCCGAGTCACATACTTCAGTTTGACGAAATCAAGATCGCCGATGATCATTCATATGAGGAGCGTGCTATACGAGTTTTAGAGCAGCGAATCAAACAGTTGAGAAACAAGACGATTCCTTTGGTTAAAATTCAGTGGTCTAGACACGGAGTCGAAGAGGCTACTTTGGAAACCGAGGATAGTATGCGGGAGAGTTATCCCGAGTTGTTTAACCCTTAGTTTCGGGGACGAAACTCTTTTAAGGGGGGGTGTATGTAATACCCGGTTGTCAGTCATTATCATTCAGTATTTATCATTCAGTAATTGTCACTCAGTATTTTTCACTCATTAATGATCATTTGTCACTCATATTCAATCATTGTATTCATCGTTCAGAGTAATCGTATCGTGTATCAATCATCATTCATCATCAATCTAGTTGGAGAATCGTGTGGTGTTTACCATCGTTGTCATTTCATAGTGTGCTGTGTGTGAGGAGTAGCGCACGCTACGTACTCTCTTTAGCGTGCGCTAATTGAGTACGGGTAGCGCACGCTAGTATGTTTCAAGCAGGCAGTCCAGAAGGCACTGAACTGCAGTTGGGTTGTAAGTAGCGCACGCTACGAATGGTAAGTAGCGCGCGCTAGTAGGCCGGAGTAGCGCACGCTATGCAGTCGGTATAGCGCGCGCTAAGGTCGAATCAGGTTGAGTCCAGTGGCTACTGGACTGCATTGGATTAATTCATAGCGCACGCTATGAGTGGTTTTTAGCATACGCAATCGATATTGTAGCGCACGCTAAATATTGATTGTAGCGCACGCTACCGCGATCATACCAGAGGACAGAAGATTCTGGACTCCAGTACTGTGCATCAGATAATTCGTTAGCGCACGCTAACGTTTTGGGGTTAGCGCACGCTAAGTGTTCAGCTGTAGCGCATGCTACAAGAAGGTACATAGCGCACGCTACCATTGTCGGACAGTGAGTACTGGACTTACCAAAACACCCGTTAGCGCACGCTAAGAACTAGGGCTAGCGCGCGCTAAACTGGAATCTCTATAAATTGGACAGTGTAGCCCAGATTTCGGCATTTGTCATTTCTTCTCATTCTCTGATCGGTTCCGGGCGATTTGGAGCGATTTGGAGAGTATTTTTCGAGGTGTAATCATCAATCATCATCTTCAAGTCTTTTAGTTGGATTAATCATCACTTCATCATCTCCTAAACATCAAATCAAAGGTATTAATCTCTTGGATCTAGAATTTCGAATTTTTGGGTTTTTCCTTCTGATTTCTTCATGTAAGCTTGGATTGCTGTCGGAATATGTTATATATGGATTATCTACCTTGGATAAATATATTCCTACGGATTTAATGGCTTTTGGGGATTTATTTCAAGAACCCTTGGGGTTGACTTCGGTTAATTTGGGGATTTCCGATTGATGTTGTTGTAATTTTGAATTGTGGATTCCTATTTGATTATTGATGCCATTGATATTGTTTTGCTGCTTTGAATCAATCTTTTGAAAGTTGGTTTCGATAATTTGGGTTTGGTTGTAACCAACGGGAAGGATATTTTCAACGTATTCGTTAGAGTGCACCTACGAGTTTGGATATTGTTGTATCGACGTTTGAGTTGGTTATAATTGTGTTTGATGCGTGTATTGATCGAATTATTGGAAATTGTGTTATTCAAGGTTGTTCGAGCGACTGACATTTCATTTAGGACGTTGTTCGTGGACGGACATTCTTCATCGGTGTTGTGTAAGTTAATTCTTACTCGGTTAAAGGGATATTCATTCCTTTCGTTGTTGTTCATTCATAATCATAATTCATTCATATTGTACTAACCGTATCAAGACTTGTCATTGTCAATTAAATACTTCAGTTACAAGTAACGACGGTTCCAATCATTTCATTGAGCTGTCATTCATTTCACTATCATTTCATCTCGGTGAGTCATTATTGATTTCGATGTCACTTTGTTATCTCGTGGCATTCCGGGTCATACTGGCGTGCCAGTTGGTATGTGTAGGATTTTCATGTCGGGCACATTTAAGTCGTGTGTTGGTTGTTGGCCTCACATTGGACTGTGCACACGGGTCGATTGCTTCGTGAGACTGATTAGGTACAAGACCACACGTGTATTCAATCGATACTCGTTGGTGGCTTGTGCACGGACACATTTCCATCCCGGGCGTAGTGTGGCGCCACCCTTTGAGCCGTACTGTTAGTTGATTCATATAGCATGTTTGATTGCGTATGTTTTCAACAAGTTTGGGTTATAATCTAACCGATTCATTTTTGATCGAACTTGTGGTTTATACAGCATATATATATGATTGTGTTTATTCAACTCTTGAGGATTGTTGTTCTGTGTAACTGACCTCGTTGGGGGATTTTGTTTTCAGGTCATGGCAAGGCAAAAGCACGGGAATATAACGTTGACGGCGAGGAGTCCTAGTGATACTAGTAGGGGGCCCCAATCCTTTCAGTCATTCCTATTGTTGTCATTTATTTTCCGCTGCAGATTTTCATTTGGTTACTCCGTTTCATTCAGTGTTGTGTATTTTATCTTCATATAAAATATACTAGTATTCGGTATTATCCTGGTGTTTTGTACTTAAGCTCCTCATCGGAGTATTTGGTAATATAATGTGGTTCGGTACTACAATTATATTATTTAATTCATCAATTTTCATTCGCCTGGTGGGTCCCAGTCGGGGGTCCACGGCACTGTAATATCCGCCTAGTTGGGGTGTTACATAGGACTGGCCGTAGCTGGGTGATCGCTTTTCCTGCATTATAATAAGGGGGCGATCGTCTTACAGCACGTGGGTTGGTTGCTTTAAAGTCCGCGGCTGCTGCTGGCAGCCAGCTGTGCGGTCCAATGAGGAGCCTGCACGCATCCTGAGTCGCTGTCCCGGGAGGTCCCACTTTGCACCTTTCGGTGGGTCTGTCGGTAGGTGAGATTGGTGACAGGCTGTGGTTAATGGTCCATGTTCTGCGGCGCCTTTTCCGGATCTGCATGTGGGTCTCTATCCCGAGCTTCGGCCTTCGCCGACTAGACGGTCGTTGGCTTTGCGTGGCTCGAGGCGGTCGTCCTTGTTCGGGCACCAAAGTCGATCGCCAGGTGCCAAGAGACTAACGCCTTAGGTGTCGATCGCTCGGCACTTGGGTTTGATCTGGGATCTCTGATCGGCAAGTCTGCCTTGGCTATTTGACTCTGGCTCGGTCGCCCGGTCTCTGTGCCGATCGCCCGTTGAGATGTATAAATCTCGACATAACACGTTACATTCGTTACATTACCCGATTAATAATTGATCATTTATTATTTGTTTTTCGTTACGTTCGTTACCAATAGAGTAACATGTTAAGTTTAAATGGTACACTTGGTAAGAAGTTGCAATTTCTTACCAATATACCAGAACCCCATTAAGACAGATACTAATTCATAGCTGGAAATAGTTACGGTTACACTAATACGAAGTCATTAATTCGTGACATCGTACAAGTTACACTTGGTAAGAAGTTACAATCTCTAATCAATATACCAAAACCCCATTAAAACAGATACTAATTCGTAGCTGGAAATAGTTACGGTTACACTAATACGAAGTCATTAATTCGTAACTTCATACTAGTTACACTTGGTAAGAAGTTTGTTGGGATTCGGTCCAGCATCCTGCCTACATAGGCTTAAAAATGCGCGAGGCGCGGCTTGCAATTCGACCTGTGAGATCTGCACTAGAAAGTGGTTAAATGAATTGATTTGGACTACTCGTACCAACAAGATGCATCTTCTTTTCTGGTAGCCATCTCATAGAAACTCCAAAGTTAAGCGTGCTTGGCCTGGAGTAGTTATGGGATGGGTGACCCCTGGGAAGTTTCCCAGGTGCGTGAGTGAGGACAAAACGCGCTAGAAAGGACTCGTGTTGGTACAGTGAGGATAGTCTTCACCATCCCATAACTACTCCTTAGAGTTTCTATGAGATGGATACCAGAAAAGAAGATGCATCTTGTTGGTATGAGTTAGTCCAAATCAATCCATTTAACCACTTTCTCATGTAGATCTCACAGTCCGAATCGCAAGCCGCGCCTTGCGCATTTTTTAAGCTCATGCAAGCAGGATGCTGGACCAAAGCCTAACAATCTCCCTCCCAGTTGTAAAATCCCAATATTTTACATTATATAAATTATAAAGTAAATACTATTATATGACAATAATTAGTGATATTATTTATAAAAGTGATATCTTGATTTAAATAAATTATTATGGTATTATTACATAAAAAAATTTAAAATATATATTTGGACATTTTCTGGGAAGTATCGTGGACAGGTATCAACTTAAAAAAAAATCACCAAGGATTTTTGAAAAGTTAAAAAAAATTCTGAAAATTAACAGTGTTGTAGAGAATTTAGTTACTTTCCAATGGTTCAAACGGCGAGTCAATCGGAGTCCGAACGAAAAAGTTATGATCGATTTAGTGGAGACTGTCAACTGCCGAGCACCAGGAATCTTCCGGGCGGGACCTACGCACGTGGCTCGGCCAGGGCTGCCGATAGTGACTCGCTAGGGCCCGCGCACGTGGCTCGGCCATGGCTGCCAGTAGCGACTCGGTAGGGCCCGCGCACGTGGCTCGGCCAGTGCTGTGTGACGTAGGGCGGTTGTGTCAAATTGACTGGGCACCTGTTTTGTGTCCTATAAATACAGCCTTTTCCTAATTCATTTATACTCAAAACTTATGTAACTATATTCAGACACTCAATATTTATAAGTATACATCTTTATATTTCCGAGAAGAGTCCGTTCTGCCAACGATATGGGATCGTTTTCCGGAGAGTCAGACCAGCTTTCCTGACATACTGACTGGAACCTGTCCGATTGAAATCCCCAGTGAATTTCTGAAATCCAGATCAAGGTGCTATCTTTGAGTTCGATTATCTACCAATCTGTAAGTGATTTTTGATATCTTATTCGTGCGTTTTGTATATAAAATACATCACTAAAATATTAATTTTTGAAATCTCATATTAGACATCATTTAGATATGTAAAAATGAGGGATTATGAAGAAGTCAAGACTGATTTTAAGTGCAGAAACATAATTTAAATCGCGAATAACTTTTGATCCGTAAATTATTCTTCAATTCCGTTTCGTGCGTTTTTCTCTTGAAGTATTTATATATATTTAGTTATTTTTTTTTAATTTTTGGAAATAATAAAATTTCCAACTCCGTTTCCGTGTTAATTAAACTTTAAAAAAAAATTAATAATAATAGATATTATGAACAATCGAACTACGTAGCTGCCCATATGACGTACTTAAATTTTTAACTGCAATTTTAAGTATCATTTTATATATATGCAATTATAAAATAATTAAACCGGAATAAATAAATTTATGTTCTTATATAAAATATCCAGAATTATTCTAAGGAATATTTGAAATAGACGAAATGGATTTCTATTTCAATTCAAGTTATTAAGTATTAACTTTGGAAATATTTGAGATTAATAAATTGAAATTATTCTCGATGATACAAGGACTATTGTTTGATTTATTACAGCATAAGTAATAGTTAAATTATAAATTGTTGAAAATATTTTTAAAATTATTCAAGGATGATATCTAAGAACTATTTACCAATGCATTTAATTTTTAGACGATGATTTTGTTGAAATATAAAATAAAGGGAGAGTCATTAAATTAAATTGAGACGTCTTAACAAAATGCTAATAGCATATTATTATTAGGAGATCAATACCTTATCTAGGAGCGGACGGCCGAACTCTCGAGATTTAATTGGAATCATCTTATCGACGACTCACAAGGCAAGTTCGTTCAACTTGCTCGGCCCTAGCATTATTGCAATTTTATGTGTTCATTGTGTATTGATTATGTTGTGCCAATTGAGATGCTGTGAATATGTGTATTATGTGATGAATGTGAAGAGATGCAAAGTTATGCCGTTCCAGTGGGAACAAAGAGAAATTTATAACGAACGTTCGTTCCGCACCCGGATATTGGGGGTGTGCACCCGGATATTGGGGGTGGTAGAAATTGCACTATCCGGATATTGGGGATAGGTGCTTATGTGTTATTGTATGAATATGTGACATGCGTTGTGAGTTGATACTTTTGGAACTGCAAAATTCGTACATATGAGCATATTGTTGTGATGTATTATGACTGACCTGGGTATGGGCTGGTATTGTTTTACTTGCCAGTTGCAGGAACTTCAGAAATACAGGCTTGGGAATGCGAAGGGACGGGGAATGCTTGACAATGGCAACTAGAACAAGTTTAGTTTTCTTGGTATTTATCTCGAAAATAAAGCGTATGTGATGATGATAAAATCGTGTGTATTTCGAATTTCCTATTTGTATGGAAAATATTATTCTCATTTTCAAGTTTGCTTATTTTTAAAGTACTTGTGATGTAAGACGAATAACCTAGCCTAGTGGACCCCATGAGGAATCAACGGCGCTGTAACTACCCATAAATTTGGGGATGTTACAGTAGATGGTATCGGAGCCCAGGTTAATCGAATTACACATGTACTTTTACCAATATATTTGTAAAAAAATTGAGCTTTTCTAAAAGCACCACTGTCATGCCAGAAATGACAAAAACGGCGGAACAAATTACACACGTTTTCATACGGAAGTTTGAATCAATACTTTAACAAACATACTGCGATTTTTTCCAAATACATCAAGCATCCACCGACTTCGCATGACCTGAACAAGTATTATATTTTGAAATTTTTACATGATATTTATATTTATTATGAGGACAGACACCAACCGTGGGTATAAACTTGGCAAAAACAAAAAAAAAACTGCAAATCGTAATATGACTAGAAATTAATTGCAAGTTAATCACCTTAGAATGGCTAGAGGACAACATGGAATGAGGATTCGTGGCGGTGAAAGTATGGCCGAGAGTGAAGACGCATCGATTCACCAAGGCGGGAATGGGGAAGCACAACAAAATATTCCCCATGGTTTCAACGCTGAAACCTTGCGGGATATCATTGCTAATGCAATCTCCCAGGGCATCCAAGTCGGATTGACAAGGGGTCGGCAAGAGTCGACTGGACCAGAGAGTAACCAACAACGACATGAGCAAGAAGAGGAAGAAGTACCTCCACCACCCCCTATTGGAGAAAGATGGCTAGGGGAACTATTGAAGGCAAAGCCACCGAAATTTGATGGAACTAGAGAGAAAGACATTGACGACTGGATTGCCGAAGTTGAGACTGATTTTGAAGGAATCAACTGTCCCGCCGACAGGATGGTTCCTATAGCTCAGAATCTACTACGAGATGCTGCTGCACGATGGTGGAGAGGAAGAAAACCTGTAGGTCGCAGCCTTAGCTGGGGAGAATTCACTCAACTACTGAAGCAGGAGTACTGTCCTAAGCCGGTGAGGGATGCTCGAGTTCAAGATTTCTTCGGAGCTTGCCCTCAAAATTTACCTGTTGGGGTGATCATCCAAAAATATCAAGCCGACCTAAGCTATGTTGCACACATGGTGCCAACTGAAGATCAAAAGATATGCCACTTGGCTCAAAGATTGCCCATAGAGATTCAACAGTATGCTGCTGGATTTCGATCTGCCACCCTACAAGAATACCAGGATACAATCTTAGCTTATTTAGTGGTCACTTCTTCTCACGGAACTGGACTAATGGACAAGAAGCAGAAGACACAACATCATTCTGGAGGGTTCAATAAGAACAACTCCAATTCCGATTTCCACCAATCCAATCGATCTTCCTTGCCCCCTCACTCTAATTCCCGAGGGGGATCGCAAAACTCTAATTCTGTTATAGAAAGGAGATGTTTCAACTGCAAGAGTGCTGCTCATCTAAAGAAGGACTGCCCCAGGCCTCCTACCAAATGTTTCAATTGTGGAAAAGAAGGACACATGGCCCAGTTCTGTCGAGTCAACCCTACCGTTCAATCATACGCATCTTCTCCAGCCCCCATGATGCAGACCCATCACTTCAGGCCACCTGCGACACAATCTTTCCAATCGACGCCACCAGCTGTACGTGGTCGTGGATGCGGTAGTGGCCCAACAACCAGCTCAGGCACCATTTCCCCACGCTTATTCGAAATGAGGAAATCTAATGAGTTTAACGCTCCGTCGGCATCAGGTACACTCAGCATTTGCTCCCAACCTGTGCGCATTTTATTTGATACTGGTGCAACCCATTCTTTTATTTCAAAAACCAGTGTAAAAAGATTAAATCTTGTAAGCTCTTTGTGTCAACCTTTTATTGTAAGATTACCGTAAGGTAGTAGGATTTGTGGTAACAAAGAGATCCGAAACTGCCCCGTCCATCTTGGGGGTAGGGATTGGGTTGCCAACTTGATTGTATTACCTTTTTACCATGAAGAAATGATCCTAGTTATGGACTGGATGGTACGTCATCGCGCCATACTAGACACCTACAACAAATCCATCACCGTCACAGCAAAAGATGGCACACAAAGGATATACGTCGGAGAAGAACACGCAAGATCGGGGGGCTTAATATGTGCAATAACACCAGATGAATCTACAGAACTTGAATGTATGGGATACTGGTGTTATATCTTGCATGAGGACTCATCCGAACTATCTATCGAGAAAATTCCAGTGGGAAACGAGTTTGCTGACGTATTCCCTGACGACTTGCCCGGACTTCCTCCCCCTCGCCAAGTTGATTTTTCCATTGAACTCGAACAAGGGACGACGCCAATCTCTAAAGATCCGTATCGATTGGCACCCGCAGAAATGCAGGAACTCAAGAAACAGCTTGAAGAATTACTGGAGAAGGGCCTTATTAGACCAAGTGCATCACCATGGGGAGCCCCGGTATTGTTCGTAAAAAAGAAAGATGGGTCACTTAGACTCTGTATTGATTACAGAGAACTGAACAAGAGAACAATCAAGAACAAATATCCATTTCCGAGAATTGACGACCTATTAGATTAATTACAAGGAGCAGTTATATTCACCAAAATTGATCTAAGATCAGGTTACCACCAGTTGCGCATCAAGGAGGAGGACATCCCAAAGACTGCCTTTCGCACTAGATACGAACATTATGAGTGTGTCGTAATGTCATTTGACTTAACCAATGCACCTGCAGTGTTCATGGAATTGATGAACGGAATACTCATCGATTACTTAGATAAATTCGTGGTAGTCTTCATCGATGATATCCTGATCTATTCTAAGAGTAGGGATGAGCACGAGAAACACCTAAGAATTGTTCTAAACACGTTGAGGCAAAATCAACTTTATGGAAAATTTTCCAAGTGCAATTTATGTATGAATGAAGTAACTTTCTTAGGCCACGTAATCAATGCTAAAGGTGTAAAAGTCGACCCACAGAAGATCGAAGCAATAATGACTTGGGAACCACCCAAGAACGTCAAGGAAGTACGAAGTTTTTTGGGCTTAGCAGGATACTACCGACGGTTCGTGGAAGGATTCTCAATATTAGCACAACCTCTAACCAAACTTCTCCGCAAAATTACCAAGTACGAGTGGACCGCGTCATGTCAAAAGAGCTTTGACGAACTCAAAAATTGGCTGACGAGTGCTCCAGTGTTAACGCTTCCTCAAGGGACAGACGGTTTCACCATATATAGCGATGCTTCAAAACAAGGATCGGGATGTGTGTTGATGCAGCACGGTAAAGTTATTGCATATGCATCTCGACAATTAAAACCGTACGAAATCAACTACCCCACTCATGACTTGGAACTTGCTGTTGTAGTGCATGCCTTGAAGATTTGGAGACACTACTTATATGGAGCCACTTGTCAAATATTCACGGATCACAAAAGTCTCAAGTATATCTTCACACAGAAGGAGTTAAACATGCAGCAGAGGAGGTGGCTGGAACTCATCAAAGACTATGACGTGGATATCCAGTATCATCCAGGAAAGGCTAATGTAGTTGCTGACGCTCTCAGCCGGAAAATTACTCAGGAACATACACTAAACAGATTGACATCACAAATCGAGTTGCAACGCGAGTTAACAAAGAACGACATTGAAGTACGGATTCAGGAGGAGCACGAACAGCTATGCACCATGAACCTGCGATCAATGTTGCTGGACGATATTGAAAGAAGCCCATGCTACGCCATACTCTATTCATCCCGGCATGAACAAAATGTATAAAGATCTTAAGCAACACTACTGGTGGCCAAACTTGAAGCGCGATGTAGCTGAATTCGTAGCTCGGTGTAATACCGGAGATTTTTGTTCCGGAATCGTTGAATTTTTGGGGTTTTATCTGATTGTTATTGTCCTCATCGTTGGAATTTTGTGCCATATTTGGGTGTGCCTCGTTGGGACAGGTGTTTGGAGACGTTTCGGATCACTATGTGAGTTTTTGAGTTTTGTGGTGTAGCGCACGCTAATGCTTGAGGCATAGCGCATGCTACTGCGTGGTGTTTAGCGCACGCTACTGAATGTGTAGCGCACGCTAACTAGCAGTCCAGAGGCAGTCCAGGAGCTACTGGACTGGGACTGGGGCTTTGTTAGCACACGCTAAGCTCGATAGCTAGCGCACGCTATCGACTGCTTAGCGCACGCTAATCGTTATTTCTAGTACACGCTACTTGGTAGGTGCAGTTCTGTCCAGGGGCCACTGGACTGGTTTCGTGACCCGTTAGCGTGCGCTACGCTCATGGGTCTAGCACACGCTAACAGTGTTATTCGGTAAATTCTGGGTGTTGACCTTGTTAGCACGCGCTAATGCTGTCTGGTTAGCGCACGCTAATAACTGTCCAGTATAAATACTGGACAGCAGGCTTCACTTCGTCATTTCTCACCCTTCCTTCGTTTTTGTGGTGGCTGGCGACGGGAGAAGATGGGGAGCGACGTCTTTAGCCTACTCTACTCTTTTCCAAGGTGGTTTGGAAGATCATTGTCCATTATATCATCATCCAATCCTTGTTCTTCATTGGATCGAGGTAATTCTTCCGTAGAACCCTAGTTATGTAATTTTGGGGGTTTCTTCGTGATTCTTCGATTTAATCCGTGGTGGATGAATTGATTATGGTATTTTTGTTATCTTGGCCATGATCTTCGGATTTTGTAACCCATATATCGATTTTTATCACTCGGGACTTGATTTCCGATTTCTTCGAAGGAACCCTCGGATCCTTGTTGTTTTTCCGGTTGATTCGGATTCCCTTTAACATTATTTATCCGTGGTGATGTTATTTTCGTAGCGATCGTGAGGTTTTCGAATTCTTGGTCATTTTCGGAAGTTCGAGGGCCATCCAACCGTGTTCGTTCGTTGTTCCGTTGCTCGCGGTACCGAGGCATGTATCTTGTCTATACATTTCATGTTTCGTAGGCGCAATTATTGATAAATGATTATATGCGAAACCCAATGTTTAATGAACGTAAAAAGGGATCGGTATGTTCTCGATAATGTTGTCTTTAAACGATAATTCGTGTACTTCGTGAATATGTGTTCTCGGAATATGTGTGTTGGTTTTGTATGTTGAAAGATGTTATATGATCACTTTGAGTGAGTTTAATAGACCGTAATCCTTTGTCGGGGATTACGTAATGTTATGTGTACTTGTTCGGTAAGAACGTATTGTGTGTGATATTAGTTGTTAATCCTTTGAAAAGGAGGTTGTGATGTTTAAGTGTTGCTTGGCTTGATGTTCTGCTCATTGTTAAGTGATCGTTGAAAGTGATGTGCCTCCGGGTAGGATTGTTGAATCTCCGGGATCCATACTTGATAGTATGGGTCGGGCATGACCGTAGGGTTATCCAATCCGGGTATGTCTTGCGGGGACTCCGAGGTTCGGGGCTTGCTAGCCCGATGCCGGGATAACTTATGGGGGTTATCATCGGGTATGTCTTGCGGGGACTCCGAGGTTCGTGGCTTGTTAGCGCGATGCCGGAATAACTTATGGTTGTGGTTTAGAATGGTTCCGTGACTGTTGTCACGAGGACATGTGATTTGGTATGGTTTCCTATTGGGTTATTCACTCGGGTATGTTCTACGGGAGCATCTGGGGTTCTTGACTTGTTAGCATGGGACGCAAATAATCCTTAGGAACATGTGTTATGTGATTGGGTCGTGGACCCTGTGGCTTATGTTTTGGGTCTTGTACCCCGTGTGTTGTGAATTGGGTTGTGAACCCGCGTTTTATTATTGGAAACGTATTTTGGAAAGATGATATTTAGGCCGTGTCCCTAAGTGTTTTCGAAAGACTTGAGAATTCCTTAATTCCAAATGTTTTCAAACTCCCGAGATTATAAAATGTTTTGTAAGAGATGCATGGTATTATTTCCTACCCTTTTTATAATTCAATGGTTTTGATCAAGTGAGTTATCTCGGGAAATATATTCAAGATTTTTATGTTCTTGAAGTATGTTGTGTATCTCTTGTACTTTTGTTTTATACTTGCACTAGCAAAACAGTGGAGTTTTGCTAACCCCCGAGTATTCGGGGGGTGGATGTCTCAGACAAGGCCTGTGTACTTACAGTAAATGGGAGCGATTCACAGGATCGATACGAAGGATGATGGGAGACGAATATACTAATCACGTGAAGAACAATTGTAGAGTATTTGGTAGAGTCGTGTTGGTTATCCCTCCGATGTGTTGTTACCCCGATTTATGGGAGTGTTATTGTATTTCAGCCCCTGCGCGGGTATGAGTTTTGGGAAATAATCTTGTATGTAATGTTGTGTGTGTTGTGACAAAAGACCAAATCGGTCTAATGGTCCTTTACATAGCCATGTCGGCATGTGAAGTGATATATTGTTTTGTATTTAGCCTGGTAGATCCTCGCGAAGAGGGTCTGCGGCGCTGTAATATTCCCGAGTGGTTTGGGGGTGTTACAGAATATGGTATCAGAGCTTAGGTTGAGGAAACCTAGGCTGTCGGGTTGAGTTGTGTGTTGTTGGGTCTTGTCTTGTCAGATTTGGTCTTACTGAGTAGTGTCGCGACGCGTCGTTTGAGTTGTCGGTCGTGATTAGTATCGAGGCGCAACCATCATCTTCGTGCAATCTGTGGATGTAAGTCTCCCTACTTTGTTGTGTCTCGTGTTATACGAGTTTACGTGATTCTGTGTTATTATGTGGAGTTTAATTGTGCCTCTGAATACTTACTCTATACCTGTTTGATTCTCGTATTGTGTTGGAATAAAGAGTAGTACCGGTATGTATGTATATATGTATACGTATTTGTGTGAAATCGCTTTTACAGGAGTGATGTTTTGGATTGGTTACTCAATAAAAGTTTATCAATGTGGTATTTTAAACTTCAAATGTTTTGGGGAAGTCACGTAAATTCTATTTAAAAACATCCTTCGAGGAGGAAAAATGATTTGATTTTCATATGATGACCTCGAGACCGAAGATTTTGAGAATTCAACTACATATATTTTATTTTCATCTTGCATTGAAAATTTTTAAAGTTTGATTTTTAGATGCTCAAACGAGGTCTATCAAAAATTTACTTGAGACGTGACTTTCGCCTTCGACTTTTCGGTTTCATGAATTTCGGTTAGAGGTTATGTAGTGAGAATGTAAATTGTTGGCGTTTGGATTGTATGTTGCTGTTTATTTTTAACATGTGACCTTTGGTATCATTTAGTATATGCTCATGAATGTGTTGCTAGATTAGAATAGCTAGCGCGCGCTAACGTGGCATGACTAGCGCACGCTAAGTCTTTGTTAAATCATACACTAGTTGGTATGAACAGAAGCTCAGAAACTACATTCCAGTCGTAAGTCTAACTTTTGCGATTGATTAGGTTGACCGTTTGAGACCGTACTCTATGTGTGTTGTTCAGGAATAACAATTGTTGTGTGTGGTTATGTGTAATCTGAACTGTGTTCTTGTCCGCTGCGTGTGTAAAGTTCAAAATGACTTTTTGGTACTTTTACCAAGTAGTGTGTGTTTTAAAATGAACTTTCGGGCTCGTAAATTTGAGTTATTTCGTTGACCCTTTTTCCTAACCCTTTTGTCAGGTGACTTAACGTATATTTTGAAACTATTGAGTTTTCGCGTCTTCGCCTTGTAATTTCAAATGGTATTTTATGACGGTATTTGGTATTTGGAAAATGACTTTTGGTGAGTATTTGGAAAATATTACCGTCATCGGCCTTTTAGCATTTTTGAACGTTTTTTAAAATGGTTTTCAACTTGGTGAGTTCCGGCGCGGAACCCGTACAGAAAATGATTTTTGATACAATGAATGACTTTAATTTTATTGCATTTATAATTCACATAACAACGGCATTATAAATGAAGATTGTCGGGATAATAGTTTGTATATTGTGCTCTAGCCTAAATTAAATTGTAATATGTATATGATTTAATGGTGTTTGATTAAAGACGGAGATGTGAATATCTCTCTATGTGTTATGATCTTCTGTTGCCATAGGTTGTTGTTTGTTAATATGCCGAGAGGCAGAGGTCGTGGTCGTAACCGTGGTGCTGATGGCCACGGGGATCAGATACAGAATCGAGAGAATGTTGCTGGGAATGATTTTAGTTTGGGTGTTGCTACTATATTGCAACAAGTAGCGACTCAGATGACTCAGTTGACCCAGGTGGTTCAACGTAGCATTGACGCGAGTCAGAACGTCAGTGTAAATCAATGGTTTCGCGAGGTAGTTCGTATGAATCCCCCTCGATTCGCCGGTGCTGCAGATGCGTTGGGCTGGGATGGTTGGATTTTCCAGTTGGGAAAGATTTTCGAGGCTGTCCGATGTCCTGAAGAGCGAAAGATACCTATCACTCAGTACCTTCTTGACAAAGATGCCACTAATTGGTGGGAAGCTGTTAAACCTCGTGATCGTGATGTCACGTGGGTGGAGTTCCAAGCATTTATGGAAGCTGAGTTCTGTCCGAAACCGATTAGAGAGCAGAGGATTCGCGAATTCTATTTGGCAGAACCGCAAGATATATCAGTGTCGCAAGCTATCATTGATTATAGCAAACAACTCAGTTATGTACGAGACCGAGTGAGAACCGAGGAAGAGAGGATCCTTCACTTTGACAGATGGATGAAGCCGGATATTCGCGTGTATATGTCGGTATTCAATTCCACTTCGTTGAGGGACTATCAAGATCGAGCATTAGCCCGTGAACTAGCTTCGTTATCATCGGAGCTTGTGCCCGAGTCGAAGAAGCAGAGGAAGTCCGATGACCGTGTGGACGGTGCAGGAGTTGGTGTTTCTAGTTTTCAATGTCGTAGCCTTTCTGCTGTGAAGCTCCATCGCTCGATGCGTGGAACTGAGAGTTCCAAGTCGTCTGCTCTGACTCCTAGTAAATCCAGAAGATGTTTTAACTGTAATGTGGCGGGACATGTTCGTGCACATTGTCCTTCTCCGCCAGTAACGTATTACAGGTGCGGACTCGAGGGACACCGGGTTCAGTTTTGTGAGTTCGGCACCAAACCTTCCGAGGCACGAACTTGAGCGCTGATATCACGATCGACTTCGAGTAGTTCCTGAGGGGCGTGGTCTATCAGTTGTATGTTGAGTTATTTCCCTCGCTCTGTTGTTTTGAATTCTGGAGATTAACTTCTTTTATTTGAAGTGGATCGGATTTTGAACTCTGTACTTTCGACTCTGTCGACTCGTTTATGTTCGTTGATATTTTCTGGACTTGTCCTTTCTTGTGCTTTTCTGGAGTTGTGGTATTATTTCAGAATAACCCGTTTATCGTTGTGACTTTCCAATTGCTATTCCATTTCCTGTGGATCTCATGTGAATGCACATCTTGTTGTCTTCACCGGATCGTATATTATCTTGAGTCGAGATGTGAACTTTGGGGTTGTTGTTCGAGTATAATTGTTCGTCGTGATTAGAATATGATCGTTCGACCGATGTGTCTCGATCGTTGTGGTTCGATAGCTTGTTGTCCAGTCTTGTTGGTCTTGTATCGTGGTTTTTGAACGTTTATATTCCTTCGTGATTTTCTTAAGTTCGGGGAATTTGCTTCATTTTCGATCTTCCAATCCTCGTGTTGTGGAATTTCGTATTTGTTCAGCGATTAGATCGTATTTTGATTGATGTACTGTTGAATTTTTCAACCGTATTGATTTTCGTTCGTTGTGTTTTGTTATTTCGGCAACGGATATCGTGTGTTATCTGAGTTTGTTTTGCGTCGTTTGTTCTATGTTTCAAGTTTCGAGGACGAAACTTCTTTTAAGAGGGGTAGAATGTAATACCCGAGATTTTTGTTCCGGAATCGTTGAATTTTTAGGGTTTTATCTGATTGTTATTGTCCTCATCGTTGGAATTTTGTGCCATATTTGGGTGTGCCTCATTGGGACAGGTGTTTGGAGGCGTTTCGGATCACTATGTGAGTTTTTGAGTTTTTGTGGTGTAGCGCACGCTAATGCTTGAGGCATAGCGCACGCTACTGCGTGGTGTTTAGCGCACGCTAACTAGCAGTCCAGAGGCAGTCCAGGAGCTACTGGACTAGGACTGGGGCTTTGTTAGCGCACGCTAAGCTCGATAGCTAGCGCACGCTATCGACTTCTTAGCGCACGCTAATCGTTATTTCTAGTGCCCGGTACTTGGTAGGTGCAGTTCTGTCCAGGGGCCACTGGACTGGTTTCGTGACCCGTTAGCGCGCGCTACGCTCATGGGTCTAGCGCACGCTAACAGTGTTATTCGATAAATTCTGGGCGTTGACCTCGTTAGCGCGCGCTAATGCTGTCTGGTTAGCGCACGCTAATAACTGTCCAGTATAAATACTGGATAGCAGGCTTCACTTCGTCATTTCTCACCCTTTCTTCATTTTTGTGGCGGCTGGCGATGGGAGAAGACGGGGGGCGACGTATTTGGCCTACTCTACTCTTTTCCAAGGTGGTTTGGAAGATCCGTGTCCATTATATCATCATCCAATCCTTGTTCTTCGTCGGATCGAGGTAATTCTTCCGTAGAACCCTAGTTATGTAATTTTGGGGGTTTCTTCGTGATTCTTCAATTTAATCCGTGGTGGATGAATTGATTATGGTATTCTTATTGTCTTGGCCATGATCTTCAGATTTTGTAACTCATATATCGATTTTTATCACCCGAGACTTGATTTTCGATTTCTTCGAAGGAACCCTCGGATTCTTGTTGTTTTTCCGGTTGATTCGGATTCCCTTTAACGTTATTTATCTGTGGTGATGTTATTTTCGTAGCGATCGTGAGGTTGTCTAATTCTTGGTCGTTTTTGGAAGTTCGAGGGCTATCCGACCGTATTCGTTCGTTGTTTCGTTGCTCGCGGTACCGAGGCATGTATCTTGTCCATACGTTTCATGTTTCGTAGGCGTAATTATTGATGATTATATGCGAAACCCAATGTTTAATGAACGTAAAAAGGGATCGGTATGTTCTCGATAAATGTTGTCTTTCAACGATAATTCGTGTACTTCGTGAATATATGTGTTCTCGGAATATGTGTGTTGGTTTTGTATGTTGAAAGATGCTATGATCACTTTGAGTGAGTTTAATAGACCGTAATCCTTTGCCGGGGATTACGTAATGTTATGTGTACTTGTTCGGTAAGAACGTATTGTGTGTGATATTAGTTGTTACTCCTTTGAAAAGGAGGTTGTGATGTTTAAGTGTTGCTTGGCTTGATGTTCTGCTCATTGTTAAGTGATCGTTGAAAGTGATGTGCCTCCGGGTAGGATTGTTGAATCTCCGGGATCCATACTTGTTAGTATGGGTCGGGCGTGACCGTAGGGTTATCCAATTCGGGTATGTCTTGCGGGGACTCCGAGGTTCGGGGCTTGCTAGCCCGATGCCGGGATAACTTGTGGGGGTTATCATCGGGTATGTCTTGCGGGGACTCCGAGGTTCGTGGCATGTTAGCGCGATGCTGGGATAACTTATGGTTGTGGTTTAGAATGGTTCCGTGACTGTTGTCACGAGGACATGTGATTTGGTATGGTTTCCTATTAGGTTATTCACTCGGGTATGTTCTACGGGAGCATCTGAGGTTCGTAACTTGTTAGCACGGGACGCAAATAATCCTTAGGAACATGTGTTATGTGATTGGGTCGTGGACCCTGTGGCTTATGTTTTGGGTCTTGGACCCCGTGTGTTGTGAATTGGGTTGTGAACCCGCGTTTTATTATTGGAAACGTATTTTGGAAAGATGATATTTGGGCCGTGTCCCTAAGTGTTTTCGAAAGACTTGAGAATTCCATAATTCCAAATGTTTTCAAACTCCCGAGATTACAAAATGTGTTGTAAGAGATGCATGGTATTATTTCCTACCCTTTTTATAATTCAATGGTTTTGATCAAGTGAGTTATCTCGGGAAGTATATTCAAGATTTTTATGTTCTTGAAGTATGTTGTGTATGGCTTATACTTTTGTTTTATACTTGCACTAGCAAAACAGTGGAGTTTTGCTAACCCCCGAGTATTCGGGGGGTGGATGTCTGTATTGCGTCCAGGTACTTGCAGGTAGCTGGGGAGCAATTCACAGGATCGATACAAAGGATGATGGGAGACGAATATACTAATCACGTGAAGACCAATTGTAGAGTATTTTGTAGAGTCGTGTTGGTTATCCCTCCGATGTGTTGTTACCCCAATTTATGGGAGTGTTATTATATTTCAGCCCCTGCGCGGGTATGAGTTTTGGGAAAGAATCATGTATGTAATGTTGTGTGTGTTGTGACAAAAGACCAAATCGGTCTAATGGTCCTTTACGTAGCCATGTCGGCATGTGAAGTGATATATTGTTTTGTATTTAGCCTGGTAGATCCTCGCGGAGAGGGTCTGCGGTGCTGTAAAATTCCCTAGTGGTTTGGGGGTGTTACACTCGGTGCATGACATGCCAACAAGTGAAGATCGAACACAAGAGGCCTGCAGGAGTAATGAAATCACTCCCGATACCCGAGTGGAAATGGGAAGATATCTCGATGGATTTCGTCACTGGTCTTCCAACGACAAAGGGTGGGAAGGATACAATTTGGGTCATTATTGATAGACTTACAAAATCTGCACACTTTCTCGCTATACCTGAAGCGTTTGGAGTCAACGGGTTAGCAGCATTATTCATTCGTGAGATCGTTCGGTTGCATGGCACGCCTAAATCTATTATTTCAGATAGAGATGGGCGTTTTGTATCACGATTTTGGAAAGCAGTGCATAGAGCTTTGGGCACACGACTAAACTTTAGCACTGCCTACCATCCTCAAACTGATGGGCAAACTGAACGTACTATCCAAACCCTATAGGACATGCTACGATCTTGTGTCCTTGATTGGGGTAAAGATTGGATCAATCATCTTGGACTAGTGGAGTTCACTTATAATAACAGTTGGCATGCTAGTATTGGAATGGCACCATTCGAAGCATTATATGGCAGAAAATGTAGATCACCCTTATGTTGGAATGATACTTCTGATGTAGTCGCTACAGAGCTAGACTTGATCAAGGAATCAATTGAGAAAATAGCAATAGTGCGCAACCACATGCAAGCTGCTCAAAGTCGACAAAAGTCATATGCGGAGAACCGTCAGCGACCTTTAGAATTTGAAGTAGGCGATCATGTATGGATCAAGGTGTCCCCTACTCGAGGCATTCGCCGCTTCGGACAGAAAGGCAAGTTGAGCCCACGTTTCATTGGACCCTTTGATATTATCGAACGTGTTGGAGACTTAGCTTATCGCTTAGCTCTACCACCCTCTCTAGAAGGAGTCCATAACGCATTTCACGTATCGCAGCTACGGCGATATATTCACGATCCTAGCCACAAGCTGGATCACGAATCTCTAGAGATTGCAGAAGATACTACATACGAAGAGATACCTGTCGCTATTTTAGATTATCGTATAAAGAAATTAAGAAATAAATCTATTCCTCTAGTTAAAGTCCAGTGGTCACACCATGTAATTTAAGAAGCTACTTGGGAAACCGAAGAAGCAATGTGTAACCGGTACCCCACGTTATTCCAAACATAAGTTTCGGGTCGAAACTTAATTTTTAGAGGGAGAGTATTTAACCCCCAAATTGTTACCATTTGATGGGATAATTTTGAAGGACCCAATGTGATAATATGCTTGGTGTATTTACTGCTATACGTGTCTTTGTTATCTATATGATAATCAATGAGATCCTCTACTGATGTTGTACTTGATATTTTTAAAGGAATCGAATAACATTATCCATTAATCGTCGGAAAATCCACGATAGAACCCGACGGTGCGCAACGTCGTGTTCTCCGACAGGATTTTTCAGCAAATATTGGGAAATGTACTCGAAAATGACTTAATGATGATAACCTCGTTCCAAGTTTCGGGACGAAACTTATTTTTAGAGGGAGAGTATGTAAAATCCCAATATTTTACATTATATAAATTATAAAGTAAATACTATTATATGACAATAATTAGTGATATTATTTATAAAAGTGATATCTTGATTTAAATAAATTATTATGGTATTATTACATAAAAATTTTTAAAATATATATTTGGATATCTTCTGGGAAGTATCGTGGACAGGTATCAACTTAAAAAAAAAAAATCACCAAGGATTTTTGAAAAGTTAAAAAAAAATCTGAAAATTAACAGTATTGTAGAGAATTTAGTTAGCTTTTCAATGGTTCAAACGGCGAGTCAATCGGAGTCCGAACGAAAAAGTTATGATCGATTTAGTGGAGACTGTCAACTGCCGAGCACCAGGAATCTTCCGGGCGGGACCTACGCACGTGGTTCGGCCGGGGCTGCCGATAGTGACTCTCTAGGGCCCGCGCACGTGGCTCGGCCATGGCTGCCAGTAGCGACTCGGTAGGGCCCGCGCACGTGGCTCGGCCAGTGCTGTGTGACGTAGGGCGGCTGTGTCAAATTGACTGGGCACCTGTTTTGTGTCCTATAAATACAGTCTTTTCCTAATTCATTTATACTCAAAACTTATGTAACTATATTCAGACACTCAATATTTATAAGTATACATCTTTATATTTCCGAGAAGAGTCCGTTCTGCCAACGATACGGGATCATTTTCCGGCAAGTCAGACCAGCTTTCCTGACATACTGACTGGAACCTATCCGATTAAAATCCCCAGTGAATTTCTGAAATCCAGATCAAGGTGCTTTCTTTGAGTTCGATTATCTACCAATCCGTAAGTGATTTTTGATATCTTATTCGTGCGTTTTGTATATAAAATACATCACTAAAATATTAATTTTTGAAATCTCATATTAGACATCATTTAGATATGTAAAAATGAGGGATTATGAACAAGTCAAGACTGATTTTAAGTGCAGAAACATAATTTAAATCGCGAATAACTTTTGATCCGTAAATTATTCTTCAATTCCGTTTCGTGCGTTTTTCTGAAGTATTTATATATATTTAGTTTTTTTTTTAATTTTTGGAAATAATAAAATTTCCAACTCCGTTTCCGTATTAATTAAACTTAAAAAAAAATTAATGATAATAGACATTGTTGTTGCCCAAAATATTATCCGAAGATAGATACTGCTGGAATGGTCGAGCAACAGCAAATTGCGAGAGCACGTCAGAAGGAATGGAAAAACACAAGATTTGCCGGGGTTGTTAGTCCCGAGCTTGAATGCTATCACGAGATGTTATTAATACAAATATTCGGGGATACAAGTATTAATGTAAGAATGCGATTACAATGGGTATAAAAGATCCTATTTATCTAGCTCTTGAGCGAAGCTCTGCGTGTTTCGTCTCTGCCGACCGTCTTTTGTGTAAGAGGTGCTGAGAGAGAAGAAAGGCCGAGAGATAGCTGTTGCCAAGAGTATGAAAGCCAAGTTGTGGGAAAAACCAGAAGAAGCATCCAAGTGCAGGCAGCCTTCTATTTATAGGAGCTGAGATGCCCTGTTTACTGGCGGGCGATCGCCTTTTAGGTAATATAATAAGGGGCGATCGTCTTTACGTCACATGGGCTGCTCGCTTAAAGCTCGCAATAGCTGGCCGGGCCAATCAGGCGGTCTAATGAGGAGCCGGCACGCGTCCTGAGTTGCTGTCACGGGCGGTCCCACTATGCACCTTTCAGCGGGTCTGTCGGTTGGTGAAAAGATGCTGACATGCTGTGGTCAACGATCCATGCTCTGCGGCGCCTTTTCCAGATCTGCACGTGGGTTTCTGTCCCGAGCTTAGGCCTTTGCCGACTGGACGATCTTTGGCTTTGCGTGGCATGAGGTGGTCGTCATTGGTCGATCACCAGGGGTCGATCGCCAAATACCGAGAGACGATCACCTTAGATGTCGATCGCTCGGCACCGGGACTTGACCTGGGACCTTCGATCGGCCAATCTGCCTTGGCTGTCGGGCTCTGGATCGATCGCCCGGTCTCTGAGGCGATCGCCTGTTGAGATATATAATTCTCGACACAACAATTGCCCCCCAGCTTGCTCCGATGTTGAAGACATAGGGCGAGGTGGTTCTTGCTGGCGATCGTGTAGGTTGAAGACGGGCGATCCGTTGAGCGAACTTTGGTTTCGGACTTGGGTGATCTGGTCGATTAGCTAGCTATCTTCGGCCTTGTACCTGCAATAAACAATTTTCCGATCCCTCGTGGATAGCTGATTGCTTCGTCATTTGACGAATCATGCACAGTCGCGGAGTTCGATGGACCGACTCCATGACCATGTCTTGTGACTCATTTTATTGTGAGGGTCCTCCGTTAGGCTGCGCCTCGCCTCGTATTTAAACGAAGGGCGTGCGGTCTTGGTCTGGAGGAGTCCTTGCGCGGGGCGTCGTCGGATTAATCGACTCCACGTCTGTGGCTAGTTAGCTCTTTTCTACCTCGGATCCTCATGTTAGATGGCAATCCTCGACGGTATACGTTGAGACGGGAGTAGTGACGCGTCACATTGTCCGGGTCCATCATGTTAGATGTTGAACCTTTGAGGGCAGGCGATCGTGTCCACTGATTAGTTTGGAGGGTCCTTCGACTACGCCCGCCTCGTATTTAAACGAAGGGCGAGCGATCTCAGCCCAAAGGAACCTTGCATGGCCTAAGCAGTCGGTTCCATCGACCACCAGGACCATGGCTGCACTCTTCCACCTCAGATCGTCATGTCAAATGCCGAACTTTGACGGTGTACGTTGTGCGGGGGAGGCGATCTCGTGCCTTAGTCCAACATGTTAGATGATGAACTGTAGGTGGCGAACGAGTCCTCCAATTTTGGTGATGTTGCTTGACTTTGGCGATCGGGTTGGAAGACTGGTGATCGTCGTTCGGTCGCCGATCGCGCTGCTCATAGGCTAAGAAGAAACCTTTGCCTGGCCAGAAAGTCTGCGGCTTTAGCGCGGAAGATCACGTAGGTCGGGGGATGGTCCTTCGTAAGATGCCTGAACATAGGCGAAAGACCATGGAATCCCCCTAGGACCGAGTAGAGGGCGATCTCATCGCTTACGGGCGCGCCGTTGAGGATGATCTCGTCTACCCGGTCGATGTAGTCTGCGTCGGGCTCTTCTTCTCCCTGCCTGATTTGCATCATGCGATGGGGACCTTCCGGCCGAGCGACCTTGGCGGCGAAGTAAGCTGTGAAGCTGTTCGCCAGTTGGTCAAAGGAATTGACGGATCGTGGCGGCAATGAGGTGTACCACCTGTGGGCAAGGTCGTCCAGCGTCAGTGGGAACATTCGGCATTTGGTTGCGTCTGATGCCCCACACCCGGTCATGTAGATGCGGAACTTACTCAGGTGAGTCTCGGGGTCTGACCTCCCCTCGTACAAAGGTGTTTGCGGAGGAGCGATCCTAAGCTGCACGGGAGCGAGCTCGATGTGGACCGCGAGTGGCTCGCTCGGCCCGGCGACCTCTCTTTTGGCACCTGCCCCAGATTCTAGGAGCGCCTTCATGTCGTCGAGCTGGCGTTGCATCGCGGCCATCGCTGTAGCTTGGTCGCTCGTGGCTCGGCTTCCGGAGCAGGAGCCGAGGCGATCGTGTACTGATCTCCTGACTCCGCGGTCGCCGACCTCGGTTCTTCAATGAGGAGGAGCCAGATGGCTAGTCAGCCTTCTGGGAGTCGGGTAAGCCGAACTCCTGGTGACGGACTCGAGCTCCGTCGTCTCGTGGCTGGGGCCGGATTGCCCCGGTCGCCATAATGGGTCGCTGTCTAGGCGGCTGAAAACAGAGGTGCCCCGGCTTGCGAGCGCCTCTTCTTGCGAATGGGGGCCTCCTGGCGATCGCTCGGTCAGTAACGTCTTGAACTTCCGTTTGGTCACGCGGCGGATAGCAGAGGGGGTCATAGCGGGCGGCGCGTCGAAAGCTCTTCGTTGCTCCTGTAGGATGGTCAAGGCCTTTTCGATCTGTTCCGCAGTTTGGAACTGATCGAGTGAGAAGCTTGGGCCGTCCCTCAGGGGTGAGATCGAGAGTCTCGGACCGCGGCTGCTACCCTCCGCCATAGGTTGTGGCTCGGATTGAGACGGAATGAGGCGTCTGGCGGATCGGCTAGCGGCTTTCTTCGATGCGGAGGCAGAAGTCATGATTCTGAAAGCTTTCTCTGAATAACAGTGAGTGTTTCTTCAGGTATATGCCCCGGAGAACAGTGAGTGTTTTTCGAAACGGTAGGAATAAAAATGCGGGTTAAGGTGCCCCCGCCCTCCTTCTAGTGCCAATTGTTGTTGCCCAAAATATTATCCGAAGATAGATATTGCTGGAATGGTCGAGCAACAACAAATTGCGAGAGCACGTCCGAGGGAATGGAACAACACAAGATTTGTCGGGGTTGTTAGTCCCGGGCTTGAATGCTCTCGCGAGATGTTATTAATATAAATATTTGGGGATACAAGTATTAATGTAAGAATGCGATTACAATGAGTGTAAAAGATCCTATTTATCTAGCTCTTGAGCGAAGCTCTGCGTGTTTCGTCTCTGCCGACCGTCTTTTGTGTAAGAGGTGCTGAGAGAGAAGAAAGGCCGAGAGATAGCTGTTGCCAAGAGTATGAAAGCCAAGTTGTGGGAAAAACCAGAAGAAGCGTCCAAGTGCAGGCAGCCTTTTATTTATAGGAGCTGAGATGCCCTATTTACTGGCGGGCGATCGCCTTTTAGGTAATATAATAAGGGGCGATCGTCTTTACGTCACATGGGCTCTCGCTTAAAGCTGCGGGCTGCTGGCAACAGGCGGTCCAATGAGGAGCCGGCACGCGTCCTGAGTTGCTGTCACGGGCGGTCCCACTGTGCACCTTTCGGCGGGTTTGTCGGTTGGTCAAAAGATGCTGACAGGCTGTGGTCAACGATCCATGCTTTGCGGCGCCTTTTCCGGATCTGCACGTGGGTTTCTGTCCCGAGCTTAGGCCTTTGCCGACTGGACGAGCGTTGGCTTTGCGTGGCATGAGGTGGTCGTCATTGGTCGGTCACCAGGGGTCGATCGCCAAATACTGAGAGACGATCGCCTTAGATGTCGATCGCTCGGCACCGGGACTTGACCTGGGACCTTCGATCGGCCAATCTGCCTTGGCTGTCGGGCTCTGGCTCGGTCGCCCGGTCTCTGAGGCGATCGCCTGTTGAGACGTATAACACAAACATTATGAATAATCGAACTACGTAGCTACCCATATGACGTACTTAAATTTTTAACGGCAATTTTAAGTATCATTTTATATATATGCAATTATAAAATAATTAAACCGGAATAAATAAATTTATGTTCTTATATAAAATATCCAAAATTATTCTAAGGAATATTTGAAATAGACGAAATGGATTTCTATTTCAACTCAAGTTATTAAGTATTAACTTTGGAAATATTTGAGATTAATAAATTGAAGTTATTCTCGATGATACAAGGACTATTGTTTGATTTATTACAGCATAAGTAATAGTTAAATTATAAATTGTTGAAAATATTTTTAAAATTATTCAAGGATGATATCTAAGAACTATTTACCAATGCATTTAATTTTTAGACGATGATTTTGTTGAAATATAAAATAAAGGGCGAGTCATTAAATTAAATTGAGATGTCCTAACAAAATGCTAATAGCATATTATTATTATTAGGAGATCAATACCTTATCTAGGAGCGGACGGCCGAACTCTCGAGATTTAATTGGAATCACCTTATCGACGACTCACAAGGCAAGTTCGTTCAACTTGCTCGGCCCTAGCATTATTGCAATTTTATGTGTTCATTGTGTATTGATTATGTTGTGCCAATTGTGATGCTGTGAATATGTGTATTATGTGATGAATGTGAAGAGATGCAAAGTTATGCCGTTCCAGTGTGAACAAAGAGAAATTTATAACGAATGTTCGTTCCGCACCTGGATATTGGGGGTGTGCACCCGGATATTGGGGGTGGTAGAAATTGCACTATCCGGATATTGGGGATAGGTGCTTATGTGTTATTGTATGAATATGTGACATGCGTTGTGAGTTGATACTTTTGGAACTACAAAATTCGTACATATGAGCATATTGTTGTGATGTGTTATGACTGACCCGGGTATGGGCTGGTATTGTTTTACTTGCCAGTTGCAGGAACTTCAGAAAAACAGGCTTGGGAATGTGAAGGGACGGGGAATACTTGACAATGGCAACTAAAACAAGTTTAGTTTTCTTGGTATTTATCTCGAAAATAAAGCGTATGTGATGATGATAAAATCGTGTGTATTTCGAATTTCCTATTTGTATGGAAAATATTATTCTCATTTTCAAGTTTGCTTATTTTTAAAGTACTTGTGATGTAAGACGAATAACCTAGCCTAGTGGACCCCATGAGGAATCCACGGCGCTGTAACTACCCATAAATTTGGGGATGTTACACCAGTATCTGCCAGCATTTCAGCCCCAGAGTCTGGAAACCTCCACGAACTAGATTTGATCACACAACCCTCTAGCGGCTAGATTCATTCACACAGTCCTCCAACACTTGACATCAGCATCTGTTCCACCTCCGTTTACTTCCGATGCACCAGTATCTCAGTTCCAGCAACCAGATTTGATCACATAGCCCTCCAGCACCTAACAATCTCCACTTCACTAACATCTCAGTTCCGGCCAAGTGGCAACATCTGTTGCATGCCCGTCTCTCAGTTCCAACACTTTGGCAGCCTCCACTGTAAGATACTTCGAGGGAATTCGCACCCGTGACCTGCTCTGATACCAATTATTGGTCCCAAGAATGATGAAGACTGTCCTCACTGTACCAACACGAGTCTTTTCTAGCGCACTTTGTCCTCACTCACGCGCACCTGAGAAAGTTCATAGGGGGTCACCCATCCCATAACTACTCCAGGCCAAGCACGCTTAACTTTGGAGTTTCTATGAGATGGCTACCAGAAAAGAAGATGCATCTTGTTGGTATGAGTAGTCCAAATCAATTCATTTAACCACTTTCTCGTGCAGATCTCACAGGCCGAATCGCAAGCCGCGCCTCGCGCATTTTTTAAGCTCATGCAGGCAGATGCTGGACCAAAGCCTAACAAAGTTACAATTTCTTACCAATATACCAGAGTGTAAACAGTGACAACCTTACTAATTCGTAGCTGGAAATAGTTACGATTACACTAATACGAAGTCATTAATTCGTAACTTCGTACTAGTTACACTTGGTAAGAAGTTACAATTTCTTACCAATCTTAACAGTTACGAATTCGTAACATGTATACCAAATCTCCAATACGAAAATTTTAAATCGACACAAATGTGTTATGAAATTCGAATTTCGTAACTTCATACTAATACGAAATGATAAAATCTTAACATAAAATCAAGGCACAGCGATACGAAATGACAATATTGTAACATGGTAACCCAGTACGAAATGAATAAATCGTAACAACTGTAAATTCGTAACCACGTATGCAAACATGCGAAAAAATAGATTTAAAACACTAATACATACAAATCGATCGGAAATCACCCCAAATATACCACGAATCACCAGAAAAATATTTTCTCAAGTAAAAAATAAGAAATTAATTTTACGTGCTTTTGACAGGGACCGTTGACTTTTGTTTTTTCATAAGTATATTTATATCTCTGCTTTCTAATTTATTTCTAATTAAATTTCCTACTTCTATTGATGCAGTACAATCCCCTCCCTATTTCTGTTTTGAGTATTATCATTATATTTCTACAAGAATAATAGTATTGTTCCGGGAAATCCTTCCCGTATTGGTGTCTTACCTAATACTAGTTGTAGGGGGATAAGAGTTATGGTAGGTTCTAGACTCTTCCATAAGTAGTTGGATCCTGTTAGATGTCTTACCTTAACTAGGAATCCTATGTATGGAAAGACTCTCTTTGTAATGCCTATATAAAGGCCCCTCTATTCATTGTTATCAATACAATTGATTGCTGTCTTTACTTTTCTCCTCAAACACGTTATCAGCATGTAGCTCGAACGAAAGAAAAAAAAAAAATCGGCCAAAAGCCTACCGCCGAGCTCCGCCGCTGCATCACGCTGTCGGCCTCCGACCGCCGCCGACACCGCGCCAGACCGCTCCACCACTACCGGACTAACCACTGCCGCCGCTTAGCTTCCATCACGCTGCAGCCGCGCTGGCCACACACTGCCGCCTGGCTCAGCCGCCGCCGCGCTCACGCTTCACAGAATCCGCTGGCCAGCCTGGCCGCTCACGCCACAGAACCGCCTGGGCCGCCGCAACGCCGCTGCTGGCCGCTCGGACGCCCAGCGCCTCCCAGAATCGGACCACCGCCACCGACCGCCTCCGCGCCGGGACCTCCGCCACCTGTGAGCCACTGGACCGCCGCCACCAACCGCGCCCAAGACACGCCTGACGCCGCCAAAGACTGGCCGCCGAGCACCGCCGACCACCGCGACCGCCGCCGACTGGGCCTCAGCCTTAGTCCGACCTGGGCCCGACTCTCGGACCAAAGCCCGAACATCAACTTATCTTCGGAAGCCGTCAAAATTGCGCCTCCGGTTTCACGTCGTCGCATCGAGTACCAACCGGTAGATCGAAGCACAACACAGATTCAGCACGTGCCTAATTTTATAATCGAGATGTCTCGTGGCGAAATTGAGTGCCTTGCTGATAGTGGAACAACCCACACTATTCTTCGGAATAGGCAATTATTCAAGGATATTGTGCCATACATATCCTCAGTGACAACAATGATTGGTTCCTCCCAAGTAATTCAAGGGAGGGGACCTGCTCATTTCTTGCTACCTAACGGTACGCATATTAATGTCACAAATGCTCTCTATGCCCCAAGAGCAAACCGAACCTTGCTAAGTTTTAGGGACATCCGTGCCAACGGTTATCACCTTGATACACATTGTGAGAATGGAACAGAATTTTTGTGTGTTACTCTGGCAGAATGCGGAAGACGCCGCGTTCTCGAGAAACTTATGAGTCTAAGTAGTGGTTTATACCAGACTACAATAAGGGTTATTGAATCCTATGCTGTGAGTCACGAACTGTGTGATTCCGAAGCATACCAACTATGGCATGACCGACTCGGTCACCCTGGACGCGACATGATGATTCGTATTTTGAAAAACTCACATGGTCATCCGTTTTTCAAGTCCAGAAAACGATTGGAAGCACCACTCGATATCGGCATTGATGTGAGTGAGCTTGATACCGTATCACCGGGACCAAAGATCGCACGCCCTAATAAGGTTGACGGTGCATCTCTCGTAAATCCCGAGGCTTCCGTGGCAATTTCTAATGCCCATAAATCGTTTTGTAAAGCCTGTTCACTAGCAAAGTTGATACCCTCTCCGTCCTTTGCTAAAGACTCAACACAAAATATTCGCTTCTTACAAAGAATTCAAGGGGACATATGTGGACCTATTCAACCAGAGTGCGGACCATTTAGATATTTTATGGTTCTGGTTGATGCATCGACGCGATGGTCACACGTCGCTCTGCTATCCACAAGAAACGCTGCATTTGCTAAACTCCTAGCACAAATCATCAAGTTACGGGCTAACCACCCCGACTTCCCAATCTCGCCATTAAGATTGGACAATGCCGAGAGTTTACGTCAAAGTCTTTTGACGACTATTGCATGTCGATTGGGATTGATGTTGAATATCCCGCCCCCACGTTCATTCGCAGAATGGCCTTGCCGAGGCTATGATTGCTTGCCATGACTTATCGCCCGAGCATTGGTATTGCGCACCAACTTGCCGATTTCTCGCATGGGGTTATGCAATTTTGCATGCGGCTATACTTATTCGCCACCCACCGCCAATCAACCGTTTAGTGCGTATCATTGGTAACTCGGATATGAGCCTGATATTTCACACTTACGCATTTTTGGTTGTGCGGTATATGTGCCAATTACGCCTCCACAGCGTACTAAAATGGGTCCGCAAAGACGATTAGGTATATATGTTGGCTATGAATCGCCTAAAATTATCCGCTATTTGGAACCTTTGACAGAGATCCGTTCACCGCAAGATTTGCAGATTGTCACTTTGATGAGACAAACTTCCCGTCGTTAGGGGAGAGAGGAATCGAACGATTCCAGTTGAACGCCAGAAATTGTCCGGTGTGCTCCTCCTTGCCTCATTAAGATCCCCGCATGCCTCAATCCGAGCTAGAAGTGCAACGTATTCTCGCCTTCGAAAGTTGCGGATTCGATGCCCGACGCCTTTACCGAGCATCGCGAAAGTGACAAGATCTACCATTCCCGCCGCGAATGTTCCCCGCAAGGTTGGAAGTCCCGCTATAGGGCAAGGTTCAGGCCAAAGGAATGATGCCACCGGCGTCAACCTTAGTGGTGGGACGGCCGCTTCCGCTCTTATCCCCTCGCCGAAAGAGGAGAGGCCGGTGGGTAGAAAGGATACCGAACCTCGAAAGAGAAGAGGAACGGAGGCACAAAATCCTCTCATCATCGACACAAGGACTCCACACACGAGATTATCTCGACTACGGATATGTCCTCGAATCAACAATGGAACAATCGACGGACGCGTAGGAAACTTTGTTGATGTCGAAAATAAAGAAATCTCGATGCAATGTACGAGTGAATACGCATTTATTGGGATGTGTCGCCCACGCTAGTCGACGATGCTTTTGCCTACTCCGTCGCTCAAGAAATTATTGAAGACGACGACGCCGAGCCGCGCGGTTGCCGAGTGTCAACAACGAGCCGATTGGCCGAAATGGAAAGATGCAATGCAGTAACTAGACTCAATGGCTAAACGTGAGGTTTTGGCCGTATCGAGCCAATACCCGTGGGCGTTAAACCACTTGGACATAAATGGGTCTTTGTTCGTAAACGCAATGATAAGGATGAGGTCATGCGTTACAAAGCGAGACTAGTTGCCCAAGGCTTCTCGCAGCCACTCGGCATTGACTACGAGGAGACGTATTCTCCGTTATGGACATCATCACTTTCCGCTACTTAGTCGGTTTGGTAGTGTCCGAAAACCGAACATGCACTTATGGATGTGGTTACAGCGTATCTTTATGGGGATCTAGATACGGATATCTATATGAAAGTCCCCGAAGGGATTTCATGGCCCAAATCAAGTAGCTCTAAACCACGGAGCGCGTACGCCTGTGAAATTGCGCTGCTCACTATATGGCTTGAAACAATCCTAAGGATGTGGTACAACCGCCTAAGTGAATACTTGGTTGGGAAGGGATACAAGAACAGGACATCTGTCCATGCATATTCGTGAAAAGAACAGATGCAGGATTCGTGATTGTAGCCGTTTATGTAGATGACATGAATGTCATCGGTACCATAGATGAGGTCAATGAAACGGCCCGCTACCTTAAATCCGAATTCGAGATGAAAGATCTGGGAGGACTCGATTCGCTTGGGCTTAGAGCTAGAACATCGAGATGATGGTATACTCATTCATCACCGCCTATGTCCATAAAATGCCTGTGTGATTTAGCATGGACAAGGCACATCCTCTTGCTACCCCCATGATTGGTCGAAGTCCTGAAATGAACAAGGATCCGCTTGGCCCTAAAGAGGAGGATGAAGAGGTCCTTGGAGCGTAAACACCGCACCTTAGCGCAATCGGTGCGTTGTTGTATCCGGCTCAATGTACTCGCCCGTACATCGCATTCTCTCGTGAATCTGTTAGCGAGATTTAGCTCCGCTCCCACGATAAGGCATTGGAATGGAGTAAAACACATCTTTCGATACTTGAAAGGCTCCAGTGACCTTGGATTGTTCTTTCCCTACGCAAAAGAGAGTGATATTCGAAAGGAATTGTTGAGGTGAAGACGATGCATACCGACCGCCGAGCTTCCTCCGATATTGCAGGCTAAGCATGGTAGCTTGACTACCAAGTGCTAATGCGAGCAAGCTTACCCCTTATGCGTAGAATCCTAACGACACGTTAGTTGGATTTGCCGATGCCTGCTATCTCTCGACCCGCATAAAGGACGTTCCCAAACCGGTTATGTGTTCACCATTGGGAATACGGCGATATCTTGGCGATCTACCAAGCACCCTAGTTGCTACTTCCTCGAACCATGCAGAGATAATTGCATTGCACGAATCCGTAAGGGAGTGCATTTGGCTCCAAATACCATAGACCATATACGAGGAACGTGTGGATTAGATCCCACTACGAACTCCTACTTGCATCTTTGAGGACAATGCGGCATGCATTGAGCAGATGAAGTTAGGTTTCATAAAGGGTGACAATACCAAGCATATTGCGCCGAAGTTCTTTTATAATCAGCAGCAGCAGAAATTGCTGAATATCGAAGTGAAACAAGTGAGTTCCGATGAGAATATCGCAGACTTGTTTACTAAGTCTCTGCCGAAATCTACATTTGAGAAACATGTGAGAAGCATCGGAATGTATCGATTATCCGAGCTCAACTAAAGATGGCTCGATGGAATGAGCTGTCATGTATACCTCAGGGGGAGTATACTTCACATGATTCTGACATCTGTAGTTGGTGCGTTGCGCTCTTTTTCCTCACCAAAGTCTTTGTTTTTCCCACGGGGTTTTATTTGACTTGGAAAGGTTTTTTACCGAGGCAACACATTGTGCACCATGTTAGTATTAGCGTTCGACACAGGGGGAGTGTTCCGGGAAATCCTTCCCGTATTGGTGTCTTACCTAATACTAGTTGTAGGGGGATAAGAGTTATGGTAGGTTCTAGACTCTTCCATAAGTAGTTGGATCCTGTTAGATGTCTTACCTTAACTAGGAATCCTATGTATGGAAAGACTCTCTTTGTAATGCCTATATAAAGGCCCCTCTATTCATTGTTATCAATACAATTGATTGCTGTCTTTACTTTTCTCCTCAAACAAGTATTACATTTTTTAAAAACTCATTTTCAAAATATACTTATAAAATAATCGACGCAAATTCGAAATGACTACTATTGTTAAAGTACCAATTAGGTTGAATGTCATTAAAAACTAATAGTTTAGTCACGTTTGGACGGATATAGCTACTATGCAACTCATACAGAATATAGAGGGTTTGACACTGTTTAGTAAATATAAGGGGTGTGATGACTATATAAAATAATTTGAAGGAGTTTTGATGTAATTCAGCAAAAGTTACCATTAACCCCTTTTGGACGAAAATAACTAGTGGGAGTAGTGTCCAATCTACTTTATTATTAAAAGAGAGTTGTACAAGACAAGTGTCTTTATGTGGATTTTTTAGATTAATTATCTTTTTTTTTTAAAAAAATACACTCCTACACATTTGAATGAGAGTTAATTTTTTTTCTTTTTTCTTTTTATTTCCTCTCAATGTTTAAAAGTTTATCGTTTGAACTCTATTTTTTATTATTAATATTTTAAATTAATCTTCTTTTTACGATATTTAATTTAACAAGCATTAGGCATATATATAATTAAAATATTCCTTTTGAATATAAGCTGTTTTTGAATAATTATTACATTATATCTTGATTTTAAAAAATATAAAAATCAGATAACTTTCAAATAATTTCTTTGAAGTATCTATCTTTTTACAAGATCAATATTTTTACTTCAGTTTTCACATTCTTATAATTATTTTAGATTATTGAGTTATTGTTTGAGGAGAAAGTAAAAGACAGCAAATCAATTGTATTCATAACACTGATAGAGGGGCCTTTATATAGGCATTACAATGAGAGTCCTTCCATACATAGGATTCCTAGATAAGGTAAGACATCTAATAGGATCCTACTACCTCTAGAAGGATCTAGAACCTTCCATCTATGTATCTACAATCAGTATTAGGTAAGACACATCACGGGAATAATAATTCCTAACACTCCCCGTGTCGAGCACTAATACAACAATGGTGCAGAAGATGTTGCCTTCGTAAAAACCTATTCCAAGCCAAAACAAAACCCCATGGGAAAAACAAAGGCTTGATGAGGAAAAGATTGCAACGCACCAACATAACATGTCATGTATACTCCCCCTGATGTATACATAACGACTCCCCCTGATGAGTACCTCAAATCATAGGAGTCAGATGCCAAGTTGCCCTCACAACTATACCAAGGAAAAACCCAGTGGGAAAAATACCTCTTGGTCTAAGTTAAACAGAAGTACAACGCATCATTGTCTGGATGTTCTCATAGGTCGCCTCGTTAAAAACCTTACCAAGTGAAAACTCAATGGGAAAAAACAAACCTTGGTCTAAGGACAAAAAGAGCGCGACACATCCAAAGTGCAGAGTCGCTAAAGACTTATCAAGTTTTCCAAAGTCTTGACCTCCATGCACTAAATCAGTCATAACTTCTTCGATTCAATAGGTATCAACGAAACTGTAAGGACTTATGAAAACTAGACACCCATAGCTTTTCATTCACATACAGTACGTAACCTAGATCGATCTGAGCAGATCACAAAGCTCTATCGAAGTTGACTCAGCAAATTACCGGACATATCCCGTCCTACTTTGCAACAATAGTCATATGTCACTCAACATGATGGATGTGATCAAATGGTTGGTTTCCTTGGAAAGTAGACACAAACCTTTCCAATGGCACCAATTTCACCATTTTCCATCAAGTGAGCTGCCCTGTAGGTCATATGGGAGATAGACCAACACATTCGGGTATTCGCATCGCTTTCAAGTGTCCTTTTTATCGAGATAGAGCGAGCATCAAGCTTCTTGTCAATCACAGACATTGCGTGAGCGCATCCTAGGCCATCATCACAGTGGCTTTACCGGATTATTACGAATGAGTACATCGAGTCAAACATGAGTACATAATACCGTACTTTTCTCTTAAGACTGCATCATCACTTAAGTGAGCCAAGTCTTATGATGACTTCGACTAATCATTGGGAATCATATAGGCATTACTTTATCGTCTCTTAGGGAAACCGTCCCTTAGATTGCCTTAAACCGATTGATGAATACGCATCATCAAGTGTCCCAAGATCCTTTCATTCTTAACGTTGGATTTAGCGGAATCTCTTAGTCTCACAAGAGTACATCACTATAAACCCTTAGTTTTACACGCAAAAGCTTCATATCTCTTCCAAATCAAGTATATACTTAGTATGCGTCCCCGACAATCACTTGTCGACGCGCTCCGTGGTCGTCGAGCCACTTGATTTGAGTCCGATCCACCACGAGATCCTTTTTATCACTTAACTTAGTTCCCCACTAAGATAAGATTTAACCACAAGCCGCACGCGCTTTTGGGAAACTATCTAATCAAAAGATAGTGGATGCTATAACATCCATTACGATAGCACAACTAAGTTTCGTGTCATCGTAGTCAATTCCAAAGGCGTTCATGAGAAACCTCGCTATGAGGTGAGTTTAACTCCTTCTCTCACTCGCTTTAACAAAGTTTACGGATAGATCTTATCTTTGGAGTGTCGGCACCACTTCAACAAAGGGCTATCACTTTGTTTATACTGGAGTCGCATATGTTTCCATTTTAGGCCAAGGCTACAACGTTGTAGATTTTCAACGAAGTATGGTTCGATTAAACTCACATTCCACGTCCTCATGAACCGTCTTTATTCATAGAGTACTCTTTATGGATTGGCATTCATTGAGGCGTCCCCCAATGATGACTATAATCCAGAATCACATGAGACGGATGAGTTCATTTGATCATATGATCAAGTTTTCATGTACCAAACTCGCATACATTCTTAGCGAGAGTATTTATCGAACCAAGTGGCATCCCAATACTCGATGAGATCCACGGCCTAGTAACACCATCTACCACAATTTGTGGTGTTACCATATCACCATTTATAGGTGACGAACGTCCATAACCGGACACAATCCTTGCAGACATGTTTGCAGCATGTATTTAATCTCATCACTTTAGGGAACTTGGTGAGGCACAGTAGGGACAAACTACGACAATTCCAAGTCGTTCTACTCGAACATGATCGTTCGCATCTCCCCCTAACGACGGGAAGACTGGCTCATCAAAGTGACTTACGAGATCGTCTGCCAAGGTACATTTTAAGCGGACTATGAGTGAAAGCGCATGTCATATTCATCATTTATAACCCGTCATAATGCTTTGTGGTGATGCACTTTGGCACATGAACATGTGGACGATAAAGGTTTTCAGTGTTAACACAATCCAGTTAACAAAATGCATATTGTTACACTCGTAACTAAGCATTTGAATGATGATAGGTATAGGTGAATATGACATGTTGACCTATGCTACATAGCCGTAGCTACTGGTCTTGAGAATCCAACAAAACCGCCACCATGCACCACCGGGATCGAACATGAAGAAACGATTGAACCGATGATAGGCCGTTGGTTTAATCGAACCTCTAGTGCTTTCTTGAAGAGTTCACTCCCTTCACCAGCCCCAAACACCTCAAAATTTTCGTGAGCATGTATAAACGGGTGTTTAGGATTCCAAAACCATCAACCTTGTGGTTAAAAAAACCGATCGAAATGACATCGAACTGGTTGATAGGACGGCTGGTGGTATGTGAAAACTTCATTTAAGTGGTTCACCTCCTTCCAAGTTTCCAAATGGTACCGAAGTTTGTGAGAAGGTATCCTTGGATGTAAGGAAGTACTTGTTAAAATTTCACTTTAAGACTTGGTCTAAAAGTGGGTGAACCGACCTTTACAATGACTGGTCCGCAAGTTGGACAGCCATAACTCAGGTTTCATCAACTTATCAATCATTGTCAAAGGAACAACATAACATATAAATGTTATCACTTGAGTACGACCATTTGTGAACACCATCATAGCATCATAAGCCACTCGGGCTAATACTTATGATCATGTATGTATAAGGACTCGGTGAAAGGGGAGGACTCAGCACCATGCTTATGCGAGTCGCTACATTATTCTCTTTAGCATAGGAGGGTGTCATCTCCTAATCGTGCCAAAGAATAGGCTTTAATAAATGAACATGGCTAAGAAGGATCATCGGGGGGGTTTGGCGTCACACATGCTTATGAAAGCAAGACGCGGATGACATAAATATATATCATCATCGGTCATGAGCCTTGCTCACAACTCCACCAACGTACTTTGGTGTCTTTGATCCAATTAGTTTCTTTGTTCAGAGAAAATGATGTCCATGACAATACCGTGGTATATGGATCATCAAACTGTCCAAACTCCGGACTATTAAAGCCTAAATGTGTCAATGTCCCAATACATCTTCTGGTTACCAAAACCGATGCAAGCCGGACCATATTGACTCATGAATATTTTTCTTTTCACATATCCAATACAAGTGATGCATAAGATTTTATTTCTCACAAATCACAATGAGATGCTATGAGTGATACACTTTGGTATATATATCATCGAGTCATAACATGGTTCAATTGTTACGGAACATGTGTGACTAGAAAACGCCATTCGGCATTCAACAACTTGAGCATCATACCGCTCATTGATTGTGATGACCTACTCATCATAGTCACAATGGATTTATAAACCTAAATCCAAAAATATCGCGTTCCTTGAAAATAGCTTAATACGCACTCAATTTCGCTTGCAAAATTTTACAAATATAAGCATAGCGAACACTTTAACAACATAGAGATTTTATACTTGATATGATCAAAATGATCTATCATATTGAGTGCATAACATGGCAAGGTTATATGCCTAAGGGGCAAAATTACGACACAAGCATGGTGTAACACTACCATGCACACGCTCGACCTTCTTACAAGGGTGCGTATTTTGGGCTTTCCCAATGAAACTGTTTTTCAACATTTGAAAGATGATAGTTTAGCGTACAACGCATACCAAAACGCATCATCTATGGCAAATTCAGCCGAAGAGGTTGAAAAATATGTGTCGTAAGACCACTTGCAAATTCAAGATGGGAACCAAGTTGGTTGGGACAAAAGTTAGCACAATCGCTGGAAATAAAATTCCGCGCAGCTTGACCTTTGTTCATTAAAACAGCGATAACTCCCTTGTTAGGATGGCTATGGACGAACGGTCAGATGTTCTGAAAACTAGACTTCCGTATCTTTCTATCCATATATTGTGCACCACACGGATCATTAAAATCAGATCACAGTGCATATTTTAATTTGCTGTTTAGTTTTTCCCAAGTTTAGTGAGAAACCAAGGTTGAGACCATATCCAATGGCATAAGTGTTGATGCAAAAACATGGCAATGACAGCCATATGTGCGTTTAAACGCAGCAGGGTGTTCGATTTCTTATCTTCGACTAATGATCCTTTCGGTAACTCCAACTTGGTAGACTTGCAGAGAAAGTAGGAATGTCGGTACAGCTAAGGCTGTTTAAAAACCACTGATTCCGTTTGAACTTTCAAAACATAAACAAATACCAAGGAGGATGCGCCTAGTCATGATCAAAAGTGCAGAAAAAATCCACCAAAGTGCATCAATCAACCAAGTATTTTAATTCTCAATTTGCAAGTATACGTCATAATAGCCATGTTATATAGATACAACGCGATGCATCATAATTAAGCATTTTGAACCATGAGACATAATGAATATACCATAACCAACTTGTCTTGGCCATCCAATAAGATCGACTAAACATAGTCAAATATATAAGGCACATGCCTTTACAAATACTTGGAAAAGTATTCGGACCTATAGTCATACGAACTATAATCGAGGTCAACGAATTCATGTATTTACCGCAATATGCCATTGCCTTACATGTTGAAACTCATGAGAATTACTCGTACATTCTTTCATATATCATGTTGCAAGGAGACGATACATGTCTACACCCACATGCAATATTTTATTTTAATAAGATGAAAGATGGAGTTTTCCAAGTATGGAATTGGGTCAAGACCAACGTGGTGGTCGCTCAATTCAACGTGACAATTCCGTCACAAATCGATTTTAACCACGACATATCCGTCGCAATCGATGTTTGTCCCATTTGTATGTCACAAATTCGTGACTAATCATGAACGAGTCATAACTTTACCGCTACCGACAATGTTCATTTTTTTCATTGTTGGTTTAAAATCGACAAAACGGCGACATCAAATCGCACCCAAAACGTGGTGTATGCAACAACCACAAATATCGACTTTCAACAATTATCCGTGACTCCCCCAGACTGTCACACGCTTTACTTCGACATCCGAGAGTGATACCACCTCTCATTGTCTCATCCACCGCAAAGTAGCGTGGGAGATAAAGAACCCAAATACCCAATTCCCCAAAAAAATTCCCAAAAGAGAGGAATTGAAAAACGAGAACTTTAATAAAGTCTTACGGGTACTTGGTTTCATATATGCTTTGATCCTTGAACGGGAGATTCTCTCCATATGAGCAACATATTTCCGTGGGTACTCCGTTCTATATTTATTTTGATCCTTGAACGGGATAAATATGGCTTTTTCTCCATAGCGTGCACATCATCATGAGCGACGTATTTTCCTATATACACGTAAAACATAAACATGTAAGATTCATAAGTGTACAAATTAATGAACAAATGAATCATTGAGTAGGAAAAAAAATGGAGAGTTTAGAAACGCCCGGATAGGGCTACTGGGCTCAATAATTCGGCCGAAAAAGGACTCGAGCGCGGCGATGCAGCAGCCTCGGTATTGGATGAGGTCGGATCTCCAAATTTCTTCGTAAAAATCTGCTTCTGTTCGGCAGTAGATTCAGTAACCAATATTACACAGAATCCGATCTCCACCGTTGAATATACAGATATTTGTGTTGGGAAGTTGCTGCCAAAATTTCACACCGATCCGACGGTTAACGAAACGGGAAACGTGATTTTCGTACGACTGCGCTGTGCAGAAAATTCACGCGCGGAAATTCTCGTCTCTCGCTTTTTTCGATTTTGATAGGTTTTGTCTCGATTGCACTAGGTTTTCAAGCATTAAATATCACGTGCATAAAACCATTGGAAAATCCGGCGGTGCTTCGATCATATCGGGTCGCAGCTTTAGGCAACAGTCGGCTGGACGAAAACGGTCTGAAAACGGGATTGCCGGGCGGGTCGGATCGGGTCAAGAATCGGGTCGTCTGGGTCAATAACCGGGTCGAGTAAAATTACCATTTCCCCTTGCTACCTCCTTCTGCGGCTTTAGGGCCATCGTATGAATAGAGGAAGAAAGCGCTCTCGTTATTTTGCAGAAACTTGAGAAACTCGAGCAATTTATGTTGCAGTCGAAGCAAAGTCTCCTCTTCGATTTTCACATATGCCAAAATTCCCATTCAAAATTTCTCCAACAAGATCACTCTTCTTGGACCTGAATTCAAGATACTTTATTAATATATCATCAACAGTTGGAGATCTCGGAAGTTTCAGAAGCTTGTTCTGATGAGTGATTTGCTCCCAATCATTAACTAAGTGCTTCTTCAGATTTGCCGAAATTTGGATCTTCGTGAATTTGTTTTTTTTTCGTCACCCGATTGTCCTCAATGCCTGAATCAGGTGGGTGGCGGTTGCAGAGCAGGGAGGTGCCGGCTAGGGTTTCTGGCAGCCTTTTTTTTTTTTTTCGTAATTTCGGTTTTTTTTTTTTTTTTCGGGATTTTCAGAAAAAAAACGGGAGAGTAAAAAGAAATTTCTTGCTCAGTTTGGGGACTACGTGCTGATAACGTGTTTGAGGAGAAAGTAAAAGACAACAAATCAATTGTATTCATAACACTGATAGAGGGGCCTTTATATAGGCATTACAATGAGAGTCCTTCCATACATAGGATTCCTAGATAAGGTAAGACATCTAATAGGATCCTACTACCTCTAGAAGGATCTAGAACCTTCCATCTATGTATCTACAATCAGTATTAGGTAAGACACATCACGGGAATAATAATTCCCGGAACAGTTATTTTATTTTAAAAATATTTGGGAAAAAGAATTATAGACATGTTAGACTTACAATTCCCACTAGAAAGATATATTATTAGTTAAAATAATTTTTTGATTGATTCTTCTTTTTGTGAAAAGAAAAATTATATAAACAAATATAATAAGTTGATTATATTTTTATTTAAATACGTCACAATAATATACTTTATTACCATATGCCTAATGAATTAATATCATTGTGGATCTCATGGTATATTATTAAGTATAAAATGCGTGACTTTAATCTAAATATTTATCAAAAATATATGACGTTTTTTCGCCTGTATACTCATAAATAATTATATTAGTATATTAATATAAATATTATAAATATACATTGATCATATAGATGACAATCATGTTTATATATTTTATATCGAACTTTTACACATCTATACTTAATATTAAAAGAGAGCCGGAAAAAATATAAGGAAACATGTGTCATCTCCACGTTAATCCTCTTTTTAAAAATCCTAAAAAAATGGACATTTAATTTGGGAGGGGGTTAGAGGGTTATTCCATTATATACTATCTACCAATTAAAAAATTCTCTTATTTTATTTCTTTTATTTTTAAGCTAATAGTTTAAACAACTATAATTTTTATGTATCAATTTTATTTTTGAAAAAATATATCAAATTAATTCTTACTTCGTGCTCTTTAATTTGACATGCATATAGTATATATAAAGTAATATAAATATAATTATTATATAGTTAGATGATTAAAATATTTCAATATAAAAATATAAGAATATTGAAGAAAAAGATATTTTAGTTTATTTTCATAGCTTTTTAACAATTATTTGATTTTTAAGAATTATTTTGTTCTGATTATAAAATAGTAAAATATATTACATATATGCCAAATCATATAAAAAAATTACATTAGTAAGAATATTGATTGTATACTTTTAGTGAAAGTTGATAATACAAAGAATAATAACAATAGGCCTTAGTCCCAAAATACTTTGGGGTGGCTATAATGAAAGTTGATAATAATAAACATAATTTAATTTCTTATTTATAAAATTAAATATAAGACTCATATTGTTCTATATGAAAAAATAAATGCCGTTGCTTAATTAATTTACGGTTTCTTATCATGTGCCCTTAGATCACATGATAAGAGTTTATAAATGAAATTAAATCAAATAATAGTATATGTATATGTGTGTGTATACTGACTCATGTATATTTTAAATTCGATCATATATTATTAATGTAATAAAATATTTAATATTTTACGCCGTGCATCGCACGGGAGGACATCTAGTTCTTATATAGAATACATAGAGGAGTTGATACTATTTAAGATATAATGTATCGAGTCCATATATAAATTTCCAGGGCACATATAAATGTTTTTCTATTAAAAAATAAATTTCCAGCTTTTATTAATTACCAGTACATTCTTAAATAAATTCGCTATATTTTTTTTTTTTGATTGGCCCGATAGATTCACTGGAATTCGAATTTTTGCAAACTCTTTTTCTTATTTAATTACCTCCACGTGGATGCCTCCCATGAAAAATATTTATATCAGTAAAAATATTCTCATTTAAATTAAATAATTTGCAATCTGAGGTACAAACTACAAATATAGACTACATAATATAGATCATGTAGTTAGAGTGGCTAGTGGGCCGCCGGGCCCAGCCCGGATTTTCTAGGTCCACGGGCTGACCGGGCCAACCCGGTTCGGGACCGAGCTCAGCCCCTTGGCTGCCCGGGCGGTCCCAATCCTGGACTCTCCAGCCCAGATCCAGCTCGGCCCGGCCCACCTCCGAGCCCAGACCGGCTGGCCCCCAGCTCGGTCCACCTGTGGCCCATCCTCAGCCCACCCTCAGCCCACTCAAGTCCACCCAAGCCAACATAAATAACCATTAAAAATTAGATTAAATTACAAAAAATAATTTAATTTTTTGAAATTAAGTACAGGTTCAATTTTTTCCCCCTTTTCTCTCCATTTAATTTAATGTTTACATATCTTAAAATTCAAAATGGATTTTCTTACATAGACTGAAACAATTTTTTTACTAAGTTTTATAAATTTTTAAAGTCAAAACAGATTTTTTTAAATTAATTTTTTAATTAATATTAATTAATTTATGTTAGAAATCCAAAATAGATTTTTACAAATTGATTTTTAATTTAATGTCAACATATAAATTAAAAAAAAAATATTACATCTCCAAAGGCTTCTGCCCAGATCGGCCCACCGAAACCCAACGGGCGGGCGGTGGGCTTGGCCGCCCAGCTCGGCCGCGCGCAGCCAAAGACATGGGCCGGTCCTGGGCTCCCAATTCCCAGCCCGGCCCGCCTCAGCCTGGCCCATGTCCACCTCTACATGTAGTAATCTTATTGGGGCGGAGTTAGACTTGGCAAAAATGGCCCATGCCCATGGGCCGGCTCAGACTGTTCATCAAAAATTGGGCTTTGGGCTTTATATTTTTAGCCCATAAAAACTTGGGCCGCACATATTTTGGCCCAGCCCACAAAGGCCCGTCCCACGGGTGCCCAACAGCACATGAGAATTTTTTATTATAAATAAGTATATTTTAGTTAGCTAGGGTACTGTTAAGACTTGACTCTTTAAGTGTTGAGAATCAAATCGGTCGCCGCTCCAGTCCTCTACCTCCCCAGTTGTTCTGTGAGACTGAGGACCGTGAGTCCGTGACCTCTGTCGATCGTCCCGTGTGCTCGCCGTCGACGCAAACAACAGAACTTCTGAACTTCTCACTTATGGGCTCTCGGCATCTTGCTTCTCACTTTTGGGCTCTCCGCCGATGCAAACGCCAGCGGACCAGCGACCTCTCCTCATCGCCATCGCGACCAACCTAGTGGTGCAGGTACTGGTCGAATTTTTTGTTTTTTAGTTTTTCAATTCATGATAAAAGATAATGATGGGTACTAATGATTACGAATGGTAAAAGAAAATGGTGGGCACTAATGAAGATAGGAGCAGTCCTGGTCTGTGAAAAACAAAAATTAATGATCTTTCATGTTATTGAGTATTTGTATGCAATGATGGGCACTAATGATTACCAATGCTAAACATTAAGTAGAGTATAATGATAACAATAAGCGTGGAATTGTTTCAACCGGTTTGTGGAACGAGGACCCTTAAATCATAATAATGGAACGAAAACCAGGAAAAAATGTGTGGCCCGTGGGCTGTGCTAGGCCCGTCCGGTGGGCCATGGGCCTCATTATTTAGGCCCAAAAAATCCTGGGCCTTTTTGGCCCAATCCAAAATTAGCTCGCTCGTTGACACCCCAGCCCATTTGCTAGGTCTAGGCGGAGTGAGTACAATTATATACTATTTGGATTTTGTTCAAAAGTTGACGAATAATATTATATATTTAGTGTATTTTAGGTAATTATTTGTGTTAGTAATGTTAATAAATACATAGTTGTGATTAAAAAATTAAAAGTAATAATAATAAGGGAAAAATACACATAAATACATGAACTTTGCTCTTTTTTCATTTTGCACACGACTTTTAATTTTCCCTATAAAATATCTAGTTTTCGATTTCGTTCAATTTTTCCCTAGTCTTAAATTTCACCCAAATTGAATCTGACATGGCGCTGATGTGGGAACCGGGTATGTGTCAACCTCTCTTCCATCCGGAAAATGAAAGGGAAAAATGCACAGAAATACATGAACTTTACTTATTCTTTCATTTTGCGCATAATTTTTTAATTTTTTTTCATAAAATCACCAACTTTCGATTTTGTTCAACTTTTTTCCTAATTTTAAATTCTATAAACATATTTTTAGCCTTTTAACAATACTCTGATGTTGGAATATTTACCATGCTTTTTGAATCTACTGCATTAGTTGCAAATCTGAAAAGAACAAAGTAGGAGACAGACTCGTTAGTGACGCAATCTGCAAACAATATATGTAATCAAAGGAACTAAATCCGAAGATGGGCGATGTTGAGTCCAGAATTTCTGTCTCCTTAAAGCAAATTCGCCCCCACCGCAGTGTATAGTGTCTGCCTCCCAAGATAAAACTGTAACACCCCCAATCCGCTCAGGGATATTACACGCTGTAGAACCTTTCCTCAAGGATCTACCAGGCTGGTAACAACAATCGAACAACTCGACAATGCCTTTAAGGCTAAAAAGACTCAGTAGACCGATTTGGCCTTTCAATAAAAACATACAACTCTAACACATTACATGCCCACGCAGGGGTCGAATACAAAATGCTCCCGTACAACGGGGAAAAATACTGCAGCGGAAATAAAATACAACTAAACCAATACGACATCAACGGGTCCTCGTGTGATTAGTATCGTTCATCTTTCATCATCCTTCATGCCGACCCTGTGCTCTGCTCCAAAACCTGAATGCAATACAGACATCCACCCCCCGAATACTCGGGGGTTAGCAAAACTCCACTGTTTTGCTAGTGCAAGAACAAAGTGCAAATACGAGCCATACAATTCACATTCCACGAATAACAATAACTAGGAAATCCTCAAAGATTCAAACGTAACGAAAAGTACTTCCCGAGGCATGAGTTTGGGTAAAACACTCCAAAACCGATAGATCATAAATCAAGGGAAATAAGTTATAAAACCGTTTAAAATGCCATCGAGAGTTTTAATAGAAAACAATTTTAGGATTATCGAATCCTTCTCTTTCCAAAAATCAACAGGGTCAAAGCCCAAAGGTTTTGTTTTCGCAAATAGAAAACCAACAAAAATTCACAGGGCCAGATCCCAACATCACGTGTCCTCGACGGACATAAAAATCAACACAACGTAATCACGCACGCGCATCGCCTAGGACCGGGACGAAGCCACAAATCCCACTCGAGGCCTCGAAGGACCCTCCCGAGCTGGCTAGCGAAATAAATCAAACACAAATCACAACCATAAGTTATCCCGGCATCGGGCTAACAAGCCACGAACCTCGGAGTCCCCGCAAGACGTACCCGATGATAACCCCACTAGTTATCCCGGCATCGGGCTAACAAGCCACGAACCTCGGAGTCCCCGCAAGACATACCCGATTGGATAACCCATGACACATACATCACAACCAAATCACAATCATAAGTTATCCCGGCATCGTGCTAACAAGCCACGAACCTCGGAGTCCCCGCAAGACGTACCCGATGATAACCCCACAAGTTATCTCGGCATCGGGCTAACAAGCCATGAACCTCGGAGTCCCCGCAAGACATACCCGATTGGATAACCCTACGGTCTCGCCCGACCCATACTAGCAAGTATGGATCCCGGAGATTCAACAATCCTACCCGGAGGCACATCACGTATAACAAGCACACAACAATAATCGATTATGAGGCCAAACAACATTAAACATCGCAACCTCCTTTCAAAGGAGTAACAACTAACATCACATCATGTCAAAACCGCAATACATTGAAATGAAGCCATATGTGTACACACGCATTATCAAACACCACATAAACTCCAAACATATCCAAAAGATCCATATAGTCACTTACAACCCACACAATTACAAAACACACGCATTTTGAAAGAGAGCCTTTAACAAGGCTAATCGAATCTTTTGAAAACTCGTTTCAAACAATCAAACAAACATATAAAGACGATCACCAATTATCATATCCATAAAACAAGAATTGTATGGACAAGGTACTTGCCTCAAAATCGGCACGCAAGTATCCCGACGAACACGGCTCAACCGGAAAGCTTCGAAACGCCCGATGTTTTCGAAAAGGAAAACGACAACGAACGGAAGGGTTCAACTTGGTTTCTTCGCAAGAAACTCGACCCTAACAACATATAATCCATAAATCAACAATCATACGAGGAAGTATAATCGTAGAACGCCCGAAAACCCCTATAAGACATTCTACCGGACACCTTCAAGGCGTCGATCAAGAACTCGACCAAAACAACGAATCGATACGATCCAACCATGGAATAACAAGGGAAAAGATATAAAACATCTAAATAATCATCAATCCATTACAATCCTAAGTTAAATCGGATTAAACGGATGAAAACAACCAAAACACCCAAATTCCCCAAAACTAGATTTTTAGGAAATCTGACCTGATTCGGTAGATCGGAGGATGTTATAGGACGGATGATTGATGATATGAACCTCCAAACTTCATGGATTGATTGTCCAACAACATCTCTCCATGATATACACACCCACAGCCGCGTACGGTAAGAAAAAGAATGAGGAACTGGGTGAAAAATACGCTGCCAGGCCTTAAATAAAGTCACGGCCGTTACGTATGTAATCGGCCATGGCTTACGTGCGAATCGGCCATGGCGAACTCACGCCTTGAAATGCCGGGCGTTACGTGCGTTACGGCCAGGCCTTACGTGCGTAACGGCCTTACGTGCGTAATCGCCGAGCACTACCGTGCGTTACTCGGCCGGTGGCCTGGCCCGAGCATGCCCGGCCATGACTTCGGGACCAACTCCGACGGCCCGAACGAAACCCGAACCTAAATACGAATCAAGATACGGTTACGAATTACTCGAAAAGACGAATCCCAGACTAATAGAACACACGATTCCGACTACCCGAATGCTCGAAATTCGACAATGTAGTAATTACCCCAAACTTTGGGAAATTACGAAAATGGCCCAAAACGCCCCAAAATCACGATACGTGATCGAATAACCAAACCGAAGCTTGCAACATGAATAATAACATTAAATGAACTTACGAGAAAGTCGAAACAACAGTTTCGGACGAGATTCGCAAGAATCGAACTCAAGTGCGGAAAAACCGCTAAAAAGCACGGAACTCAACAAAACGACACCGAAACGAGCTTGGATGACAAAAAGTGCAGAATTAATCATTCTCGGAATGACGAAACGGTCATGAGAGAGTCGTCAAAACGGACTTCCGCCGAAAAAAAAGAAATTACCGGAAATCGAAATTACGGGTATTACATTCTACCCTCCTTAAAAGAAGTTTCGTCCCGAAACTTAAAATAAGTAGGGAGAAGCAATATCCACTGTCAGGAAGACTCGACGAGATACACAAAAACCGAAAACTCGCGCCCGACGGCGAAACGTTGCAAGAAACGCAAAGAGACATACGACGTGAAAACACGCTCCACGACGACCAACACAACGCCACCGATAGAGACACAATAAACCAACAAGTGACAAGCGTCATCAAACAGATAATACAATCAAGTCGATTATCCGAACAATCGCAAAACACAACGAACGAAAATCAACACGATTGACTAACCTAACGGTACATCAATCAACACGCGAGCCAATCGCTGAACAAATACGGAATTCCACCGCCCAAGGGTTGGAAGATCGAAAACAAGACTAATTTCCTAAATATAAGGAAATTAGGAAGGAGTCTTGAACGTTCAACAATCACGAAACGAGATCAACAAAAACCGAACAATCATATGATCGAACCACAACGATCGAGACAAAGAAAATCGAACAATCACGTTCGAATCACGAAGAACATTAAAATTCATAAAACAACCACAAGGTTCACATCTCGACTCGAGACAATATATGATCCGGTGAAAATAACAACATGTGCCTTTACATAAGATCCACAGAAAGGGAATAGCGATTGAAAAGTCACAACGACAAACGAATTATTTCGAAACACCACACTCGTTCGATCAACAAAAACAAGGGACAGGACAAGCTCGGAAAATGTCAATGAATATAAACGAGTCGACAGAGTCGAAAATACAAAAGTTCAAGATCCAGTCCACTTCGAATAAAAGAACTAGTAGAACCAAAAGATGTTACTTCCGAACAAGATTCACAAGAATCAAACCGAACTCGGAAAAGCCACAGTGAAACCAGATTGACACAAAACAAGATCACACCTCGTCCGATCAATGAAACTGAAATACAGAACAAGTTCAGTAAGTATCAACGAACACGAGCGAGTCGATAGAATCGAGAAAGAGAAAATGCAGGAGTCTAAAAACAACACGGGTACTACATTCGACCTCTTATAAAGAAGGTCGCCCCCGCAACTCACAACAGAGAAATCAAGGTGACGACACAACAAGCAACCGATGAAACATCCTTCGAAGGCCTCTCAAAGCCGATTATGATACTTGTCTTTAAGCGCAAACTCCGAAAGTCTCGGTAGCCAATTCGGTGTCCCTCGAGTCCACACTTGAAATGTGTTATCGACGAGAAGGACAATTTACACGTGCATGCCCCGGCACATCACGGTTGAAACGCCTCGGCTCGGCACACCGAAAATACAAATGCTAGATACAATGGGGCATAACGTCGCAAAACAACATAGCGGAGATGCCAACTCAGCACAACAAGGAATCATAATACATATCATATACAATGATTATCACCGTAAAATAATACACACAAACACTACAGCAACGACGGTATCGTTCGGCGACCTCAACGGCCCGAACAATAACCAGCACATAATTACAAACATTATGAAACAATCACATATGTACACAAACGTACAAAATCAAGCTTCAACAGCTCACACCCGTGCGACAACACGCAAATCACCACGAGGCGACAAACAGTAAATACCAGTTCACACCTCTCACAGAGGGCTAGTACAACAAATGCGTGGCAACGCCTCGACGTTCATGCCACCAATTCGATCATACTCGGGAGCAAACACCATAACGACAATACAAACATCATACATACATTCCCAAACGCAAACGAGAATTGATAGGTTTTAAAAACGAAAACCACCTTTTGAAAACAGTTTGGAAACAACAGTTGATCTTGAGTATCATTTTACAAAAAGTAGTACAAACACCATTATCGAGACTTTGAAAATCATCTTGCGTTTGAACAAAAATGAGGACACTTTTCTTTTAGTGAAAAACTTTCAAAAATATTCGACCCTTGGGTCTAAGCAACTGCATTTGAAAATATCTCAAAATATTTTTGGTCCTCAACCGGAAAATTTTTGAAATGTATTGCGGCATTAGAAAACATCTTGAAAATACCGCAAGAAAATAATTCGTTTTAAAAGTACGTCTCGAATTTTAGTTTTCTAAGATACTCAAGGTTTTCAAAAATAATTCATTGGGCTAGAATGCCCAAAAAGTTTAAGTACTTACACGGAACATTATAGCGCCGTGTGTCCCGCTACGAACCAAAGAGCTAAAAACCATTTACAAAAATGCCAAAAAGGCCGATGATGGTAATATTTCAAAAACTCACAGAAGCCATTTAGAAAATAATAAATACCGTCATAAGAATTTCGCCAAAACGATCAAGGCCGTAATGCCAAAAACTCGGTTAAGGAATCGGTTTTCGAAATAAAACTCAGTCGGTAAAATACCGAAAGCCATTACAAAAGAACTCACGCAGCGGATAAAAGAAATACAGTTCAACATGCACAATCCATCAACACTACTCCTCATATGAACGAAATATGAGGGTCGAATAACCACATATCAAGAAATCAAAATCCATAAGAGGATTCCGTCACTTAGCAAATAATCATAAAAATAGCTCGTGTCACACGAGGCACAACACAAAGAAGGGAGAGTTACATCCACAGGTCGCACGAAGATGATGATCGCCCACGATACTAATCACGACCAACAAGCTCAAACGACGCGTCGCGACACGACTCAGTCAGACAAAATCCGACGAGACAAAACCCAATAGACACCACTGACCCGACAGCCTAGGTTTCCACAACCTAAGCTCCGATACCATTTATGTAACACCCCCAATCCGCTCAGGGATATTACACGCCGTAGAACCTTTCCTCAAGGATCTACCAGGCTGGTAACAACAATCGAACAACTCGACAATGCCTTTAAGGCTAAAAAGACTCAGTAGACCGATTTGGCCTTTCAATAAAAACATACAACTCTAACACATTACATGCCCACGCAGGGGTCGAATACAAAATGCTCCCGTACAACGGGGAAAAATACTGCAGCGGAAATAAAATACAACTAAACCAATACGACATCAACGGGTCCTCGTGTGATTAGTATCGCTCATCTTTCATCATCCTTCATGCCGACCCTGTGCTCTGCTCCAAAACCTGAATGCAATACAGACATCCACCCCCCGAATACTCGGGGGTTAGCAAAACCCCACTGTTTTGCTAGTGCAAGAACAAAGTGCAAATACGAGCCATACAATTCACATTCCACGAATAACAATAACTAGGAAATCCTCAAAGATTCAAACGTAATGAAAAGTACTTCCCGAGGCATGAGTTTGGGTAAAACACTCCAAAACCGATAGATCATAAATCAAGGGAAATAAGTTATAAAACCGTTTAAAATGCCATCGAGAGTTTTAATAGAAAACAATTTTAGGATTATCGAATCCTTCTCTTTCCAAAAATCAACAGGGTCACAGCCCAAAGGTTTTGTTTTCGCAAACAGAAAACCAACAACAATTCATAGGGCCAGAGCCCAACATCACGTGTCCTCGACGGACATAAAAATCAACACAACGTAATCACGCACGCGCATCGCCTAGGACCGGGATGAAGCCACAAATCCCACTCGAGGCCTCGAAGGACCCTCCCGAGCTGGCTAGCGAAACAAATCAAACACATATCACAACCATAAGTTATCCCGGCATCGGGCTAACAAGCCACGAACCTCGGAGTCCCCGCAAGACGTACTCGATGATAACCCCACTAGTTATCCCGGCATCGGGCTAACAAGCCACGAACCTCGGAGTCCCCGCAAGACATACCCGATTGGATAACCCATGACACATACATCACAACCAAATCACAACCATAAGTTATCCCGGCATCGTGTTAACAATCCACGAACCTCGGAGTCCCCGCAAGACGTACCCGATGATAACCCCACAAGTTATCTCGGCATCGGGCTAACAAGCCATGAACCTCGGAGTCCCCGCAAGACATACCCGATTGGATAACCCTACGGTCTCGCCCGACCCATACTAGCAAGTATGGATCCCGGAGATTCAACAATCCTACCCGGAGGCACATCACGTATAACAAGCACACAACAATAATCGATTATGAGGCCAAACAACATTAAACATCGCAACCTCCTTTCAAAGGAGTAACAACTAACATCACATCATGTCAAAACCGCAATACACTGAAATGAAGCCATATGTGTACACACGCATTATCAAACACCACATAAACTCCAAACATATCCAAAAGATCCACGTAGTCACTTACAACCCACACAATTACAAAACACACGCATTTTGAAAGAGAGCCTTTAACAAGGCTAATCGAATCTTTTGAAAACTCGTTTCAAACAATCAAACAAACATATAAAGACGATCACCAATTATCATATCCATAAAACAAGAATTGTATGGACAAGGTACTTGCCTCAAAATCGGCACGCAAGTATCCCGACGAACACGGCTCAACCGGAAAGCTTCGAAACACCCGATGTTTTCGAAAAGGAAAACGACAACGAACGGAAGGGTTCAACTTGGTTTCTTCGCAAGAAACTCGACCCTAACAACATATAATCCATAAATCAACAATCATACGAGGAAGGATAATCGTAGAACGCCCGAAAACCCCTATAAGATATTCTACCGGACACCTTCAAGGCGTCGATCAAGAACTCGACCAAAACAACGAATCGATACGATCCAACCATGGAATAACAAGGGAAAAGATATAAAACATCTAAATAATCATCAATCCATCACAATCCTAAGTTAAATCGGATTAAACGGATGAAAACAACCAAAACAACCAAATTCCCCAAAACTAGATTTCTAGGAAATCTGACCTGATTCGGTAGATCGGAGGATGTTATAGGACGGATGATTGATGATATGAACCTCCAAACTTCATGGATTGATTGTCCAACAACATCTCTCCATGATATACACACCCACAGCCACGTACGGTAAGAAAAAGAATGAGGAACTGGGTGAAAAATACGCCAGCCTTAAATAGTGGCTACGGCCGTTACGTACGTAACCGGCCATGGCTTACGTACGTAACCGGCCATGGCCGAACTCACTGCCTGGAAATGCCGGAACGTTACGTACGTTACCGTCCAGGGCCTTACGTACGTAACCGGCCTTACGTACGTAACTGCCGAGCACTACCGTACGTTACTCGGCCAGGGCTGGCCTGGCCCGAGCATGCCCGACCATGACTCGGCCGGGACCAACTCCGACGGCCCGAACGACCCCGAAACCCGAACCTAAATACGAATCGAAGATACGGTTACGAAGTACTCGAAAAGACGAATCCGATCACTAATAGAACACACGATTCCGACTACCCGAATGCTCGAAATTCGACAACGGAAAGTAATTACCCCAAACTTTGGGAAATTACGAAAATGGCCCAAAACGCCCCAAAATCACGAAACGTGATCGAATAACCGAAGCTTGAAACATGAATAATAACATTAAATGAACTTACGAGAAAGTCGAAACAACAGTTTCGGACGAGATTCGCAAGAATCGAACTCAAGTGTGGAAAAACCGCTAAAAAGCACGGAACTCAACAAAACGACACCGAAACGAGCTTGGATGACAAAAAGTGCAGAATTAATCATTCTCGGAATGACGAAACGGTCATGAGAGAGTCGTCAAAACGGGACTTCCGCCGAAAAAAAGAAATTACCGGAAATCGAAATCACGGGTATTACATTCTACCCTCCTTAAAAGAAATTTCGTCCCGAAACTTAAAATAAGTAGGGAGAAGCAATATCCACTGTCAGGAAGACTCGACGAGATACACAAAAACCGAAAACTCGCGCCCGACGGCGAAACGTTGCAAGAAACGCAAAGAGACATACGACGTGAAAACACGCTCCACGACGACCAACACAACGCCACCGATAGAGACACAATAAACCAACAAGTGACAAGCGTCATCAAACAGATAATACAATCAAGTCGATTATCCGAACAATCGCAAAACACAACGAACGAAAATCAACACGATTGACTAACCTAACGGTACATCAATCAACACGCGAGCCAATCGCTGAACAAATACGGAATTCCACCGCCCAAGGGTTGGAAGATCGAAAACAAGACTAATTTCCTAAATATAAGGAAATTAGGAAGGAGTCTTGAACGTTCAACAATCACGAAACGAGATCAACAAAAACCGAACAATCATACGATCGAACCACAACGATCGAGACAGCAAAAATCGAACAATCACGTTCGAATCACGAAGAACAATAAAATTCAAACAACAACCCCAAGGTTCACATCTCGACTCGAGACAATATATGATCCGGTGAAAATAACAACATGTGCCTTTACATAAGATCCACAGGAAAGGGAATAGCGATTGAAAAGTCACAACGACAAACGAATTATTTCGAAACACCACACTCGTTCGATCAACAAAAACAAGGGACAGGACAAGCTCGGAAAATGTCAATGAATATAAACGAGTCGACAGAGTCGAAAATACAAAAGTTCAAGATCCAGTCCACTTCGAATAAAAGAACTAGTAGAACCAAAAGATGTTACTTCCGAACAAGATTCACAAGAATCAAACCGAACTCGGAAAAGCCACAGTGAAACCAGATTGACACAAAACAAGATCACACCTCGTCCGATCAATGAAACTGAAATACAGAACAAGTTCAGTAAGTATCAACGAACACGAGCGAGTCGATAGAATCGAGAAAGAGAAAATGCAGGAGTCTAAAAACAACACGGGTACTACATTCGACCTCTTATAAAAGAAGGTCGCCCCCGCAACTCACAACAGCGAAATCAAGGTGACGACACAACAAGCAACCGACAGAAACATCCTTCGAAGGCCTCTCAAAGCCGATTATGATACTTGTGCTGAAGCGCAAACTCCGAAAGTCTCGGTAGCCAATTCGCAAAACTGAATTCGGTGTCCCTCGAGTCCACACTTGAAATGTGTTATCGACGAGAAGGACAATTTACACGTGCATGCCCCGGCACATCACGGTTGAAACGCCTCGGCTCGGCACACCGAAAATACAAATGCTAGATACAATGGGGCTTAACGTCGCAAAACAACATAGCGGAGATGCCAACTCAGCACAACAAGGAATCATAATACATATAATATACAATGATTATCACCGTAAAATAATACACACAAACACTACAGCAACGACGGTATCGTTCGGCGACCTCAACGGCCCGAACAATAACCAGCACATAATTACAAACATTATGAAACAATCACATATGTACACAAACGTACAAACTCAAGCTTCAACAGCTCACACCCGTGCGACAACACGCAAATCACCACGAGGCGACAAACAGTAAATACCAGTTCACACCTCTCACAGAGGGCTAGTACAACAAATGCGTGGCAACGCCTCGACGTTCATGCCACCAATTCGATCATACTCGGGAGCAAACACCATAACGACAATACAAACATCATACATACATTCCCAAACGCAAACGGGAATGGATAGGTTTTAAAAACGAAAACCACCTTTTGAAAACAGTTAGGAAACAACAGTTGATCTTGAGTATCATTTTACAAAAAGTAGTACAAACACCATTATCGAGACTTTGAAAATCATCTTGCGTTTGAACAAAAATGAGGACACTTTTCTTTTAGTGAAAAACTTTCAAAAATATTCGACCCTTGGGTCTAAGCAACTGCATTTGAAAATATCTCAAAATATTTTTGGTCCTCAACCGGAAAATTTTTGAAATGTATTGCGGCATTAGAAAACATCTTGAAAACACCGCAAGAAAATAATTCGTTTTAAAAGTACGTCTCGAATTATAGTTTTCTAAGATACTCAAGGTTTTCAAAAATAATTCAATGGGCTAGAATGCCCAAAATGTTTAAGTACTTACACGGAACATTATAGCGCCGTGTGTCCCGCGCCGGAACCCAGCAGGCTAAAAACCATTTACAAAAACGCCAAAGAGGCCGATGATGGTAATATTTCAAAAACTCACAGAAGCCATTTAGAAAATAATAAATACCGTCATAAGAATTTCGCCAAAACGATCAAGGCCGTAATGCCAAAAACTCGGTTAAGGAATCGGTTTTCGAAATAAAACTCAGTCGGTAAAATACCGAAAGCCATTACAAAAGAACTCACGCAGCGGATAAAAGAAATACAGTTCAACATGCACAATCCATCAACACTACTCCTCATATGAACGAAATATGAGGGTCGAATAACCACATATCAAGAAATCAAAATCCATAAGAGGATTCCGTCACTTAACAAATAATCATAAAAATAGCTCGTGTCACACAAGGCACAACACAAAGAAGGGAGAGTTACATCCACAGGTCGCACGAAGATGATGATCGCCCACGATACTAATCACGACCAACAAGCTCAAACGACGCGTCGCGACACGACTCAGTCAGACAAAATCCGACGAGACAAAACCCAATAGACACCATCGACCCGGCGGCTGGTTTCCACAACCTAAGCTCCGATACCATTTATGTAACACCCCCAATCCGCTCAGGGATATTACACGCCGTAGAACCTTTCCTCAAGGATCTACCAGGCTGGTAACAACAATCGAACAACTCGACAATGCCTTTAAGGCTAAAAAGACTCAGTAGACCGATTTGGCCTTTCAATAAAAACATACAACTCTAACACATTACATGCCCACGCAGGGGTCGAATACAAAATGCTCCCGTACAACGGGGAAAAAATACTGCAGCGGAAATAAAATACAACTAAACCAATACGACATCAACGGGTCCTCGTGTGATTAGTATCGTTCATCTTTCATCATCCTTCATGCCGACCCTGTGCTCTGCTCCAAAACCTGAATGCACATGACATCCACCCCGAATACTGGGGTTAGCAAACTCCACCTGTATAGCTAGTGCAAGAACAAAGTGCAAATACGAGCCATACAATTCACATTCCACGAATAACAATAACTAGGAAATCCTCAAAGATTCAAACGTAACGAAAAGTACTTCCCGAGGCATGAGTTTGGGTAAAACACTCCAAAACCGATAGATCATAAATCAAGGGAAATAAGTTATAAAACCGTTTAAAATGCCATCGAGAGTTTTAATAGAAAACAATTTTAGGATTATCGAATCCTTCTCTTTCCAAAATCAACAGGTCACATTTCAAAGGTTTTGTTTTCGCAAATAGAAAACCAACAACAATTCACAGGGCCAGAGCCCAACATCACGTGTCCGCGACGGACATAAAAATCAACACAACGTAATCACGCACGCGCATCGCCTAGGACCGGGACGAAGCCACAAATCCCACTCGAGGCCTCGAAAGACCCTCCCGAGCTGGCTAGCGAAACAAATCAAACACATATCACAACCATAAGTTATCCCGGCATCGGGCTAACAAGCGACGAACCTCGGAGTCCCCGCAAGACGTACCCGATGATAACCCCACTAGTTATCCCGGCATCGGGCTAACAAGCCACGAACCTCGAAGTCCCCGCAAGACATACCCGATTGGATAACCCATGACACATACATCACAACCAAATCACAACCATAAGTTATCCCGGCATCGTGCTAACAAGCCACGAACCTCGGAGTCCCCGCAAGACGTACCCGATGATAACCCCACAAGTTATCTCGGCATCGGGCTAACAAGCCATGAACCTCGGAGTCCCCGCAAGACATACCCGATTGGATAACCCTACGGTCTCTCCCGACCCATACTAGCAAGTATGGATCCCGGAGATTCAACAATCCTACCCGGAGGCACATCACGTATAACAAGCACACAACAATAATCGATTATGAGGCCAAACAACATTAAACATCGCAACCTCCTTTCAAAGGAGTAACAACTAACATCACATCATGTCCAAACCGCAATACATTGAAATGAAGCCATATGTGTACACACGCATTATCAAACACCACATAAACTCCAAACATATCCAAAAGATCCACGTAGTCACTTACAACCCACACAATTACAAAACACACGCATTTTGAAAGAGAGCCTTTAACAAGGCTAATCGAATATTTTGAAAACTCGTTTCAAACAATCAAACAAACATATAAAGACGATCACCAATTATCATATCCATAAAACAAGAATTGTATGGACAAGGTACTTGCCTCAAAATCGGCACGCAAGTATCCCGACGAACACGGCTCTACCGGAAAGCTTCGAAACGCCCAATGTTTTCGAAAAGGAAAACGACAACGAACGGAAGGGTTCAACTTGGTTTCTTCGCAAGAAACTCGACCCTAACAACATAAAATCCATAAATCAACAATCATACGAGGAAGGATAATCGTAGAACGCCCGAAAACCCCTATAAGACATTCTACCGGACACCTTCAAGGCGTCGATCAAGAACTCGACCAAAACAACGAATCGATACGATCCAACCATGGAATAACAAGGGAAAAGATATAAAACATCTAAATAATCATCAATCCATCACAATCCTAAGTTAAATCGGATTAAACGGATGAAAACAACCAACACACCCAAATTCCCCAAAACTAGATTTCTAGGAAATCTGACCTGATTCGGTAGATCGGAGGATGTTATAGGACGGATGATTGATGATATGAACCTCCAAACTTCATGGATTGATTGTCCAACAACATCTCTCCATGATATACACACCCACAGCCGCGTACGGTAAGAAAAAGAATGAGGAACTGGGTGAAAAATACGCTGCCAGGCCTTAAATAGGCTGACTGCCGGCCGGGTTACGTACGTAACCGGCCATGGCTTACGTCGAATCGCCATAGCCGAACTCACCGCCTGGAAATGCCGGAGCGTTACGCACGTTACGGCCGTGGCCTTACGTATGTAACCGGTCTTATGTAATGAATCGCGAGCACTACCGTCGTTACTCGGCAGTGGCTGGCCCGAGCATGCCCGGCCATGACTCGGCCGACCAACTCCGACGGCCCGACGACCCCGAAACCCGAACTGAATACGAATCGAAGATACGGTTCTGAAGTACTCGAAAAGACGAATCCTAGCACTAATAGAACACACGATTCCGACTACCCGAAGGCTCGAAATTCGACAACGGAAAGTAATTACCCCAAACTTTGGGAAATTACGAAAATGGCCCAAAACGCCCCAAAATCACGATACGTGATCGAATAACCAAACCGAAGCTTGCAACATGAATAATAACATTAAATGAACTTACGAGAAAGTCGAAACAACAGTTTCGGACGAGATTCGCAAGAATCGAACTCAAGTGCGGAAAAACCGCTAAAAAGCACGGAACTCAACAAAACGACACCGAAACGAGCTTAGATGACAAAAAGTGCAGAATTAATCATTCTCGGAATGACGAAACGGTCATGAGAGAGTCGTCAAAACGGACTTCCGCCGAAAAAAAAAGAAATTACCGGAAATCGAAATCACGGGTATTACAAAAACATATGAGCAACATCGGAATTTATACGTGAGGTATTTACCTGAACTCCCCGGAATTAACTAAAACATATGAGCAATATCGGAATTAATCAAAATTCGGAATTTATAATTGAGATGTCTCAGTAAAATATATTTTTACCGAATAAAATTACAGTAAAAAGATAACTTCGAGACGCCGAGACATTCCGCCCAAATCGCCCTTCGACTGACCCGACCCGACCCGATCCGACCGGACGGACGGACGGCGGCAGCGGCGCGCGCGTGTGTGTGTGCGCGAGGGGCTCCTAGTCACACATCCACTCATATTGTTTGCAGATTGCGTCACTAACGAATCTGTCTCCTACTTTGTTCTTTTCAGATTTGCAGCTAATGCAGTATATTCAAAAGCATGGTAAATATTCCAACAGCATAGTATTGTTAAAAAGCTAAAAATATGTTTATAGAATTTAAAATTAGGAAAAAATTGAACAAAATTGAAAGTTGGTGATTTTATGAAAAGAAATTAAAAAGATACGCGCAAAATGAAAGAATGAGCAAAGTTCATGTATTTCTGTGTGTATTTTTCCCTTTAATTTTCCGGATGGAAGAGAGGTTGACACACATGCCCAGTTGCCACATTAGCGCCATGTCAGATTCAATTTGAGCGAAATATAAGCTAGGAAAAAATTGAACGAAATCGAAAGTTAGTGATTTTATGGGGAAAATTAAAAAGTCGTGCGCAAAATGAAAGAAAGGGCATTTTTCCCTAATAATAAGTATGTGGTGGAAATTAAAAAATAAAAAAATATTGTTACGATCGTATAAAATTATAAATATAGAAAATAAAAATAAAAAAAATATAAAATTTTAAACCAAACAAAAAAGGTAATTCGCAATTTATCAACATAATAAACATTAAACATTACTATTGCATAGAGTACTCTTCTCTATCCCAGCCACGCGCAAAGTACACACATGTAAAGTGGAGTAATTCATAGTTTCTCCACATAATAAATGTTCGGTAATTCTACCTGAACCGATCTGATCCAATTCGTTATAAACAAACAAAAAAAGAAATTTATGTAATTTAAGAAAAAAATTTAAAATGAATTTATTGTTCCGGGAATTATTATTCCCGTGATGTGTCTTACCTAATACTGATTGTAGATACATAGATGGAAGGTTCTAGATCCTTCTAGAGGTAGTAGGATCCTATTAGATGTCTTACCTTATCTAGGAATCCTATGAATGGAAGGACTCTCATTGTAATGCCTATATAAATGCCCCTCTATCAGTGTTATGAATGAATTGATTTGCTGTCTTTTACTTTCTCCTCAAACACGTTATCAGCACGTAGTATCTCAACTGAGTAGAAAAAAAAAATCCCGTCCGATTTCTGAAAATTGCGAAAAAAAAAAAAAAAAAGAAAAATTAGCCCGTGAAACCCTAGCCCCTCCACGCCGCGCCAACCACGATCGCAAACCCAGTATGCGCCTTAGTAGAGCATAACCCCAACCACCGGCTCGTCTTCTTCCCTTGATGCAGTGCGTGAAATCTGCTCCCAATCGCGATTGAAACATCCATGCCAACCCCGATTTGATTCTCCTTAAATTACACCCTTATCCAGGCTCACAACCATTGTCGCACCATCCTGCTCCGATTTCACATCTCCAAATCGAGCCCCAATTATTGACAACCGGATCCCCATAACTCGGCTGGCGATCGACTTCGCATGACTGATGCAACTAAAAGCACCCAACCCGTAAACGCAAGTGACCGTGTGAACCCGGACCTACAAATCAAGCCATATGCATCACCGTGAAGGCGCGATTTGACGGATTTCTTGCACAAATTTTTTGCTTAAAGGTCACGACTCACTGTAGTGAAGCTTGTCGAAGAAGGGTTATTCTGCAACATTTAAGGACAGGAAACTGGCTTTAAAAACAAACGAGATCATCTGGGGCTTATATGATGCAGCTATAAAGCACGAGAATGACTGATGATAAACTTGGCCAACTTCATATAATCCATGAGTACATCATTAATGATTTGATTACAAAGTATGATGCGCTTTCAGATGCGGTTGCACGGACCTGTAAACTGAAAAGATCTTGTGAGGATTACGCCGTAATATATGAGTGGAAGGCAATAGTCTTTCATGATTGGCATACAATTAATGGAGGTTCAGATTGTAAGCATTGCTATACTGCGGCTGAAGTGGCTGATGTCTACCGTTTCGGTGGCAAAGCTAAAAATCCTGAACTTTATCCTATATTGGGAAGCAGATTTTTGTTTGGAGATCCGACCTCATCCAATACCGAACTGCTGTATCGCCGCGCTCCAGTCCTTTTTCGGCCAAATTATCGAGCCCAGTAGCCTTATCCGGGCGTTTCTCAACTCTCCATCTTTTCCTAATTAATGATTCATTTATTCATTAATTTGTACACTTATGAATCTTACATGTTTATGTTTTACGTGTATATAGGAAAATACGTCGCTCATGATGATGTGCACGCTATGGAGAAAAAGCCATATTTATCCCGTTCAAGGATCAAAATAAATATAGAACGGAGTACCCACGGAAATATGTTGCTCATATGGAGAGAATCTCCCGTTCAAGGATCAAAGCATATATGAAACCAAGTACCCGTAAGACTTTATTAAAGTTCTCGTTTTTCAATTCCTCTCTTTTGGGAATTTTTTTGGGAATGGGTATTTGGGTTCTTTATCTCCCACGCTACTTTGCGGTGGATGAGACAATGAGAGGTGGTATCACTCTCGGATGTCGAAGTAAAGCGTGTGACGGTCTGGGAGTCACGGATAATTGTTGAAAGTCGATATTTGTGGTTGTTGCATACACCACGTTTTGGGTGCGATTTGATGTCGCCGTTTTGTCGATTTTAAACCAACAACTGAAAAAAAAATGAACATTGTCGGTAACGGTAAAGTTATGACTCGTTCATGATTAGTCACGAATTTGTGACATACAAATGGGACAAACATCGATTGCGACGGATATGTCGTGGTTAAAATCGATTTGTGACGGAATTGTCACGTTGAATTGAGCGACCACCACGTTGGTCTTGACCCAATTCCATACTTGGAAAACTCCATCTTTCATCTTATTAAAATAAAATATTGCATGTGGGTGTAGACATGTATCGTCTCCTTGCAACATGATATATGAAAGAATGTACGAGTAATTCTCATGAGTTTCAACATGTAAGGCAATGGCATATTGCGGTAAATACATGAATTCGTTGACCTCGATTATAGTTCGTATGACTATAGGTCCGAATACTTTTCCAAGTATTTGTAAAGGCATGTGCCTTATATATTTGACTATGTTTAGTCGATCTTATTGGATGGCCAAGACAAGTTGGTTATGGTATATTCATTATGTCTCATGGTTCAAAATGCTTAATTATGATGCATCGCGTTGTATCTATATAACATGGCTATTATGACGTATACTTGCAAATTGAGAATTAAAATACTTGGTTGATTGATGCACTTTGGTGGATTTTTTTCTGCACTTTTGATCATGACTAGGCGCATCCTCCTTGGTATTTGTTTATGTTTTGAAAGTTCAAACGGAATCGGTGGTTTTTAAACAATTTTTAGTCTGACATTCCTACTTTCTCTGCAAGTCTACCAAGTTGGAGTTACCGAAAGGATCATTAGTCGAAGATAAGAAATCGAACACCCCGCTGCGTTTAAACGCACATATGGTCATCATTGCCATGTTTTTGCATCAACACTTATGCCATTGGATATGGTCTCAACCTTGGTTTCTCACTAAACTTGGGAAAAACTAAACAGCAAATTAAAATATGCACTGTGATCTGATTTTAATGATCCGTGTGGTGCACAATATATGGATAGAAAGATACGGAAGTCTAGTTTTCAGAACATCTGACCGTTCGTCCATAGCCATCCTAACAAGGGAGTTATCGCTGTTTTAATGAACAAAGGTCAAGCTGCGCGGAATTTTATTTCCAGCGATTGTGCTAACTTTTGTCCCAACCAACTTGGTTCCCATCTTGAATTTGCAAGTGGTCTTACGACACATATTTTTCAACCTCTTTCTGGCTGAATTTGCCATAGATGATGCAGTTTTTGGTATGCGTTGTACGCTAAACTATCATCTTTCAAATGTTGAAAAACAGTTTCATTGGGAAAGCCCAAAATACGCACCCTTGTAAGAAGGTCGAGTGTGTGCATGGTAGTGTTACACCATGCTTGTGTCGTAATTTTGCCCCTTAGGCATATAACCTTGCCATGTTATGCACTCAATATGATAGATCATTTTGATCATATCAAGCATAAAATCTCTATGTTGTTAGAGTATTCGCTATGCTCATGATTATGAAATTTTGCAAGCGAAATTGAGTGCGTTTTAAGCTATTTTCAAGGAACATGATATTTTTTGATTTCGGTTTATAAATCCATTGTGACTATGATGAGTAGGTCATCACAATCAATGAGCGGTATGATGCTCAAGTTGTTGAATGCCGAATGGCGTTTTCTAGTCACATATGTTCCGTAACAATTTAACCATGTTATGACTCGATGATATATATGCCAAAGTGTATCACTCATAGCATCTCATTGTGATTTGTGAGAATAAAATCTTATGCATCACTTGTATTGGATATGTGAAAAGAAAAATATTCATGAGTCAATATGGTCCGGCTTGCATCGGTTTGTGTAACCAGAAGATGTATTGGGACATTGACACATTTAGGCTTTAATAGTCCGGAATTTGGACAATTTGATGATCCATATACCACGGTATTGTCATGGACATCATTTTCTTTGAACAAAGAAACTAGTTGGATCAAAGACACCAAAGTACATTGGTGGAGCCGTGAGCAGGGCTCATGACCGATGATGATATTTATGTCATCCGCGTCTTGCTTTCATAAGCACGTGTGACGCCAAAGACCCCACCAATGATCCTCCTTAGCCATGTTCATTGATTTAAGCCTATTCTTTGGCACGATTAGGAGACGACACCCTCCTATGCTAAAGAGAATAATGTAGCGACTCGCATAAGCATGGTGCTGAGTCCTCCCTTTTCACCGAGTCCTTATACATACATGATCATAAGTATTAGCCTGGGTGGCTTATGATGCTATGATGGTGTTCACAAATGGTCGTACTCAAGTAATAACATTTATATGTTATGTTGTTCCTTTGACAATGATTGATAAGTTGATGAAACCTGAGTTATGGTTGTCCAACTTGCGGACCAGTCATTGTAAAGGTCGGTTCACCCACTTTTAGACCAAGTCTTAAAGTGAAATTTTAACAAGTACTTCCTAACATCCAAGGATACCTTCTCACAAACTTCGGTACCATTTGGAAACTTGGAAGGAGGTGAACCACTTAAATGAAGTTTTCACATACCACCAGCCGTCCTATTAACCAGTTCGATGTCATTTCGATCGGTTTTTTAACCACAAGGTTGATGGTTTTGGAATCCTAAACACCCGTTAATACATGCTCACGAAATTTTGAGGTGTTTGGGGCTGGTGAAGGGAGTGAACTCTTCAAGAAAGCATTAGAGGTTCGATAAAACCAACGGCCTATCATCGGTTCAATCGTTTCTTTATGTTCGATCCCGGTGGTGCATGGTGGCGGTTTTGTTGAATTCTCAAGACCAGTAGCTACGGCTATGTAGCATAGGTCAACATGTCATATTCACCTATACCTATCATCATTCAAATGCTTAGTTACAAGTGTAACAATATGCATTTTGTTAACTGGATTGTGTTAACACTGAAAACCTTTATCGTCCACATGTTCATGTGCCAAAGTGCGTCACCACAACGCATTATGACGGGTTATAAATGATGAATATGACATGCGCTTTCACTCATAGTCCGCTTAAAATGTACCTTGGCAGACGATCTCGTTAGTCACTTTGATGAGCCGTCTTCCGTCGTTAGGGGAGATGCGAACGATCATGTTCGAGTAGAACGACTTGGAATTGTCGTAGTTTGTCCCTACTGTGCCTCACCAAGTTCCCTAAAGTGACGAGATTAAATACATGCTGCAAACATGTCTGCAAGGATTGTGTCCGGTTATGGACGTTCGTCACCTATAAATGGTGATATGGTAACACCACAAATTGTGGTAGATGGTGTTACTAGGCCGTGGATCTCATCGAGTATTGGGATGCCACTTGGTTCGATAAATACTCTCGCTAAGAATGTATGCGAGCTTGGTACATGAAACTTGATCATATGATCAAATGAACTCATCCGTCTCATGTGATTCTGGATTATAGTCATCATTGGGGGACGCCTCAATGAATGCCAATCCATAAAGAGTACTCTATGAATAAAGCCGGTTCATGAGGACGTGGAATGTGAGTTTAATCGAACCACACTTCGTTGAAAATCTACAACGTTGTAGCCTTGGCCTAAAATGGAAACATATGCGACTCCAGTATGGACAAAGTGATAGCCCTTTGTTGAAGTGGTACCGACACTCCAAAGATAAGACCTATCCGTATACTTTGTTAAAGCGAGTGAGAGAAAGAGTTAAACTCACCTCATGGCGCGAGGTTTCTCATGAACGCACTGGAATCGACTACGATGACACGAAACTTAGTTGTGCTATCGCAATGGATGTTATATCATCCACTATCTTTTCAGTTAGATAGTTTCCCAAAAGCGACGTGCAGCTTGTGGTTAAATCTTATCTTAGTGGGGAACTAAGTTAAGTGATAAAAAGGATCTCGTGGTGGATCAGACTCAAATCAAGTGGCTCCTGACCACGGAGCGCGTCGACAAGTGATTGTCGGGGACGCATACTAAGTATATACTTGATTTGGAAGAGATATGAAGCTTTGCGTGTAAAACTAAGGGTTTATAGTGATGTACTCTTGTGAGACTAAGAGATTCCGCTAAATCCAAAGTTAAGAATGAAAGGATCTTGGGACACTTGATGATGCGTATTCATCAATCGGTTTAAGGCAATCTAAGGGACGGTTTCCCTAAGAGACGATAAAGTAATGCCTATATGATTCCCAATGATTAGTCGAAGTCATAATAAGACTTGGCTCACTTAAGTGATGATGCAGTCTTAAGAGAAAAGTACGGTATTATGTACTCATGTTTGACTCGATGTACTCATTCGTAATAATCCGGTAAAGCCACTGTGATGATGGCCTAGGATGCGCTCACGCAATGTCTGTTATGGACAAGAAGCTTGAAGCTCGCTCTATCTCGATAAAAAGGACACTTGAAAACTGATACCCGAATCTGCCCAGAATGTGTTGGTCTATCTTCCATATGACCCAAAGGGCAGCTCACTTGATGGAAAATGGTGAAATTGGTACCATTGGAAAGGTTTGTGTCTACTTTCCAAGGAAACCAACCATTTGATCACATCCATCATGTTGAGTGACATATGACTATTGTTGCAAAGTAGGACAGGATATGTCCGGTAATTTGCTGAGTCAACTTCGATAGAGCTTTGTGATCTCGCTCGTGTCGATCTAGGTTACGTCTTGTATGTGAATGAAAAGCTATGGGTGTCTAGTTTTCATAAGTCCTTACAGCTTCGTTGATACCTATGAATCGAAGAAGTTATGAATGATTTAGTCCATGGAGGTCAAGACATTGGAAAACTTGATAATTCTTTAGCGACTCTGCACTTTGGATGTGTAGCGCTATTTATGTCCTAAGACAAAGGTATCTTTTTCCCATTGGTATATCACTTTGTAAGCTTTTTAACGAGGCCACCTATGAGAACATCCATACAATGATGCGTTGTCTTACTGTTCAACTTAGACCAAGAGGTATTTTCCCACTGGGTTTTTCCTTGGTATAGTTGTGAGGGCAACTTGGCATTTGACTCCTATGATTTGAGGTACTCATCAGGGGGAGTCGTTATGTATACATCAAGGGGAGTATACATGACATGTTATGTTGGTGCGTTGCAATCTTTTCCTCATCAAGCCTTTATTTTTCCCATGGGCTTTTGTTTTGGCTTGGAATAGGTTTTTACGGGCGCAACATCTTACGCACTATTGTTGTATTAGTGCTCGACACGGGGAGTGTTCCTAATTATTATTCCCGTGATGTGTCTTACCTAATACTGATTGTAGATACATAGATGGAAGGTTCTAGATCCTTCTAGAGGTAGTAGGATCCTATTAGATGTCTTACCTTATCTAGGAATCCTATGAATGGAAGGACTCTCATTGTAATGCCTATATAAAGGCCCCTCTATCAGTGTTATGAATGAATTGATTTGGTTTCTTTAAATTTCTCCTCAAACATTTATGAATTTTCTAATTTTATATTTTTAATATAACGTGCTATTTTACATTCCTAATATATTTTGTTGAGGGAGTTGATTTCTCCCCACATGAGATTACACCTCGATCCTGCAGGAGATAAACGAGGATGTCTGCAGTGGCTGAGAATCGGCGAGGACCCACGATATCCCAAAGACAAATTTCACAACAAGCTGAGAGAACCGCACCACACGAGACCGAATCATGGGGATGAAATCACGTCATCTCAAATTTTTAACCACTGCGCTTACGCCCTGCGCTTTACATTCCTAATATAGATCTGAATCGATGGGGAGCCAAATAGCACCACTCAAAAACATTAAACATTACTATAAGCATAGAGAGTACTCTTGTCTCTCTCTCACACACGCCGACACGCGCAAGCACGTACACAGATAAAGCGACTGAACGCCATACATTTCTCTGAAAAACAATAGCAAAAATGGAGACCAGCAAGTGGATAGCGGCGGTGGCCAGCATCTGGATCCAGTGCAGCTGCGGCGCGTCGTACGCCTTCGGAATCTACTCTCCGAACCTCAAATCGAGCCAAGGCTACGACCAATCGACGCTCGACACCATCTCCGTCTTCAAAGACATCGGCGCCAACGCTGGCGTCCTCTCCGGCCTCCTTTACTCCGCCGTATGCCGCCGCCGAGACATCCACGCGCCTCCTTCGCCGTTGCGCGTGGGGCCATGGGTGGTCCACGCGGCCGGCGCCGTCCAGTGCTTCGTAGGCTACTTCTTCGTGTGGCTCGCCGTAACCGGAGCGATTCCCCGGCCGCACATGGCTGTCATGTGCCTGTTCATGTTTCTCGCCGCTCACGCGCAGACCTTTTTCAACACGGCGAACGTTGTTACGGCGGTCCAGAATTTTCCAGAGTACAGCGGAACGATCGTCGGAATTATGAAGGTATGTTTGATTTTTCGCCCTTTCTGCCGTTTTTACTTTCTTATTTTAGAAAATGGCATTTTTATCAACTAATGGTGAAAATGTTCATTATTAAAAAATGAGGTATGTGACTGTCGATAAGTTGAAAAACATCAAAAGGATAAAAGTTATATATATATATTTTTTTTTTGGTAGGTAAAAGAGAAAAAAAAAATCTCTTGTCTTAAATTATATATAACTTTTACATTATTTATAACATAAAAGTTATATATTCTCTTGTCTTAAATTAGGGTAAAAACTAAAAACTGAAAGTGTTTCTATATTGAAAAAGAAAGTTTCTTTTTGGCAATAACCCCACACTGAAATTTTCTTCCAAGTCCAACTTTGTGGCTAACTTTTATGCTTAGTTCATGAGATTTAACAAAGTAAAGAAAAAAAAAAAGGGAAAGAAAGTTAGGAAAGAAAAGAAGAGAAATAAAAGTGAAAGGAAATTGTACTTTGTGTTCTGAGTTGGAAGGAAGTGAAAGAAAAATTAATAATTTTGTTCTTTTCTCTCCAAATTTTTTCAAATTGGAAGGAAAGTTAGGAGACTAAGTTTCTTTTCATTAAAAACTCAGGACACCAATAATTTTTTCTTCCATCCATTTTTCTTCTTTTTTTTCTCTCGGGAACTAGTAATTTTTTTAATTCTTCTAAGCGCAGAAACAATATATTTGACTTGCTCTTTCCAAAAAAGTACTATAGTAGAATAGTACACTCCTCTTGCACTAATTATAAATTTCATTTTTTTTTTTAATTTGTTCTTTTATTGTTTTATGTTTTATAAGCTTTTTTTTTTCTTAAAATTGTGAGCATATTGATTTATACGACCCCAAGTATGTTTGCGTTATGGTTCATTAGGAGTTGAGAATTATGAGTATTGAGAATCTTGAGTATTAAGAGCTTGTTTGCTGTCTGAATTCTTGTTTTTTATCAAATCGTGTTTGGAGAAGTGGCTGATGTTGTATTTATTATATATTATGTGGTTGCATTACTTAAAGATAAATTGAAGATATATAATGTTAAATTATTATAACATTTGGTTGTATTAGTTAAAGATAAAAAGAAGAAAGAGATGATTTTGTATTTATTACTCCCTCCACTTTTAAATAGATGTCATTTTGGCTTTGTGCACACAAATTAAGAAAATTATTTTATGCCAATATTTGCCCCTAATAAATGATATTTTGTAATTAATGAAGAGTGAAAAGATGAATTTTGAGGTAAATTAATTAGGGGTAACAATGGAATAAAGAGAAGAATAAAACTAAAGTGACATCTATTTTGAAAAAATTATAAAAGTATAAAATGACATATATTTAAAAGTGGAGGGAGTATATATTATGTGGTTGCATTACTTAAATATAAATTGAAGATAGATAATGTTAAATTATTATAACATTTGGTTGTATTAGTTAAAGATAAAAAGAAGAAAGAGATGATGTTGTATTATTGTAATATATAGTTGCATATTTAAAGCTAAAAAGAAGAGAGAGATGATATTGTATATTATCATTGTTGTTATGGCAGTCGACTAGTCGCGACTAGTCGACCAGGCGGTGGAGGATCGGCGCCGTGCCACTCCGACTCGCCTTGTGTAAATATGTCACCCGACTTGACCGACTTGGGTCGCCTAGTCGACGACTTGGGTTGATCGGGCGACGAATTGGGTCCGACTTGGACCCGAGGCAGAATACTTAAAAAAAAAACGTCAACTCTCAAACCTAATTGCAAAACGAGTCAGAAGCGACTCCACTTTGATCCCGTCGAATCCTAATCTGAATCGACCACCGCCGTCTTCCTCTAATTTTCTTTCTTCTTCTTCTTTCTCTTTTATTTCTTCCGATTTCTAATTTCCGATTTCCAATTTTTTCTTGGTCGTTTCTGATTCCCGATTTGCTGTACCCCCTTGAAACTGCATGCCGAGTTGCTGTACCTCCCTTTGAAAGTTGAAACTTCTGGAGATATATGATATTATATATATATATATAAATATATATATATATATATAAATATATATATATATATATATATATATATATAGTGTAACTTTATTTTCAGAACCCTGTTAAGTGCGAGAACTGCGAGAACCATCTTTTGTACTCCTAATAATACATAATGTACATCATGTCAATGCATACAACCCCTACTGATCATAACCCCTACTATATAGTAGGGTTATAGATATAGTAGGGGTTATCATCAGTAGGGGCTATTATATTTAATAACAAAAATTCAAAAATAATATAAAAATTGTATTTTATTATAATACATTTTGAATTAAAAATATTTTTTAATATTTAAAAAAATCTCATTGGTTTAGAGGAGTTCTCGCAGTTCTCGCACTTAAAAGAGTTCTGAAAATAAAGCCTCCATATATATATATATATATATATATATATTCAGTATATTAATATTATATACTAGTATCCATCAGCCAACTCCATCATATATATTAGACTATTAGCATATATATATATATATAAATATATATATATATATATTATATTAGTATACTTACAGTCAGTGTGTGTGTGTGTATATATTAGTTTTTATATATATATATATATATATGAAATTATATATATATATATATATATATTATTTATAATTAGTCGACTAGTCAACGATGAGTCCATAGGCGGATCCAGGATGTTGATATTGCTGGTGCACTAGATAAACTACGAAAAAGTATCCAGTGTTGGAGCAAGCACATGGCAAATTTCCACGACCATCTCGACAATCTTTTTTTTATATAGATTGTATTTTGTAGTTTTCCTCACTTTTTAAAGGCATAAATGTAACTTCGTCCCTCCAAACTTGTTCATAAATACGTCATCTCATTATGTCTATTCTTTTAAATCCTAGATCCGCCAACAGAAGTCTATTATTAATAGAATATAATGCAAATTATTTTATAAGTCGAAACTTTCCTTATCTCATTTTAAATTCAGTGATGAAAGTTCGAAATTAATTTCGTACGCCCATTATTCGCTATCCATGTTTATGACTTCAACATTTCTTTCAAAATTAATTTCAAATATTTGGTTAACTGAAACCCTTCAGCTAGTTTTGTATTAAGGGTGCATCTTAATTTTTTCATCATATTATATAAATATCCTTCAAAAGAAGCAAGTGTTTGCGAAATATTTTAAGGTTGAATAAACAATTTTAAACACTTTAATTAATATCGCGTTGATCAAAACAGATTGCGTCAAATCAAAAAATATATTTAATAGGTATATATGACTTTACCTATTAGACTTCGAGAGTAAAAAATGATTAAACTCCTCGATAATTCAACTATTGCCAAACTAAAATAACGGAAAAGATAATACTAGATATTATCGGGGAATGGGTCTTATTCCAGAAAAAATCTGGTGGTGCATGTGCACCACCAGGTTGTGTGTACATCCGCCTCTGGATGAGTCTACGACTCGCCATGCCGGACCTCCGTCGACTCGACAATAAAATATTTAATTGTATTATCTAAAGCTAAAAGGGGGAGGGAGACATGATGTGATATAAATAAAGAGAAAACTGCGTTTTGACCCTTTACTTTGTAAAGTTATCAAACAGCTCATTGTACTGCTTGGTTCAAACTCGGGAAAGGGAAAGGGAAAGGTAATGATAATAGTGGGGAAAGGGAAAGGGAGAAAAAAGCATTCCCCCCAATTTATTGGGTAATGGTCCATTACCCACTATTGGCTAATGAGCCATTCCATTATAGAGCACCAAGCATTATTTTTCATTACCTTTACCATTACCCACCCTCAAAAACATCCTACCAAGCACCCCCTTAGTCTTTGTACTATTGCCCCGTTTATCAAGTCAGCCCTCCATCCAATTATCGTCCATCTTTCATCCAAAAATTTCGGAATCACCGGAGCAGCTCGGCGCCACGTCAGCCCCCTGTATTTTAAGGGATTTATTTTTATTTTTCAGGATATATTCTTTTTTGTAAAGTAAGGGGCCATAGTCATTTTTCCTAAAATGCTAAAATAAATATTAAATGTGTAGGAAGTTGGTTACGTATTTGAACGAATCTTAGGATAAACCAGAATTTGGATTAATATCCAAATCCAGTAATTAAATTGTAAGGTAGTAGCATTTTTCCATGGTAATTTTTCAATCTGCCGTATTATTTCAAAAAACGAGTTTTACATTCATAATCACAGCAGCTTCCAAAAAAAAAAAAGAAATTAAAACAAAAAGAACAGATTTATGTTCTAGTCCACCGATATTATATATTTGCACAAATTGCCCAATTTCTTTTTGTTCATTGGCGCAGGGTTTCCTTGGTCTGAGTGGTGCAGTACTCATACAAATGTACCAAACATTATTTGCAGGAAAACCAAGCACTTTCCTACTAATGCTTGCAGTATTACCAACTTTTATATCCCTATCCCTTATGTTTGTAGTAAGAGTCCATCAAATACAATCTACAAACCACGACAAGACATACTTAAATGGTTTCTCATTAATTTCCATACTCGTCGCCTCATATCTAATGTTTCTAATACTTTTGAACAACATATTTGATTTGTCTCAATGGGCTCGCTCATTAACGTTATTCGTCCTCCTAATCATCCTGTCCTCGCCCATCAACATAGCAATCAAAGCACATAAAAGTGATTTGTCGAGACCGTCATCCGCTTTAAAGTCCGTCTTAATTGACGACCGCGAGACAGAAAAACCAAAACACTTTCCGATAGTCGATAATAACACAAATGTCGGACGAGAACTAAATGTTCTACAAGCTATGCGCACTATGAACTTTTGGCTACTATTTGTAGCAATGCTATGTGGAATGGGGACGGGGCTAGCTACAATCAACAATGTTAGCCAAATTGGAGAATCCCTTGGCTATACACCTAGGGAAATAAGTACATTGGTTTCATTATGGAGTATATGGAATTTTCTTGGCCGGTTTGGAGCCGGTTATATTTCGGATATTTTCTTGCACAAGAAAGGCTTGGCAAGGCCAATGTTCATGGCTCTTACTCTAGCAGCCATGACGGCTGGCCACATAATTATCGGCTCGGGTTTTCCAGGTAACCTCAACTTTATTAAACATTCAAAGGCTTCACTGTGATTCTGATTTTGATTCTATAAGTATTCTATGTTGTAATTAGGCTTTGGTCTTGTAAATCTTAACGAATGGCATATTTGGTCCTACAAGTATCATATGTCGCAATTTTGGTCATATAAATGATAGTTTTTGTGCAATTTTGGCCTTTTAAGTTCTCAGTTCGTGCAATTCTAGTTCTGAATGAACATATCATCCCTGTATCCTTTCAGATCAAAATTGCAAAAAAATAGAACTTATGGAATTGAAATTGCGCAGAAAATCAAAATTATATGGATCCAAAGTCGTAGGATATGATGTATATAGAACCAAATAAGTCGCATTGTTATATTTATGGAACCAGATTATTAAACTTATATAATTATTAAAATTTTATCGCCCGCTAACCAGATTAAAAATACTTCTTTATCCACTATTTTATAGAAAAAAAAATGATCCCATAATGTTCATTTTCTGGCTTTGTCCCTGCAGGTAACTTGTATGTGGGTTCAGTTCTAGTAGGTGTTTGTTATGGTTCACAATGGTCATTGATGCCAACTATCACTTGTGAGATATTCGGGGTTTTGCATATGGGGACTATTTTCAATACAATTGCAATAGCTAGCCCTTTGGGATCATATTTACTCTCTGTGAGGGTAATTGGTTATATTTATGACAAAGAAGGATCAGGCATGGGAGGTTTTTGCAGTGGAACTCACTGTTTTATGTTGTCCTTTTTTATATTGGCAAGTGTTAGTTTTTCGGGTTTTTTGGTGTCTTTAGGTTTGCTCGTTAAGACAAGGGGGGTTTATGCCGGGATTATACAAAGAAGAACGTGGGCGCGAGAAGCATAACAAATTTTAAGTGTGGGGTACGATTCTGCTCATCTGTAGCTGTTAATTTTTTTTTTATTATTAATGAAATCTATTTTGTATTAAAAAGAGAAAAAATGCACTATAATAGCCTCATTGTCCATGACATATATCCTTCCTCAGTTGACACTAGTAAGGCTAAAGCATGCCGCAGCGCTCTTCAGTTCATTCTCATCCATTTCCTCAATAAATTGTGATCTAGAAGCTCTCAATGGCGACTCGAAGCTGTGCATATAAATTGAACATTCGGAATTAGTAGGAGAATTGGACAGACAGACATATAAGACCAATGTGAATATTTTCTATCATGCTAAACAAGAAGTACTGTATGATACCTCGCTTCATATGCTTCCTTCGAATCAACATAAGATTGTGTGTTGTCGATATGATCGAAGAATGGGTGCATTCCGTTATAATCTCGTGATGTGTCTTGTTCGACAGGTTGTGGTGTGATCACTTGTGATTCCATGACCATCGAGTCCGTATTGTTATCGTTACTATTACTATATGCTTCGTGACAGAACGAATTGAGGACATTGTTTTCCTTGAAATCCAAATAATTAAGACCATAATCGGCATTGCCGTTATTTGAATAGGAGGAGATTTCCTGACCAATAGGCAGATCTGCGACGTTGTCGTATTGTACCGGGTTATCCTCAGAGACTAGTGACATGGCCGTGTTTCCGGGTGGGGCCATGCCCAGTTGCAATTCAGATAGATATTCGGTTGTAGCCGACATTTCTCGTTGGTGTTGTTGTTGTTGTTGTTGCTGTTGTCGGTAACAAGCTAGTTGTTGGAGGACGGCCTGAAGTTCCTCTTCGGCCGTTTGGATTTGGTATGTGAGTTGTTGTATTTCGACCAGACATCCGTATACCGGATACTTATCCCTCATGGCTGCATGGAATTTGATGGACTTCATAGCCATGGGTTTCTGGTCCGGGCTGAGCTCTTTCAGTAAGTTCTGAATGTTCTTGACCCCGAACAGGCGGTGCACGTTTTGGAACATTTTGTGTTGGTCGGCCGGAAAAAAAGGCGCAAGAAGGCATTCTGGGGTGCACCTTCGCCGTTGGAACTTGCAAGCGGCGCACGCTTGGCCAGTTCCGCTCTTTATGGTCATGATTACGTGTGAATTTCAAGGGTGAAGATGGGAAATTATTTTTTGTGTGGAAATGCATTTGTTGAAGAAAAGATGGTATGGTTTAAAGGGATTTTGAAGCAAATTATACTTGTGTTAAATGACAACATTTGATCTGAAGTACGGAGGAGTGAGAAGACTGAGTAAAAATAACGAGGGTCCGAAAAGTTTGGGGATGTTTACGTGAGATGTAAGAATGTTGGGGACAAGTGTTGTTTGCTTGAGCAAAGTCTTATTTTGGGGGCCTATTTTTAAGGGGGCATCATTGGTCTTGGCTCGGTCTCAGTTATGCTTGTTATATATATATATATATATATATATATATATATATAGAGAGAGAGAGAGAGAGAGAGAGAGAGAGATGGGGTTGGTTACCACGAGAAGATATTTTTTCATGAGACTGTGCGAAATGTTACGAAAGTTGCACAAAATGCATAATTTTTTGACACAAAATCAATAATGTTGTTGCACAACATTGTGCAACAACTTTATACATTCTGTGCAACATTATCATAGTGTAACAATTGGATATATTTTGTGCAATAACTGGATACATTTTATGCAACAACTGAATACACTTTGTGCAATAATATTCATGTATAATCATTGCACAAACAGTTAAATATTTTGTACAATTGAAAATAGATATGGACCGTTGATTTACAATAATCAGGGGCCCAAATTCATTCTTATTTCTCACGAAATACGGTATATATATATATATATATATATATATATATATATATATAGAGAGAGAGAGAGAGAGAGAGAGATCATATGATATGAGAATGATTTTTATGTTGTGAATTGAGAATAAATCTGAATCATTGATCTGTGTCTGATGTACGGTTCAGATTGGCTTATGCAGACAATATATGTATTTCGTGCATCAAACTTGCAATGCATAAAAACTTTGCATTATATGCATCAAAATATCGATTCACTGGAATATTACATTCTATGCATACGTTTTTGTGAGAATAAATCTAGGCCATACATTTAATCGAGATCTATGGATCAAATTTATTCTTATTTCTTAACTTAAGTACAATTCTCATCAGAACCCACTCATATATATATATATATATAACATTTTTTGTTCTGCTATATATACATATAACATTTTTTGTTCTGCTTTTTTCCCAAGGGTTGGGTTATTTATGAAATGTTCATTTAAAGTAATTTTGTTTGTGAAGCTTTCAAAAACATTTGAGACCTTTAGATGTTAAAAACATTAATCACACGTTGAATAATTATATGTTTTGCCTTTATATATGTTAAAGATTCCAGGTTATTTCTCTCGATATCAATTAATTTTGAGATGAAATTCCGAACTTTAACATAATAATTTTGAGATGAAATTCTGAACTTTAACATAATATTAAAATAGATTCTCTACACCGGTGAGCCGACGACCCACGGATTAGTTAAAATTCCTGCCATTTGAGTTAAAAAGTCAATGTTGCAAGTTTTGAGTAGGGGCCGCATTGGTTGGATCACTCTGCCCCCATTAATACCCTCAAAGGCGTTGGTTTGATCACTTTATGATTTTGCATTTTGAAATTTGGATTCTTTCCAGGCTAAATAAAAGTTGCGACAAGACTGAGACCTAATAAATTGATCCCACAGGCATTGATCGATCCCCTAAAATAATTTAAAAAAAAAAAAAAAACATACTCCAGGCAAAACATAAGCTGCACTGGACTCAGACCTGCCGCCGAGCCGAAATCGCCGGTTTCGGACCTCGAACCGGCGGTCCTCGATTCCCAAAACACAGAACCGAGTCCGGAGCGGAGATGAGCCCGACCACCCGTGCCGGGCTAGAAGCCCTCCGGTCCCGAGCCGGGCTAAAACCGCCAGTTTCGACAGGCCGGCCCGCAGCCCGCGACGAAAACAAGGAATCCGACTGCTGCCCAATTTTGCATTTTTTTTTTAATTTTTAACTTTTTCAATTTTTTTCATTTTATTCTTGTATATTTATTACTTTTATGAATAGAAAATGATAATTCTCATTGTTTTGATTTTTTTTAAATATTTAAAAACTCATTAAATTGTTGAAAAATGAACAATGAGGAGTTTGCAATTTGAGAGAGAATTAGAGTGTGATTCTTGGCGAATTTTGAGTTAGAAACATGTAGTATTTATAGTGGGAATGGTAGGGGAAAAGGGGGACTATTGGGGAAGGTTTTTTTTTTTTTTTTTTTGGGGGAGGGGGAGGGGGAGCCTGCCAGAAAAGAGCCGTTGGCAGAGGAGGCTACTGGACTGCTGCTCTTTTTTTTCCGCCCGGCTCATCCCGGCGGGCTTCTCAGGACCGACGGGCCTAAACCGTCGGTACTCGGTTTGATTTTCCCCCTACCCTAGCCCAGCCCAGGCTTCTCGGTCCCGGTTCAGGCCCGTTGACCGGAGGGCCCGGGCTAAAACCGTTGACTTTGGGTCGGTTCCGGGCCAAAACCGCCGGGCCGAGAAGTCCAGGTACGTCTAACTGGACTGGACAATATGTAAGTCCTCGAATTCGACATGTAAATAAATTGCACCGAGTAAACTCTAGGGGCAAAAAGTGATGAGAACATAACACGAAACGAGTATCACAATGCATTAACGGTGTTAGCCAAGTTTCTCTTGCAAAAGGTGATTTGCTACACAAACTCTTGCCCTAGAAACCAACCAATCATTTCGAATGCCAAAAAGAGCGAATCACTCATTAACAAGATAGATAAAAAAAACATTTCGTGTGATCCATTGGGGACAACATTTTGTGAAATTACCATGACATACCTCACACTGACATACACAAGATATTCCTTAAAAAAAACAATGAAAAAACAAAGTCACTGTAAACTACGAAAACAGGATCCAACGGCCATCATCTAATTTATACATACCTTCTTTGCACTTAGAAATATGAACCTAAGAACAAGAAATTCTCTTGTATACCCCGATAGCAAGTGTTCATATATGAATAATCAGAGCGGCCCATCAATAATCAACCAGTCGGTTCTTATTACTGTCTCCGACCAGAAAAAAAAGGACGAGAATATATATTAGACGACCAACACCAAAGAATGGGGTGAACATCATCAACTTTGGTACCGCGAGCACCAAACCTGAGTTTATTTTTCTCCCAATCATTTGTCGCAGAAAGTTCCTCCTCACTCTGCATAATTTGGGTCCCATTTTTCTCCACTGTAACAAAATTGTTTCACTTTAAAGTACGATTTCAGGGTGCTGTATTAACATCGTAGCTTTGCAAGTTGAGATGGCCAGCTCATAAGCCCGGTACGGGCAGAGGTTGATAGATAATGTCAGATTGAACACCGAATATGGCCAGCTCCATGTCTGTGAGTATTCTAGTAGCATGTGAAATTCCCGAGTACTATTCATTTACAGCTTCAAACAAGAGGAGCTGCGGTTGCAAATGTCCTCTTTCGCACATTGTAAGAACATCATTCCAGCCACCAATTACCTAGGGAAGAGCGAGGGAGGGAGGGGGAGAGAGAGAGAGAGAGGAGGGAGAGAGCATAAGATTTTGCTAATTTAGAAAAATACTCCTGAGGTTTAGCTTATTTACAAAAAAAAAAAAAAATCATGTTATTTCAAAATTACAAACGACTCTTAATGAATTACAAACACCCCTTTAGGATTTGTATCACTTAATAAATAGCCCCAACCCACACGCCCACCCCAACTAGGGGTGCAACCTGTTAAACAGAAATATATATAAAGGAGATATTTATATTTCCAACTATAGTTGGATAATTTTTTTTTTTTTTGTGATTTGACCGAACCTCGGTAATATTTTTGTAATTGACAAAACCCAGGCAATATCAAGGGAATTGTACCTTCACAGTTTTGTCATCATACATGATCCACTGCTCATGATCCCGACTGTAGGCAAAACAGTGATAGTGTTGCCCATAATAGCAAACCTAACACAAGGAGGGGGGGTAGAGAAAATTGAGAAGAAATATTAGGTATATCTATATCAAAACTTCTTTGCGAGAAGCATTCCTTTCTTGTTAGCAACGTGAAAAACGTGTCTCATTAAATGATGCAACTAATGACCACATGACTTAATCCAAAGTGCTGGAAGCTCACTGCTCTACGAGAAAAAACTACTCGTAAGAAAAACATGAGTTTAGCTTTTTGAAGGAAAAAAATGTCGAATGGGGAATATCACATGGCAGTTCAAAATACACATAAGACTGCAAAAAACTGCGGGGTGACAAGTTCATTAGTTAGCTGTTCCCAGAAAGCCAGTTGTAATAAATTGTAGCAATATTCAAAATAAATTGAATAAGGACAACGAGAAAGAAGGCGTTTTATTAATGGAATGTCCAAACCCAGCCACAAAAACTGAAGCATCCACTTTACAGAGGTAAGTAGTAGCTTAGTCCAAACATTTGATGAAACAGTGCATTGAACTGTATTTTTCATTCTTGCAACCAGAATACCTTAACATCATCATCATCATCATTTGTACCTTAATCCCAGCTATGTTGGGTCGGTGGTATGAAAATTGTGTCAAATAATTGTCAAAATTAGTTAACACTCTAAAATCATGCAAAACACAAGGTAGCAAATACGCAGGATGCCCTTCCCGTTACAACCTTCATACAAAAGAGAAATGAGATGAAATTCCAATAACCGTCATCATAAGTTTTTCCACTTGCATGGAAAATATTATGAGACGGCGATGAGTTGAGCTAATTGTTATAGTCATGTCCATTTAGAAGATTGATATTATAAAATCAACATGTACATCGTGGAACATGATGGCAGAATACCTTAATATAATAATCAGATTAATATGAACAACCAAATTTTACATGTTTAAAGTGTTTTAGAGAAGCATACCACTGAAACCAAGCGATGTCTGTTTTTTGGATCAAGACCGCGATAAAGGACACTGATATCAATCTCCGTAGATAAGGCTGCTAATGTCGCCATTATATCATCAACATTCTCGCAAGTATTCTGCCAACCCAGGACTGTAGGAAACAGAAACATCAATGCACCAGTAAGAAAACAGAGGGGTTAACTGTTCGGTTAGAAGAAGACGATAAGAAACTGAAAGGAAGAATGTGATTAAAAAAAATAGAGGAGAAAATAAAGACAACAATAAACAAAACGAGTACACACTAATCATAAAATAAACAAATCACCTTCTGTGAAAATATATGGTGGAACCAAAAAAAAATACAGATCAAAAAGGAAGAGGAAAAAAAAAAGAGCAACATGAATCATATAAGAAACACGTCACCTGTTGTGAAGATATGTGGTGGAGCGGAGAGAATATGGTGGATATAATTGAGCTTCCCACAGCCACCAGCCTCAGCATCACAAGCTAATTGATGGTTCATCTCAACCAGGTTTAGAAGCTCGTCAAATGAGCTCTCCGGGCACATAACCTGAAATGCAAAATATATACTTCGATAATGGCATTGCATAGAATGCATTTTGGTCATATACATGCATAATCATAAATAAATACTTCAATAGTTGCAACTACCCTAAAAAAAAAAAAAAAAAAAAAAAAACAGTTATCTTTGCTTGTACATTTATAAGTACCAGCAACCCCTTTGAGGTTTGTATTTACATATTGTTGAGGGCGCATTTGTAGAACAGAAACAGATTTCAAGGGGGTATTTGCAATTTTAAAAGATAAATGGTCTGGATGTAATTAAGCTATACCCCATGGTAGTTTTTGTAATTATTAATTAACCCTAATTCAAAACAAGAAATCATGCCTTCATCGTTCTGACCGCACTGGCATTGATATTATGAAAAAAAGATGTGTATTTCAGGTATCTGGACTCCAAGCCACAGTTGTAGCAGTTCATTCTCTCAAATACATCCATTCCAAAAATCGAATGTGCAACGCAAGAAGCATTTGTGCAGTCCCAGGAGCCTGCACAATTACTATCTACTGATTTCGTATCAGTCACTACAGATGCAGGTGTGAATGATCGATGAAGACAATTAAATATTACACCAAGCACTTCAGAAGCATCGTTCATTTGACCCTGCAGGGTTGCACACATTTTTGTACACAGTAAAAAAATTTTAGATATCATACAGGGAAAGAATCACTCAATGTACAAACAATGACAAGTTATAAAAACAGGTACAAACTGTAAGAGTGAGATATACTTACCTGCTGGAAGAAATTACTATCAGGATACAGATTGCTCAGAGCAACTCTCAAGGAGGTGGGGGCAACGGGTTCTCTTCTATTATCTTTAGATACCATTCCCAGAGAAACAAAGATATCATACAAAGCACATATCACACAAGGATCACCAACATGAACATGTTCTGACAATGATCTTCGCAAAAATTCATCTCGGAATCGTCCCAAGTGCCACAAGGACTTAAATTTAGAAGAGAAAAGAAAAAAAGAAAAAGGAATGAGTTACTTAGGCTCAGCGAAAATAGTAATTTAAGACTCAAAAGAAGTGGGTGTCTGGAATATACAGCAGAACAATAGAGAATCACATACTTGGTATACTAACCTGTATTATGACATTGAGAAAGCAATTATATTCACCAATTTCATTTTTTAACCCTGTTCCATAGTCATCAGCTCCATTAACATCTGTCACACCTTCGTCACGTGAAACAGATGAGTCACTGGTTTCCGGAAGCTCCTTCTGTGGAACTGTTAAATTTGATAATAGAGGTATTTTTCCACGCAAATGGCATGTATCTGGAAACAAATATTGGACATATAAGTGAAAATGCTAAGAAAGTCTTGCAGACAAGTTCATCCACCCAGTTTTACTCTGGATAATAAAATATGTGTTCCTTAGAGTATATAAATATTAATTAGGGTTCAAATGCTACCATGAACATCCAACTTTAGTGACTTCATTTAGAAGTCAAGTAACTTCTTTTTTATCGGTAAAAAAATATTTTATTTCAAATATAAGGGATACTCGAACGCTTGCAATGAGCGAAAGCTTAAATTATGGAGTCCGGTACAAATCCTTGGTTTCAAGAACCAATCTGACAGGAAAAGTTTCTCAAGATTGGTTCTTTCAATCATACTCACCTTCACCTCCTCCACAAACTTCTCTGCATCTGGAGATTATGCCTTTGAAAATTTTGTCATTAAAATCTACTCTTCCATGTTAACCAAATTATGCATAACCAAATGCAAACTGCAGTTTTAGTGACTTCTTTCCTTCTCCAAATCCTTCACCTGAATTGCATTAGGTGAATGCACGGACTGGAGTGCAGTGCTGTTAAGATGTTAAACCACCTTAAGCTTTTAACCCAATTTATGTACCACAAAGAGTACGGTAATATATAAACTGAATCAAACTAATATCTGCACACTCGCCTCAGGCGCTCCAGTGCATGTACCCTTCCAAAACCAAGATTAACAAGGTAGGGGACGATTGGATGGCATTTCATTCTGGGATATTTTCCTTAGTTGGATATTTTTGAGAGATTTTTATAAACAATCCAAAAATTTACACTTTTCCCCGCTTTCTCTTTTTTCTCCCACCAGTCACTTCAACTTATCTTCAAGAAGAAAATAACTCATTCAATCACTAATCATTATTACATAATTTTTCATGGATTTCAATATTCATCCACTCACATAACTCTAACTACCAACTCCATCCACCATCCATATTCTTTCCCGCCACATTTGCCTCTCCATCGCCATACTTTCTCCAATTCCAAGAAACCGCATATCATTTTCAATCATCTTTATCCAAGTTTTCTTGGGTCTTCCTCTACCTTTCACAACATTACTTGTTCCCCAACTTTCTAGCCTCCTCACTGGGGCATCAATAGGTCTTCTTCTCACGTGACCAAACCATCGTAATCGATTCTCCATCATCTTGTCTTCTATAGACGCAACTCTTACCTTCTCTCTGATCACCTCATTTCTGAGCCGATCCTTTTTTGTATGACCACACATCCATCGTAGCATACGCATCTCTGCCACATTCATCTTTTGAACGTGACACTGTTTTACAGCCCAACACTCGGTGCCATATAACAGCGCAGGCCTAATTGTCGTGCGGTAAAATTTACCCTTTAATCTATGAGGCATGCCAGGATCACATAAAACTCCTGTAGCACTCTTCCACTTCAACCACCCCGCCTTTATTCTCAGGAGCCACATCGCCATCTAGCTCTCCATCCTTGTGGATATTTGATGCAAGTTACCGATAGAAAGTTGATCCATGAACAACTTTCCCATCAAATGTGATCATCCCCGCCTCTCTATCACTCAAGCTGCTAAACCTACACTCCATATATTCAGTCTTACTTCTGCTCAGCCTAAAGCCTCGAGCTTCCAAAGTATCCTCCAAAGTTCCAATTTCTGTTGCACTCCAACCTTCGTTTCATCAATCAACACAATATCATCTGCGAACATCATACACCACGGAACGTCATTTTAAATTTCTCTTGTCAATTCGTCCATGACTATGGCAAAGAGAAAAGGACTAAGAGCAGATCCTTGATGCACCCCAATCTGTCCTCCCAACATTAGTACGTACACTTGTACTAGCTCCCTCATACATGTCCTTTATAATGTCAATATATTTCCGCAATACACCCTTCTTTGATAAGGCCCACCAAAGTACTTCTCTCGGTACTTTATCATATGCCTTCTTTAAATCAATAAAAACCATATGCAGATCTTTCTTTTTATCTCGATAATATTCCATCAACTGCCGGATAAGATAAATTGCTTCCATGGTCGATCTTCCAGGCATAAATCCAAACTGATTTTCTGTTATCTTCACACATTTGAAAAATAGTTTTCCTAAACTCTGCAAAAGCAACTAGGACCAATGTTATGAGATGAAGGGAGTATTTAACTATTTTAAGAAGCGCGTAGTTAACTCCTACAAATCACTGATTATGCCGAGTTAATTATGTTAGTACAAAATACTGATCTTAGTGTATAGCCTAAGGGTGCGATTGGATATACTTTTATGTTGGAAAATTTATTTTAGGTATAAAATAGTCATGAATTTTTGTTTTTGAAATACTAATAAAGAATTTTGAGAGTGAGGATGGATATTAAATGGAAATGTAATGATTTGATGTAAAAAATAGTAAAATCATTTTTTTTTATCTTTTAATTTATTTTTCAGGATTTTTTTTTTCTACATTCATTCTCTTTTTTTATTTGTTTTTTTCTCTACTTTTTCCCTCTTTTTTCCTTTTATGTTATTTATGTAACGATTATTGACGGTTTCAAAGTTTGATTCATGTTAGCCGACCCCAAATCATTTTGGGACTAAGGCTTAGATGTTGTTGTTGTTGTTGCATAGTTGGAGGGTCAGTAAAATTAGGAAATGTGGGGACCCATTCCATACAAGGAAATAGGATCACTATTTTGAGACACCCAAATAAAAAACTAGGACCACTATTACGAGACGGAGGGAGTACAGTTAATAGTACTCCCTCTGTCCCAAATATATGGTCCACTTTGGATCTGCACAAGGATTAAGAAGTAGTGTTGGAAAAGTAAATTACAACCGAACTTCCTATAATACCTATATCTAAATGAGTACTATTCATAGAGATTTTATATTTTCAAGAATATGGATGGGTATAATTGCAAATGAACAAAACAAATGCTACTTAATATAGAAGATGGACCATATTTATATGGGACATCCCAAAAAGGAATAATGGACCATGTACTTGGGACGGAAGGAGTTTGTTCGATAATAAGCAAAAGATGAATCTCCCTCAAAGCAGATCACTTGAACAAAAAACAAATGTAATGGATGATCAAGCAAACAATAGCTTCACTGTGGAATCACAACAAAAGTAGACACAACAAAACAAAAAGATAAAACCCACCGAGACTTTGGAGTACAGCTTTCTTTATATCAGCTTGAAACCTTTCTTCATCATCATCCTCGGTCTGGAGCTGTCTCAAAGTTTTTCTTCCATTATCTACACGGCGAAGTTTCGATCATGGTAAGAACTGATTACTTAAGCCAGCTAAAAGAGTCACCAATAAAAACAAGTGCCAGGTAGCAAATATATCTTACTAAAACACTCGCCAACAATATCAAAGTGCCAAGTAACAGCAAAACCAATCCCTGTAGTATAGAAAGTGTTTGCTAGAGCATACTCAACTAGATTATATAATTTGTGTAATCTTGGAGCAAATAAATAAGGTCGCACAGAATTGAAGGGTTTGGAGATAACAAGATCAGAAATCCTATCTTCTCCAGATAATTTCAAGTTACAGTGAATTCCAAATCTTTCCGCACCCGTGTGAGCAATTTTTCCAGGTACTGTGGTGGGTTTTGTCCAAAGTCATTTGGAATCCTAAGTTCCAAATCCATCATGAGGTAACTTAAAATAAAATTAGTGTATTGCCTTAGCAATGTTACAGATCGTGAGAAAATAAGAAACAAACAATGTGACCAGGTCGTAATGTGCCAATATCATAGTCTGCCAGTAAAAGCAAGATCCAAGACAGTATTTGCCTCATCCACAACTTCTATACCCGATCACGTCTTCCCTCTGCTACCAAGACACCTCCTCAGTGCATTTCTTTCTTATGGTAGAGATCATGGACAGAGGGAGTATAAAATACTCCCTCCCTATTTTTTAAATGTCTTCTTACCTTTTTAAGACGAAGATTTGACCATGAATAACTTTCTGATCATATTATGAAAAATTATCCAAAAAAAAAGTACGAAAATATTTCATAAACGAATCTAAGGATATTTTATACCTATCAGTACAATATCAAAAAAAAAAAAAAAAAACGGTAGACATTTAAATATATATTGGGATGGTTCTTGCTACACATAAATGTGATATATAAATTTCATATAAGATTCAGTTAACTTACTTCCCGGTTGAATTTTCAGTCAAATTTGGTGGAAATTCTATACATGATGGAGAACTTCCCCACAAAAAATTCATCATAAATATTCGATCAACCTCAACTTAAGGGCATTAGATATGGACCGAACAATTTGGCACGTTTTCGAATGTTTAGATTATCTCCACCAAATTTCATCAAAATTTCAACCGTGAAGTTAACCGAAATGTGTCAAATTTGTGCGTCAAATTTAAGTGTTGCAGGAACCATCTTGTGTGTGTGTGTGTGTGTGATAAAACACAGTTACAAATTTAACAAAACTAAGAAATAAAAATTGAAAATTTATTAAAATACCCAAATATACATAAATGTAAGTCGAGTATACGGGGGAATTATATGCAAATTTACAAAATATTTCCTTCAATTTTTGTAATAAAGAGGTAAGAATTAAATAATGAACAGGTTCAATCAAGTCACCTATTTCTGGGGTGGTTTTCCAAGTTTTGACCAGATGACAACGGTTTTTTAGCCACCCAGTTTCAATACAACATCGGACCAGACAAGTGACTGGTTCTGATTAAAGTGGTTGAACCAAAAGGTTTAATCCGGGTTTCACAACATTGGACATAGCCGAGTGGTTATCTGATGTGGATTGATTCCATTCTCGTGTTCTTTAAATTGCTAGTCCATTCCATCTCACTTCAATGGACTAATCTCCAATATAAGATCTTGCAATTTCCCACTGTTGAACATTATCACGAATCAAGTACCAATATGAGATACAAATTTTCAATCAAGAAAGGTCCGCGATAGAGAGGCTGCCATATGTTAGTCTTCCCTGCACTCGGCAAATCCACGTAACGAAGTATACAAACTCCCAGCATCCTTATTCATCTGCCATATTTCCTTCTAGACATTACATAAATTACCAGATAAAGGACAACGATCATGAATCTCAATCTCACAACGTATCAAGATTTTCAGCATCATAATTCAGAGATAACCTGAAACCTCTGCAGCTGGTAAGATTAATGTTATTGCATAAACTAAAGATTTAAATACAACAGCATCCACCTGCATGGTTTATTTATTGCTTATAGAAATCTCATTTATGTGCAACAAATATACAAAAATTTAACCGCAAGAAAAAACTTGATCATAATAAAGAGATTTAAAATACTCGTAGTCAAAACCACCACGAAAGACCCTTCCGGAGTTTGCAGCTTATGTTCTCTATCTTCTTTATCGGAGATAAAATAACAGAAAAAACATACGAATTTTAGGAAAAAAAAAATCAATTATAATTTCAAATGGGAAAATTACACTTTCCAAACTTAACTAACACCCTATTTTCAATTTGCAACCTTAACTATGTGCTTTCTCCATTACTAATCTAAGTTTCATGTGTATCTTCAAATTACAACCTAATTTCTAAAGTAGAATATAACTGGATATATTCCTAACACGTGTAAATAAAATACAAATAAATTCTAAACATTACAAATAGAATTTGGGAATTACAAATAAATTATATTTTAGACAACATGAATAAGTTCTGAGAAAATATTTAATAAAATAGAGATTCTGACAAATACAAGTTAAGTTAATTTTTGAATTTACGTGTTCAAAACTTGTTTTATTTTCAGGATATTTTTGTTTTTATTTTTGTTATCAGAACATGTGTACTTATCTCGATTTATTTAAAAAGTATTTGCATTTTCAAGGATTCAATTTATTTTTTAAGATTTGTTTATAATCTTTCAGGATTTATTTCTATTTTATTAAAATTTATTTTTAGCTTTTATATATATTTATTAATTTTCCAGAATTTATTTTGCATCTTTTAACATTTTATTTTCATTTTATTTACACGGTTTGGAATATACCTGGTATGTTCTGTTTTTCTGCCAATTAGGTTGTCATGTGAAAATAAACATGGAACTTAGGTTGGTGACGAAGAAATCTCATAAGGTGGCAAAGTGAAAAAATAACCATAATTAAGGGAGAGTGTAATTTTCCCTCTTCAAATCAAACCAGAACATGGGTTGAAAAGGAGTTTCTGATTTAATAATAGAGTTACCTTACCTGCAGTCTGCTGCAGTACTTTATCATAACTAAAAAAAGTAATCAATACTTCAATCATAACTATCAATAAATACCTGCATAACTAGAATCATATAGCTATCAAGAAATAAATGCATCATACCGAATTATTACAGATATAGTCTGAGCAAGGGCAAATAAATATAAATGGCATTTCTCACAAGGCAATAGATACTGTCCCAATCTTATCTAATAGGCCATAGCTATTCTCAACAGATGTACAACAAAACCAAAAAAAAAAAAATATCAGAAAGCATCAGGCTATTTGATACCAAGCACATGGGTGCAGAACAATTTGATTGCAAATAGAAACCTAAAACAATTGATCCTTCCAATTTGTGAGCCCTTCAGAATTCACAGTTCCAACTCTTAAAGTCAATTTGTCAGACCTCTTCACTATGTTCAAGAGCTCTTTTGCTACTACAGTAAGCAGTGCTTACTGCAGCAGAAAACCAACTCTTACCTATCATCTTTCCAGTTAACCACCACGGTACCAAGGCGAGGCAAGGTGCAAGCCTACTGTTTAGGCGACAATTAGTCGCCTAGTCAAACTATGTAATATAGTAATAAACCCATTATCCAAATAAGTGAGTACAAAACATCAACTCCATGTTACATTACCAAAGCAACAAAATACACCACAAAAAAGTGAACAATATCACCAAAGACAATAAGACAGCATCAAGCCCTCATATCTCAAACATCATCATCAAACGGAGGCGAGCACATTTTCCACGACTGGGGTTAGATTTTTTCCTTTTTCTTTGGCACTCTCTCTCTCTCTCTCTCACACCTGCCTCTCTTTTACGCTTTTAAGCTGGATGATTTTTTTGGTAAAGCGGGTTGGTCACTGATATGAACCTGATCTGGCCATCAGATGTCACCCTACACGGCTAGGCGACGACTTGCCCGATCTGCCTGATTTCAGGCGAGGAGAAGCCTCCTGGCGAACCGACTAAACCGCCCAGCCATCAAGTCGACGTATAGGGTCGCCTACGCGACGCCGTGATAACCATGTTTCTTCCTTTTTTTCTCTCTGTTTGCGCGTGAGAGCATGCGCAGTGGGAGCGAGTTTTGTGAGGCCCTGATACGGCTTAGAGAGTTTTGGTTCATAAAAGCAAACTATTTATACTAGGAGGAAGTTCTTCCAGAGATCGCCAATCCTCAAATCTAAGGGTATATTTGTCCTCGGGTTCGTTGGGATTTAGAATTTTGATATTCATAATGGGTATTTGGAGTGCTGTGAACAGTGAGAATACCCGTTGTTTTTTGTAGGATTCAGAATTCTTACTTTCACTTTTCACCGTAGATGTTCAAATCAAGCCTGGGAAAGTGAATGATGTATTATTTTATAGTATGTAGTAATATTATTTAAACATAAAAAGAAGAGAGAAAAGATATTGTATTAATATGACTTTTAGTTGTCTTATTTACAAATAAAAAGATGAGAGAGAGATGATGTATTATCATACAATATTTAGTAATATTATTCAACGATAAAAAGGGGAGATTAGTTGTATTATTTAAAGATGAAAAAGAGGAAGGATAGATGATGTGATATAAAGAAGATATAAGATGTGTAAGAAGTTGTTGGTTAGGTATTTGAAATTTGAATCTTAGAACAAACGGGGATTTGATTTAAAATCCAAATCCAGTATTTGGGACCCTCGGATAAACATGGCCTAACAGAACCATCTTAAGAAAACACAAACATTAATGTTCATAGGATTGATTTAATATCAAGTTTATTCAAAACCAAAAGTCCTTGCAACCAAAAGGGACAATCAGTACTATGTTTGGGGCAAAAACTCTGTTATGACTGTTAACTATTAAGATTCTAGCTTTCCACTAAGTTTCACAATAAAATCACCTACCTGACGACACACACAATCTCAAAAAATGTCAATGACAAAAAAAAGCAGTCAATGTACAAAATAAGGGTCACGAATCAAAACTAAGTGAGATTAGTAAAAATATGGTCGCAATCGAATCACCGGTTGCGCTGAGATAAGAAGGAAAGATTTTTCAAAGTCACAATAAATGCAATCAGTTTAGGGAACTCAAATACAAAGACATAACGCATGCTATGGATCTTTGATTCCAAAATCATATAATAATACTCCCTTCGTCACAAAAAGATGGTCCACTTTCATTTTGCATAGATTAAGAAAATATTTTGGGAAAATAAAATATACCCCAGCATTCCTTTTATGCCCTTATTTCATATTAATGATTATAACAATGACTAATCCCGCAATCATTAAATAAGAGTATTTAGACAAGGTATGTCCTTCAAAATGGAAAGTGGACTATAATTTGAGACAAACCAAAAGGGCGCATGGACTATCTTTTGGAGACTGGTGGATAATAAAAATTAAAGCACAATAAAAATAAAAGTTTCTCATGGTTCAAAACTTCCCAAGATAGATGAGCACATAAACAACTATATACTCGTGCTTACATATAAATGAATCCCACAGCAAGAAACAATAATTATAGAAAATACTCAATTTCAATTAGAAGTACATACCACTTTCACCATTGGATTTTTGCCCATTTCTAGACTGACCAGCATCACTATCTTCCTTTTCAGATGCCGAAGGATATTTCCCATCGCTCAATTTGGTTGTTAGACCCTTATGCCTTCTACCCCTCCTTCCCATGCGCCGATCAGAAAATACGGGCCCTTCTTGCGAAGTACCTCCATTTGATAAGCCTGAAACAGAATTATACAACTAAATCAGCAGAGATTACATAACTCAAAAGGCTAATCTGATATTCTGTGAAAAGGTCGTTACCACTTTGTAGCATAGCCCCATCTTCAGATTTATTCGGCGCACCTTCCAATATGTCAACAGATCCATCCTTCTGCATCAATGGTTCCTAAAATAAATATTTCATTGAATCTTTTAGATAAGTATTACTCCCTCCGTCCACCATCTTTCTTTACGTTTTGACCGGGCACGAGTTTTAATAATACACACGATTTGATAAATAGGATTATAGGCAATCTCACCTTCCTGTTTGTCGTCCATTGGTCACTGACATCTTTGTCATCAACATCGGACCTCAAATAAGCATCATATATTATTGGTTCTGCTTTTTCTTCGACAGCTTTCGAACTTTTCTTATATTGTTCGGCAAGATGCTTCTGTTTTGCCTCATTTTCTACTCGTCTTTGATATTCCAAAGTTTCTTCAAGCTTCCTTTCATCAGCTTCAAGTTCAATTATACGTTTGTACTCCTCTTCCTCTAGTCGTAATGTGGCGTCATCAGCCCCATGATCAGCAATTTCCAGATTCAGACCCTCCTCATCATAACCACTTGGCAACAATCTGAAGCAAGATAAGCAGCGAAACAGAGAAGATATTCATATGAAGTATCTAAAACTAGAATACATTAGAAACATGTGCATGAATATGCTCTTAGGGAAAGAGGAGTGTACATCTCCCCAGCATCTTGATTGTGTGGCTCATCAGAATGAGTAACCTGCAGAAGCAACACAACCAGTATTGAGAACAATTAAACAACTAGCCAGAATCCTACAAGTTCAGTATAAAACTAGTGAGTCTGATCATAAAGTTTAAACCTTTGAATCCTTGTTTTTCCGGCTTTCCTTGCTTTTTTTCTTATCCTTTATCTTCTCATGGACATGTTTTGTATTATCAGCTCCTGCATTGACGCCTTTCTTGGAATCCCGAGCAAGTTCGGCCAGAAAAGCCTCACTGGCGGCGTCAGACTTTTCTCTAGCATCTTTCTCTGCCAAATCCTCCACGCGTGCCTGCAAAAAGGTAAAAATTAGGTCTCACGCATATTTGCAAAACACGCTAGGAAAGTTGAAGGCCTTTTGTAAAAAGATGCTTTACAATTTACTCACTCGCAAAAATGATTTCACTAGAGGGATTAGGATAGATCTGAAATCATGGGAAGATGCAGGCTCAAGATCCACTTCCAACTGCTGCATCGCTACAAGTATCCGCATGATTCTTGCGTCCATTTTACTTATCTGAATCATCATATAAAAATTGTGAGATGAAACTGCAAGATATGGAAAGTATATAAAAAAAAAAGTAGAACTATGTTGCCAAACCTCGGTAGAAACTTGCTCTTTCTGTCTCTGTATTGCAACTTCTATACAAGAGTCCACCTGATGCATATAGTCTTTTGCTCTCCAATCATCATCCTCACCAGATTCTAGGTCACAAAGATGAGATGCAATGCCACTGTATGTTTCCTCAAAGCCAAATTGGTTGACGTTTAGCGACTCCGCATCCTTTAAGACATTTGTAATGGCATCCAACTCAAATCTATTGCTAATAATGCTAATCTCGTTGTCATTTTCAATGAGCTCTTCTCGCCTTTTCCTGATAACAGAATCATAACTACGACGGACAAAATCCATTGCAACTTCTCTCCTCTTTCCCTCTTCCAAACAGAGATCCTCCACAGCCTGCAATGCCTCCTCATAACTCATGTGCTCATATTTTCTCTCACATAAACCCTGTAAATGGTAAGATTCCTTCTCAAGCAGCTGGAGAATTTCCAAACCATGCTGAGCTATTTCCTCTTTGGCCCGCATCCATGATGCTAATTGCTCACTACTCGAGGTGCCTTTAAATATCCAAGACAATAATGCATGTGAATCAAGAATAACACCATTATCATAGTGCAAATGGGATGAAGTTGCCGCACTGGAAAAGTTAATGGGGTCATCACAAGAGAGACCATGGGGCTTGCAGGGAAGAAAATGCTCATCAAGGACCAAGCATGTATCATCTTGACTGAAGATTATCTTCTCAAAGATGTCAACACCTTGCACCCGAGTACTTGAATCATCTGCAGCATTACTTTTATCAGAATACCTATTTAGTCCACAAGCAAGAGAGATTTCCTGCAAAAAATTCAGGATTTTCTTAAGCTCTGGAGCACCCAAAAAACAGATGCACAAAGGTGAATCTTCCAGTTTGGAGTTCAGAAGTTGTGAACCACAAGCAAGACTCTGCAGCTCCTCCACTGCAAAATGTAAAACCTTGCCAAGGTGACTTGCCGCCAGATACTTGTTTTCAGTAAGTGCCTGGAAACTGGCATGGATTCTGTCTAGAAGCTTTGCGCGCTCAGGGTCATCTGATAAAGGCCAATTTTCAGTCAGTAAACTTTCCTTACTCAGATCTCTATCGCAGTCCATCCACTCAACCCCTTCAAACTCCCTGCTGTCCTGGGTATTACCGCCAGAATTATCACTGGATATTTTCCTCCTAGGTGATAAATCCCATTCATATGCACTGCAGTCAGTGTCAAGAAAGCATTCTTTTGAATCATCCATGCTGTTTCTGGAGTACATTTCTTCAAGGAAATCGTGTGACACAGATTTTGGATGTCTTCGAAGCATCGTAATTGCTGCATTCAAGTCTAGAGGTTTCCAAGAATAGTTTGTGAGCATTTCAGCCCATTCAATCTCCACATGTTGGGGTATAATCGACTGCATTTTGGGCAGCAAACTGCCCATATGCTCTTGTACGACATGATGCATGAACGAAGTAGCATCGGCAAATTTCTCATTGCAGCGACAGCACAACCAAAACTTCCACGTTTTATGCATCTCCCCAAAAGATAAAGCCTCATTAAGTACCTCACTTGTTGACCCATCCTTCGACGAACTGAAATGTGCCCTTAGATCCGAGATATTAATTCTAAGCAAATCTTTCTTCCCATCTGAACTTACTGAATTCCAATATGATCGGACCCAGTCACTCCTCTCATCTGAGGACGTGTTTTTCCTCGCATTCCCATATTTCCTTCTTTCTCCTGCTCTTTGGCCCGACCCAGGACCAGAATCTGGAACCCTGCTGTTGTTATTACTACTATCCTCATCATTCCCCAGATGAGGGGACTCCAATTTCTGCTGTAAAAGCCGTGCGGCAGCCACCCTAACCTCAATTTCCTTTCTCCGTTCCTCGGGTGTCTTGGTCACTTTCTTTATCTCATTCGGCCTCTTTGGTTGAATTAATCTGAGCTCCATCGGATCCTCGGGAACCCTCCTGATCGGAATCAATCGAAACTTCTCCTCCCCATTCCCCAAATTCTTCATCCATGTTGAAATGGACGCAATGTTCGACTTCTGAATCAATGACCGGAGCTCACCCTGAACATGGGCAACTCGAGCCTCCACAGTAGAAATCTTCTGCTGATTCTCCTCTTGGAGACTCTCCTTGGCGGGGTCCACGGGGTTCTCAATCATCAAAGCCCTCTCACACTCCTGCACCACCTCCTCATATTCCTTCGCCTCAATTGCAGCCTCATACAACAAATTCGCGTAAAAATGCGCAAACTCGATAGAATTTGGGCACAAACCCACTGCCTTCCTCGCACTCTCAACTGCATTCCTCAAATGCCGCTGTTTTGCATTTGGGTCATCGATTATTGAAGCCATCTTCACACAAACAGTCCCCTGAACACGGTTAATCAAAGCCAGGTGAGGAGAATTCTCGTGTTTCGAGCACAAGTCCTTCATCAATCTTAGGGCTTTGTTGTTGTTTCCTTTGCGCATTGCGTTGAGGGCACGCTCACATTCAGTCTTCACCGCAGCATAGGACTGGGAAGGGTTTGGGGCATAGTCAGAATTTGAGGCGCCATCGTCGGCGGCAGCCGCATCCTCCGGCGCCGCCACAATTGGTGGCTGCGACTGTTTGGAGCGAGGAACTATGTTCCGCTTCTTGTGCCCCATATCAGATTTCCCGATGGCTACTTAATTGCATGCATAAATTCTAATTTATTCGCACAACACCCACATATCTAAACCGGTATAAATATATATATATTCAATCAGGCGTATAAATGTAGAGAGATACAGAAACACAGGCGGGGAAGATAAAGTGACTTACTCGGCAATCTGTGAGAAGAACGATCGGAGTTGAGGCGAAAAGGTATATACAGGGATATACGTGTATATGTATATGTGTTTTGTATATGTAAGTATATATGGACAGTGAATTTTGGAGAGAGAGAGAGAGAGAGAGAGAGAGAGAGAGAGAGAGAGAGAGAGAGCACACCTACCAGAGAGGGTTGGGGTGGGGATTTCCTTTTTTTTTAGTGTGGTAATGAAAAAGGGGTTTGATAGGAAGAGGCAAGGATCTTTTGGTGTAAGAATAGCGAAATGAGTGATAGGTTGGTGAGATTATTTGGATTAAGGTTTGAGGTTAATATAGTAATTTTATTCATTTATTAAATATTACTACTTGATCTGTTTTATTTGCTTACATTATTATTTTGGTCTTTAGGAATGAAAGGAAAAAAAAAAAAGGAGGGGGGTGTTTAGAGGTGTTCACAGTTCTGGTTCGAACCGTCGGTTTTGAATCGTTGACTGCGGTTCGGTTAAAAACCGGAATCACCAACCGTTTTAAGGCGATTCGGTTCCGGTTTGGTGTTTTGACGAACCGCGAACTGGCGGTTCAATTGTCGGTTTTTCAAAAAAAAAAAATCAAAATTTGAATTTTGCTCAACCGTCGGTTCGAACCGTGAACCGGCGGTTCCAACGGTTACAAATTCAAATTTTGAATTTTTTTAATACATTTTTACACCTATAAATACCCTCTCACATCCTTCGTTTTTCTCACATCAACTATCTATCTACATCCATTCTAATTTCTATTCTCTCAACTCTCAAGTATACTTTTAATTGAAAAAGATGTCAAGTAGTCAATTCAACCGGGGAAAGGGAAAGGCTATCACCGGCATTCCTCGACGAGGAAGAGGCGGTGTTAGTTAGGGGTGTCTAAATGGTTCCCGGTTCTCAGTGAGAACCGGAACCGAGCCAATTCCGGTTAACCGGAACCGTATAATCGGTTAAAGGTTCTTTATTACATAATTTTTTGGTTTTCGGTTCGGAACCGAAACCGAACGGTTCCGAACCGACCGATTTTATAATATATTTATTAAATATCATTTTTATATTTTATACTTATATATTTTATTATTTTAATTTTTGTAAATTACAAATTTAAAACCCTAATATTGTTAAATAAATATTTTTATATTTTGTTAAAAATTTATAATAATATATTATATATGTATTAAATATTAATTTTATATTTTATAATTTAACCCGTGCAAAACAGGTCATTTTTAAAAAAAAAATGGTTTTGTCGATTTAACCGAACCGGAACTGAAAATAACCGGTCCGGTTCCGGTTAACCGAAATTTTATATGGTCCGGTTTTCGGTTCTCATTTTTGGGCAATTATGGTTCCGGTTAACCGAAAATTTCGGTCCGGTTAACTGGAATCGAACCGTTCGACAGCCCTAGTGCTAGTGGTACTACTCATACTCATACTCCGAGTTTTAATTCTATTCCAAGTCTGAATTTTGGATATGTTCCCGATGAATTAACCGAGGAACAAATCAACGAAATGTTTGAAGTCTCAAAATCGATTCATGAAGATAATGAGCAACCAACAAAACCAAAACAAAGGAAACCACCCGAGCTCAAATCTCCATTATTTGCGCTACATTATACAAAAATGGACGACGTTGCATCCGGTCCCGGTCACTTCTTGGCCAAGTGCAACTATTGCGATAAAATGTACAAGTTTAAAAAAGAAGGAGGTTACGGGACACTAAATGGCCATATACAAAGACAACATCCCGATAAAGTTGACATCGAGTCTAATCAAACCCAACTTCGAGGCACGGCGACGTCGTCTAATGCCCCAATCAAGGTAATAGTTCTTTATTTAAATTTAATCCAATTACCGCTGGAAAATAATTAGCTAAATTTGTTTGTGGTAAATCTCTTCCTTTTAACTTTGCCGACGACCAAATGTATGAAAATTTTACTCAATTAAGTTTTAATCCCGCTAGTAAAAAAAATCACGCTCTAGTGTAACTCGTGATGTTCGTAAAACTACTAGCGAGGCAAAATTAATTTTAGCTAATATGTTTTTAAACTTAGATCATAAAGTTTGTATATGCTCTGATGCTTGGAGTGATCATTGGGAAATAAATTCATATATGAGAATTACTTGTATTTGGATTGATAATTCTTGGGCTATACAAAACCGTTTAATTAGTTTTAGAGAGTTTAATATCGCACATACCGCCCAAAATATTTCGCATAAAATTCATAATATTTTATCTGGATATAATTTAGTACAAAAAGTTTTTCAATTTCTTTTGATAACGCTAGCTCCAATACACCTAGTTTATAATCACTTATTGCATTATGTGAGCCATCTCTTGGTGGTAATTTTTTTCATATTAGGTGCATTTGTCATGTTCTTAATTTATGTGTTCAAGATGGTTTAGCTGTTTTAGAAGAAGCATATGCTCCTATCCGTGGAGCAATAATGTATTTAATTAGACATTCTTCTCTAGGTAAAAAATGGAAGAGATATTGCATAAAAATAATATTCATCCAAAGAAATTCTCAAAAGATGTGCCAAATCATTGGAATTCTACTTACAATTTGTTAATGATAGTTATGAATATCGTATTGCATTGTGTAATTTTTATAATGAAGAACAAGTACCCGTTTGCTTATTACCAACTCAATGAGATAAGTGCTCTAGTTTAATGGCACTTTTAAAAAATTTTAAAGAGGCAACTGAGTCTTTGTCCAGTGTTTATTATCCCACTTCTACACTTGTTATTGAACATTGTGTTAAAATTGTACTTGTATTCAAGTCCTTAATTAAAGTTCCCGATTTATTTAATTGTATTAAAGAAATGAGAGACAAATGGATTAAATATTTCGCCTATATTCCTCCTGGTTTTTTTAGTTGCTAAACTCTTAGATCCTCAAGTTAGAGAGGAAGGTTTGCTAAAATTACTTACACTTTACTACAATGTTTTATTTCCTAATCCTATTGCTAGTTTTATTCCTCCAAATCCTAGCGATTTAGTTCAAAATGCAAAAAAATTATTATCTACTCTTTCTCGCGAATATGCTTGTAGTTACAGTGGTAGTCTTGATCTTGGTACGGGTTCTTCTTCTCTTGTTCACATTCCTTCTGGTCGTAGTTGTAGTATATCTTCTTTTGGTTTTGCTATTCCGGATCTTAGTGAATGGAATACCTATCAAGAAGATTTATCCCAAAAACGAATAAGGTACCAAAGTAATGCTTATCAAGAACTTGAAAATTATTTAACTACTTGTGAATTGGGAGCTTTAGAACGTGGATCAGATGGTAATAACAATCTTCTTAAGTGGTGGGCAAAAAGATCTACAATCTTTTCTGTGGTTGACACGATTGCGAAGGAAATACTAGTTGTCCCCGCCTCAACTGTAGGAGGATACATTTTGGATGAACGACGATCTCGATCGACGCCTCAAAATCTTGAAGCCCAAGCATTATTGAATGATTGAGTGAAATCCGAGTTACGCCAACAAGAACTAAATTATAATGAACAAGAATACAGTGGTACATATGATACCGGATCTAGCAATGATTCGGCTGACTTGGGTGATTGAATCATCTCCCCTCCGCCTCCGCTCTGCTCCCTAAGGTAAGTATAAGGTAAGTTAACTACGAGGACTTTGATTCCTAAGGTAAGAGTGTAATATCCGCAATTTCCGATTTTTCGGTAAATTTCTTTTTCAGCCGGAGTCCGTTTTGACGACTCGCTCATGACCGTTTCGTCATTTCGAGAATGATTAATTCTGGACTTTTTGTCATCCGTGTAATACCCGGTTGTAATTCATTCATTTTCATTCAGTAGTTATCAGTCTGAAATTGTCACTCAGTGTATTTTCACTCAATTATAATCATTCATCAATCATGTTCATTCACCGTGTTCACCGTTCGGAAAAACTTCGAGTTGTGTATCATTATTGTTCATTGTTTCAACTTTCCTCTTATGAGTTCGACTTTGTTAGATCACCATTAATTTTTGGGAACTCCAAAAATCTAAATCTTTGCAATATTATAGAGCATCGAATTAGCTTTCCAATGGTTCAAACGGTGAGTCAATCGGAGTCCGGACGAGAGAGTTATGGTCGTTTTAGCTCACCCGCTCATTTTTTCAGTTATTGGCCGATCACTGCCGACCGAACTCGGCCGTGTCGTCCGACACGGCCGTGCCGTACTCGTCCGGAAATGCGAAGTCTGCCTCGGGACCCGACCGTGTCGTCAGCACGTCCGAGTCGAACTCTTCCCGGATAAGCGAACCGATCGCCCAAACGCCGACCGTGTTCCGTGACACGGTCGAGTCATCTTGAAGCCGCTTCGGACGGGTCACTATCGGAAGGCCCTCTCGCGCCGCGACCGTGTCTAGCAGACACGGCCGAGTCCTCGCTGCCAACAAGGCCGCGACCGTGTCAGGCGGACACGGTCGAGTCTGTCAGACGAGTCAACCCCTATAAATTCGTTTTTTGAGCATTTCAGCTCATTTCTTTCCCTTTTCTTCACCTACAACCGAGAGAGAGAGCTTGAGGGAGGGTTTTTCCTTCACAAATCATTTGAGTATTTGATTTTCTTCATCCTCCTTCGATCGTGTAGCTCGGATTGTGGATCTAGCACGTGTTCTTCGGATTATAGGGCTTGAATCTTCAAGAGGTAAGAACTCCTTCAACCCTAGTATGATTTTGGGGAGGGTTTTGTGGTGATCTTGTGTTTTAATTCGAATTAACCGATGTTGTTATTAGATTTTGATAGTATTCACGCGACCCATGGTTTTCTTGTTTTTGATTGGGATGAAATCCCGTTGTTATACCATTGACCGATTTCATTTCCTTATGCACTCTTGGTGTCCGATGAATTGTCCCAACGGGTAGAATTAGGATTAATTCTTACCTTTCCGCATTATTGAGACTTGTTGTATACCGTTGTTGTGTTAGGAGCGGATTTGGGAGGATTGTTCGGACCAAAACCTATTCCTTCGTTGTTTCCCTTGTTTCATCGTGTTCAAGGCAAGTATCTTGTCCATACATTATGTGTTTTGTGGATATTACGGTTGTTAATCGTCGATATGTGCTAAATAAATATTAATAACCATTTTTTCAAAAGAATCGGAATATTTATCATCATGGTTTTTGTAAAGGTGACCCGTGTGTGTTGGGAATTAATGTGCTTAGATGAATATGTGAGTTTGTGTGATATTAGTTGTGTCGTTCGGTGCTGTTGAAATCTTGTGCTTCCTTGTGAATCGTATCATTACTTGGTCGTGAGTATATGTTGGATGAGCTGGCCATTCTAGTAAGGTACCTCGACTATATATACTGTGATTGACCTTCGAGGCTTGTGGTTTGCAACTGTTATTTTGGAACGTGTGTGTGTGTTGTTCCTTCCACCCGGAGTGTCCGACGGGATGTCTGGGGGTCGATACTAAGGGGTACGGCCACGAAAGTGGACTTGGGTGCGTGTGTGGATGAACTTCCACCCGGAGGGTCCGACGGGATGTCTGGGGGTCGATACTAAGGGGTACGGCCGCGGAAGTGGTTTCCCACCCGGAGTGTCCGACGGGATGTCTGGGGGTCGATACTAAGGGGTACGACCGCTGGTTACCGCCAGTGGTTTTTCATCTTGAGGATGACGATGTTTTCGTTAATTGTGATATTGTCTGGAGTATCACAATGCTTTGTGCTCGGGGTTGAGAGACATTGTATATCGAGTCTTGGTGCTTGGCTAGAATGGCATAGGATTAATGTGTTATGTGTAATGTGTCCTTGTAAGTGACTTGCAGTGGCTGATCGGGTCGTGGACCCTGTGTTTTGTGACCGAATGGTTGGGTCGTGGACCCCGTGTTTTGTTAAACGGATTTGTATTTTGAAAAATGAACTTTGGGGTCATGTGACCCTAAATGGCTTTCGAGGAATTAAGAACATTTTCAATTTTTGATGTTTTCAAAACTCCCGAGATTTGGAAATGTTTTCAAAATGCTTACTTGCTTCGTTTCTGCTTTCAAGACTTGAACTATTTTTAACTAAATATATCTCGGGAAGTCTTTCGTTATATTCTCGGAATGTGTTGTGTATGGCTCGTATTTGCACTTTATACTTGCACTAGCGAAACAGTGGAGTTTGCTAACCCCGAGTAATCGGGGTGGATATCTCAGATTGTGTCCAGGTACATGCAGGTTTTCGGGAGCAAGACACAAGATCGGCACGAGAGATGATGAAAGACGAATGATACTAATCACACGAAGGCCAATTTTGGGTTCAGTTAGTCTGAGTCCATTGTATTGTCTTTTCCGCTGTCTTATTGTTTGTGGTGGTAATTATCTTACCCTTGCGTGGGTATGAGTCTGGATGAATTTATGTACTTTTATTTGTAAGTCAGTGTCGAAAGACCAAATCGGTCTATTGATTCGTTATTTTAATTCGTCAGTATGTAATGTAATGTGTTGTGTTGATGTCTAGCCTGGTGGATCCTCACGGAGAGGGTCTGCGGCGTGTAATATTCCCGGTTTGATCTGGGGGTGTTACATTTATGGTATCAGAGCTTAGGTTGCGGAAACCTAAGCTGTCGGGTCCAGTCGTGTATTGTTGGGTCTTGTCTTGTCAGATTGAGTCTGACTGATGTCGTGTCGCGACGCGTCGTTTGGAATGTCGGCTGTGATTAGTATTAGGGTGCAACCATCATCTTCGTGCGATCTGTGGATGTAAGTCTCCCTACTACAGGTTGTACCACGAGCTATACGAGCCTGTGTGATTTTGTGTTATGTAGTTAATATTTGAAGGTACATCGTGAGTAAGTGACATATATTTGTTGATTCCCATCTTGCGCTAAAATGTAGAATGATATTGCTGAATGTATCCTTGTATAAATCATTTTTCTTACAAGAGTATAAACCTTGGAATTTTAAGTTTTCGAATCCTTTCGGGGAGTCACGTAAAATTTTTAAAATGCCCTCCAAGGGAGGAAAAAGTTGATTTTCGTATGTTGACCACAAGGCTGAAAGTTCTGAAAACTCGAATTATTGATAATTCTTTTCCACTGTGTACTATAAGTTTTCAAAACACGAGTTTTGAACTCAAATGAGTTCTACAAAATATACTCAAGACGTGATCCTTGCTTTTAACTTTCGCTTTGAATGACAATTGCCTTTTGATGGTTGCTCATGATGTGTTGTAATTATGTGAATCGATGGCTTTGAGATTCGAATATTGTTGTTGTTTAATTGTGACCTTCGATTCCAGTGATGTCGTATATATGTTCGCAATCATGTTGCTAAAATAGAACCGTTAGCGCACGCTAAGTGTAAGGCTAACGTGCGCTAATGCAGCATGGGTAGCGCACGCTAAATATGTGTTGTAACGAGCGTTAGTCGATGGGGCAGAGGCTATGGAACCGCATTATAGCCGTTAGGTCTAACTTTTTCGCCAATCACCTGTAGTTGTATTCTCTACGTGGTGTCTAGTGATAACAACCTCAGTGCGTGAATGTGTGTTAAGACTTTTCGTATTGCTAGGTGATATTTGATTGTGTTTGATGAATTGATAAATTATGTCCTGCGAGTGTGTTCGAACACGCTTTTCTAAAACTTTCATAAGTTTGTGCAAGTGCGATTAGCCGGCGGCTTCGTATGAACTTTGGAAATTGTTTGAAATTTGCGAGCCGGCCTAAGATTCTCAAATAAAACCTCGACGGTATTTGAAAGAGTTGTTTTAAAGTACCTTGAACATTTTGTAAAATTTTACCGTCGTTGATGTTTGTGAAGTGTTGGGAGAATTTTCTAATAATGATTTTAACATATTGTTGCATTTTCAAATAATTCGAGTGAATGATTTTCAAAATCTTTCACACCATAAAAATATTTTATTTCAAAAACCAATGCGATTTTTATTTTCAAAAATATATAGTGAAAGATGAGAAATCTCACTCGATGTAAAGTTCAAACTCGGATTCGGAAATGTTAGAGTATGTAAGAATGATTTGATGATCTTGCATGGTTAACTTGTTAGTTGTTAACGGCGATGATGATACGTAGAGGCATGATGACTTCAAATGATTTCAAATGAGACGGTTAAAGTATGTTGTTTGCAAGTTTTGATGAAACAACCCGAGGTACCAAAAGTACTTTTAAAGTTTATTTCAAATAGATATACAAATCCAAGGATTTTCAAAAGATTTCCTTTAAAAGGATACCTCGTGGATTTTCTTTTCGAGTTGTTATTGGTTACCCCATGTGATATGTCGTGCTGAGTTGGTACCTTAGTATAATATTTTGTGAAGTTGTGCAATCGTATTGAGTGGGAATCCGCTTAGTATGCCGATGGGCAGAGGACGCAGTCGTGACCACGATACTAATGGCCATGAAGATCGGATGTGGACCAAGAGGATATGGTCGGGAAGGTTGCTATTCCAAAGACTTCGTTCGTTGTTTAGGTTTCGGGACGAAACCTCTTTTAAAGGTGATATGATGTAATACCCGCATTTTTTCTTTCTTTCTCTTCTGTTTCGTCCAATCGTATCGACTCGACTGTATTCGTTGATGCTTCTGACCTGGTGTTGTTTCTCACCTTTGTCATTCGAGCGAGTTATGATATTGTCCCAAATTGATCTATATATCGTTGTGACCTTTTCAAGTTCGGAAAATTAGTCTCGTTTTCGATCTTCCAACCCTTGGGCGGTGGAATTCCGTATTTGTTCAGCGATTGGCTCGCGTTTTGATTGATGTACCGTTGGGTTGGTTAATCGTATTGATTTTCGTCCGTTGTGTTTTGTGTTTGTTCGGATAATTGACTTGATTGTATTATCCAGTTGATGATGCTTGTCACTTGTTGGTTTTATTATATCCCTAACGGCGGCGTTGTGTTGGTCGTCGTGGAGCGTGTTTTCACGCCGTATATTCCTTTGCGTTGCTTGTAGCGTTTCGCCGATGGGCGTAAGTTACGCGTTTCCTTGCGTATCTCGTTGAGTTTTCCTGGCGGGATATTGCTTCTCCCTACTTGTTTTAAGTTTCGGGACGAAACTTCTTTTAAGGAGGGTAGAATGTAATATCCGCAATTTCCGATTTTTCGGTAAATTTCTTTTTCAATGAGTCCGCTTTGACGACTCGCTCATGACCGCTTCGTCATTTCGAGAATGATTAATTACGGACTTTTGTCATCCGTGTAATACCCGGTTGTAATTCATTCATTTTCATTCAAGAATTATCGACTGTAATTGTCACTCGGTGTATTTTCACTCAATTATAATCATTCATCAATCATGTTCATTCACCGTGTTCACCGCTCGGAAAAACTTGAGTTGTGTATCATTATTGTTCATTGTTTCAACTTTCCTCTTATGAGTTCGACTTTGTTAGATCACCATTAATTTTTGGTAACTCCAAAACTCTAAATCTTTGCAATATTATAGAGCATCGAATTATCTTTCCAATGGTTCAAACGGTGAGTCAATCGAGTCCTGGACGAGAGAGTTATGGTCGTTTAGCTCACCCGCTCATTTTTTTGATTATTGGCGATCATCGCCGAACTCGGCCATGTCGTCCGACACGGCCCGTGCTGCACTCGTCCGAAATGCCGAAGTCTCGCCTCGGGACTCCACGGCCGTGTCGTCGCACGGCCGAGTCGAACTCTTCCGGATAAGCTGAACCGATCGCCGACGCCCGACCGTGTTCCGTGACACGGCCGAGTCATCGAAGTCAGCTGTCGGACGGTCACTATCGGAAGGCCCCTCCGCGCCGCGACCGTGTCTAGCAGGACACGGTCGAGTCCCTGCCGGCCAGTTGTGCGCCGCGACCGTGTCAGGCGGACACGGTCGAGTCTGTCAGACGAGTCAACCCCTATAAATTCGTTTTTTGAGCATTTCAGCTCATTTCTTTCCCTTTTCTTCACCTACAACCGAGAGAGAGAGCTTGAGGGAGGGTTTTTCCTTCACAAATCATTTGAGTATTTGATTTTCTTCATCCTCCTTCGATCGTGTAGCTCGGATTGTGGATCTAGCACGTGTTCTTCGGATTATAGGGCTTGAATCTTCAAGAGGTAAGAACTCCTTCAACCCTAGTATGATTTTGGGGAGGGTTTGGTGGTGATCTTGTGTTTTAATTCGAATTAACCGATGTTGTTATTAGATTTTGATAGTATTCACGCGACCCATGGTTTTCTTGTTTTTGATTGGGATGAAATCCCGTTGTTATACCATTGACCGATTTCATTTCCTTATGCACTCTTGGTGTCCGATGAATTGTCCCAACGGGTAGAATTAGGATTAATTCTTACCTTTCCGCATTATTGAGACTTGTTGTATACCGTTGTTGTGTTAGGAGCGGATTTGGGAGGATTGTTCGGACCAAAACCTATTCCTTCATTGTTTCCCTTGTTTCATCGTGTTCAAGGCGAGTATCTTGTCCATACATTATGTGTTTTGTGGATATTACGGTTGTTAATCGTCGATATGTGCTAAATAAATATTAATAACCATTTGTTAAAAGAATCGGAATATTTATCATCATGGTTTTTGTAAAGGTGACCCGTGTGTGTTGGGAATTAATGTGCTTAGATGAATATGTGAGTTTGTGTGATATTAGTTGTGTCGTTCGGTGCTGTTGAAATCTTGTGCTTCCTTGTGAATCGTATCATTACTTGGTCGTGAGTATATGTTGGATGAACTGGCCATTCTAGTAAGGTACCTCGACTATATATACTGTGATTGACCTTCGAGGCTTGTGGTTTGCAACTGTTATTTTGAAACGTGTGTGTGTGTTGTTCCTTCCACCCGGAGTGTCCGACGGGATGTCTGGGGGTCGATACTAAGGGGTACGGCCACGGAACTGGACTTGGGTGCGTGTGTGGATGAACTTCCACCCGGAGTGTCCGGCGGGATGTCTGGGGGTCGATACTAAGGGGTACGGCCGCGGAAGTGGTTTCCCACCCGGAGTGTCCGACGGGATGTCTGGGGGTCGATACTAAGTACGGCGCCATGGTTACCATGTGGTTTTTCATCTTGAGGATGACGATGTTTTCGCCAATTGTGATATTGTCCGAGTATCACAATGCTTTGTCTTTGGGGTTGAGAGATATTGTATATCGAGTCTTGGTGCTTAGCTAGAATGGCATAGGATTAATGTGTTATGTGTAATGTGTCCTTGTAAGTGAATTGAAGTGGATGATCGGGTCGTGGACCCCTGTGTTTTGTGATCGAATGGTTGGGTCGTGGACCCCGTGTTTTGTTAAACGGATTTGTATTTTGAAAAATGAACTTTGGGGTGTGACCCTAAATGGCTTTCGAGGAATTAAGAACATTTCCGATTTTGATGTTTTCAAAACTCCCGAGATTTGGAAATGTTTTCAAAATGCTTACTTGCTTCGTTTCGCTTTCAAGACTTGAACTATTTTTAACTAAATATATCTCGAAGTCTTTCGTTATATTCTCGGAATGTGTTGTGTATGGCTCGTATTTGCACTTTATACTTGCACTAGCGAAACAGTGGAGTTTGCTAACCCCGAGTAATCGGGGTGGATATCTGTATTGTGTCCAGGTACATGCAGGTTTTCGGGAGCAAGACACAAGATCGGCACGAGGGATGATGAAAGACGAATGATACTAATCACACGAAGGCCAGTTTTGGGTTCAGTTAGTCGGAGTCCATTGTATTGTCTTTTTCGCTGTCTTATTGTTTGTGGTGGTAATTATCTTACCCTTGCGTGGGTATGAGTCTGGATGAATTTATGTACTTTTATTTATAAGTCAGTGTCGAAAGACCAAATCGGTCTATTGATTCGTTATTTTAATTCGTCAGTATGTAATGTAATGTGTTGTGTTGATGTCTAGCCTGGTGGATCCTCACGGAGAGGGTCTGCGGCGTGTAATATTCCCGGTTTGATCTGGGGGTGTTACAAAGAGGATACGTAGGCAACTTAATTCAAATATTCAAAGTTGAAATTCTTAATTTTAACTTTGAATATTTGAATTAAGCTCAAGTCCGTTTTTATTTTTTTTCCTCCCTCCTCCCCCAAAAAGAATTTAAAAATGAACTACGAGGACTTTGATTTTGATTCCTAAACTCTAAAATTACGGATATCGAATACGTAGGCGCTTAATTCAAAGATTTAAAATTACAAAATTCAAGTTTAAACTTTAATACTTGAATTAAGCTCAAGTCCAATTTTTCCCCATACTTCTTTTTTAAATTAAAATTTAATAAATTAAAAAAAAAACGGCGAACCGCCGATTCGGTTCCGGTTCGGAACCGGCGGTTCACGGTTCAAAATTGTCACCGTGAACCGCTATAAGGCGGTTCGGTTTCGATTCCGATTTTCGACAAATCAAAACCGGCAGTTAAAAAAAACGGCGATTTTGAACCACCGAACACCTCTGGGGAGGGGGGTAATTATTGTTTTCATTCCTACCAAGACAAACCTAGAAAACTTCTGGTATTATGTCTTTTTGTTTTTAACAAATTAAGAGGTGTTGAAAGGTCAAAAAAAAAAAAAGAGGTGTTAACATATCATGTCATGCTTTGTTGAAAATGAGTATTGTCATAGTAGTAATATGGAGTTTTATTGTACTTAGATTTTCATGATACCGCATGAATTTTTGTAAATTTTAAATGTTAGAGAATATTTAATTTAGATTTTTATAAAAATATTTTAAATTTATAAAAGTATAATGATACTCAATAAAGATTTATTATTGCCTTTAACAAGTTCATTGTAGTATGTGGATATTCAAAAATTAATAAATTGTATAGGATTTATAAAATGATGAATTTTTATGGACTGTCATCTCTTATTTATAATAAAAATAAATTTGAACAATCTAATCTCTAGACTTAACATTTTCATAAATTTATAACTATTATTTATTTTATTTTGTTTTCTCTCTCTCAATCTTTTTTTACTCTTTGACCACCAAATCCTTCGACCCTATCAAAATTCACCGTTTATCAAATCTTATCACTCATTCCAATCAACACTACCTCTCTCTTTTTCTCTTTAATTTTTATGATATTCTATTTACCTAATTTTACATTATGTTTTAACTATGATTAATAACCATACATTTTTGGTTCATTATTTTAATTGATATATTCGACCAATTACACACACAATGAAATTTTTTTAGGAAAATATGAACCAATTTTTATTTGTTTTGTTATGTTGATTCCAATTATTGTTTATTTATTATTATTGTTGTTGTTATTACTATTAATCAAATATATATATATATATATATATATATATATAATAGCATTACGGATCTGAAGCACCACATTAACTCTCACTCCTATGTGACATTCTCTTAATTTTAGATTTCTATTTATCTAAAATCTTGAATCCCACATCGATTTAAAATAGTACTAACCAATGAATAACCTAAATAGAATTCAGTGTCTTGAATCCTACATCGATTTAAAATAGAACTCCACCAAAAGATAACCTAAATAAATACTTAGAATTCAATGTATATTTTTCGACTTCATAGTTATTTTACACACAAGCTTAAGAGTTTTATTTTTATTGTGTTTTATTTGGCCAATTATTAAGTTGAACAATTAAATAATTTAATTTTTTAGTGAAAATTTAATTTCGTCAATTATCAAACTTATGTTAATTTTATTTATTTAAAATTTGAATCTCACATCTGTTTTATTTAGTAGTTTTATTTAATTGAATATTTTAATTTGACCAATATTAATAATATCAATTCTTAAGTTCGTCAAATAAATTACATTATTTTTTATTGGAGAATCTAATTTGATCAATTATCGAATTTGTATTAATCTTATTTACTAAGATTTTGAATACCACATCGATCTTAAATGAGGATCTGCTGATTGAGGAACCTAAATGAATATTTAAAATCAAGTATACTTTTTACTCCATAATTATTTTACACAATAAATTTGATCGTTTTATTTTATTGAGAAAAATAATATGACTAATATTAATTTGATCGATTATTAAGCCAAATAAATAGTTTGATTTTATTAAGATGGATTAACCAATTACTATAGCAATTTATGTTTAGTTATGTAAACTATAAATTTAAAATATGTTGAGTAATTGGCGAATATTATATAGGGATTCGTGATATAAACGGATAATAAAGTCATATTTTAACGAGTTTGTAATGAATACGTATATAGATTTTAAACGGGTCTGAGTGACTGAACCATACTCTCATTATTATATGTGTTACTATGTACGAATTTTGAAGTGGAATAAGTGGTAAAATTATTTTTCAATCGGATTTAGGACGTGTACAAGTACATAAATTCTTAGTAAGTTCGGGTGGCTGAGTGCCATCCTCATCATTTATGTTTATTGGTGTGTTTCGCTGCGGTAAGATTCGAAGTGGCTGAACCCTAATAAAATATTAAATTATTTTTAGATTTTTACTTATAAGCTACAATGTAAAGTGATAGCCCGTCGAATTTCGACGGGCTATACACTAGTTTACATGATAAGATTGTCAATACCTAAAAAAATATTTTAAAAAAGTGCATACAAATGAAAAAAAACTTATAATAATTCATCATTCAAAATTCTGATATGTTTTGAATTATACAAATCTATCAAAGAGTCTTTAAAATACATAAAACTCATTAACTAGTTGAGAATCTATCATTTATAAAAATTCTTAATAATCAAAATACAATACTAAGTCTTAAATTATATTGAGTACAAATCTCCTTCTATATCTAATTGTGAAATTAAATTGCCATATGATAATAAATTAGAGTAATTCGAATATTTTGTACTTTTTATATCATTAATTTTCCAATCAACTTAAATATGTTTAACAAATGTTTGTCTAAACTATGGTAATTAGAATCTTTTCATTCCAACAGTGCTTTTTTATTTGTGTAACTTTTTTGTAACTATTAAGTAAAGCACACAAAAGATAAATAAATTTATACTGGATATTAAAAATATTAATTTAATATATCAAAAGTCGATCCCAATTGTTTTCAGTAAATTAAATATCTAGTTAAAAATAATTTCTTAAAATGCAATTATTTTAGGTATAGATAGTTTGTTAAAATTGTTGTGATAAAACAAATCATGTATCGAAGTTTTGATAAAGTGCCAACATACAGCAAAGCAGCTGTATCGAAAGAAGATCGAAGTTGTCAATCCTGTATCGAAGTCTTCTCATAATGCCAACATACAGCTTAAGTATAAAGACCCATCATACAACAAAGAGACTCATCTGTCTATATGACGCTAAGTATGGAAGCTGTCCCGAAATGATCATACAACATCCTTCCATACAGTATCAGTCTAACATAGTCTATAGCAATATGTTGGATACAACATCCAGGCTGTAAGTATTGAGATCTTCAATACTTATCCAAACAGGACTTAAAACCGTTGGGATGGAATCTGCCTTATTTGCTAAAGTCAAACTCCCGTTTGAAAAGAAGTATTTAAATACTGAAAGGATAAAGTATTTAAATACTAAGCCGACAGAGATATTCAAACAAGGAGCAAAAATCGGATCGTGCTTTATTCAAATAAATCATCCCGTTGGAACGGAGTTTTGCTCAACGGATTTTTCTCAACAGATCTATTCCAAAAGGCTATATATACCCCCAGAGCTTGAAGATCAACAGACAAGAATATACACAAGCTTACAAGCGATATTCAAACGATCAAAAGACTGAATATTCATTATCATCACATCAAGCTTACAAGAGCAAGTATTGTAATACCCACATTTTCCGTTTTTCCCGGTATTCTCATTTTTGGTATATTTTTGTTTTTAGAAACTCGCTTGTAACCGTATTAACATTTCGAGAATATTTAATATTAGACTTCTTGTCGTTCGAACTTGTTTCGGATTCATTTTACTCGATTCGGTGTTTTATGTTATTTTCATCGCTATTTCGTGTATTCTCGTAAATCGTCGTTCGGAACCGCCGTTTCGGGGTTGCCGAAGATCCATCTAATGCTATTATGCATGTTGTGAGCTTTTGTTTGGTGTTTCGACCGTGTATCGTACATTTCGGATGTTTTGGGCCGTTTTGTAATTTCCCAAAGTTTTGGGGTAATTACGTTTGTTGTTGTTTTCCGAACCTTCGGGTAGTCGGGAATATGTTTTCCTTCAACACTTAGGTTCGTCGCCTCGAATCCTTTACGTTCGTACCATCGTGTTTTGTTCACCATTGCATTTTGATTTTTCGGTTCTTTCCTTGCCTGTTGGTAGCGGCCTATCAGCCTCAGGAAGGGACATTACGTACGTTAACCATATGCTGTTACGTACGTAATGGTATGTAGGAAATCGGACAGGAGGTCCTGCCCATTGCAATACATACGTAAGATGGGAGGGCTTATGTACGTTAACAGGCTAACGTACGTTAGCTACCTATGGCTAACGTACGTAACTCGGCCTTGGTTTATATACCCAGGAGTTGACCGATTTCAGTCATTTTTCACTTCTCCTCCTCTCCCCTCCGACTCCAAGGCGATTTCTTGGCATTTCCGGACGATTTGAAGCTTTGTAACTCTGAGCCATCATCTTACTCGAGTTTTAGGAGTGTATTATCAACATCTATTCGTGTTCTTCGTCTTTAATCCGAGGTAAACTCCTAGAACCTTGTTTTTGGGAAACTTGGGATTTCGAGTTTCTCGTCCGATTCGTTCCGTGTGGTTGATTAATTCATGATGAATATGATTACTCTTGTTGATATTCTTGGTTTCCCTTACGGATTCATGGTATATTTCGTAGTTGTTGCGTTTTCAAGAGGGTTTGGTTGTAGTCCACCCTCGTTATTTTTATACGAATATAAATGAATCGTAGGTGGGTTTTCGGGAGTATTTCAATTCCGTAATCGTTTAGAAATGGTTGTGATTGTATTCTTCAAATTGTTAGGTTTGTCATTGTCGGTTCCTAGCGTTGGTCGGTAATTTCCTTTCCATTCGTTGCGTCGTCAATTACTCAAGGCAAGTATTTTTGGAAAACTTTATGCTTAAAATGAAATGGTGATATATATTGTGTGTGTTTTGCTCACCTCGGGAGGGTCCGATGGGGCCTCGAGGGAATCCAATGGTATAGCCCTGGATTCACGAGTTTGTTTCGCTATCCAGCTCGGGAGGGTCCTTAGAGGCCTCGAGCGGGATCAATGGTATAGCCTTGTTCCCAAGGCGATAAGCGTGCGTGATTTGTTTTATGATATGGCCAGCTCGGGAGGGTCCTTAGAGGCCTCGAGCGGGATCAATGGTATAGCCCTGTTCCCAAGGCAAATTGATTGACTGTTTGTTTCCGGAAAAGACATGTCTGGTTTTGGTTTTGAAATGAATTTGATGCATTGTACTATGAAATGTGTAAGCGATTGGTTTGCCTTGATTACTTGTACTAGCGTAATTGCTAACCCCTTTGGGGAAATTCTTGTTATGGATTTCAGGTTACGTTCAGCCAGACGAGCGGGCACTGTGACAGTACGAGGATGCTGGCCAGGGTCGTTGATATGTGCACTTGAGTTCTTTTACTTCCGTTGTTTCTTTCGTCATGGTTGTTGTTTACTTTTAAACTTATAGATTGTACTCGCGAGTACTTAGGCTTTTCTCTTCGAATTGTGATTGTTATTCGTTGAAGCTACTATATTTGTCGGTTGATGTTTATTACGCCGGTTGCTCCGAACGTGTTGTTATATGTTGTATTGTTAGTGTATGTTTCCTCGCTAACCGAGACAGTTAGTCGAGTGGTGTTTTCTTGTTTTAGCCTGGTGGGTCCCACGTAGGGGTCCACGACGCTGTAATATACTTAGAATATCTCGGGGTTTTACAGAAATGGTATCAGAGCACTAGTTTATGGATACCTAGGCTTGTCGGTTATTTGGTTCTAGTTGTGTTTTGGTTTGCACATTGTCACACCGCTGCCAGCATCTCGGTACTTCCAGTGTTCGTAAGTTTTCCTTACTCGATTCCTTGTTTTCTCGTACCGTATTTCTGTTTCTTGAACTGTGGTTGTTTTTCCTCTCTTACTTATCATCGAGTTGCTTTTTGCCACCTTTTAACACCAGTATGGATGCTGGAAGAGGCCGTGGTCATGGTCGTGGCCGTGGATGCGGCCGGGGACGTGGGGCAGCCGGTGGGGCATCCACATCGCATTCATCGGGAGCCGGCAACACCGGTGACCATCATAGCCATGCTTCTTCTCAAGATAGCGCCGACCTTGGTGTTGCGGCTGTTATGCAACAAATGGTGAACCAAATGGCGGCGATAGCTCAGGCGGTTCAGAACCCGAATCCGGCCCATGCTAATCGGGGCGGAGCGGATCATTGGCTTCAGGATGTCATCAAGATGCATCCTCCTCAGTTTTCGGGAGCTTCAGACCCGATCGGCTGGGAGGGGTAGATCAAGGAGATATCTAAATTATTTGTTGCCACCAACTGTCCCGAGGACCGCAAGGTCCTATTGCCCAGTACTTTATCACTGGGGACGCTACTGACTGGTGGGAGGCTGTTCTAATACCCATACTTTCTATTTCTATATTTTTCGATTCTAATGACTTGCTTGTGTTTATTGACACATTTCAGACATGTTTTGTTCAGCACATTTCGTCATTCGAGCAAGTTTTGATATTGTTTCGGATTAACCGACGTATTAGTTCAACTTTGTAAAATCACCATCAATTCTTGGAAACTTCAAAAGTTCTGAATCTTTGCAGTATGATAGAGCATCAAGTTAGCTTTCCAATGGTTCAAACAGTGAGTCAATCGGAGTCCGGATGGAGGAGTTATGGTCGAAACAGCAAAGGCAACACAGTGTATAATTAGCGCACGCTAAACGCATGTATTAGCGCGCGCTAACGATGTCTGGCAGAGGGTTACGATCGCATTTTGCAGCCGATAGCGCACGCTACACATACCTTAGCGTGCGCTAACCGCTGGCGATATATAGGACTGCAGAGGTCAACTTTCGTCATTTCTTCCTCCCTTTCCTTCCTTCCGGCGATCTAGACGATCTTGAGGGCGTATAAGCATGGATTTTGGCCTGATATCATCACCCATCAACATCTTTGAGTTTCTAGTATGGATTTAACAACATCCCAACATCTTTCCCCATTTTAATCAAGGTAAAATTCTTAGAACCTTAATTTCGGGTATTTTGGGGGTTTTCTTCATGATTCGTTGATTTTGTCTGAGATTGATGAATTGTTCTTGGTATTCTTGTTGTATTGATCATGGTCTTCGGATTTTATGACTCATTTATCAATTTTTATCACCCGGAACTTGATTCTCGATTTGTCTTGAAGAAACCCTCGGATCCATGTTGTTTTTTCGAGTTGATTCGAATTCCGTTTAGCGTTATTGATCCGTGGTGATGCTATTTTCATAGTTTTCTGAAGTTGTCGAGTTCTTGTTCGTTCTTGGAGGTTTGAGGGCTACCCGACCGTGTCCGTTCGTCGTTTCATTTCTTGTGGTATCGAGGCAAGTATCTTGCCCATACATTTCGTATTTCGTAGACGTGATAATTGGTAATTGATTATATGTGGAATTTTAATGTTTTAATGAACTTCCAAAAAGGATCAGTATGTTTTTTATAAAGGTTTTCCTTCGAAGATAACTCGTAGGCTTTGTGAATAAATGTGTTTTCTGATTATGTGTATCATTGTTGTGTGATGGAAGATATTGAACATATTTTAGTGAATTTAGTAGACCGTAATTATTTGCCGAGGATTGTGTATTGAGATGTGTAATTTTACGGTGAATATGTGACGTTGTGTGATATTACTTGTTACTCCTTCGTAAGGAGGTTGGGACACTTGGTGTTGTTTGGCATTGGTATTTGCTTGTCGTTGTGTGACATTGATTGTGAGTATATGCCGGTTAAAGTGGCCATTCTAGCGAAGTACCTAGCATTTGTATGCATATTCTAGTATTCGAATTATGGCTTCCCGTGGCGTTGTGGATGATATGTGTATGTTCACCTAGGGACGGTCTAACGGGGCCTCTAGGGATACGTATTGCCGTGTGTGTGCGTATCGCGAACTAGGGTTAACCACCCAGGGATGTCCGACGGGGCTCTACGGGGTACGACGACCGTGAGTCTCGTACCAACGGTTAACTTTGAAATGTTTTGTTGGAGAACTGTGATTTTTGGCGCACATTTCGTCTGATTAGAATGGCAGTCCAAATGGTATCGTACTTGGCTGGAATGGCACCAGTAAATTTGTTGTGTGTGATTTGTCCCTTGACTGTGATAATTTGGTAAGGGTACGTGAGTCCTGTGGTTGCTCTGTGTATTGTAGCTCTGTGGTGTGTTGAGTTTGGCCTTATGGTCAAGTTGCAAAGTTGTGCTCTCTGTTGTCGTTCTGTGAGACTGTTGTCATGGTAATGTTTGACACGATGTAGTTTATGTCGGGTTATTCTTGTGAGTCTGTGATGTGAATAAGTTGATTCACGGACCCCCGTGCTTATGGTTGGAATGTTATGATTGGGTCGTAGACCCCGTATTTTGTTATCGGAATCGTATTTTGAAATAAATGATTTTTGGGCTGTGTCCCTAAGTGTTTCGAAAGGCTTGAAAATTCTTAAACCCCAAATGCTTTCAAAACTCCCGAGATCGTAAAATGTTTGTAAGATGTAAAATTGTTTTATTCTTATCTTTCACAATTCAAACTGTTTTGATCAAGCGAATTATCTCGGAAAGTATATTCACGATTTCTATGTTCTTGGAGTATGATATGTATGGCTCGTCTTTGTATTTATACTTGCACTAGCAAAACAGTGGAGTTTTGCTAACCCCCGAGTATTCGGGGGGTGGATGTCTGTTTTGCATCCAGGTACTTGCAGGTTGCTGGGGAGCAATTCACAGGATCATTACGAATGATGATGGGAGACGGCGATACTAATCACATGAAGACCGGTGTTGGGTATTTGGTGATGTCTTGTTTTGTCCTTCCGTTGTGTTTATTTTCCCCTATGTGGGAACGTTGATTTATGTTAACCCCCGCCTGGTATGAGTTAGGAGAAAGAGTAATGTATGGTTGATGTGTAGGTTGTGGTAAAAGACCAAATCGGTCTAATGGTCTGTTAGTTACCCATGTCGGTATGTAATGTGTTGTTGCATTTTCTGTATTTAGCCTGGTAGATCCTCACGGAGAGGGTCTGCGGCGATGTAATATTCCCGAACGGTTTGGGGGTGTTACAGAATATGGTATCAGAGCTTAGGTTGCGGAAACCTAGGCTGTCGGGTCGAGTTGTGTGTTGTCGGGCCTTGTCTTGTCTTGTCAGATTTTGTCTGAGTCGTGTCGCGACGCGTCTTCTGAGGTGTCGGTCGTGATTAGTATCGAGGTGCAGCCATCATCTTCGTGCGATCTGTGGATGTAAGTCTCCCTACTTTGTTGCGTCTCGTGTTGTACGAGCTTGTGTGATTATGTGTTATTATGTGGAGTTTAAATGTAAATTGTGAATACGCAATCCATGTTCGTTGATTCTTGTGTTTACTTGAATGAAAAGTGATATCGGTGTATAAATGTGTATATATATATTGTGTGAATCGTTTTACTGGAGTAACGGCTTGGTGTGATCCCGCAAGGAAAGTTTGTCAATGTGATATTTCAATGTTTAGTTATTTTTGAAGAGTCACGTAAATTTTGTTTTAAAACATTCTTCAAGAAAGGAAAAATTTTGATTTCGTATGATGACCTCGAGACCGGATTTTTTTTTAGAACTTAACTACTTATATTTTATTTTCATCTTGCATTGCAAGTTTTCAAAATTTGATTTTAAAGACTCAAATGAGGTCTACCAAAAAATTTACTCGAAACGTGGCTCTTGCTTTCGATTTTTTGATTTCATGATCGTCGGTTCGGGGGTATGTAGTGATGTTGGCATTATTATTTGGTCAATAATGCTCAAAATTGTGATTAAGTTAGTGGTGTGAACATTAAGTCGTCCTAGATGCACTTGTTGTGAGAGTCCTCATTACTGAGAGGTAGGATTTCAGTTTTAGATGTTAATTATCTTTTGACGGTTGCTTGTGTGATACTGTAATTATGTCGACAGATGATGTTGACGTGTGATTGGATTTGATGGTAATGGATCATATTTTGATAAAATGGTAAATTATGTCTGTTGTGTGTGTATTCGAAAATGCTTTTCTGAAAATTTTATAAACTTGAGCAAGTTGTGGAAAATTAAATTTCATAAAGTTTTGGCGGTTCGCTCAATCGGCGGCTTCGTGTGGACTTTGAAAATTGTTTACAATTGGCGAGCCGGCCTTGAATTTCCTAAAGGAACCCCGACGGTATTGAAAGAGTCGTTTTAAAGTATCTTCGAACATTTTGTAAAATGTTTCCGTCGTTGATTATTGTGTAGTGTTGAGAAGATTTTCAAAAATGATTTTTGACGTACTGATGTATTTTCAAATGATTCGAGTACATGATTTTCAGAAAATCTTTCACATTATCAATTTTTTTTTTTCAAAAACCAATACAATTTTTATTTGCAAAAATATATAGTGAAAGATGAAGGATCTTACTCGATTTAAGCTTCAAACTCGGATTTGAAAAAGTTTTCTATACTAAGCCAGTTATCGTGCGTGATCTTGAATCACCCCAAAATGATTGATGATTGGTGGGAATATTTAGTGCTTGTACGAATGGTTTGAGGATCTTGCGTGGTTACCTTGTTTGTTATTAACGGTGATGATGATGTGTAGTGGCATGGTTATTTTAATAGTGGCAGTTGCAAGGATATATTGTTTTGCAAATAATTCCAAAAGGAGACGGTTAAAGTCTTTTGTTTACAAGTTTTGCCAAATTTCCCGAGGTACCAAAAATACTTTCAAAGTGTTATTTTGAATAAACATGCAAATCCAAGTATTTTCAAAGGATATCATGTAATAGGATACCTCGTGGATCTTCTTATCGAGTTGCTATTAGTTGTCTTATGTGATATGTCAAGCCGAGTTGGCAATTTAGTATATTATTTTGCGATGCTGTACCATTGTATTGAGTGAGTATCCGCTTAATATGCCGAGGGGCAACAGGCGCGGTCGTGACCGTGGTCCAGACAGTCATGGAGATCAGATGCGGGACCACGAGAAGGTTTCCGGGAAGGTTGCTATTTTAGCACTTCGTTCTTGTTGTTTAGGTTTCGGGGACGAAACCTCTTTTATAGGTGATATGGTGTAATACCCATATTTTTTTTTCGCTTTCGTTTTGTTCGAATCTATCGACTCGTTTGTGTTCGTCGATATTTTCTGGACTTGTTCTACTCTTCACTTTTTGTTGTTCGAACGAGTTGCAGTATTGTTTTGGGTTAATCCGTTTGTCGTTGTGACTTTTCCAAATTCGGCTCCGCTCCTGTGAATCTTATGAAAATATATATCATGTCATTTTTATCGGATCATATATTATCTTGATTCGTGCTGTGGACTTCGGGGATGCTATTCGATTTCTGTTATTCGTTATGATTCGGATATGATTGTTCGACCGTTGATGTCTCGATCGTTGTTGTTCGATCGTTTGTTGTCCGGTATTCATTGATCTCGTATCATGATTTTTGAGCGTTCAGACCACTTCGTAATTTCCTTAAGTTCGGGAAATTAACTTCGTTTTCGATCTTCCAATCCTCGTGTTGTGGAATTTCGTATTTATTCAGCGATTAACTCGCGTTTTCATTGATGTACCTGTTTGGGTTGTTCAACCATACTGATTTTTGTCCGTGCGTTTTGTTATCATTCTGAAATGTCAATGTGGTTGTTAGCAGCCACGTGCTGCATGTGATTCGTTGCAAGCCATTGGCAACGGACAGAGTGTGTTATCTGAGATTGTTTTACATTGATCGTTTTATGTTTTAAGTTTTGGGACGAAACTTCTTTTTAGTGGGGTAGAATGTAATACCCATACTTTCTATTTCTATATTTTTCGATTCTAATGACTTGCTTGTGTTTATTGACACATTTCAGACATGTTTTGTTCAGCACATTTCGTCATTCGAGCAAGTTTTGATATTGTTTCGGATTAACCGACGTATTAGTTCAACTTTGTAAAATCACCATCGATTCTTGGAAACTTCAAAAGTTCTGAATCTTTGCAGTATGCTAGAGCATCAATTTATCTTTCCAATGGTTCAAACAGTGAGTCAATCGGAGTCCGGATGGAGGAGTTATGGTTGAAATAGCAAAGGCTACACAGTGTATAATTAGCGCACGCTAAACGCATGTATTAGCGCGCGCTAACGATGTCTGGCAGAGGGTTCTGGACTGCATTTTGCAGCCGATAGCGCACGCTACACATACCTTAACGTGCGCTAACTGTTGGCAGTATATATAGGACTGCAGAGGTCAACTTTCGTCATTTCTTCCTCCCTTTCCTTCCTTCCGGCGATCTAGACGATCTTGAGGGCGTATAAGCATGGATTTTGGCCTGATATCATCACCCATCAACATCTTTGAGTTTCTAGTATGGATTTAACAACATCCCAACATCTTTCCCCATTTTAATCCAGGTAAAATTCTTAGAACCTTAATTTCGGGTATTTTGGGGGTTTTCTTCATGATTCGTTGATTTTGTCTGAGATTGATGAATTGTTCTTGGTATTCTTGTTGTATTGATCTTCGGATTTTATGACTCATTTATCAATTTTTATCACCCGGAACTTGATTCTCGATTTGTCTTGAAGAAACCCTCGGATCCATGTTGTTTTTTCGAGTTGATTCGAATTCCGTTTAGCGTTATTGATCCGTGGTGATGCTATTTTCATAGTTTTCTGGAGTTGTCGAGTTCTTGTTCGTTCTTGGAGGTTTGAGGGCTACCCGACTGTGTCCGTTCGTCGTTTCATTGCTTGTGGTATCGAGGCAAGTATGTTGCCCATACATTTCGTATTTCATAGACGTGATAATTGGTAATTGATTATATGTGGAATTTTAATGTTTTAATGAACTTCCAAAAAGGATCAGTATGTTTTTTATAAAGGTTTTCCTTCGAAGATAACTCGTAGGCTTTGTGAATAAATGTGTTTTCTGATTATGTGTATCATTGTTGTGTGATGGAAGATATTGAACATATTTTAGTGAATTTAGTAGACCGTAATTATTTGCTGAGGATTGTGTATTGAGATGTGTAATTTTACGGTGAATATGTGACGTTGTGTGATATTACTTGTTACTCCTTCGTAAGGAGGTTGGGACACTTGGTGTTGTTTGGCATTGGTATTTGCTTGTCGTTGTGTGACATTGATTGTGATTATATGCCGGTTAAAGTGGCCATTCTAGCGAAGTACCTAGCATTTGTATGCATATTCTAGTATTCGAATTATGGCTTCCCGTTGCGTTGTGGATGATATGTGTATGTTCACCTAGGGACGGTCTGACGGGGCCTCTGGGGATACGTATTGCTGTGTGTGTGCGTATCGCGAACTAGGGTTAACCACCCAGGGATGTCCGATGGGGCTCTGCGGGGTACGACGGCCGTGAGTCTCGTACCAACGGTTAACTTTGAAATGTTTTGTTGGAGAACTGTGATTTTTGGCGCACATTTCGTCTGATTAGAATGGTAGTCCAAATGGTATCGTACTTGGCTGGAATGGCACCAGTAAATTTGTTGTGTGTGATTTGTCCCTTGACTGTGATAATTTGGTAAGGGTACGTGAGTCCTGTGGTTGCTCTGTGTATTGTAGCTCTGTGGTGTGTTGAGTTTGGCCGTATGGTCAAGTTGCAAAGTTGTGCTCTCTGTTGTCGTTCTGTGAGACTGTTGTCATGGTAATGTTTGACACGGTGTAGTTTATGTCGGGTTATTCTTGTGAGTATGTGATGTGAATAAGTTGATTCACGGACCCTCGTGCTTATGGTTGGAATGTTATGATTGGGTCGTAGACCCCGTATTTTGTTATCGGAATCGTATTTTAAAATAAATGATTTTTGGGCTGTGTCCCTAAGTGTTTCGAAAGGCTTGAAAATTCTTAAACCCCAAATGCTTTCAAAACTCCCGAGATCGTAAAATGTTTGTAAGATGTAAAATTGTTTTATTCCTATCTTTCATAATTCAAACTGTTTTGATCAAGCGAATTATCTCGGAAAGTATATTCACGATTTCTATGTTCTTGGAGTATGATATGTATGGCTCGTCTTTGTATTTATACTTGCACTAGCAAAACAGTGGAGTTTTGCTAACCCCCGAGTATTCGGGGGGTGGATGTCTTTTTTGCATCCAGGTACTTGCAGGTTGCTGGGGAGCAATTCACAGGATCATTACGAATGATGATGGGAGATGGCGATACTAATCACATGAAGACCGGTGTTGGGTATTTGGTAATGTCTTGTTTTGTCCTTCCGTTGTGTTTATTTTCCCCCATGTGGGAACGTTGATTTATGTTAACCCCCGCATGATATGAGTTAGGAGAAAGAGTAATGTATGGTTGATGTGTAGGTTGTGGTAAAATACCAAATCGGTCTAATGGTCTGTTAGTTACCCATGTCGGTATGTAATGTGTTGTTGCATTTTCTGTATTTAGCCTGGTAGATCCTCACGGAGAGGGTCTGCGGCGCTGTAATATTCCCGAACGGTTTGGGGGTGTTACAGATGTTGGGCCTAAGGACCACTTTGCTTCGTGAGCGGACTTCAAGGACCTAATGGAGATCGAATATTGCCCGTGGCCGGTTAGACAGGCTCGAGTTCATGCCTTTTATGATGCTCAGCCTTGGGATGTTCCTGTTTCTCAAGCTATTGCCGATTTCAACAAGGAGTTGGGCTACGTGAAGACCTAAGTTGTCGAGGAGAGCGACAAAATTTTTCACTTTTCCAGACGGATGAAATTGTCAATTCGAGACTATATGTCTGGGCTCGTCTGTACCACTTTGAAGGATTATCATTGTAGGGCTATTGCGTATGATATGTCGGTGACGACCAGTGAAGCGGCTCGTGAGAGCAAGAAGCAGAAGTCCATTGGAAATTTTTCTGGTCACAAAGGGAGGAGGCCGGCAGAAATCTCAGTCTGCGAATGTTCCTGCGGGCGGTTCGGCTCATTTTTTTGGGAGTTCTCGAAGTGCTACTAGAACCTCCGTTCATGAACTCATATGCTTTAACTGTGACTTGTCGGGCCATAAGAATCGGGAGTGTCCTCATTCGCAGTTGACTTGTTATACTTGTGGTCAGACGGGCCACAAGGCTTCCTTTTATGAACAGATCAGACAGATTCCCGGTGCCCGTTCTTCTCATACAGCGCCTAGGGAGCCGAGTGTGAACCAGGGCTCGTTTGCTCCGCAGTCTCCACCAATTGCCAGTCGAGGGAGAGGTCAGGGTCAGCCCGCTAGAGGAGGACCTTCTAGTGTCAGCTCCGCCCACCCGCGTGTCTATGAGATGAGGAGGGCCGGTGATCCAACGGCTAATGTGGCGACAAGTATCGTTCATATTCATTCTTATCCTATCAGTGCGCTTTTCGATTCTAGTGCTACGCATTTGTTCATATATCTGGAGTGTGTGTGCCGTTTGAGTCTCGACTATATGACGCCTTGTGAGACTTTCATCGTTAAGCTTCCTAGCGGTGATAGGATCGTTGGTGATCAGGAGGTTCGAGACTGTTTTGTGCTTATTTGTGAGAGGTCTTGGCCCTCTAATCTTATTGTTGTGGGAATTGAGAGTGAGGATTTAATTCTCGGGGATGATTGGCTCGAGCGGCATGGTGCGATCATGAACTACCGTACGAGAATCATCACTTGTTAGCCGAGGACGGCACTGAGCACTCTTTTGCAGGGCGAAAGAGGGGAAACCAGAAGTTTGTTATTAACGCTTTAAAGGCGATGAGACTCCTGCGGAAGGGGTGTACTGGTTATTGGTGCTATGCCTTGAAGGCGGAGAGTGGTGGAGTCGAGCTTTCATCGATTCCAATTGTTAGTGAGTTTCCTGACGTCTTTCCTGACGAGTTACCGGGGTTGCCGTCGGACCGTGAGGTAGAGTTTGTTATCGAGTTAGAGCTGGGTGCGGCCCCGATTTCAAAGGCGCCGTATCGCATGGCACCTTTAGAGATGGCCGAGTTCAAGAAGCAATTGAGTGAGCTTCTTGAGTCGGGGTATATTCGACCGAGCACTTTGCCTTGGGGCGCACCGGTTTTGTTTGTTTGGAAAAAGGATGGTTCACTGCGTTTGTGTATCGACTATCGCGAGCTAAACAAGGTGACCATTGAGAACAAGTATCCTCTGCCGATGATTGATGACTTGTTCGATCAGTTGCAGGGAGTTGTGGTATTCTAGACGATTGACTTGAGATCGGGGTACTATCAGCTTCGGGTGAAGGAGTCCGACGTGCCGAGAACAACTTTTCGGATGAGATACGGACACTATGAGTTTGTAGTTTTGCCTTTCGGGTTAACTAATGCACTGGCGGTGTTCATGCAGTTGATGAACAAGGTCTTTATTGAGTATTTGGATAAGTGTGTCGTCGTCTTCATTGACGATATCCTTATTTTTCGAGGAACGAGGAGGAACACACGCATTATTTGCGAGTAGTGTTGGACATTTTGAGGACCGAGCAACTCTATGCAAAGTTCTCGAAATGTGAGTTCTGGCTGAAGGAAGTGATATTTCTAGGTCACGTGATTTCAGCCGAGGGGGTCCGTGTGGATCCACAGAAGGTTGAGGCAGTGTTGGACTGGGCACCGCCTCAGAACGTGAAAGAGGTTCGTAGTTTCTTGGGTTTAGCTAGCTACTACCGTAGGTTCATCGAGGGTTTCTCGAAACTAACTCGGCCACTTACACAGTTGCTCCGGAAGTCCGAGAAGTTCGTCTGGAATGACGAGAGGCAGTCGAGTTTTGAGGAGCTGAAGAGGCGTCTGACTTCAGCCCCGATTTTAGTGTTGCCGTGTGACAACGAGGGTTTTGCCGTTTATAGCGATGCTTCGGGTCAGGGTCTTAGGTGCGTGTTGATGCAGCACGACAAGACTATTGCGTTTGCGTAGAGATAGTTGAGGCCATATGAGCTCAACTACCCTACTCACGATTTGGAGTTAGCGGCAGTTGTTTTTGCGCTCAAGATTTGGCGTCACTATCTTTTTGGCTCTGCATGTCATATTTTTACCGATCATAAAAGTCTGAAATACATATTTACTCAGCGGGATTTTAATATGAGGCAGATGAGATGGTTAGAGTTGATTAAGGATTATGATCTCGAAATCCTTTATCATGGGGCAAGGCGAACGTCGTGGCCGACGCCTTGAGTTGGAAACCGGTCTCGTTGCGGACACTTGAGATCCTTACGTCTCAATCTGAGCTACAGCGGGATTTGATTGAGTTGAGTGTTGAGATTTTGTTGCCGGGATCCGTTGGACAACTCTGTGCTTTAGAGATTTCGTCATCTCTGATCGATGAAATTAAACTAAAGTAGCTGGAGGATCCGATGGGATTATCCAAATCCAAGAGAATGCTCTTAAAGGAAAGTCTCATAGGTTTGTGATTCATGAAGATGGTGTACTGAGATTTCAGAGTCGGTTATGTGTACCGAACGACTCGGAGCTGAGACAGGGTATTTTGCGTGAGGCCCATGCTACGCCTTACTCCGTTCATCCTGGTTCGAGTAAGATGTACAAGGACCTGAGAAGGAATTTCTGGTGGAATGACATGAAGGAAGAGGTCGCACAGTTTGTAGCGAGATGTTTGACTTGTCAGCAGGTCAAAATCCAGCATCAGTGACCGACCGGGTTATTGCAGTCACTTCCCATTCCGCAATGGAAATGGGAAGATATATCAATGGACTTCATTACGAGTTTGCCGAGAGAGAGATCGGGCATGAATATGGTTTGGGTGTTTGTTGATCGTCTGACCAAGTCGGCATATTTTTTGGGCATCAAGGATACTTGGGGCCCAGAGAAGTTGGCTTGTGTGTTTATTGCGCAGATTGTGAGACTTCACGGTACTCCGAAGTCTATTGTCTCGGATCGGGATGGTCATTTTGTATCACAATTTTGGCAGCCAATGCATAAGGCGTTGGGTACTCGGTTGCGTTTGAGTACCTCTTTTCATCCTCAGTCGGATGGACAGTCGGAGCGCACCATCCAGACGTTCGAGGATATGTTGCGTGCTTGTGCTCTCGACTGGAGTAGTGACCGGGAGGAGCATTTGCCATTGATCGAATTCACATACAACAATAGTTGGCACACGTCAATTCGGATGGCACCGTATGAGACACTTTATGGGCGGCGATGTCGATCGCCGATTTGTTGGAATGAGGCGTCCGATTTGGTTGGGACCGAACCGAATATTGCTTTAGAGATGAGGCGGAAGGTGGAATTGATTCGGGAATGGATGTTGACTGCTCAGAGTCGACAGAAGTCATATGCCGACGTCCGTCGTCGACCTTTGGAATTCGAGGTGGGAGACCACGTTTTGCTAAAGGTGTCTCCGATGAGAGGAGTTTTGCGTTTCGGGAAGAAAGGGAAGTTGAGTCCTAGATTTATTGGACCTTTCGAGATTCTCGAGAGAGTCGGCGAATTAGCTTACCGTTTGGTGTAGCCCCTAGCCTTGAGCCATGTTCATAGCAATTTCCATGTTTCCCAACTGAGAAAATATGTCCCGGATCCTAGTCATGTCATCGATTACGGTGAGATCAATATTGTAGAGGACATCACCTTCGAGGAGCATCCCTTTAAGATTTTGGAGCACCGTGAAAAGCGACTGAGGCATAAGACCATTCCCTTGGTCAAAGTGCAGTGGTCGAGGCATGGTGTCGAGGAGGCAACTTAGGAAACCGAGGATAGCATGCGTGCTAGGTACCCCGAGTTGTTTGTTTCTTAAGTTTCGGGACGAAACTTATTTTTAGAGGGGTAGAATGTAATATCCGCATTTGTCCTTTTTCCCGATATTCTCATTTTTGATGTATTTTCGTTTTTAGAAACTCGCTTGTAACCGTATTGGCATTTCGAGAATATTTAATATTGGACTTCTTGTCGTTCGAGCTTGTTTCGGACTCGTTTTACTCGATTCGGTATTTTATGTCATTTTCGTCGCTATTTCGTGTATTCTCGTAAATTGTCATTCGGAACTGCCGTTTTGGGGTTACCGAAGATCCATCTCATGTTATTATGTATGTTGTGAGCTTTTGTTTGGTGTTTCGACCGTGTATCGTACATTTCAGATGTTTTGGGCCGTTTTGTAATTTTCCAAAGTTTTGGGTTAATTACGTTTGTTGTTGTTTTCCGAACCATCGGGTAGTCGGGAATATGTTTTCCTTCAGCACTTAGGTTAGTCGCCTCAAATCCTTTATGTTCGTACCCTCGTGTTTTGTTCACCGTTGCATTTCGATTTTTCGGTTCTTTCCTTGCCTGTTGGTAGCGGCCTATCCGCCTCAGGAAGGGACATTACGTACGTTAACCATATGCCATTACGTACGTAATAGTATGTAGGAAATCGGAAAGAAGGTCTTGCCCATTGCAATACGTACGTAAGATGAGAGGGCTTACGTACGTTAATAGGCTAACATACGTTAGCTTCCTGTGGCTAACGTACGTAACTCGGCCTGGGTTTATATACCCAGGAGTTGACCGATTTCACTTATTTTTCACTTATCCTCCTCTCCCCTCCTACTCCAAGGCAATTTCTTGGCATTTATGGGCGATATGAAGCTTTGTAACTCCGAGCCATCATCTTCTTCGAGTTTTTGGAGTGTATTAGCAACATATATTCGTGTTCTTCGTCTTTAATCCGAGGTAAACTCCTAGAACCTTGTTTTTGGGAAACTTGGGGTTTCGAGTTTTTCGTACGCTTCGTTCCGTATGGTTGATTAATTCATGATGAATATGATTAATCTTGTTGATATTCTTGGTTTCCTTACGGATTCATGGCATATTTCGTAGTTGTTGCGTTTTCGAGAGGGTTTGGTTGTGGTCCACCCTCGTTGTTATTTTCATACGAACATACATGAATTATAGGCGGGTTTTCGGGAGTATTTCAATTCCGTATTCGTTTAGAAATGGTTGTGATTGTATTCTTCGAATCGTTAGGTTCGTGATTATCGGTTCCTAGCGTTCGTCGGTGATTTTCCTTTCCATTCGGTGCGTCGTCAATTACTCAAGGCAAGTATTTTTGGAAACCTTTATGCTTAACATGAAATGGTGATGTATATTGTGTGTGCTTTGCTCACCTCGGGAGGGTCCGACGGGGCCTCGAGGGAATCCAATGATATAGCCCTTGATTTACGAGTTTGTTTCGCTAGCCAGCTCGGGAGGGTCCTTAGAGGCCTCGAGCGGGATCAATGGTATAGCCCTGTTCCCAAGGCGATGCGCGTGCGTGATTTATTTTATGATATGGCCAGCTCGGGAAGGTCCTTAGAGGCCTCGAGTGGGATCAATGGTATAGCCCTGTTCCCAAGGCAAATTGATTGACTGTTTGTTTCCGGAAAAGACATGTATGGTTTTGGTTTTGAAATGAATTTGATGCATTGTACTATGAAATGTGTAAGCGATTGGTTTGACTTGATTACTTGTACTAGTGTAATTGCTAACCCCTTTGGGGACCCGTTTTGGGGAAATTATTGTTATGGATTTTAGGTTATGTTCAGTCAGACGAGCGGGCACTGGTACAGTACTAGGATGCTGGCTAGGGTCATTGACATGTGCACTTGAGTTCTTTTACTTCCGTTGCTTCTTTCGTTATGGTTGTTGTTTACTTTTAAACTTATAGATTGTACTCGCGAGTACTTAGGCTTTTCTCTTCGAATTGTGATTGTTATTCGTTGAAGCTACTATATTTGTCGGTTGATGTTTATTACGCCGACTGCTCCGGGCGTGTTGTTATATGTTGTATTGTTAATGTATGTTTCCTCGCTAACCGAGACGGTTAGTCGAGTGGTGTTTTCTTGTTTTAGCCTGGTGAGTCCTACGTAGGGGTCCACAACGCTGTAATATACTTCGAATATTTCGGGGTGTTACAAGTATATTTCTTCCCAGCATCAATCCATATTTGAAGGAGAAGAAATATACTAAGTCATCAAGAACAACCATCATCAGCTCAAGAACTTCATATTCAAGGTGTTGTTCTTACCTGGTTACCTTACTTTTTACCTTTGAGTGATAACCTAGTTCTGTGTGAACTAAAGAGATATTCCGACCTGTGTGGGACGAATAGGACGAAGCTTTAGAACTGTGTGTGAATAAGCAAGTCAATAGGAAGCTTTAACCAATTTGTGTGAACGATTGAAAGCGACGGTCTTTGTATCAATCTGTGTGAACGATACAGGGATAGGTTTTATTATAAATACGTAGTTGTGTACGCAGTATTTATAATAAACATTTTTACTCCTGTGTGGAGGACCAGTGGACGTAGAGGGGTTTAACTCGAACCACTTTAATTACTGTGTTAATTACCTTCTGTATTTACAGTTTTCTTAACTGTGATTATTTTAAGTATACACTACATACCTAGTTGCTGTATTTACAGCAACTTACTATTACAAGACTTCCGCTACACACTCTAACTCGAAAATCGTACAGCTTGTTGCTTAAACACTTTCCAAGTTGTATTTTGTATACTTAGTGGCCAACAAGTGGTATCAGAGCGGTTGATTCTAAAAAGAATCAGTCATATTTTTGACCGAATCAGATCCTTAAATCACTTATTTTCGTAAAACAGTCTTTTTCTTTTCTATATTCTCATATGGATACATCAATGATCAATAAAGTCCCCATGTTTTCTATTAATGAGTTTGACGATTGGAGAATTAGGATGGAGGCTCATCTTGCAGCAATGCACGAAGAGATGATTTTTGTTATACAGGATGGACCCATAAAGATCATGAAGGTAAATCCGGCACCAAGGATTGAAGGCCAAGCTCCTGCCGAGATGCTCGAGAAAGAGCACGAATAATGGACTTCTGATGATCGAAAGTGAGCCAACCTCGACAATGTTGCTAAGAACGCGTTATTTGTCACTCTTGACAAATGCGCGCTCTCAAAGGTAAAGAGCTGTAAATTAGCCAAGGATATATGGGATAAACTCAAGTTAATTTGTGAGGGAACTGAGCTCTCAAAAGAAAACAAAATTTCAAAATCGACTCAGCAATTTGAATCTTTTGAAATGAAACCAACTGAAATACTTGAGGAACTTGACCTCAGATTCACTGGCATTGTTGGTGAACTTTAAGCGTTGGGCAAGATTTATACCCAAAAGGAGAAGAACCTAAAAATTTTCAGATCTCTCCCTGCCCGATGGGACAATAAGACTACAGCTATGCGTGTGTCGTGCAATCTTAATGAAATATCTACTTTTGATCTCTTTTCTGACCTCAAAGCATTTGAGTATGATATAGTCAGAAGAGAGAAATCTGAAGAATCTCCCATAAGGACTACAGCATTAGCCGCTGTATCCAACCGACGGCATAACATGTCCAGCTCATCAAAGTCTGCCCAAAAGAATGCTGACAGCGACGACGACATCCTGTCACAAGATGAAATGGCGCTCCTCATGCATAAGTTCAAGAAGTTCATCAAGCAGTCGAGAAAGACTCCATACAGGCCCAAGCCTGTTCACAAGGTAAGTACCAAAACTTCCTCTGGAGATGCTAACCCGTATTATAATTGCAGGAAACCAGGACATTATGCAAATAAATGTCGTCATCCTAAAGTTCAAAGGTTGCCGAAAGCCGAGCAATAGGAAAAAGATGAAAGAAGACGTGCTTGAAAAAACAAGCTCAAGGCCCTGATTAGTGAATCAGAAGCCTCCCCCGTACCAACAAAGTCGAAAGAATGTCTTCAGGTAGTCACTGACAGTGACTCGTCAGATGATGAATTTGAAGATAAAGCCTATATGTGCTTTATGGCCAAAGACATACCGGAAGATGAAGATAGCGATGATGAGGTAAGCTCAACCTCAATTACTCCTGCAAATGCATCTCATACCTTTGAAAACATGATGAATGAGTTTAAGAACATTCAAAAGGCCCATGAGACTTTGAAAAATGAAAACATACAGCTCCAAATTTCTAACCTAGAGCTGAGGGAAGAAAACGACTTGCTAAAAGTAAATAACAAAAATATGTCGTGATGTTCGAAAAACTACTAGCGAGGCAAACCTAATTTTAGCAAATATGTTTTTAAACTTAGATCATAAAGTTTGTATATGCTCCGATGCTTGGAGTGATCATTGGGAAATAAATTCATATATGGGAATTACTTGTATTTGGATTGATGATTCTTGGGCTACACAAAAACGTTTAATTAGTTTTAGAGAGTTTAATATCGCACATACAACTCAAAATATTTCGCATAAAATTCATACAATTTTATCTGAATATAATTTAGTACAAAAAGTTTTTCAACTTCTTTTGATAACGCTAGCTACAATACACCTAGTTTATAATCACTTATTGCATTATGTGAGCCATCTCTTGGTGGTAATTTTTTTCATGTTAGGTGCATTTGTCATGTTCTTAATTTATGTGTTCAAGATGGTTTAGTTGTTTTACAAGAAGCATCCTATCCATGAAGCAATAATGTATCTAACTAGACATTCTCCTCTAAGTAAAAAATGGAAGAGATATTGCATAAAAAATAATATTCATCCAAAGAAATTCTCAAAAGATGTGTCAAATCGTTGGAATTCTACTTACAATTTGTTAATGATAGTTATGAATATTGTATTGCATTGTGTAATTTTTATAATGAAGAACAAGTACCCGTTTGCTTCTTGCCAACTCAATGAGATAAGTGCTCTAGTTTAATGACACTTTTAAAATTTTTTAAAGAGGCAAGTAAGTCTCTGTCCAATGTTTATTATCCCACTTCTATACTTATTGTTGAACATTGTGTTAAAATTGTACTTGTATTCAAGTCTTTAATTAAAGTTCTCGATTTATTTAATTGTATAAAAGAAATGAGAGACAAATGGATTAAATATTTCCCCTACATTCCTTCGGTTTTTTTAGTTGCTAAACTTTTAGATCCTCAAGTTAGAGAAGAAGGTTTGCTAAAATTACTTACACTTTACTACAATGCTTTATTTCCTAATCCTATTGCTGGTTTTATTCCTCCAAATCCTAGTGATTTAGTTCAAAATGCAAAAAAATTATTATCTACTCTTTCTCGCGAATATGCTTGTAGTTACAGTGGTAGTCTTGATCTTGGTACGAGTTCTTCTTCTCCTGTTCACATTCCTTCTAGTAGTAGTAGTATACCTTCTTTTGGTTTTGCTATTCCGGATCTTAGTGAATGGAATACCTATCAAGAAGATTTATCTCAAAAACGAACAAGGTACCAAAGTAATGCTTATCAAGAACTTCAAAATTATTTAACTACTTATGAATTGGGAGCTTTAGAACGTGGATCGGATGGTAATAACAATTTTCTTAAGTGGTGGGCAAAAAGGTCTACAATCATTCCTGTAGTTGCTACGATTGCAAAGGAAATACTAGCTGTCCCCGCCTCAACAGTTTTTGTTGAACAAGCCTTCAGTGTAGGAGGATACATTCTGGATGAACGACGATCTCGATCGACGCCTCAAAATCTTGAAGCCCAAGCATTTTTGAATGATTGGGTGAAAGCCGAGTTACGCCAACAAGAACCAAATTATAATGAACAAGAAGACAGTGGTACATATGATACCGGATCAAGCAATGATTCGGTTGACTTGAGTGATTGAACCATCTCCTCTCCGCCTCCGCTCTGCTCCCTAAGGTAAGTATAAGGTAAGTGGACGACGAGGACTTTGATTCCTTAGGTAAGGGGATACGTAGGCAACTTAATTCAAATATTCAAAGTTGAAATTCTTAATTTTAACTTTGAATATTTGAATTAAGCTCAAGCCATTTTTATCTTCTTTTCCTCCCCCCAAATCGAAAAATGAACTACGAGAACTTTGATTTTGATTCCTAAACTCTAAAATTACGGATATCGAATACGTAGGCGCTTAATTCAAAGATTTAAAATTACAAAATTCAAATTTAAACTTTAATACTTGAATTAAGCTCAGGTCTAATTTTTAACCGATACTTTTTTTAAAATTAAAATTTAATAAGTTCAAAAAAAAAAATGAACCGCCGAACCGCCGGGATGGTTTCGATTCATAACCGGCAGTTCACGGTTCAAAATTGTAACCGTGAACCGCTATAAGACGGTTCGATTCCGATTCCGATTTTCGGCAAATCGAAACCGACAGTTAAAAAAACGGCGATTTTGAACCACCGAACACCTCTGGGGGAGGGGGGGGGGTAATTATTGTTTTCATTCCTACCAAGACAAACCTAGAAAACTTCTGGTATTATGTCTTTTTGTTTTTAATAAGAGGTGTTGAAAGGTCAAAAAAATAAAAATAAAAGAGGTGTTTAACATATCATGTCATGCTTTGTTGAAAATGAGTATTGTCGAAGTAGTAATATGGAGTTTTATTGTACTTAGATTTTCATGAAACCGTAAGAATTTTTGTAAATTTTAAATGTTAGAGAATATTTAATTCAGATTTTTATAAAAATATGTTAAATTTATAAAAGTATAATGATACTCAATAAAGATTTTTTATTGCCTTTAACAAGTTCATTGTAATCTGTGGATATTCAAAAATTAATAAATTGTATAGGATTTATAAGATGATGAATTTTTATGGACTGTCATCTCTTATTTATAATAAAAATAAATTTGAACAATCTAATCTCTAGACTTAACATTTCATAAATTTATAACTATTATTTATTTTATTTTATTTTCTCTCTCTCAATCTTTTCTTACTCTTTGACCACCAAATCCTTCCACCCTATCAAAATTCACCGTTGTTTATCAAATCTTATCACTCATTCCAATCAACACTACCTCTCTCTTTTTCTCTTTAATTTTTATGATATTCTATTTACCTAACTCTACATTATGTTTTAACTATGATTAATAACCACACATTTTTGGTTCATTATTTTAATTGATATATTCGACCAATTACACACCCAATGAAATTTTTTAGGAAAATATGAATCAATTTTTGTTTGTTTTGTTATGTTGATTCCAATCATGTTTATTTATTATTATTGTTGTTATTACTATTAATCAAATTTACATTATAAGATTATCAATACCTAAAAAAGATTTTAAAAAAGTGCATACAAATGAAAAAAAAAACTTATAATAATTCATCATTCAAAATTTGATAGGTTTTGAATTATACAAATCAATCAAAGAGTCTTTAAAATACATAAAACTCATTAACTAGTTCAGAATCTATCATTTATAGAAGTTCTTAATAATCAAAATACAATACAAGTCTTAAATTATATTGAGTAAAAATCTCCTTCTATATCTAATTGTGAAATTAAATTGCCATATGCTAATAAATAGAGTAATTCGGTGAATTAATTCATCAATTAACCAATTAAATATTTTGTACTTTTTATATCATTAATTTTCCAATCAACTTAAATACGTTTAACAAATGTTTGTCTAAACTATGGTAATTAGAATCTTTTCATTCCAACAGTGTTTTTTTTATTTGTGTAACTTTTTTGCAACTATTAAGTAAAGCACACAAAAGATAAATAAACTTATACTGGATATTAAAAATATTAATTTAATATATCAAAAGTCGATCTCAATGTTTTCAGTAAATTAAATATCTAGTTAAAAATAATTTCTTAAAATGCAATTATTTTAGGTATAGAGAGTTTGTTAAAATTGTTGGGATAAAACAAATCCTCTATCGAAATTTTGATAAAGTGCCAACATACAACAAAGCAACTGTATCGAAAGACGATCGAAGTTGTCAATCCTGTATCGAAGTCTTCTCATAATGCCAACATACAACTAAAGTATAAAGACCCATCATACAGCAAAGAGACTCATCTGTCTATATGACGCTAAGTAGGGGTGTATTGCGAACTGAACGTTCGTGAAAATTTCACGAAAATGTTCGGTCAACGTTCAGTTCGTGTTCGGTTCGGTCAGATTCGAACAATTCGCGAACATGTTCGTTATATACACGAACCGAACACGAACAAAATAATATATGTTCGTTAGTTCACGAACAGTTCGCGAACAAAGGTTTTTTATATATTTATTAATAATTTTACAATAATTAATAAATATAATTAATAATTTTTATAATAATAATAAATATATATACAAAATAAAACCTATCATTCCAAAATCCTTAATTTCTAAATCTATCTTCTCGTTTTATTTTATTAATTATTATTGCTTGTACTTTAGTTTTTTTCTTTCTTTTTTTTAGAATACAAACGAACGATCAAAACGAACGAACAATCGAACGCTAACGAACGAACACGAAATATGTGAAATTTTAACGAACCGAACACGAACAAGTGGTTTGCAATTTTACCGAACACGAACACGAACCGAACGAACCGAATCCTTAACGAACGAACGTTCGTTAAAGTCACCGTTCGGTTCGTTCGGTTCGAAATACACCCCTAACGCTAAGTATGTAAGCTGTCCCAAAATGATCATACAACATCCTTCCATACAGTATCAGTCTAACATAGTCTACAGCAATATGTTGGATGCAGCATCGAGGCTGTAAGTATTGAGATCTTCAATACTTATCCAAACAGGACTTAAAACAGTTGGAACGGAATCTGCCTTATTTGCTAAAGTCAAAGTCCCGTTTGAAAAGAAGTATTTAAATACTGAAAGGATAAAGTATTTAAATACTAAATCGACAAAGATCTTCAAACAAGGAGCAAAAACCGGATCGTGCTTTATTCAAATAAATCATCCCGTTGGAACGGACTTTTGCTCAACGGATCTATTCCAAAAGGCTATATATACCCCCAGAGCTTGAAGATCAACAGACAAGAATATACACAAGCTTACAAGCGATATTCAAACGATCAAAAGACTGAATATTCATTATCATCAGATCAAGCTTACAAGGGCAAGTATATTTCTTCCCAGCACCAATCCATATTTGAAGGAGAAGAAATATACTCATGTTGTGCGGCGATTAATATACCTCAACAACGATCGATACAAGGGCCAAGCGACCAAAGTCAGCATCAAATGAACCAAGGCAGACTTACTAAATGAAGATGTCAGATTAAGTTGAAGTACCTAGCGATCGTCTTACAAGACGATCGTCTCTGGTACCCGACCAAGGACGACCGTTTAATGCCATGTGTAAAGCCGACATCCGTCAAGTCTACGAAGACTGAATCTCGGGAAGAAAGCCCACGTGCAGACCCGCAAACGGCACCGCAGGAAAAGGCTTTTTGACTCCAGCCCATCACCAGCTGTTAGTGACAAGGACAGCCTCTCACCTACCGACAGACCCGCAAAATGCGCCCTAGGTGGGACCTCCCAAGACTGAGTCACGGGGCACGTGTTGATTTCCCATTGGTTCGCACGTCTGGATGCCTATAGCAGCCACAGACTTTAAGGAAACCAACCCACGTGCCGAGACGATCGCCCGTTTAATGAGCATTTAATACAGGAAAGGCGATCGCCCGTTTGGGATTAAGACATCCCAACTACCTCCTCTTCTATAAATAGGAGACTTCCAGCATTTGCAAAAGATAGTTGAATTCCCCTTAAGAGAAATCCCAGAGATAAGAAAGATGTTCGGCAGAAACGAATGCTCACTATATTTAATCTTTGTAACAAGAACTCACAGAGCATTAACTCTGGTTCTTCCGGCAATCCTCGGTACTCAAGAGCTAGACAACTAGGGTCATTACACTCATTGTAATCGTACTCTAATATTAATATTTGTACTCCAAAGCAGTATTATTATTAATAATATCTCGCGAGAGCATTCAAGTCCGAGATTAACAACCCCGACAAATCTTGTGTTATTTTCATTCCATCGCTCGTGCTCTTGCATTTTGTTTGTTACCCACCCGTAGCCATATCCAGTAAATTATTCCGAATAATATTTTGGGGAACAACAATTGGCGCTAGAAGAAGGGCGCGTGAACCCTTATTTTCTCTCCGACCGTTTCGAAGAACACTCACTATTCTCTGGAACTTATACTTGAAGAAACACTCACTGTACTTCAAAGAAAAACCCTCGAGATAATGACGTCTGCCACCACCTCGAAGATAGCCACCTTACAATCCGTCAGATGCCTTATTCCGGCCCAAACCGAGTCCCAACCTACGGCGTAAGGCAGCCGTGGCGACGCCAGACTCTCACTCCCGCCCCCGAGGGACGTCCCCAGCCTCTCACTCGATCAATTCTAAACTAAGAAACAGATCGAGGAGGCCATGACCATCCCAAGGGAGCGACGGAGAGCATGCGATGCGCCTACTATTACCCCCTCAGCCATTCACCGCGCGGGAAAATGAAAGATCAAGGGGTTATATGTCGAGCAATCATCAGACAACCCCGATTCACGAGAAAAGGCACTCGCGAGGCAGGACAGTTGTAACACCTCCAATCCGCTCAGGGATATTACACGCCGTAGAATCTTTCCTCAAGGATCTACCAGGCTGGTAACAACATATAACAACTCAACCATGCCTTTAAGGCTAAAATGACTCAGTAGACCGATTTGGTCTCTTAATAAATACATACAACTCAAATACAACTCATGCCCACGCAGGGGTCAAAATACAACCACACCCGTACAACGGAAAAAATATAGCAGCGGAAAATAAAGTACAACTGAACCAATAAACAAAGTACGGTTCCCCATGTGATTAGTATCGATCATCTTTCATCATCCTTCGTGCCGAACCTGTGTTATGCTCCAAAACCTGAATGCAAAAATAGACATCCACCCCCCGAATACTCGGGGGTTAGCAAAACTCCACTGTTTTGCTAGTGCAAGGACAAAGTGCAAATACGAGCCATACAATTCACATTCCACGAATAACAATAACCAGGAATCCTCAAAGTTCCAAACGTAACGAAAAGTACTTCCCGAGGCATGAGTTTGGTAAAACATTCCAAAACCGAAAGATCACAAATCAAGGGAAACAATTTATAAAACAGTGTAAAATGCCATCGAGAGTTTTAATAGAAAACAATTTAGGATTTCCGAATCCCTCTCTTTCCAAAAATCAACAAGGGTCACAACCCAAAGGTTTTGTTTTCGCAAATAGAAAATCGACAACAATTCACAGGGCCAGAGCCCAACATCACATGTCCTCGACGGACATAAAAATCAACAAAACATAATCGCGCACGGGCCTCGCCTCGAGCTGGCTAGCTAAACAAATCACAACACATGCATCGCCTTGGGAACAGGGTAATACCATTGATCCCACCCGAGGCCTCTAAGGACCCTCCCGAGCTGGCTAGCCAAACAAATCACAACACATGCATCGCCTTGGGAATAGGGTAATACCATTGATCCCGCCCGAGGCCTCGAAGGACCCTCCCGAGCTGGCTAGCTAAACAAATCACATACATATCACAACCATAAGTTATCCCGGCATCGGGCTAACAAGCCACGAACCTCGGAGTCCCCGCAAGACATACCCGATGATAACCCCACTAGTTATCCCGGCATCGGGCTAACAAGCCACGAACCTCGGAGTCCCTGCAAGACATACCCGGATTGGATAACCCTACGGTCTCGCCCGACCCATACTAGCAAGTATGGATCCCAGAGATTCAACAATCCTACCCGGAGGCACATCACGTATAACAAGCACACAACAATAATCAATTATGAAATGAAACAACATTAAGCATCGCAACCTCCTTTCAAAGGAGTAACAACTAACATCACATCATGTCAAAACCGCAACACACTGCAATGAAGCCATATACGTACACACGCATTATCAAACACCACATCAACTCTAAATATATCCAAAGGATACACGTGGTCACTTACAACCCACACACTTACAAAACACACGTGTTTTGAATGAGAGCCTTTAACAAGGCTAATCGAATCTTTTGAAAATAATTTTCAAACGACCAAACAAACACATCTAGACGATCACCAATTATCATATCCACAAAACAAGAATAGTATGGGCAAGGTACTTGCCTCGAATAAGAACAACGCGGAGAATCGATCGAAGTAGGTTGGCACGAACCGACTACGAACCCGCCGACTCCACCGAACGCCAACTCGCGATAATAAACTACGAAGAACAATAACAACAATGAAAATGAATTCCATAGCATGACTTAAAGCCGTTGAATTCAAAGAATGAATGACGAAAGTTCGAGTGTTTTCCCCAAAACGGCCAAGAATATGATTCGTCCCGACAAAACACGAAAATGGAATTCCAAGTCGAAATATGGATATACAATCCATAGAATATGTTTAACAACATCATTAACCACAATCTATCCAACAAAAACGGATGGAAAACGATATCGAGAACAAATCCCCCAAAAAGTCGATTCGAAGAAAATCAAGAAATATACTTCGATTCGACGAAGAACGATGGATTAAATGATGTTAAACACAAGAATACTACCAAGATTAATCATACCCATCATGAATTAATCAAAAATACGGAACGAATCAGACAAAAAACGCAAAAACCCCAAAATTCAAGAAACTAGGGTTCTAAGAAAGATTACCTTGATTCGCTGGATCAAAGGACGATATAGGATGATTGATTGATGTTATGAACTCAAGAACTTCGTGGATTTGTTGCTCAACAACATGGCTCCATGATAAGAACAACCCCAGCCGCGGAAGAGAAGGATAAGAAGGAGAAAATGGCGAAAAAAACGACTGCAGGGCCTTAAATAGGCTGCCTGCCGGCAGGGTTACGTACGTAACCGGCCAAGGCTTACGTACGTAACCAAGTCACTGCCCCAAATCTGCCGGACTGTTACGTACGTAACCGGCCAGGGCCTTACGTACATAACCGGCCTTACGTACATAACTGCCGAGCACTACCGGCCGTAACTCGGCCAGTGCCGGCATGGGCCCGAACGACGACCCGAACGACCCCGAAACCCGAACCTGAATACGAATCGAAGATACGGTTACGAAGTACTCGCAAAGACGAACTCGAGCACTAAGAGAACACACGATTCCGACCACCCGAAGGCTCAAAATTCGACAATGGAAAGTAATTACCCCAAACTTTGGGAAATTACGATAATGGCCCAAAACGTCCGAAATACACGATACATGATCGAAACACCAAACCGAAGTTCACAACACGTTTAACAAGGTTAAACGGACTTATGGGAAACTTGAAACAGCAGTTTCGAACGAGATTTGAAAGAATCGAACTCAAGTGCGGAAAAGTCGCTAAAAAGTACGGAACTCAAAAAAACGACACCGAAACGAACTCGGATGTCAAAAAGTGTAGAATTAATCATTCTCAGAATGACAAAACGGTCATGAGCGAGTCATCGAAATAGACCTCCGCCGAAAAATGAAAATTACCGGAAATCCGAAATTGCGGATATTACATTCTACCCTCCTTAAAAGAAGTTTCGTCCCGAAACTTAAAACAAGTAGGGAGAAGAAATATACCACCAGGAATATTTCAATGAGATACACAAGAATGCATAACTAACGCCCAACGGCGAAATGTTACAAACAACGCAAAGGAATATACGGTGTGAAAACACGCTCCACGACGACCAACACAACGCCACCGGTAGAAACATAGTAAAACCAACAAGTGACAAGCGTCATCAAATAGATAATACAATAAAGTCAATTATCCGAACAATCACAAAACACTAAGCACCGTGCACAGTCGAGAAAACGAAAGATAAACACAAAACGATCCACTTCGAATAAAAGAACTTAATCTCCGAGATTCGAAACAACCGGGTAAGGAAATAACATAACATACAACTGCTAGACCACGCCCCTAAGGGACTCCTCGGAGTCGGTCCCGATTTCAGTGCTCAAATACGTGCCTCGGAAGGCTCGGTGACCAACTCGCAAAACTGAACCCGGTGTCCCTCAAGCCCGCACTTGTAACACATTACTGGTGGAGAAGGACAATGTGCACGGACATGCCCCACCACATTGCAGTTAAAACACCTCCTGGCTTTACCAGGAGTCAAAGTAGAAGACTTGGAACTCTCAGTACCACGCAAAAAGTGACAGAGCTTCACAGCCGAAAGACTACGACGTTGCGAACTAGAAACACCAACTCCTGCACTGTCCACAAGGTCATCGGACTTCCTTTGCTTCTTAGACTAGGGCACACGCTCCGACGATAACGAAGCTAGTTCACGGGCCAAGGCTCGATCTTGGTAGTCCCTCAACGAAGTGCAAGTGAGTCCCGACATATACACGCGAATCTCTGGCTTCATTCGTCTGTCAAAATGAAAGATCCTCTCTTCCTCGGTTCTCACCCGATCTCGCACATAACTGAGTTGTTTGCTATAGTCGATGATAGCCTGTGACACTGAAACATCTTGCGGTTCTGCCGAATAAAATTCGTGAATCCTCTGCTCTCTAATCGGTTTCGGACAGAACTCAGCTTCCATAAATGCCTGGAACTCCGCCCACGTGACATCACGATCACGAGGCTTAATAGCCTCCCACCAATTAGCGGCATCTTTATCAAGAAGGTACTGCGCAATAGGTACCTTCCGCTCTTCAGGATAATCGACAGCCTCGAATATCTTTCCCAACTGGAAAAGCCAACCATCCCAGCCCAACGCATCCGCAACACCGGCGAATCGGGGGGGGGGGGGTTCATACGAATTACCTCCCAAAGCCACTGATTTGCACCAGTGTTCTGAGTCACATCTGTAATGCGCTGAACTGCCTGAGTCAACTGAGTCATCTGTGTAGCTACCTGCTGTAAAATAGTAGCGACACCGGTACCGGCATCATCACCGACAGCATGATCTCGACCACGCGTCTGATTGCCACGACCACAACCTCGGCCCCTCGGTATACTGAATAAGTAATTACTCAGTACAACAGAAAAATCATAACACATACCACATACAACGATTTCCATTGTAAAAAAACATGCATACTAAAATCATAGCAACGACGGTATCGTTCAGCAATCTCAACGGCCCGAACGATAACCAGCACATAATCACAAAACATCATGGAACAATCACACATATACACGAACGTACCAACCCAAGCTTCAACAACTCACACTCGTGTGTCAACACGCAAATCACCACGAGGCGATAAACAATAAATATCAGTTCGCACCTCTCACAGAGGGCTAGTATAACAATTGTGTGGCAACGCCTCAATGTTCATGCCACCAATTCGATCATACTCGGGAGATAACATCATAACGACAATGCGAACATCATACATACATTCCCAGACCGCAAACGGGAATTGATAGGTTTTAAAGAAAACAAAAACCACATTTTGAAAAACAATTTGGAAAACACCAGTTGATCTTGAGTATTACATTTTCAAAAAGTTGTACAAACACCATTATCGAGACTTTGAAAATCATCTTGCATTTGATAAAACGAGGACACTCTCCTTTAAATTGAAACTTCAGAAATATTCGACACTTGGGTCTAAGCAACTGCATTTCTAAAAATAATTGAAAATATCTCAAAATATTTTGGTCCTCAATTGGAATAATTTTGAAACATATTGCGGCACTAGAAGGCACCTTGAAAGTACTGCGAGAAAATAATTCATTTTAAAAGGTACGTCTCGAAATTTATTTTCTAAGATACTCAAGGTTTAAAAAAAAAATCTATTAGGCTAGAATGCCTAAAAACTCATATGATCATTTATCAAACCGTCATAAAACATTCAAGGCCAAAATGCCAAAACTCGACTTAGGGAGTCGGTTTTACGAAGAAAAAAAATCAGTTTGCAAAATACTGAAAGTCATTTTGAAAGAACTCACGCAGCGGATAAAATACAGTGCGAAAATACATTTGCAGCGACACCGCTCCTCATATAGACAAAATATGAGAGTCACATAAACGCAATCATGAGACTAAAAATCTGCATAAAGATTCCGTCACTTAACACATAATCATACCAGTAACTCGCATCAGACGAGGCACAAACACAAAGAAGGGAGACTTACATCCACAGGTCGCACGAAGATGATGATCGCCCCACGATACTAATCACGACAAATCAACTCAGACGACGCGTCGCGACACGACTCAGTCAGATAAAATCCGACGAAACAAAACTCAACAGACACCACTGACCCAACAGCCTAGGTTTCCACAACCTAAGCTCCGATACCATTTATGTAACACCCCCAATCCGCTCAGGGATATTACACGCCGTAGAACCTTTCCTCAAGGATCTACCAGGCTGGTAATAACATATAACAACTCAACCATGCCTTTAAGGCTAAAATGACTCAGTAGACCGATTTGGTCTCTCAATAAATACATACAACTCAAATACAACTCATGCCCACGCAGGGGTCAAAATACAACCACACCCCTACAATGGGAAAAATATAGCAGCGGAAAATAAAGTACAACTGAACCAATAAACAAAGTACGGTTCCCCATGTGATTAGTATCGATCATCTTTCATCATCCTTCGTGCCGACCCTGTGTTATGCTCCAAAACCTGAATGCAAAAATAGACATCCACCCCCCGAATACTCGAGGGTTAGCAAAATTCCACTGTTTTGCTAGTGCAAGGACAAAGTGCAAATACGAGCCATACAATTCACATTCCACGAATAACAATAACCAGGAATCCTCAAAGTTCCAAACGTAACGAAAAGTACTTCCCGAGGCATGAGTTTGGTAAAACATTCCAAAACCGAAAGATCACAAATCAAGGGAAACAATTTATAAAACAATGTAAAATGCCATCGAGAGTTTTAATAGAAAACAATTTAGGATTTCCGAATCATTCTCTTTCCAAAAATCAACAGGGGTCACAACCCAAAGGTTTTGTTTTCGCAAATAGAAAACCGACAACAATTCACAGGGCCAGAGCCCAACATCACGTGTCCTCGACGGACAAAAAAATCAACAAAACATAATCGCGCACGCGTCTCGCCTTGGGAATAAGGTAATACCATTGATCCCGCCCGAGGCCTCGAAGGACCCTCCCGAGATGGCTAGCTAAACAAATCGCAACACATGCATCGCCTTGGGAACAGGGTAATACCATTGATCCCGCCCGAGGCCTCGAAGGACCCTCCCGAGCTGGCTAGCTAAACAAATCACAACACATGCATCGCCTTGGGAACATGGTAATACCATTGATCCCGCCCGAGGCCACGAAGGACCCTCCCGAGCTGGCTAGCTAAACAAATCACACACATATCACAACCATAAGTTATCCCGGCATCGGGCTAACAAGCCACGAACCTCGGAGTCCCCGCAAGACATACCCGATTATAACACCACTAGTTATCCCGGCATCGGGCTAACAAGCCACGAACCTCGGAGTCCCCGCAAGACATACCCGGATTGGATAACCCTACGGTCTCGCCCGACCCATACTAGCAAGTATGGATCCCGGAGATTCAACAATCCTATCCGTAGGCACATCACGTATAACAAGCACACAACAATAATCGATTATGAAACGAAACAACATTAAGCATCGCAACCTCCTTTCAAAGGAGTAACAACTAACATCACATCATGTCAAAACCGCAACACACTGCAATGAAGCCATATACGTACACACGCATTATCAAACACCACATCAACTCCAAACATATCCAATGGATACACGTGGTCACTTACAACCCACACACTTACAAAACACACGCGTTTTGAACGAGAGCCTTTAACAAGGCTAATCGAATCTTTTGAAAATAATTTTCAAACGACCAAACAAACACATTTAGACGATCTCCAATTATCATATCCACAAAACAAGAATAGTATGGGCAAGGTACTTGCCTCGAATAAGAACAACGCGGAGAATCGATCAAAGTAGGTTGGCACGAACCGACTACGAACCGCCGACTCCACCGAACGCCAACTCGCGATAATAAACTACGAAGGACAATAACAACAATGAAAATGAATTCCATAGCATGACTTAAAGCCGTTGAATTCAAAGAATGAATGACGAAAGTTCGAGTGTTTTCCCCAAAACGGCCAAGAATATGATTCGTCCCGACAAAACACGAAAATGGAATTCCAAGTCGAAATATGGATATACAATCTATAGAATATGTTTAACAACATCATTTAACCACAATCTATTTAACAAAAACGGATGGAAAACGAGATCGAGAATAAATCCCCCAAAAAGTCGATTCGAAGGAAATCAAGAAATATACTTCGATTCGACGAAGAACAATGGATTAAATGATGTTAAACACAAGAATACTACCAAGATTAATCATACCCATCATGAATTAATCAACAATACGGAACGAATCGGACAAAAAACGCAAAAACCCCAAAATTCAAGAAACTAGGGTTCTAAGAAAGATTACCTTGATTCGCTGGATCAAAGAACGATATAGGATGATTGATTGATGTTATGAACTCAAGAACTTCGTGGATTTGTTGCTCAACAACATGGCTCCATGATAAGAACAACCCCAGCCGCGGAAGAGAAGGAGAAGAAGGAGAAAATGGCGAAAAAAACGACTGCAGGGCCTTAAATAGACTGCCTGCCGGCAGGGTCACGTACGTAACCGACCAAGGCTTACGTACGTAACCAAGTCACTGCCCCAAATCTGCCGGCCCATTACGTACGTAACCGGACAGGGCCTTACGTACGTAACCGGCCTTACGTACGTAACTGCCGAGCACTACCGGCCGTAACTCGTCCAGTGCCGGCCTGGGCCCGAACGACGGCCCGAACGACCCCGAAACCCGAACCTGAATACGAATCGAAGATACGGTTATGAAGTACTCGCAAAGACGAACTCGAGCACTAAGAGAACACACGATTCCGACCACCCAAAGGCTCGAAATTCGACAACGGAAAGTAATTACCCCAAACTTTAGGAAATTACGATAATGGCCCAAAACGTCCGAAATACACGATACATGATCGAAACACCAAACCGAAGTTCACAACACGTTTAACAAAGTTAAACGGACTTATGGGAAACTCGAAACAGTAGTTTCGAACGAGATTCGCAAGAATCGAACTCAAGTGCGGAAAAGTCGCTAAAAAGCACGGAACTCAACAAAACGACACCGAAATGAACTCGGATGTCAAAAAGTGTAGAATTAATCATTCTCAGAATGACAAAACGGTCATGAACGAGTCATCGAAATGGACCTCCGCCGAAAAATGAAAATTACCGGAAATCCGAAATTGCGGATATTACAACAGTTCCGTCTTCAGCCGCCTAGGAAGTGATCCTTCATGGCAACCTGGGCATTCTGGCCCCAGCCATGAGACGTTGGAGTCCGAATTCGTCACCAGTAGTTCAGCATACCCGACTCCCAAAAAACAAGTCAGCCATCTGGTTCCCCCTCGCCGAAAAATCGAGCTCGGTGGCAAAGACCTCGTCGCCTACAACGGAGCCAGGAGGTCAGTACATGATCGCCTCGGCTCCAGCTCCGAGAGCCAGACCACGAGCAGCCAGGCTACGACGATGGCCGCAATGCATCGCCAGATCGACGATATGAAAGTGCTCCTAGAAACTGGGCAGACGCCAAGAGAAAGGTCGCCAGACCAAGTGAGCCGCTCGCGGTCCAGATCGAGCTTGCCCCCGTGCAACCAAAGATCGCTCCTCCTCAAACACCTTTGTATGAGGGGAGATCGGACCCCGAGACTCACTTAAGCAAGTTTCGGATCTACATGACTGGATGCGGCGCATCAGGCGCGACGAAATGTCGAATGTTCCCGTTAACATTGGGCAATCTTGCCCATAGGTGGTACATCTCATTGCCACCGCGCTCAATTAACAGTTTTGAAAAGCTGGAGAGCGACTTCACGTCGTACTTCGCCGCCAAGTTCGCTCGGCCAGAAGGTCCCCACCGCATGATGAAGATCAGGCAGGGGAAAGATGAGTCCGATGAAGATTACATCGACCTGGTGGATGAAATAGTCCTCACCGGCGAGCCCATAAGCGACGAGCTCGCCCTCTACTCGGTCCTGGGTGGATTCGATGGTCTTTCGCCCATGTTCAGGCACCTCACAAAGGATATCCCCCCCACCTACGGATATTCCGCGCCAAGGCCGCTGACTTTCTGGCCAGGCAGAGGTTGCTCACCCTTCGCCTAGGCGAGGGGGCAACCGGAGAATGGAAGGCGCCATCTCCCATCCCAAAGAAGGCGATCGTCAAGCCCAGAAAGGCGGTCGCGAAGCCACCCGGTGAGTTCAAATCCTTCGAGGATGTGGAAGTCCACCTTCTCTGCAACCTCAATCTATCTCCGGCCCATATTTTCAACGTCATCAAGGGGCACGAGTTGCTAAGCAAGCCAAAGCCGATGAGGGACAACGGTCATCTGGACCGCAATAAATTTTGTGCCTACCACAAAAGTCCCGACCACAACACCAGTCAATGCCGCGACCTCCTCAGATAACTCTGGAGATTGTTCGAGGAAGGCAAGCTGGACAGTTTAGTAACCAAGCCGGGGCCCCAGGACCGGGGGCTGCGATCGTCGATAGAACGACGACCGTCAACCTCCCAATCCGGTCGCCAGAATCGAGCAAAATGAGCCGGAGTACTCAGATGAGTCGATCCCTCCGATAAACCTCGGCGGCCGGGTCAATATGCTTCAATCAGGAGGTGGAAATCTCGGAGGTCTTTCCCCAGTTTCCATCATGTCAAACAAAAAATGAAGCCCGAGCTGAGGGCGTTCGTCGGAGTCCATGTCGTGGTGCCCCCGGAGCCAACCATCACCTGAGATGCACTCATCTCCTTCTCCAACAAGGATAGGGAGGGAGTGCAGTGCCCCAAGGGGGATGCCTTGGTGATCTCTGCATGTATCCTTGGGAAAACGGTCGACCGCGTGCTGGTTGACAACGGGAGCTTTTGCAACATCATATTCAAGTCTGCTCTGGACCAGCTCGGCAACCTGACCAAATTCATCAAGCCGTTCTAAACCGTGCTTCAAGGGTTCGACGACAATGGTCAAAGCCTATGGAAGGATCAAGCTCTCCGTCGAGCTAGTCTGCTGTTACGATCCTAAGGTTAAGATCACTAGGAACTTGAACTTTGTAATCATAGACATGCCCAGCATCTATAATGGGTTCCTAGGTCGCCCCTTTTTAGAAACCTTTGAGGCGGTCGCCTCCTCTTTCTTTTATTGTATCAAGTTCCCCACTACCGAAAGAATAGTCGGTTCTGTAAAAGGAGATCAGCTAATGGCAAAGAAGTGTTTGAACTACTCTTGTGTTGTAGCTTTTCCTTTAAATGTTTTTTGTCCTATTTGTAACACTGGGACGATCGACAACCGACTAATGGAGATCGACGAGCCAAATGCCTCATACCAGCCCAACTCAGAAGACGGCATATCATATCGATCGTCGGACGACATCGAACCGAGGATCGGCTTCGAGCCAAGCCTCGATGTTGATCCAAGGATCGAGTCCGGCGATCGCTCCAAACGAGAAGCGACCATACCCACCGAAGAGTTGGAAAGTATAACAATCAATCTGGCTCGCCCGGAGCGGGAATTGCAGATCGGCTCGAGCGTCGATCCCGATCTAAAAGACGATCTGATCAGTTTACTACGAAAGAACATCGGAATCTTTGCCTGGTCGCATGACACGGTCTTAAGTGTAACTATCGCAAGTGCACGATATCGTACGAAGTAGTAAGTGGACTTTTTTACTCCGGTTTATCGATCCCACGAGGAAGTTAGGTTATATATTGAATTATACACTATTTAACTATTTGTTATATAGATTTATAATATTGAAACACACAATTAAAGAGTTTGGTTTGACAATTGCAAAGAAAATGCAATAATAGTTCTAATATTCAAGGAAATGAAAGATTGTACTAGTAATAGATTAATAAAAGATATAATAAAATAGTTGGGATTACAAACTTAGTTCATCATTAGATATAGAAGATGTATAGGAGATCATAAGATGAATTTACTTATTATGTTGTGTAGATTCAATTTTCCTTAAAAAGACGGTTTCTCTTTCGAACTATAAAACGCCCCTTATATATTGAATCAATCTACTATATTTCTATGTTGATTGGCTTCAATACATAGCATTAGGTTTTATGAAAATAACTCAAAGAATCATCTAAGGTCTAGAGGTATATTTCTATCCCCTAGAACAACTTAGAGTGAAGATCATTTGATCTAATCAAACATATTTTCTTTCGAAACATATGAAGACCATAAATATCATCATTTATTGGCCAAATAAATAAAGATTGGTAAAACAATGAAAATCACACACAATAATAAGTAATTCATAATAGATCTTTATACAAACTTAAATAACATGACTAACCTTGTTTATAATCCCAACTAAGGTAACTTAGCCCATGAAGGGTTTAATAAACATAATACAAGCTTTAGTGGTATTATTAGTTGAAAAAGAGAAAGAATTGATCCCAACTCCCTTAGTAGATAAAGGAGAAAGAAGCAATAAACTCTCTGAACAACATATGCAATACCACTATTACACAAATCACTCAAGAACCCGAGTGTGTTCTTCACACAAAAAGAAAATATTACAAAAAGTGGAAAAATTATAAGATGAATGATGAATGATGATGGATCTAAGGGGTCTATTTATACACCTAAAGTCATCTAATAGCTCCAAAACTCCAGCATTATTACATTAGATCGGATCAATGCCAGCCATCCCCTCAATAATACACCAAAAGTATAAAAAATTGAACAAATGATCACAATCTGCCAAGAGTTACGGCCGTAACATTGAGGAGTTACGGCCGTAACATGGATGACTTACGGCCGTAACATTCAATAGTTACGGCCGTAACTAGGCTACGACTTCTTATTTTGTGAGTTACGCCCGTATGTTATGATGTTACTCCCGTATGGAGTTTCAGACTTCATTTTCAGCCCAGAAATTTCTTAGACTTTGCGTTTTTGCCCCAAATCTTCTTCGGATGATAACTTTTGATATATAACTCAGATTTTGAATCCGGAAAGATTGCCGAACTCGTCTCGGAAAGCCCTACAACATGAATACATAAAAATGCAACAAAGAGAATATTTTATAAACATGTTATTTCTTGAGTAAATCAGTAATTCAATCCGATTAAGACTAGATTTACATCATAATCCGATAAAAATAAAATTATTAAAAGCTAATTAATTCTAAGCAAAAACGAGTAGACTAGCTCAATTATGGGTGAAATATATCGATACAAACCATGGATTAGTGTATAAAACTGATACTTATCACACCCCCAAATTTGAATTCTTGCTAGTCCCGAGCAAGACTCTGTATTAATCACACACAAAAAATAAAAATAAAAATAAAAATAAGACGCAAAAATACTAATACACACATAAATTAAGAAAAATAATCATATAAAAAGAGAAAAGGAGAACAAAATGCCATTAATACACAACAACTGTAATATCCGGAATTTCTACTACCGTTTAATATTATTTTATCCGAGTTATATTGTACAGCGTGGAATCTATACAGTATAGATAAAATAAATGAAGGACTAAGATGTCAGTATCGGTATAATTGTCATACTTGGTCGACAATTGTATTAGAGGATATAGTGCGTCATGTATATGTATCCGATATGTCGAGACGTTGGACAAGAATAGCTGAAAATAGCTAAGTATAGCCTTATTAGCGCATGTTAATAGTTAAGCTTACCGCACGCTACCATGCAGGGTTAGCGCACGCTAATGCAGTAAGATCGGAAGGAATCTGCGTGTGGACCAGGCCACTTTCGGCGCACGTTCTGATAAGTCAACGAATGTTTGTAATGTAGTACTAGCACACGCTAAACCCTAAGGGTTAGCGCACGCTAATGGTATATTGGACAAAAAGGAATCTTATCCTCGTCAGCACTTTCGGCGTGTGGACCAGTCTTCGGAGCATACAGACAAACGAGTCAACTGATATTAGCACACGCTAAACGCAAGGACTTGCGTACGTTAGAGAGTGTAAGTTACGTACGCTAATGCATGGGCGTTACGTACGTAAGCACATGTACGAAGCCACACTGTAGCCTCTGGACTGCGATAGCGCACGCTAACAAAGTCAGTTAGTGCACGCTAAGGCCGTAGCGCACGATAAACATAAGATTTAGCGCACGCTAGTAATATACTTTATAAAAAGGGACAGACGGGTATTATGAAGCATTTCGTCCATTCTCTTCTTGCAACCGATAGAGAGAACCTTGGGAGGTACCTGAGGTCCAGAAACACTCCGAGAGGATGATCTTTATCAAGATTAAAGATGAAAATCATGGATTAAAACTTTGTTCTTTAAATCACTGGCGATTCTTGGAAATGGATTCAAACTTGGGATTCAATCCATTTCTTCAAAAAGGTAATCCCTCTTCATCTTTGGATTTCGTTTTGGATTGAATGTTGATGTTCTTGAGTTGATGATTATTACGTAAACAAGTTGATAAGCATGATTATGAGATGGATTACCGGAGTATGATGATGTTAATATGATTTGGGTGATTTGTATTGTGTAGTTTGTTTTCTTGAGATAAGTTGGTTAATCCTCGTTCTCCTTTGCGGATGTTGATGTTATTGTTGATGATTACTCCCTGTAATGATAGATTATGAAAGTGTTGTTACGTTCTTAATGTTTCATGATGTTGATATTGAGGAAGATGATATATGGATATAGGACTTAGATTATAAGTTGAATGATTGTTTGTATGTTAAAGGATATCGGATTTCGTTGTTTTGATGACTATAAACATGGTTTTGGATCACTTAGTGTTCTTGATAATCGTCATATGTTGATCGGTACCTGAAAAGCATGCAAACTGTACAGCATTAGCGCACGCTAAGCATATTGTCTAGCGCACGCTAACGGGAATAACTTAGCGCATGCTACGTTAAGTGATTAACGTGCGCTAAGTCATCAGATAGGGTAGTATATTCTGTTTCGGTTATGAATTCGTGATCGTTTAAGTTGGTTTGATCAGAATTGTGGTTAACCGAGATATTGTTGAGCCGTTGGGTTTGTGAATTGATTTTTATCGATTGTTGATTGTTATCGAACTTGTTGTTTATCGAATTACTAGGTTGAGAATATTGATCGGTGGTTATAACCGTATGCTGCGGTCGTGTTCGAGTATGTTCGTGAATTACTTTAGTCGGGACCGAGGGACTTGTAGATGACGGCAATGGAATTGGTAACTGCTTCATCGGTATTAAGGCGAGTTATTACTTGCTCAGTTTATAATATTTAATGAATGGTTTCAGTTTCATTCGTTTACAATTCGTATAGCAATGTTTATAATCGTAATCACAGGGGATTTGGGATTATAGATTGTATTCGAGTTTTGGGAATTAAATCATAAGGCATATGATTTACATTTATTGTTAGTATACTTGGTATCGAGGATACATTGTGGTATAGACGAAGACGTGAATTATTTACTGTCCGTGGTAATTTGTACCATCGAGTATTGAGGATAATTGTCCGTGATGGTTTGGACATTGAGATTGCTCTCGAAGGACTCGGGACAAGTACTCTAATCATTTTTATCATTTTGTGTCGATCATGTTATGATACATTCGTGTATCGTTGTTGTCATGCATTTCTGCACGGTTGTTGTCGTGCATTGTGTACTATTATCTTGTGCAGTCGTGCATTGTTGTCGTATGTCCACCATGCGTTGGTCCGACGGGATCATCATGGGAATCTATAGCTGTGTGCGCTGGATCGCTGGACAGGTAATGCCACCATGCGTTGGTCCGACGGGATCATCATGGGAATCTATAGCTGTGTGCACTGGATCGTTGGATTACCATATGTATTGTTTTTGTGCATATGTATATTATGGGTTTGCCATAAGTATACATTGTCGTTATTGTTGTGATCATATTGACGTTGTCATATGAGTATGCATTTGTAGGTCTTGCTAGGACCATGTCCGTATGTTGTGTTGATCTGATCTCGGATTAGACTGACGTGATTGTAACGGTATTTCGTATCTTGAGGTATGTTCCATATTTCTTTGGTACTTGTCTTTGATGGACAATCGATTATCGTATTGGAATTGTCGATGTTATCCGATGGATTGAATTGGCCAGAGTTGCTATAATTTCCGTATCAGGAGTTATGATAATGTTTTGAGAACCTTGAGTATTGTTGAGATACCGTACAGATATTTCGGTATTATTTTAATGTGTTGTTAAGGATACGAATCGTGGATTCTCGTAAAGTTACGACGGTAAGATTACACTGGTCATATTCTTACTTAGTATTTCCATTGATATGTAATTATTGACAAGATGTGATGGTTATCATTGTTGGATATTATGGCTGACCCCGTCGTGGGCTTTCTTTTTAGGTTCTTGGATTATCAAGTTTGTAGCAGTCGTGGAGAGATGAACTTCCCGGAGGATACTGGCAAGGGCATGTATTTGTGTTTTGAGTTTCTGATCAGTGGTTGTATTCCGCTGCTAGAGTATTTTAATTGTTTGTCTTTATCCACTGCGTGAGTATTTTTAAATGGCCTTTTTGGTATCCGGTAACTTAGGTTACTTTGGCAATCATTTTCTAAATCTATTCTGTCGGTAAGTGTAAGCGATAGTTTAACGTATGTTTTTAAACTGTTGAGTTTTGGCATTTTGGGCCTTGTGGTTTCAAATGAGTTTTTACGACGGTTTGATAAATGAGCTTTATAAATCTTCGAATGTTTTTAATAGATAATACCGTCGTTAGCCTCTTGGGCGTTTGTAAATGTTTGCGAAAATTTCCTTCAGCCTTGTGGGTTCCATCTCGGGGCCCACGGCGCTGTAATATTCCCGGTCGGATTTGGGGGTATTACAACAACCAGCTTTATACAATAGATATAAATGAATTAAGATTCAAAATAAATCTACTAATGATTTTGAAGTTAAAACACGGTTTTATTTTTGTAATTCCAAAATGCAAGGTTTTCCCCCCAAAAGGTTGATTATTTCTTTCCCACTCGTGATACACATGACTCCCTTTAATGGTTGCTCTCGATCACTCGTTTATTTTTCGACTCAATATGAAGAAGAATTTCATTGGCGTCATCAAATATTATGATTTTTCACGAAATTGAGTGTATTGAAATCCAGCCGCTAATTAATTCAAATCTGCTCAGAAACTACATCCCTTAGTGATAGCTTTCACTGTAACACCCCAAACTAGGCGGATATTACAGTGCCGTAGATCCCCAACTGGGACCCACCAGGCAAATGAAAATGAATGAATTACACAAGATAAATGTAGTACCGAACTACATTACAACAATAATTACTCCGATGAGGAGTTTAGTTACAACACACCAGGACAATACCGAATACTAGTGTATTTTATATGAAGATAAAATACACAACACTGAATGAAACAGAGTATTCAAATGAAAGTCTGCAGCGGAAAATAAAGGACAATAACATGAATAACTGAAAGATCGGGGCCCCCTACTAGTATCACTGAGACTCCTCGACGTCAGCGTGTTCTCCCCGTACTTTTGCCTTGCCAAGACCTGAAAAACAAAATCCCCAAACGGGGTCAGTTACAAAGAACAACAATCCTCAAGGGTTGAAAATACACAATCATGATTATATCTGAAGTTATGAAATATCTTGTCGAAACATACGCAATCAAACATGCTATATGAATCAACTAACAGTACGGCTCAAAGGGTGGCGCCACACTACGCCCGGGATGGAAATGTGTCCGTGCACAAGCCACCAACGATCGAATACATGTGTGGTCTTGTACCTAATCAGTCTCACGAGACAATATGACTCGTGTGCACAGTCCAATGTGAGGCCAACAACCAACACACGACTTAAACGTGCCCGACATGAAAATCCTACACATACCAACCGGCACGCCAGTATGACCCGGAATGCCACGATATAACAAAAGTGACATCGAAAATGAATAATGACTCACCGAGGTGGAATGGTAATGAAATAAATGACAGCTCAATGAAAAGATTGGAACCGTCGTTCCTTATGACTGAAGTGATTAATTGACAACAACAAGTTTTGATACGGTTAATATAATGATGAATGAGTTATGATTATGAATGAACAACAACAAAAGGAAATGAATATCCTTTTAACCGAGTAAGAATTAACTTACACAATACCGGTGACAATTACCCTTCACGAACAACGTCCTAATTGAGATATCGGCCGCTCGAACAAACTTGAATAATATAATTACCAACAATCCGTTCAATATACGAATCAAACACGAATATAACGAACTCAAAACGTCGCTACGACTAAACCAAGTTCATTGAGGCATTAAATCAAACACGTTGCGTCCAAACTTCGATTGTTTACAATCAAACCTCAATATACCAATATCAAATCCCCCAAGAAGTGTTTCAAACCAACAAAACATCTTCAATACGATTAATAATCCAAAGCGAATATCCGAAAACGTGATTATAACGACAATTAATCGAAAACCCCCAATTTCAACTCGATAATCAAAGTGTTCTTGAAATAATCCCTCAATAATCCAATGAATCCTTATACAAACTCATAATCATATACATATCCCTTCATATAACATGATTATAACGTCCAAAACATCATATCTCAACACAAAATCGAAGTCTAAGGTGTTGAAGAAATTACCTCTTGAAGATCCAACCACTTCGATCCGATGAACACGAGTTAAAATGAGTATCCAAGCTTCCCGAATGAATGAGGATAATGAAAGTCTAACACTCAAGTGATTGAGGATGGAAAAAAATCCCTCTCTCAAGTCTCTCTCTCGGAACAAAATGAAGAAAGAATGAAAATGGTGAAAAATGTCCCGGCCAAGTCCTTAAATACTGCCGGAAGTTACGGCCGTAACTCGGCCCTCTTACGGCCGTAACATTCCAAGTCAACGGCCTTACGGCCGTAACCGGCCAACTCGTACGGCCGTAACTCGGCTTCGTCCGAAAGCCTGCCGACAGACTTACGGCCGTAACCGCTCCTGAGTTACGGGCGTAACCCGCCTTCGTCAAAAACATCCGCCGACATCCTTACGGCCGTACCCGCACACCTTACGGCCGTAACTCGGATGATACGGCCGTATCCGGCCAACCTTACGGGCGTAAGCCCTCTTCGTCGAAATGACCAGGCACCTTGCCTGCAGCGTACGGCCGTAACCGGCCAAGCCTTACGGCCGTACCTTCCTCGACTTACGGCCGTATGCCGCAACCCTTACGGCCGTAAGTCACCCTTGGTCGACAACACTAGAAATTTACGAACACCACTTACGGCCGTAACTAACCCTCCTTACGGCCGTAACTCGCCTTCAGCCAAAATGCCTGGGCAGCCTGCTGGACCACGTACGGCCGTAACCGACCAGCCTTATGGCCGTACCCGTTGAACTTACGGCCGTATCCCAGAACCTTACGGCCGTAACTCAATGCTGGCCAAGGTGAACAAATCCGATGATTCCGATTCCTCGCTACGACTGATGAATGATCCGACATACCAAACGAATGCGGAAATGAACAAGTCTAACACATGCCAAAAATGATACTTCCAGCACAAGACTACCAATCACGATGATAATGATAATACTCCCGTTCCGACACTCAAAAGGAGATGAAATGACGATCGGTAACTGATCCACGGTTACAACATGCCAAATGAACGCAAATGAATGAATCATGACTGATGAATGATTATTAATGTGTGAAAATTACTGAGTGATAAATACGGACTGATAATTACTGAGTGGTAAAGAATGAATTATAGCCGGGTATTACATACTCCCCCCCTTAAAAAGATTTTCGTCCCCGAAACTAAGGGTCAAACAACTCGGGATAACTCCCCCGCATACTCTCCTCGGTTTCCCAAGTGGCCTTTTCGACTCCGTGTCTAGACCACTGAAACTTAACCCAAGGAATCGCCTTATTCCTCAACTGTTTGATTTGCCGCTCTAACACTCGTATGGGACGCTTCTCATACGAATGATCATCTGCGATCTCTATTTCGTCGAACTGAAGTATGTGACTCGGGTCGGCAACATATTTCCGTAGCTGAGCGACGTGAAACACATTACGAATTCGGCTCAACGCCAGAGGTAAAGCCAATCGATAAGTTAACTCGCCTATTCGATCCAGAATATCAAACGGTCCAATGAATCTCGGACTCAACTTTCCCCTCTTCCCAAAACGGAAGATATTACGACTCGGGATTACCTTGACCAAAACATGGTCACCTGTCTCGATCTCTAATGGTCGACGACGATTACCTGCATATGATTTCTGTCGACTCCGAGTGGTCGACAACGACTCCTGATCAAGCTACCTTCTAACGGGCGGCTAATAAGCATATCGGGCTCGGTGTCGATTGATTATGATGGGTCGTCCCAACACAAGGGAGATCGACAACGACGACCGTACCAGGCCTCGTAAGGTGCTACCTTCATCGCAGCATGCTAACTAAACTGTACGTGGACACAAACAACAGTAATTGGGCTTCCCAATCCTCTACTAATCGAGGACGCATGCCCTCAACATGTCCTCCAATGTCTGAAAAGTCCTCTCTGATTGTCCGTCGGACTGACGATGAAAAACGGTAATGAGATTCAGCTGAATTCCCATAGCACGATGAACTGATTTCAAAAATGAGACAAGAATCGTCCGTCACGATCAGAAACGATACTCTTAGGGGTACCGTGAAGTCTCATTATCTCCTTGATGAACAACTGGCCAGTCTCTCGGGACCCCACATATCCTTGATTTCAAGGAAATGAGTTAATTTAGTAAAGCAGTCCGCGATCGCTCAGATCGTATTCATGCCACGACGACTCGTCGGCAACTCGTGATGAATTCCATAGAAATGTCTTCCCACTTCCATTCTGGAATAGGGAGCGGTATCAGCATACTCGCCGGTCGCTGATGTTCCATCTTGACTTGCTGATAGGCTAAACATCTCGAAACAAATTCCGCGACTTCTCGCTTCATATTACTCCACCAGAAATTTCGTTTCAAGTCCTTGTACATCTTACTAGACCCCGGATGAACCGGATAAGGGGTAGCATGAGCTTCTCTCAAGATCGAGTTTTTCAACTCATCATTCGCCGGTACGCACAATCGATTCTCAAATCTCAAGAGTCCATCCTCTTGGACCACAAATCCAGGGGCTTTCCCCTGTACCACATCCTCGCGGATGATCAACAAAATGAATCTGAACCCTGATTCTCCCTGATTTCCTTCTCAAGTGATGATGAAATCTCTAACATACAAGCTGTCCTTGAACTCGCTGAAGCCGGACCTCGATCTCGGGTATAAGGAATTCCTGCTGAAGCTCCTTCTGAAATGTTAAACGAGCCAGCATCTGCTCTTGAACGGACTTACGACTCAAGGCGTCGGCGACAACGTTCGCCTTGCCTGGGTGGTAAGGGATCTCGATATCAAAATCTTTGATTAGTTCCAACCACCGCCTTTGTCACATATTTAACTCCTTGTGAGTAAATATATACTTCATCTCTTGTGATTGGTGAATAACTGACAGGTGACGCCATAAAGGTAATGACGCCAAAATTCCAACGCGAAAACCATGGTTGCTAGCTCCGGTCGTGGGTTGAATAATTAATCAACTAATCCGAGGAAACTTCGGATTTACTTAACATCTTTCGGAGGTTGCCAATCTCGGATAGCCTCCGTCTTCTGAGGGTCGACACGATCTCTGACAGATGAAATTACATGCCCGAGAAAATCACTTCGGACATCCAGAACTCACAATTGGAAAGCTTACCATGAAGTTGCTCGCGTCTCAACACGTCGAGAACCTGATGAAGATGTACCTCGTTTTCCTCTCGATCACGAGAATAAGCCAAAATGTCATCGATGAAGACAACAACAAACTGATCCAAAAAGTCGATGAAAACCCGATTCATTAACTCCATGAATACCGCATGTGCATTAGTTAGCCCGAACGACGTAACTACGAACTCATAATGACCATAGCGTGTTCGAAACGCCGTCCTTGCGATATCCGACTCTCGAATCCGCAACTGGTGATATCCAGATCTTAAGTCGATCCTGGAAAATACTGAAACTCCCTGAAGTTGATCTAAAAGATCATCAATACGGGTAAGGGGTACTAATCTTGATCATCACCCTGTTCAACTCTTGATAATTTATACACACACGAGACGAGCCATCCTTCTCCTTGACAGATCACACTGGTGCTCCTCTCGGGAACGCAATCGGTCGGAGATAACCTTTCTCGAACTATCCCTCAAGTTGAATCTTCAACTCCTGCATTCTGGTCGGGGCCATCCGATACGGTGCCTTCGATAAAGGGGACGTACCGGCTCCAACTCACGCCTGAATTCCACTACTCTATGTGAAGGCAACCAGATAACTCGTCTGGAAATACATCGTCAATCGATGACAATAATACCACAAATGATTGAACATTTCGATTGCCCTAGAATGGTCAATCGATAAAAAGTGATACAATGAATGATTGGACATCTCGATTGCCTTAGAAAGGCCAATCGATGAAAATGGTACAATGAATGTTTGAATAACTCGATTGCCTTAGAAAGGCCAATCGATGAAAATGATACAAGGAATGATTGAATAGCTCTATTGCCTTAGAAAGGCCAATCGATGAAAATGATGCAATGAAGGATTGAATAACTCGATTGCCTTAGGAAGGTCAATCGATGAAAGTGATACAATGAATGATTGAATAGCTCGATTACCTTAGAAAGGCCAATCGATGAAAATGATGCAATGAAGGATTGAATAACTTGATTGCCTTAGGAAGGTCAATCGTTGAAAATGATACGATGAATGATTGAATGACTCGATTGCCTTAGAAAGGCCAATCGATGAAAATGATGCAATAAAGGATTGAATAACTCGATTGCAGAATTTCTCCGCTTCCGCCATAATAATAATTCTACTGGAACAACGGGGATTACTTCCCTGAAGCACCCATTCGACAACCAACGACGGAAAGATAGCGACCAAACGCTAACAAACACTGAGGATAGTATCAATACGATCAATCCAACTAATACCGAAAATTACATCGTCCTAAGATAAATTCACCACGGTTAGATCCATCAACCAATCGCAGTCATTAAGCTTAATTCGGTATGGTTCCGAAAATTCTTCCATCATCAGGTAGACTAAAGGTATGAGGTCCGCAAGCAATAGGACTATCCCGAAATAAGTCTATTCAAGCATGATTCGAAAATGAATGAATGCGGTGTACCAGCATCAAAAGGTACACACAAGTTGAAATAAAATTACGAGTATACCTGAAATCATTCGGGCTACCGGATCATCGATCCTTCTCATCATATGAATGCAGGACTTCTGGCCCCGAACGGACGCTCTCGTTTGATAAATACTAGCTCCAACTCTATTTGCTTCCATTGTCTTAAGCAGCGTTGACAAAGCGATCCCGATTCTCAAGCCCGGTGCTTGGGGCACGAGATGCCGCCGGAGCCGACTTGGAGTCCTTTCGGCAAAAACGGGCCTTATGCCCAAAATTCCCACAATTATAGCACGTGATAGACGGTTTCAGACACTCAGTGCTGAAATGACCCGGCGTTCCACAATTGAAACAGGTGATGGATGAACTGGCCGCTCGGGAATGAGATCCCGCACGATTATGCGCCGTAGGAGGTCGCTCAGAAACGATAGGACTCACACGAGGCTTCTTGAAGGTTGACTGACCGCCTTCGGATTGATTACGCTTCGTTGATTTCTTGCTGACAAATGAAGGTTGTTGTTCAGCACTTTCCTTAGCAGCTGGCTCATACGGGAGAGTTCTCTCAATTAATCCGGTCAGAGTGGCGCAATGATGATTGAGCAACTGCACATGGGTCATCATGGCCTGCATAAAAGTGAGTGGATCAACCCGAACATCTTCTGATCGAGCCGAGTCCTGGGCACAATTTCCCGACAGCGAGTGATTATTTCTCGGGCTTCGGCCCGCACCGCGGCCTCTTCCCATGCATCCCCTGACAGCTCTCTCCATACTGAAGTAGGAAGGTCGCATAATGATTATATTTCCCGCATGATTATCACGTTATGATTACGTCATGAGATGATGAAAATGAGTATACATGCTCTAACTTAGTGATTATATGAATGATTTACTGAAGTGACATGAATATCTGATGAAATTCTTGAAATGATTATTTTGAATAACTTAACAAGATTTATAATATGATCATCTAGATCGGCAACTGAATAATGAAATGAATTGAGTAATTAATGAATTAACATGATCGTCCTGATCATTAACTGAGTAATGAAATGAATTAAGTGATTAATGAGTTAACATGATCGTCCTAATCATAATAAATGATGATGTTTGAGGATTGCTAAATGATGAATGATGAATGAATGACTATTGCCAGAAATTATACCATGGCGTTAGAAATCTTACAGTTCTTCCGGTCTGATTGGCTCGGCATTTGCACAGGTCACACGTGACGCGAAAGTCCAATGATACTAGTCTGATGACGATGATTTCAAATGAGACATGACTCGGAAGGTAGTATTCAAAACCACGCTCCGATACCAACTCTGTAACACCCCAAACTAGGCGGATATTACATTGCCGTAGATCCCCAACTGGGACCCACCAGGCAAATGAAAATGAATGAATTACACAAGATAAATGTAGTACCGAACTACATTACAACAATAATTACTCCGATGAGGAGTTTAGTTACAACACACCAGGACAATACCGAATACTAGTGTATTTTATATGAAGATAAAATACACAACACAGAATGAAACGGAGTATTCAAATGAAAGTCTGCAGCGGAAAATAAAGGACAATAACATGAATAACTGAAAGATCGGGGGCCCCTACTAGTATCACTAAGACTCCTCGACGTCAGCGTGTTCTCCCCATACTTTTGCCTTGCCAAGACCTGAAAAACAAAATCCCCAAACAGGGTCAGTTACAAAGAACAACAATCCTCAAGGGTTGAAAATACACAATCATGATTATATCTGAAGTTATGAAATATCTTGTCGAAACATACGCAATCAAACATGCTATATAAATCAACTAACAGTACAAAGGGTGGCGCCACACTACGCCCGGGATGGAAATGTGTCCGTGCACAAGCCACCAACGATCGAATACACGTGTGGTCTTGTACCTAATCAGTCTCACGAGACAATATGACTCGTGTGCACAGTCCAATGTGAGGCCAACAACCAACACACGACTTAAACGTGCCCGACATGAAAATCCTACACATACCAACCGGCCCGCCAGTATGACCCGGAATGCCACGATATAACAAAAGTGATATCGAAAATGAATAATGACTCACCGAGGTGGAATGGTAATGAAATAAATGACAACTCAATGAAAAGATTGGAACCGTCGTTCCTTATGACTGAAGTGATTAATTGACAACAACAAGTTTTTATACGGTTAATATAACGATGAATGAGTTATGATTATGAATGAACAACAACAAAAGGAAATGAATATCCTTTTAACCGAGTAAGAATTAACTTACACAATACCGGTGACAATTACCCTTCACGAACAACGTCCTAATTGAGATATCGGCCGCTCGAACAACCTTGAATAATATAATTACCAACAATCAGTTCAATATACGAATCAAACACGAATATAACGAACTCAAAACGTCGCTACGACTAAACCAAGTTCATTGAGGCATTAAATCAAACACGTTGCGTCCAAACTTCGATTGTTTACAATCAAACCTCAATATACCAATATCAAATCCCCCAAGAAGTGTTTCAAACCAACAAAACATCTTCAATACGATTAATAATCCAAAGCGAATATCCGAAAACGTGATTATAACGACAATTAATCGAAAACCCCCAATTTCAACTCGATAATCAAAGTGTTCTTGAAATAATCCCTCAATAATCCAATGAATCCTTATACAAACTCATAATCATATACATATCCCTTCATATAACATGATTATAACGTCCAAAACATCATATCTCAACACAAAATCGAAGTCTAAGGTGTTGAAGAAATTACCTCTTGAAGATCCAACCACTTCGATCCGATGAACACGAGTTAAAACGAGTATCCAAGCTTCCCGAATGAATGAGGATAATGAAAGTCTAACACTCAAGTGATTGAGGATGGAAAAAAAATACCTCTCTCAAGTCTCTCTCTCTGAACAAAATGAAGAAAGAATGAAAATGGTGAAAAATGTCCCGGCCAAGTCCTTAAATACTGCCGGAAGTTACGGCCGTAACTCGGCCCTCTTATGGCCGTAACATTCCAAGTCAACGGCCTTACGGCCGTAACCGGCCAACTCGTACGGCCGTAACTCGGCTTCGTCCGAAAGCCTGCCGACAGACTTACGGCCGTAACCGCTCCTGAGTTACGGGCGTAACCCGCCTTCGTCAAAAACATCCGCCGACATCCTTACGGCCGTACCCGCACACCTTACGGCCGTAACTCGGATGATACGGCCGTATCCGGCCAACCTTACGGGCGTAAGCCCTCTTCGTCGAAATGACCAGGCACCTTGCCTGCAGCGTACGGCCGTAACCGGCCAAGCCTTATGGCCGTACCTTCCTCGACTTACGGCCGTATGCCGCAACCCTTACGGCCGTAAGTCACCCTTGGTCGACAACACTAGAAATTTACGAACACCACTTACGGCCGTAACTAACCCTCCTTACGTCCGTAACTCGCCTTCGGCCAAAATGCCTGGGCAGCCTGCTGGACCATGTACGGCCGTAACCGACCAGCCTTACGGCCGTACCCGTTGAACTTACGGCCGTATCCTAGAACCTTACGGCCGTAACTCAATGCTGGCCAAGGTGAACAAATCCGATGATTCCGATTCCTCGCTATGACTGATGAATGATCCGACATACCAAACGAATGCGGAAATGAACAAGTCTAACACATGCCAAAAATGATACTTCCAGCACAAGACTACCAATCACGATGATAATGATAATACTCCCGTTCCGACACTCAAACGGAGATGAAATGACGATCGGTAACTGATCCACGGTTACAACATGCCAAATAAACGCAAATGAATGAATCATGACTGATGAATGATTATTAATGAGTGAAAATTACTGAGTGATAAATACAGACTGATAATTACTGAGTGGTAAAGAATGAATTATAGCCGGGTATTACATTCACATCGTTATTTGCTAACGTGTAGCTCTTTTCACCAACACAATTTCTATCTTTTTTTTAAGGTGATAACTTTCACACCGTTATTTGCTAACGTGTAGCTCTTTTCACCAACTTTTTTGTGAGACGGCAGCTACGCACCAACAATGGTTAGTCCTTTATTTTTTGCAAAATTTTAGGATTCCCAAAATTAGGCAGCTGTTGCTGCTCAACACTTCTCCTATTTGTCATTTTTTTTAGGTGATAACTTTTACACCGTTATTTGCTAACGTGTAGCTCTTTTCACCAATGACTCCTTTTTTAGGGAATATAATTTTTACAGAAAATCATTTATTAATTAAGGATGAAAAATCAAAAACTCCACAAATTAAGTAAATTTCAGTTCTATTTTTCATCAACCGACTGATTCTTCTTTTCTCAAGGTAATGAATGACTCGATTTTATATGATAACTACAAGGCTTGGAAAGAGAGATTAAGGCTCAAAAATTTTGGAATATACAATTTTTTTACCGGTTAAAACGATTTTAGAAGCTTGTACATAGCTAACTTATTGGTGTTATGACCAGATCAAGAAATCTCATAAATCAAAATAATATATATATATATATATACTAAATTTTTTTTAAGGCAAATAACCAAAATAATCAAAACACACCAAAATACCAACACACCAAAACATACCACCCCCAAACTTGAAAATAAAATTGTCCTCAGTTTTTAAAAAAAATAGAAAAAATAAAAAAAATAAAATAAAAAGCAATGGAGAAAAGCAGAATACTCCCTGTTGATGAAAGTTTTGCTTGAGCTAACGCCTTTTAGAATCTGCAAGAGAATAAATATACGAGGCAAACAACAAAAGAAAATAAAATATACTCGGAAGTATAACAAAATTTTTAAGATGCGCTTCAAGAAAGTCCGAAGAGTCGCCTTACGCTGCCATCAATGCTTTTATAAAAAAACAAACAATAAAAATTACAGCAATAAAATAACAATACATAAATCGCGAATAAATGCGCGTCAAGAGATCAAGAAGAAACTCCTTAGGCTGCCATCATTTAGCACGATTTTTACATACAACAGAAAGTAAAAATACAAGAGGTCCGACATGGGTTATCAAAGGGAGAGGAATGAATCCATTTTTCGTTTTCTCACGGTAAAATCTTCCATCCAGACAATTTTAGCTAGAGCTGGATCTGGTTGAGGAACAAATTCATTGAGTTTTTTGATTAGTTCTTCTGGTGTTGTTGCAACGACTATGATTCGTTTAGCACGTTCGGAAATAAAACCCTTTTCAGCAGAGTAGTCGATGAAAGATAATAAACCATCAAAGAAACCATTGACATTAAGCAGACCTATTGGTTTTTGATGAACATTTAGCTGGGCTCTGGTAACCACATGAAAAAGTTCCTCAAGGGTGCTAAAACCACCAGGAAGAGTGATAAAGGCGCCATAATTATTTATCATATGAGTTATGCGATCTTGCATATTTACAGATCTAAACTCATCTCCAATAGTTGCCCCGGTGATTTACTTTCAGCCAGAGGTTTTGGAATTACTCCCAACACTCTTACGCCTTCCATATAGGCAGAAGCAGCAGCTCGTCTCATTAATCCTAGACTTCCCCCTCCGTAAACTACATGAATGTATTTTTCTCCTAAGGTACGACCCAAGTTGTGGGCTGCTTCAGTAAAGCATGCCTCTTTTCCATAACTAGCTCCACCAAAAATGCAGACTGTGCTAAATTTTTTTGTGGAAGATGATGATTCCATTTTTGAAAAGAAATTTATTAGAGAGAAAGAGAAAAGCACAAGTTTGGGGGATGAAAAAAAAAAGAAGCAAGCACAAAGCTTATTTATAGAAGAAAAATGAGATAAAATTGTTTAAAAAGTTTGTGATTGCGTTGATTGCGCTTCAACTACTCAATAGAATAATGAATGCATTTATTGCGTATCACTTTTTTTTATTCAGAAAATCTCACCACACGACAAAAATTAAAGATACTCAAGTGTATGTACAGTAGTTGTGATTGTGGCTCACATCTTCCTCTGATTTTACGTTCAGAAACGGCCTAAACGCCTTCTATGAGTCGGGGAGAAGCTTCCCATCCAATTTTCTTACAAATTGGCAAACATGGTCTTTTAACGTCAGATTCCCAAGACGTTGTTCATATTCTGGTTTGAATTTATTCCACAAACATCGAATTCCGTAATGTACGAGTCCACTAGGATGCGTGTCAAGAGAAATTTCGATATTATCTAAATTCTCTTTATTCAGACCATCCTTAATGAACTGAATTTTATCTTCTCTGTTTGTAGATGGAATTCCTAAAGATCGACATTTTAAATTACAGTTCCATCTAGCACATTTATAGCAAACGACTATCATCTTTGCTCGTCGTTTCTTGGCATATGAACTTTTTCCTAGCCCTGGTAAAAATCTAGTAGGTATTTCTGTGAATTCACCTGCTATTCTTACTTTGGCTTCAATTATGAATCTAATATCAAAAGGCATGCTTTTATTCATAAGCAACCCCATCCTTTCAATTCTTGCTTTGTAGATTTTTAAAATTACTTTTTTGCTTAGAAAGGGAATTTTTTTTTTAATATTATTCAAAGTTTCATCCATGACAAAAAAAATAAAATGAAAAAGGATAAAATATCTACAAATATCAGTTGTTGTGGGAAACTGAAAAATCCGACTTTAATAGTCACGGAGTACCGTTATCCGCCACTTGACCGGACAAACACAATTGAGTACTAAGTTACAACATCGAGAAATTTGTATCTATAAAAATAGTTTACAATGTAAGATTTCAAAAATAACACTTATATTTCCCCGGCAGCGGCGCCAAAAACTTGACATGGTCTTAAGTGTAACTATCACAAGTGCACGATATCGTACCAAGTAGTAAGTGGACTTTTTGAGTCCGGTTTATCGATCCCACGAGGAAGTTAGGTTAGATATTGAATTATACACTATTTAACTATTTGTTATATATATTTATAAGATTGAAACACACAATTAAAGAGTTTGGTTTGACAATTGCAAAGAAAATACAATAATAGTTCTAATATTCAAGGAAATGAAAGATTGTACTAGTAATAGATTAATAAAAGACATAATAAAATAGTTGGGATTACAAACTTAGTTCATCATTAGTTATAGAAGATGTATAGAAGATCATAAGATGAATTTACTTATTATGTTGTGTAGATTCGATTTTTCTTAAAAGGACAGTTTCTCTTTCGAACTGTAAAATGCCCCTTATATATTGAATCAATCTACTATATTTCTATGTTGATTGGCTTCAATACATAGCATTAAGTTTTATGAAAATAACTCAAAGAATCATCTAAGGTCTAGAGGTATATTTCTATCCCAGAACAACTTAGAGTGAAGATCATTTGATCTAATCAAACATATTTTCTTTCGAAACATATGAAGACCATAAATATCGTCATTTATTGGCTAAATAAATAAAGATTGGTAAAACAATGAAAATCACACACAATAATAAGTAATTCATAATAGATCTTTATACAAACTTACATAACATGACTAACCTTGTTTATAATCCCAACTAAGGTAACTTAGCCCATGAAGGGTTTAATAAACATAATACAAGCTTTAGTGGTCATTATTAGTTGAAAAAGAGAAAGAATTAATCCTAACTCCCTTAGTAGACAAAGGAGAAAGAAGCAATAAACTCTCTGAACAACATATGCTATACCACTATTACACAAATCACTCAAGAACACAAGTGTGTTCTTCACACAAAAAGAAAATATTACAAAAAGTGGAAAAATTATAAGATGAATGATGAATGATGATGGATCTAAGAAGTCTATTTATACACCTAAAATCATCTAATAGCTCCAAAACTCCAGCATTATTACATTAGATCGGATCAATGCCAGCCATCCCCTCAATAATACACCAAAAGTATAAAAAATTAAACAAATGATCACAATCTGCCAAGAGTTACGGCCGTAACATTGAGAAGTTACGGCCGTAACATGGATGACTTACGACCGTAACATTCAATAGTTACGGTCATAACTAGGCTACGCCTTTTTGTTTTGTGAGTTACGCCCGTATGTTATGATGTTACGCCCGTATGGAGTTTCAGACTTCATTTTCAGCCCAGAAATTTCTTAGACTTTGCGTTTTTGCCCCAAATCTTCTTCGGATGATAACTTTTGATATATAACTCAGATTTTGAATACGAAAAGACTGCCGAACTCATCTCGGAAAGCCCTACAACATGAATACATAAAAATTCAACAAAGAGAATATTTTATAAACATGTTATTTCTTGAGTGAATCAGTAATTCAATCCGATTAAGACTAGATTTACATCATCATCCGATAAAAATAAAATTATTAAAAGCTAATTAATTCTAAGCAAAAAACGAGTAGACTAGCTCAATTATGGGTGAAATATATCGATACAAACCATGGATAAGTGTATAAAACTGACACTTATCACATGACATGGTCTTAAGTGTAACTATCACAAGTGCACGATATCGTACCAAGTAGTAAGTGGACTTTTTGAGTCCGGTTTATCGATCCCACGAGGAAGTTAGGTTAGATATTGAATTATACACTATTTAACTATTTGTTATATATATTTATAAGATTGAAACACACAATTAAAGAGTTTGGTTTGACAATTGCAAAGAAAATGCAATAATAGTTCTAATATTCAAGGAAATGAAAGATTGTACTAGTAATAGATTAATAAAAGATATAATAAAATAGTTGGGATTACAAACTTAGTTCATCATTAGTTATAGAAGATGTATAAGAGATCATAAGATGAATTTACTTATTATGTTGTGTAGATTCGATTTTCCTTAATAAGACGGTTTCTCGTTCGAACTATAAAACGCCCCTTATATATTGAATCAATCCACTATATTTCTATGTTGATTGGCTTCAATACATAGCATTAGGTTTTATGAAAATAACTCAAAGAATCATCTAAGGTCTAGAAGTAAATTTCTATCCCCTAGAACAACTTAGAGTGAAGATCATTTGATCTAATCAAACATATTTTCTTTCGAAACATATGAAAACCATAAATATCGTCATTTATTGGCTAAATAAATAAAGAATGGTAAAACAATGAAAATCACACACAATAATAAGTAATTCATAATAGATCTTTATACAAACTTAAATAACATGACTAACCTTGTTTATAATCCCAACTAAGGTAACTTAGCCCATGAAGGGTTTAATAAACATAATACAAGCTTTAGTGGTCATTATTAGTTGAAAAAGAGAAAGAATTGATCCTAACTCCCTTAGTAGATAAAGGAGAAAGAAGCAATAAATTCTCTGAACAACATATGCTGTACCACTATTACACAGATCACTCAAGAACACAAGTGTGTTCTTCACACAAAAAGAAAATATTACAAAAAGTGGAAAAATTATAAGATGAATGATGAATGATGATGGGTCTAAGGGGTCTATTTATACACCTAAAGTCATCTAATAGCTCCAAAACTCCAGCATTATTAGATTAGATCGGATCAATATCAGCCATCCCCTCAATAATACACCAAAAGTATAAAAAATTAAACAAATGATCACAATCTGCCAAGAGTTACGGCCGTAACATTGAGGAGTTACGATCGTAACATGGATGACTTACGGCCGTAACATTCAATAGTTACGGCCGTAACTAGGCTACGCCTTTTTGTTTGAGTTACGCCCGTATGTTATGATGTTACGCCCGTACGGAGTTTCAGACTTCATTTTCAGCTCAGAAATTTCTTAGACTTTGCGTTTTTGCCCCAAATCTTCTTCGGATGATAACTTTTGATATATAACTCAGATTTTGAATCCGGAAAGACTGCCGAACTCGTATCGGAAAGCCCTAAAACATGAATACATAGAAATTCAACAAAGAGAATATTTTATAAATATGTTATTTCTTGAGTAAATCAGTAATTTAATCCGATTAAGACTAGATTTACATCATCATCCGATAAAAATAAAATTATTAAAAGCTAATTAATTCTAAGCAAAAACGAGTAGACTAGATCAATTATGGGTGAAATATATCGATACAAACCATGGATAAGTGTATAAAACTGACACTTATCACATGACATGGTCTTAAGTGTAACTATCACAAGTGCACTGTAATATCCGACTGTAACTTTTCATTTTTACCTGTCATTGTATTATTCGGATAATCTGATTATCATGAATCATTGCATTTAGTATTATGTCGAGGTATTATAGATTTGAATTTCATATCGTTGTTATTTCATTTCATATGTGATGATTCGATGTTAATTAGAGAGTTGCATTTTCGAATTTTTCTGTTGAAGTAGCGTACGCTACATAGTACGATTAACGTACGCTAATCCTGTGCCTTAGTGTGCGTAATGTTTCCTCTGTTGCGTACGCTAAGAGGGAATCTGGAATCAGTTGACTTCAGCACGTGAACTCCTTAGCCGTTGGCATGCATGTGAGTAAGGTCTGAGCTGTCATGTCGGCCAGAGTCAACTTTTATTAGCGTGCGTAACCCATTTTTCATTAGCGTGCGCTAGCGACCTGAGAATTCAAGACAGTAGCCATTGTAAGCCGCTTACGTATGTAATATCGACCGGTTAGCGTACGTAAGTGTATTAGCGTACGCTAAACTGTTCCGATAGCGTGCGCTAAGTATGTACAGTCTATTTATAGGACCAACCTGTTTTTCATTTCTTCACAACTCTAAACCGATTCTCTCTCCATATATCGTCCCTCTGCACTCCCAAACCGATATCAACCTCCCCCAACTTGCTTCTAAGCCTTAAATCTTGGACTGGAGCTTATTTCCTTGGAGATTAGGAGGTGTTCTTGAGCTTGGAGTATATTTTCTCATAGCATTGAAGTTGTTCTTCATTTCTAGAGGTAGGTGTACCTTCCTCTCTGCATTATTTTCATATGTTGATGTTAATAATGAATTATACTTCACCTAGAGTAGATTAATCAAGTAAAACATAGTTTTAATCCAACTTTTTTAACACTTTTGATGAATATGATAAATAAGGGTTTGAGATGGATGTGTTCTTGATGATATAGTGATTCTAACCGCGTTGTGACTATCATGCTCATCTTGTTGGACGAATTTAGCTCAGTAAAATACCTTTGAATCAATTAACTTCACCATATTTGGATTTAACTAATAGAGTTGTTATCATAAAGTGATTAAACACCATTTTAAGTTTTCACTTACCTTGGGAAGAACTTGGCCATGTTAGTAGTAGAAGGATGTCTTCTTACTCAGATTTCTTAAGAATCATATTCTCCTTATGTTTAGCTCAACAAGATTTTGAATGGATAAGGATAATTGTGAAACCAACACAACAACTTTTCATTAATCTAATGTGTTGGGAACTTAGTTTGTTTTGATCATCATACTAGATAGATGGTGAATTCATCATGATGTTAATGAATCTTCCAGCCTTGTAAACAAAGATTTTGATAACCCTCATGGATATGGTGTAATCTCAGAACTAATAAACTTGTTGTAAGCTTAATAGTCAATTTAGATGAGAGGAGAATGATCATAAATGTGCAGATTTTACCTTTCAACGTTTTAATGTTTTGGAAAGTTTAATCATCATAAGATGATCTTAACATCATAATTGGTTATTCAACATACCCTTGATAGAACTCTTGTTTATGATGAACCATGCGAACATTCGGTAAGTATTGTAAACTGATTTTTATGGTTGTAATGATGTTAAAAGAACTCCTGACATAAGGCTTCGATAATTGGAGATAGCAAACTATTATAAAGGATTGTAGGATGACGTCTTATTAATCCTATATTGATAATTATACGAATATGTTATTGAGTAAAATGTATTTCGTTTAAGGTTGATTGTTCGAGTAAATAATATTAGTCGAGGACCGTTCGTTCGTTCCGACAAGAAGAGGACTATTCTCGTCTCCGTATTGAGGCAAGTTATCTTGCTTGGTTATAATGATGATTAGATTCTTGTGATGGTTATATATTTCATGTGAATGAAATGTTTATGAAATGCTTGTCGTAATTTGACATTGTCCTTGACGTTGTTCCGTTTCATCATGGGTGTTGCATTCCCAAATACGTCACTTTGAATCGTTGATCTCGTTGGTCTTTATTTTCACTTCGGTGAGTTTCCTTGATCCTTAATCGGATATGTATTTTGTTGAACTTCGTTGTCATGTTGTATCGTGACATTTCCGGAATCATATCTGCGTGCCGATTGGATATTGTGTAGGATTTTTAGCCGGGCACTTGTATAGTCATACGTGGATGTTTCCGTATTGGACTGTGCACACGAGACGTAGTTCGTGAGGCTAATTAGGTACATTGTCACACGTATATTCTGGATTCCGTATACGGGGTGGACATGTACACGGACACATTTCCGGATCGGGCGTACTGTGATGTCCATCTTGAGCTATATTGTTAATCGTTCATAGTCCATGTATGATTGGATGTGTTCGATGGTTTGTGACTGATTGTTTCATACGCCCGAGGGGTATGATTAATAGTCGGAATGATTTTCTTGAGATCTATATATGTGAATTGTATAATGTCGGAAGAATTGATTATCATGTATATCTGACCCTGTGTTATGGGCGAAATACTTGTATTGTATTTTAGGTCGAGGCAAAGGCAAGGCACGGGAAGAGCATGCTGACGGCGAAGGGTTCGAAGGATACTAGTTCGGGGGCCCCACATCTTTTGTTGTCCGGTTATGTTAAACCATGTTATGTTATTTTATTTCCTGCTTCATTTAGATTGCTATCTGGTTGTATTGACATTTGAAGTATTTTCCATCTCCATATGGTTTATACTTGTTTTTCGGATCCTGTGTATTATAAGGCAGTTGACCATATTTTTGATAAACTCCTAATCGGAGTAATGACTATTCATTGTGGTTCGGTATCACAAATAATATTTATTTAATCTGTTTTGGATATCGCCTGGTGGGTCCCAGTGTGGGGTCCACGGCACTGTAATAGCCGCCTTTTGGGGTGTTACAGAAGATGGTATCGGAGAGTTGTTTCCTTTTTATGAGTCATTGAGAAATGAACTAGTATCAAGAGACCTTCGTGTCACGTGTGACCTGTGCAAGCGCCTGACCCTACGAGCCAAATACGGTATGTACTTTATGAGCCATGATTTAATTACTGGCATGATATTGATATCAGTATGGGTCTCCTTGTTGATCATGTTATTTCGAGGAATTGTGACAGGATTTATCTGATTGATAATCCGAGGTAAATGCTGAATTGATTATATAATTGAAATTGTTCGACTTGACACCGATATAATATTCGGTGCGACATTCGTGGTATCGATAACCGTTTTCCTTGAATATGTGATTCCTTGTTGCTATTAACTTAGCATGAATTTTAGTATCTTGAACTGTACTTATGGTTATCACTATGATTGATTCTTTCAGTATGGAAAGAAACCTGAGAGGTCGTGGCAGAGGGGGATGAGGCCGCAGAAGGGGCCGAATCCCGATACCTCGAGCCAACAGACGCGCGAATGCGGATCAGAGTTCCGCAGACAGTGGTTCACCTTCTAGGGAACAATCGCACCACAGTGGGCGCGGGGATGCGCGTGTCGATCCTTACGTCGTAATGCGTGGCATGATGACACGGATGACCCGGATGGGTCAACTAATGGAAGCTATGCGAGAGGGCCGCTGCGGCCGGCCAACAGTGGCTCATCCTCCTCCTGTGATTGGCGGACCCGTGAGTCGGATTATCGGCGACATCTCTCGCGGCGACCACCGACTTTTGAAGGCTCCTCCGAGCCTGCCGACAGTGTGCATTGGATCGAGCATTTTGAGAAACTTTTCCAGATGGTGGACTGCCCGGAAGAGAATCGCGTTTCGGTAGCCGCGTATTATCTTAGCAAAGGCGCTCATACCTGGTGGCTTTCAGTAAGGCAAGCTGATGGTGTTTACACTTGGGAGGAATTTAAAAACCTCATGCTAGACCGTTACTATCCAGGGCCACTCCGTGAGGCCAAACTGTCGGAACTATTGAACCCCGACCCGTCTGAAGACGATGATGTATTATCTGTTGCTGAGAAGTTCCAGGCACTCCTTCCTTTCGCCACGACAATTATCCGAATAGAGGCCGATAAGATCAAATACTTTCTCAAGAGGCTTAAACCCCGAATGAGAATGCAGCTGTTGAATCACCACTGTACTACCTTACCAGAGTTCATCGAGAAAGCTCTGGAGTACGAACTCACCGCGAAGGAGATTTCCAAGAAACAACCACAGTCCAACAACAAAAGGTCCAGGAACCAGAACCAGACTGAGAGTAACCGGGGGACATTCAGGAAGCCCCAGTCATTGCCAAACCCTTCTGATCGACCACTATGGCGTCGAAGCTAGCTGGATCGCACTCTCGAGCGGTCCCCTCATCTGTTGTGTGCTATAACTGCGGAGATCAGGGGCATTTCAGCTCCAAATGACCGAAGCCTGCCGTCACATGCCATACTTGTGGCAAGATTGGTCACCGTGCTCGTTTTTGCAGGGGTGGGCCCGGACCTGAACCAGTAGCGTCTCATGCCCCAGTTCAATCCTCTGTCCAGAACTGGACGCCTCCGTCCGCTTCCTATCAGACCACCGGGGCGAATAGGGGAATGGGCCGTGGGAATCAAAGTGGTACACCTGGTACCGGAACTGCGAAACCCAGGATTTACGAGATGAAGAAAGCTGACGATCCTGAGGCCAGCATGATTTCAGGTATACTCGAGATCCACTCCCAGCCTGTGTGTGTTCTTTTTGATACCGGTGCTTCACACTCCTTTATATCTTGTTCTTGTTTAAGTCGTTTGCCTCTAGACTATGTTATCAATTGTGAGCCCTACGTGATTGGTCTACCTGATGGTTGAAGAATTATTGGAAATCGTGAAGTCCAGGACTGTCCGATTCGTTAGAACGACCGTGAGTGGTTGTCAAATCTGATTGTAGTCGATTTACCTAAGGATGATATAATCTTGGGTATCGATTGGATGGATCGTCATGATGCAATACTCAGTGTCCGCAAGCGAATGGTAACTGTCACTTCCGATGATGGTTTCGAGTGTATTTTTCGAGGTGATAATCCAGTCGTTCTGGGAGAGTCATCAGCGCTATGAAAGCAGTGAAACTGCTTAATCAAGGGTGTATTGGTTATTGGTGCTACATGACCAAAACAGCAGATCGACCAGTTGAATTGGCCGACATTCTGGTAGTCCGAGACTACCCAGATGTATTTCCATACGAGTTGCCAGGCTTACCTCCTCATCGTGACGTGGAGCTTATTATTGAGTTAGAACCAGGTACGTCCCTGCTCTCAAAAGCACCGTACCGTATGGCTCCTACTGAGATGCAAGAATTAAAGAACCAGCTTGAGGAGTTGACTAACAAGGGCTATATTCGACCTAGTGCGTCCCCTTGGGGAGCACCACTGTTATTTGTACGGAAGAAAGATGGATCTCTGTGCTTATGTATTGATTACCGTGAGCTGAATAGGGTAACCATCAAGAAGAAGTATCCCTTGCCTCGTATTGATGATTTATTGGACCAACTTCAGGGAGCTGCCGTGTTTTCTAAGATCGACTTGAGATCTGGTTATCATCAGTTGAGGATTCGAGAGTCTGACATTTTGAAGACAACATCCCGTACTCGCTATGGGCATTATGAGTTTGTGGTGATGCCATTTGGACTGACTAATGCACCGGCAGTATTCATGGAGTTGATGAATCGAGTTTTTATTAACTATCTGGATCGCTTTGTAGTCGTTTTTATTGATGACATTCTCATTTACTCTCGTGACCACGAAGAGCACGAGCGTCACCTCCACCAAGTTCTCGATACATTGAGGCGGGAACAACTTTATGGGAAATTTTCTAAGTGTGAATTTTGGATGCCTGAGGTTATCTTTCTCGGGCATGTGATATCAGCCGAAGGGGTGAGGGTGGACCCACAAAAGACGGAAGCCATTCGAGATTGGCTACCACCGAAGAACGTGAAGGAAGTTCATAGTTTCCTCGGCCTAACAGGTTACTACCGACGGTTCGTAGAAGGATTTTCTAAAATTGCGCAACCGATGACTAACTTACTGCGAAAGGACAAGAAGTATTTGTGGTCAGAAACATGTCAGCAAAGTTTTGATGAACTCAAGAGTCGATTGATTTCGGCACCTGTTTTGGTCTTACCAAAAGGAACAGAAGGATTTGTGGTGTATAATGACGCGTCGAGACAGGGTCTGAGATGTGTACTAATGCAGGAAGGGAAAGTGATTGCCTATGCATCGAGACAATTGCGACCCTATGAAGTTAACTATCCAACCCATGAATTGGAGTTAGCAGCCGTGGTGTTTGCTTTGAAAATCTGGCGTCACTATCTTTATGGAGTTACCTGCCAGATCTTTACAGACCACAAGAGCCTAAAGTACATTTTTACTCAGAAGGAGTTAAACATGAGACAGAGAAGGTGTCTAGAATTAATCAAGGACTATGATATCGAGATCCTTTATCATCCGGGTAAAGCAAATGTGGTCGCCGACGCTTTGAGCCGTAAAACAGTGCAGGAGCAGATGCTGAGCCGTTTGACAACACAGAGAGAGTTGCAGTTGGACCTTATGAGGTCAGAAATTGAAGTTTGGTTACAGCGTGTTCAGGGACAACTTTGCACCCTTGAGATTTCTTCGTCTCTTGATGATATGATCAAATCGAAGCAAATTACGGACCCATTCTTATCTCGAGTTCGGGATGAAGTAACCCAAGGGAAAGCCCCTGGATTCGTGATCCACGAGGATGGATTGATACGTTTTAGAAATCGAGTTTGTGTACCCACTGACGAAGAGTTGAGAAACTCTATCATGAGAGAAGCCCATGCTACCCCGTACTCTATTCACCCGGGATCTAGCAAGATGTATAAGGATTTGAAGCAGAATTATTGGTGGGGGAATATGAAACGTGAGATTGCCGAATTTGTTTCGAGATGTTTAACCTGTCAGCAGGTTAATATTGAGCACCAGCGACCTGCAGGAATGATGAAACCGCTCCCGATTCCCGAGTGGAAATGGGAGGACATATCTATGGATTTTATTACTAGCTTGCTGACGAGTCGTCGAGGAATGAATACGATTTGGGTGATTGTGGACCGTCTGACCAAATCAGCCCACTTCTTAGAGATTAAGGACACGTGGGGTCCCGAGAGATTGACCCAGCTGTTTATTAAGGAAATTATGAGATTACACGGTACCCCCAAGAGTATTGTATCAGACCGTGACGGGCGATTCATCACACTTCTGGAAGGCAGTTCATCGTGAGATGGGCACGCAGTTGAATTTCAGTACGGCTTTTCATCCACAGACCGATGGTCAGTCTGAGAGAACCATCCAGACTCTAGAGGACATGTTGAGAGCAAGTGCTCTTGATTGTAAGGACGATTGGGAAGCCCAGCTGCCTTTGGTGGAATTCACTTATAATAATAGTTGGCACGCTTCGATTCAGATGGCACCGTATGAAGCATTGTATGGCCATCGCTGTAGGTCCCCTTTGTGTTGGGACGAACTGTCAGAATCTCTGGGTACGGAACCCGATATGTTATTAGCATCTCGGGAGAAGATCACTTTGATTAGGAGTCGGTTGTTAACGGCTCAAAGTCGACAGAAGTCTTATGCTGACCACCGTCGACGACCACTTGAGTTCGAGGTTGGTGACCATGTGTTAATGAAGGTGTCTCCTACCCGAGGTGTTTTTCGTTTCGGGAAGAGGGGCAAGCTGAGCCCGAGGTACATTGGGCCATTTGAGGTTTTGGAGCATGTAGGTGATCTGGCCTATCGACTAGCATTACCGCCGACTTTGAGTAAGATTCACAACGTGTTTCATGTCTCCCAGTTGAGAAAATATGTTGCTGATCCGAGCCATGTACTTCAGTTCGAAGAGATTGAATTAGCAGAGGATCATTCGTACGAGGAGCGCCCTGTGCGGATACTCGTGAGGAGGATCAAGCAGTTACGGAACAAGACGATTCCCCTACTGAAGATTCAGTGGTCACGACACGGAGTCGAGGAGGCTACGTGGGAGACCGAGGATAGTATGCGAGCGAGATACCCCGAGTTATTTACCCCTTAGTTTCGAGGACGAAACTCTTTTTAAGGGGGAGAGTATGTAATATCCGACTGTAACTTTTCATTTTTACCTGTCATTGTATTATTCGGATAATCTGATTATCATGAATCGTTGCATTTAGTATTATGTCGAGGTATTATAGATTTGAATTTCATATCGTTGTTATTTCATTTCATATGTGATGATTCGATGTTAATTAGAGAGTTGCATTTTCGAATTTTTCTGTTGATGTAGCGTACGCTCACTATAAGAATAAACGTCAAAGACTTCGGATAATATCCGAAGTAAAAATGTTATAATTACCGAAGTCTATGTTCGTGTAGTTAAAGGTATACTTTAGACTTCGCTGATTATGCGAAGTCTAATATCGTAATAACCGAAGTCTATATCGGTTTTTAGAACCCGAATATGGGGGTTTGCGAAGTAAAAAATGTCCTTCCACTTCACTTATTTTATAATCGCTGAAGTGTATATTTCCTATTCACTTCGGCAAAATATATACAGATGAAGTAAAAAATGTCCTTCCACTTCACTTATTTTATAATCGCTGAAGTGTATATTTCCTATTTTATGTTATCGACTTCGCTTATTTATAGATAACGAAGTTAAAGATACCACATTGACTTCACTTTTATTTATTTAGCCGAAGCATTACACTCCTTTTTACTTCGCTTATTCTATTTTGTGTTGCTAATTATATATCTCTGACTTCGTTTTTTATCCGAAGTAAATAACCACATTGCATATTTCTTTTCAATTTGTAAATATAGAATCCCTGTTGTACAAAAAAATGATCCATCCAATAAAAAACCTCAATTCACAAGATCTCAACAACACAACCTCAAATACATCAATCAACCTCATTAAAAATCCAACAAACTCAAATCACAAGATCCCAATTCAATAATACAAGATTATAAGCATTGATAATAGTAATAAACCACACTTTCATCTATAAACGGCGGATTGTCATACAAAAATGCCAAATATTCAGATTCGCGTGATTCACAAGTTTGCATTGGGCATAACTATAATATGCCAACATCAAATAAACTTCCATAATGTCTACGAGACACATGCATAGGTCTAGATAATAGATTGCATACATCAACCAAACATTCACCATATTTACCCGATGAAACGAAATGTTCTGATCTAACTATACCAACAGACATTCACCATCATCACCTGAGTACCAGACCATACATATATAGTACTGAACTGAAACTAGACATAAATTCCTGACAATGAAGCCACCTAAGCACCATCAACAAACGTGTAGACAAACTCGCTCCACTCGTTCCTAACTTCATCATACCGCTCCCGAGTGTAGTATTGGTCTTTGACTCAACCAGATACCGATCAAATCACATTGAAACAAAAAAATAGATAAAGTACATTCATAAAAGATGCATCAACATCAAAAAATTTCAGTACCAAAACAGACTAGATGTGGAAATTACCATCTTCTGGAAATCATATAATAGAAAAGGATGACAATGAAAATTACCATCTTCTCAAGTGTGGATCTTCGCTTTCAACGATCTCTTTGATGTAGCGGAGGACACAAAATCCGCGATGAAGGGAGGATAGTTCTTGTTTGATTGCCCTATAAAATTTAAAAGCCATGAATCGATGTCAAATTTATATATACAATGTAAGCACAGGGTTCCTTATAAAATTTAAAAGCCATGAATCGATGCCAAATTTATATATACAATGAAGCATGGGGTTCCTTATAAAATTTAAAAGCCATGAATCGGATGCCAAATTTATATATACAATGCACGGGGTTCCTTATAAAATTTAAAAGCCATGAATCGATGCCAAATTTAAAATTTCCGATTGACGGAATAAGGTCAAGTAGGGTTTCCTTATATGGTGCTTTTAAAAGATTAAAAATAATAAAAAGTACCCCGAGGTTTAGGGTAATTACAAGAAATATCCGTAAATATTACAATTAGACCCTTAGGTTTTGTATGAATATATATATATATAGTTCGCAAAATGATATCTCCATACACTTACAGTGATTTGCTTATAACCCGGAGCCTTATTATATCCTCTGGATGCATTGATGGTTTTCACAGCGCTACATTTAAAAATAGAAGAATTATACCTTTGGAACATTAATGAATCTTCAAGAAAAGAATCAGCATATATATATATATATATGTATATACCTGATCACAGTATTCTTCCAACCATCTAATCGAGTTCTATTGCCAAGGGGATCAATCAGGTAGACCATGTTCTTGTCATCATTGACCACAGTCAGGATCCAATGGTTCTTTGCGTAATTGGTAAAGAAGCATTAATAATGTCACATGATAATATGATATGCATTATCATAATAGAAATAGTATTATTTACCCATTGTTATATGGGATAAGGCAAATGCAGTCCCTCGGTGATGCCATCAAGCGAGCAATGATGTGTTTTTCCTGCACACTCTTCTCTAAAGCATGATCCACGCACCCAGGATCCACGAAGCAAAAAGAATACGGATGATTTTTCGCATTCAAGTTATTGAAGAGCTTACTGCATTAGGCCATACGATTACAATTGTATCAAGGCCATAGGTCTACCAGAGATACATAACAAGAGAGGGAAAAACATAAGATGCAATTGTATTATGTTATACAGATCTTACCCCATATAAGCCAATATATGCATACCACCAATTGCTTTCATTTCCATGAAGTCAAAGATTTGATTTCTCGACAAAGACTATTTTTTCCCTCCAAACATTGCCTCATCAAGTACAACGCGCAAGGAAGTATCATTGGTCATGAATCTATCAGCGTGAGAATATACAAACTTGCAAGCCATGGGTAATGATCTCTCTATTTCCTTCAACTTCGATCGAACAACATCATCATCCTTCTTTCCCGACTTGATTTTCTTCCCAACCCGATTCAACTCAAGTGGATCTTCATGAGCATTAGTTAGATCGATGAGTGCATGAGCAGCTTCTTCTTTCTGGGGAGAATCAACCTTCTCCCGCACAATATTTAATTAATGTAAGCCATAATGTTCTAACTATCTATTCTTAATATACAAAACATCTATATACCCATTATATGAGAGAATTACCTCGAATGGCTAGAATTACCATGTCTTTTGGCCAAGCAACGATAGCGCCAAGGGCATCCGCAATAGTTAGTGGACCATTTTTAATGGGAACAGGAGATCCTCATCATACCCATCCTCGACGACACCGTCAATAGACACTTTCCAGTTGTCTTTGCCAATTGGTACAGTATGGATCAACACATGCGGCCCTCCAACCGACACTACTGTCCCATATGCAATAATATGGTCAACTTGTCCTTTGGCCAGAGTGCAAGATCTCCCCTAAACGATATCATACGATGAGAATTAAACATAGGATCATATAATAAAAATGGCATGGATAATGAAAACTCTAGAGTTGAAAACCTCTATTTCACGTGGATCGACCTCATCTAATTTGCTAATAGGTTGTCTTACTTTCAGCTTGTTCTTTTTCCCCTTGAAAGAACAATAAGGTAAGAATTAGCTTTGATGTACATATGAGGAAATAATATATCGACTTAATATTTATAAGAAAGTCAAATGACCTTAGGATCTGGAGCTGCTTCTTCAACATCTTTTTGTGCTGGGAGGACCTTGGACTTCCTACCCTTCTATTGACAAAAATATGTTGATTAAAATCAGGTAGATGCTATAAAGTGAATGAAATATTGAAAGTCTTTAAGTAATTAAAATTATAAGTAACCTTCGCCTTTGGACCGCCAACCACTCCATCTTTCCCCACGTATATCTCAAGAAACTTCAATGATTTGTTTCCTCTGTCAAGAATGTATGCAATTAAAACAAAAGAGGAAGAAAGAATGTATACAAGTGCCTACATACATACAGAATGCGGTGGTGTAATATTTTAAATAAATAACCTTCAAGAATCGTAAACTCCTTCACGGAGAAAGTCTTCCATCAAGTTGCTTTTTGCCTTCTTAAAATTTCGTTTAAGATCAATTTTAGGCCATTTTACCAAATTAACAAAATATATCGTCATCCTAAAGGGTATAACGGTGAATTACCATTGGCTTTGGAGCATCACGGTCATCCAAATCCCACTTGGTTTGTGTCCAAGACCGGATTGGCCATGTTTGACGATCTCTTTGATGAAGTAGTCGGGCTTTTGCTTCCTTTTACGCAGCAAGTTCACTTTCAATCATCCACTTCAGCCCTCAAACTAGACACTTCTTCATCTTTTCTTTTAGGTTCTCAACCAAGGCCTTTGAAATTGGTTCTCTCGTCTTTCGTGCGATCCGAAATAAACTTGTGGTTTGACGAACCCTCCTACGCCTCTTACTCTTCCATATTTCTCGCTTGTTCCCAACGCTTGATTAAAGCATCATGAGATCCTTGTGGAATAAAATCTCCCTTAGCTTGTTTCTTCAAGACTTCCTCCTAGAACAATCCACACGCCATACATGTAAAAGAAAGTGTTTAGATAATAAGATAAGACAAATAGAGCAAAAGTATTTGAATTTAAATTAAAGAGCCTAATTAGTTAAAAATACTCACAATGTACGCTACCATCGCCGCTGTCTCCTCATCTGCTATATGACCTTTGTCATTTTGGCGGGCTAAGATCCAAAGCAACGATCTATCGATTTCGTCATCCTCACCAAGTAATCCCTTCTTTCTCTGCTTTTCAACGATAAAAACTATTACGTCACCCAAAGGTTTATAAATATCTGAATAGAAAAAGGGCAAGTCCGGGAAGGGTCACACGACAACACTTTATAAAAATCTAAATACGGTGATTAAATAATTTTCTTACTAGCTCGGCTTCCAGACAATAACCCTTTCGAGATGCCTTGTGACGATATTTGATCTGTTTAGTCCGATCCTTCTGCTCCTTGTGTGTAATCTGGATGATTCCCAAATAAGTACATATTTGAGAGATTTAAATGGAAAAATGTCAACTTTTAATACCTTCCACGAAGGGTCCATTCTCTTATCCACAAACTCTTTCCAAACTTCAGCTGAGATGTGATATTCAGTGGGTGGAGAAGATCGCACCAGAACAGGATTTTTGCGAAATGGCCACACAAACTTCTTAGTCATATTATTCTTCCAACCACGCCATTTAAGTTCGCGGAAGCCAGCACCGTCTTCTTAGTTTGTGGCGCTAATTCAAATACATTCTGCCAATTATCAAAAAAATTGTTAATATTAGAACAAACCATCAACAAATATCTGATATCATATAAAACACATATATAACATTGCAACATTTAGTCTTACCAGTATCTCTTCCCAGATCTTATCTTTGATATCCTTTGGAACGAACCTCCGATTGTCTATGTTGCATGGAACCATGGATCTTGCAACATGTCCAATGTATGACTGCAAGGCCTTATTATCCTCATACAAAGCCCGCCCAAGGCTATCGTAACGGACCTTAACCTTATTCCCTCTTGCCCTCAGCTTAACCAACTTCCACATAGATGATGGACCCCGTTTGGTTCTTTTTTGCTCGTGAACAGGTACTTCTTCATCTGTAGCTACAGGATGTTTAGCCTCCTCATGTTCAGTGCCCGCTTCTCGAAGCATTAACCATCTTCTTCCTTTCTTTGAACACTCCTTTTCTTCGTTTTCTTAGGAGACATCTGCTTTTTCCGCAATAACCCATAAAATACATCATATAAGTTTTTCATAATTCGTATAAAAATAAATAATAAAGTGAAAAAGCACATAAAACATTATAACGTAACAGAACACATAACAATCATAATATGTACAAGAAAAAGACAATAACATAAATTGATGTTCATCATTTTAAGCAATACATAACAAATTACATCATTTTTCTTTTTCACCACCCAAACACCCTCACCCTTACTACCATCCTTACTACCCTACCTAACATATCGTTGATGAGTAGGAATACAATGAGTTGCCAAGTCATCTAAAGGACGAGAAAGTGGAATGGTAGTCACTTCCTCATTCTCCCCTCACTATTATTCTTATGAATTGGTAGAACCATCGACCATCCTTTTCTTAACGGGTCATCAACGTAAAAACGACTAACTTGACTTGCTAGCACAAACTCTTCTTTTCTATGACCCCGCTTGTTCAAATTGACTAAGGTGAATCCACATTCGCCGCTCGTGATTATTCCCTTATCATTTGGAACCCATGCGCACTTGAAAACAGGAACTTGAAACCGATGATAGTTTAACTCCCATATCTCCTCGATTACTCCATAGTAGCGACATATCCGCAAACAAGGGGTTCTTATCTTTTTGCCGCTAACAAGCATTGTGTTCGCCACTTGAGACACCCCATCGTTTTGACAAACTCTTTCATCATCTCGGCCTTTGTTTGGTACAAACTACCGTTTATGACATAGCTACCGTACTTAATGACTCGCGCACGTGGCCCATGTGCCAACCATGTTAATGTTGACGTCGTCCCCCATTGCAACTATTTATTTCCTCACCACCTTCCTTTTGAACCACCCAGTGAATCGCTTGTTGTGAATATCTTGTATCCACTTGTCATCTTTCGCTTTCTTTGGATTCAGCACTTTCAAATGGGCCTTATGCTCACCGTAGAAGTGTATATACATCACATTATTAGTTCAAAGCAACACCATATATAGTATGTATAGAAAATTATAAACAATGAATGTGTAATTTTTGAAAATTGAATTAGGCTTACATGATGAAGGGAGACACTTCTTCACGCTTTCTAACACAATTTTGTGTGCCCTATGCAAGTCAACTTCTTCCACCGGTTTAGCAGGCCGTCCGTCTAGGAAACGGGAGTTGTGGTATTGAGGTCTCTAATCAAATAGGTATCCCAACAGATCGAGATCTTTCATGTATTCGAACAAAACTCGTGACCTCTTCGCGGCATATCGTTGAACAATGCAGCCTTCTGGGTGTTTTCGACTTGCCACATATCCTTTATACACCTTCATGCACCTTTCAAATGGATACATCCACCTAAAGTGAATCGTCCACATAACCGACTTCTCGAACAAGGTGGACTGTAAGGTGAACCATGATATCAAGAAAGAGAGTGGAAAGTATTGCTCCAACAGCAAAGGGTCTCAATCAAGTCGATTGGCTTATCTAGCATGAGTACGTCGACGACTTTCGAACAAAGATCTTTGAAGAAGAAGCAAAATCTCATAACAAAGATATCTCACATGCTTTGGCGAGCATCACGTATAAGTATAGGCAGAAATGTTGCATTAGCACATGACAATCATGTGATTTTAGGCCCGGCAGCCTTCAACTCATCGAGGCAAACAATACTTTTCATGTTTGAAGAGAAGCCCTCCGGCACTTTTATATCCATCAATGATGTGCACTGCGCCTTTTCTTTTTCGTGAACGAGCATGCGCTAAGAGGAAGAAATGTTCTCTTCTCCCCAACTTCGGGTGCTAGTTACGCCTCGATCCCCATCTCCACAAAGTCTAGCCTTGCCTCTACATTATCTTTAGTCTTGCCTTTGATATTCATCGAGTATTCATCAAGGACTCCAAGACGTTCTTCTCAATATGCATAACATCCAAACAAGGCCTCACGTGCAAGTGCTTCCAATAAGGAAGATCGAAAAGATAGACTTCTTCTTCCAAGATTTTTGAACTTAGCATCTTCTGATCTGCTCGTCGTCTTCCTCTATCTGCTCACTTCTTTTTTCTTTCTTTTAGCTCCCACATTGACCTTCTTACCAAATCGAAACTTGATGTGCGGCGTTTCTCGAACAATTTTATTCCGTATAATGGTTTGGGTGCTTCTCCAAGTTCTTCCATGCCATTAAACTCCTTCGTTAGTCTTCGATATGGATGAGACTCTTTAAGAAAGCTGTCTATGGCCAGAAAGCGACATTTTCTTCCCCTTGGTCAAGTGCTTTGCATGTGTATTTACTCCACATATTGGACACGCGAAGTATCCATGTGTAGCACATCCACTAAGATTTCCGTATGCGGGAAGTCGTTAATTGTCCATAGTAGAACCGCTCTCAATGTGAAAAGTTGGTCTCTATATGCATCATACACACCATCAACTCCCTCCCACAACAACGCAAGTCCTCAACTAACAACTCAAGGTAGACATCTATATCATTTCCCTACGCTTTGGACCAGATATAAGCATTGTTAACATGATGAATTTCCTCTTCATGCACATCTCTGGAGGCAAGTTATACGTGACTAACATTACAGCCAACAAGCTGTCTCGCTCATAGTACTATGAGGATTAATTCCATCGATGCGAGCGCAGACGAAGATTTCTTGACTCTTCCTCAAAATCCTTCCACTTATGGTCAATCAACTTCCATGCGGGAGAATCGCATGGATGTCGTAATTGACCGGCAACTTTGGAGTATCGGCATGCCGAGTTAGGTTCTTTGAAGTCTCCAAAGATTTGAACATTCTTTTGAATCTTGGAATGGGAGGAAAATACCAAACAACCTTGGCCGGACGCCGATCTTCTCCTTCTTGTTCTTAGTTAGTTTCCACCTGGACACATCACATTTTGGGCAGCGGGTATGATCTGCATATTGTTTCCTATATAGGATACAATCGTTGGAGCACGCGTGTATTTTCTCGTGCTTCAACCCCAAACAACTCAAAGTCTTCTTAGCTTCGTACATTGAGGATGGTAGGTTGTGGTTCTCTGGTAACATATCCCGAAATCGGCTAGTAGATCGAAAAAGTGCATCTGTCATCCCATGTCTTGCTTTTGTATTGTAGAGTTTTACAAGCGCACTCAACTTTGTATACTGTCGACAGCCTTTATACAAGGGTTTTTCTGCTTCCTCGACAAATTTGACAAACTCTTCAGGATCTTCTGAGAACTTCTCAAAGGCTGCCTCACACATATCACCCAGTTCTTCATTCATGTCACCATGTTCAGGTGGATCTTGGTTGACACTCTCACGATCATTCGTGCTCGATCCCCATGCCAAATCCAATTGGTGTAAATTGGACTAAAACCGTTGAAATAAAGATGCTCTCGCAACATCTTCACCGACCCTTTTTCATATTGTTGCACTTGCAACACGGACAAGGAATGAAGTTCGATCAATTTCGAATTCTCTAAACATTCTCTAATGAACTTTTCGACACCTTCCCCATATCCGCACTCCTCCTATCCGATTTAATCCAAGATCTATCCATTACTAACTACGAATTCTAACAAAGACTCGGCAAATTATGTGCTCTTACCACCGATCTTGTCTTCGCAAAGTAGTCACGATCTTTCTTTCGGCAAGGAAGAAAATCTACATAAATAAATTTTGAAACCAATTAGATCGAACCAAAATTAATATGAGTAAATAATCCACTTAGCTCCAAGGGACACATTTATGATAATCAATGATACATTCTCTTCAATCGATCGAGCAATACTCTTCGGCTCATGCATTGACAACCAAATATAAAATTTTATCACATCAATCAAGCACTCTACAACTCATGCATCAAATCTCGCCAACAATCTTGCTAATTAACAAACACACTAAAACTTGCATCAAATCTTGCACAATACTCACTTACATACACACTAAACAAACTCAAACAGAATCACCACCAACACTATCAACAAAGACAATATACAGAAACATGATCACAAATTAACATCACTCACGCAGACCAGATTAAGACTAACATCACTCAAACACACTATACAAAAACACAATTAACATAACCCAAACATGGCCCCTAATTAACATATATGCGGAAACAACATATACCTTGAACCCCCAACGAAAACAGCCCAAACAATACACTCAAACAATACACATATATTCCACAAAACCCAAAATCAATCCATAGAAAAAAACTTTTTTCAGAATCGCAAAGAAAACGCCAAAGAAAGACCCGAGAAACTCGAAACACAATATTCACATACATACAAAGAACAAACACATACGAAACCCCACCACACATATACTGCGAAGAATAAAAACCCAAAGAAAGACCTTACCTAAGCCAATTCGTACAATGTCACCACCAGTCGTCCGATTATGAGCAATTTCGCCAGCAGACATTCGATTATGAGAAGAACAAAAGAAAATGTGTGAGTAAAAACTATAATAAAAGATAGATTGAAAATATCCCCAAAAATTCAATGAAATCAAAAACCTTGAAGGGCCGATGAAAGAACCCTAATAATCGGTCTCCACAAGAAGCTTAATCGCGGGCGGGTTTTTCTTTGGGCGGGAAAATTTTTTTGGAGGAAATATTGGAGGAAAATGAGCGGGCGAAGGAGGAGGGTTTTGGACGGTGAAAAATTTTTGGAGTCTGAATAGTTGAGAGTATTTCGACTGTTGTAAAAATTTTGTGTTAATAATATACTTCACTGTTGTAAAAATATTGCATCAAAAAAAAAAAATTCACACTTTTTACTTCAGTAATTATACAATTAGCGAAGTCTTTGGAACTTAAAATTTCTAACTATCTCATGCCTTTCTATTTGATACCATTTACTGAAGTCTATGTGTGTAGTTTACTTCCCTAAATTGAAAAGCGAAGTTGTTGTTTGTTTTTACTTCACTAATATACATTACCGAAGTGAGACGTACCGAAGTCTTTGATGTTTTTTCTACTAGTGGCTACATAGTACGATTAACGTACGCTAATCCTGTGCCTTAGTATGCGTAATGTTTCCTCTGTTGCGTACGCTAAGAGGGAATCTGGAATCAGTTGACTTCAGCACGTGAACTCCTTAGCCGTTGGCATGCATGTGAGTAAGGTCTGAGCTGTCATGTCGGCCAGAGTCAACTTTTATTAGCGTGCGTAACCCATTTTTCATTAGCGTGCGCTAGCGACCTGCCAATTTAAGACAGTAGCCACTGTAAGCCGCTTACGTATGTAATATCGACCGGTTAGCGTACGTAAGTGTATTAGCGTACGCTAAATTGTTACGATAGCGTGCGCTAAGTATGTACAGTCTATTTATAGGACCAGCCTGTTTTTCATTTCTTCACAACTCTAAACCGATTCTCTCTCCATATATCGTCCCTCTGCACTCCCAAACCGATATCAACCTCCCCCAACTTGCTTCTAAGCCTTAAATCTTGGACTGGAGCTTATTTCCTTGGAGATTAGGAGGTTTTCTTGAGCTTGGAGTATATTTTCTCATAGCATTGAAGTTGTTCTTCATTTCTGGAGGTAGGTGTACCTTCCTTTCTGCATTATTTTCATATGTTGATGTTAATAATGAATTATACTTCACCTAGAGTAGATTAATCAAGTAAAACATAGTTTTAATCCAACCTTTTTAACACTTTTGATGAATATGATAAATAAGGGTTTGAGATGGATGTGTTCTTAATGATATAGTGATTCTAACCGCGTTGTGACTATCATGCTCATCTTGTTGGACGAATTTAGCTCAGTAAAATACCTTTGAATCAATTAACTTCACCATATTTGGATTTAACTAATAGAGTTGTTATCATAAAGTGATTAAACACCATTTTAAGTTTTCACTTACCTTGGGAAGAACTTGGCCATGTTAGTAGTAGAAGGATGTCTTCTTACTCAGATTTCTTAAGAATCATATTCTCCTTATGTTTAGCTCAGCAAGATTTTGAATGGATAAGGATAATTGTGAAACCAACACAACAACTTTTCATTAATCTAATGTGTTGGGAACTTAGTTTGTTTTGATCATCATACTAGATAGATGGTGAATTCATCATGATGTTAATGAATCTTCCAGCCTTGTAAACAAAGATTTTGATAACCCTCATGGATATGGTGTAATCTCAGAACTAATAAACTTGTTGTAAGCTTAATAGTCAATTTAGATGAGAGGAGAATGATCATAAATGTGCAGATTTTACCTTTCAATGTTTTAATGTTTGGAAAGTTTAATCATCATAAGATGATCTTAACGTCATAATTGGTTATTCAACATACCCTTGATAGAACTCTTGTTTATGATGAACCATGTGAACATTCGGTAAGTATTGTAAACCAATTTTTATGGTTGTAATGATGTTAAAAGAACTCCTGACATAAGGCTTCGATAATTGGAGATAGCAAACTATTCTAAAGGATTGTAGGATGACGTCTTATTAATCCTATATTGATAATTATACAAATATGTTATTGAGTAAAATGTATTTCGTTTAAGGTTGATTGTTCGAGTAAACAATATTAGTCGAGGACCGTTCGTTCGTTCCGACAAGAAGAGGACTATTCTCGTCTCCGTATTGAGGCAAGTTATCTTGATTGGTTATAATGATGATTAGATTCTTGTGATGGTTATATATTTCATGTGTATGAAATGTTTATGAAAGGCTTGTCGTAATTTGACATTGTCCTTGACGTTGTTCCGTTTCATCATGGGTGTTGCATTCCCAAACACGTCACTTTGAATCGTTGATCTAGTTGGTCTTTATTTTCACTTCGGTGAGTTTCCTTGATCCTTAATCGGATATGTATTTTGTTGAACTTCGTTGTCATGTTGTATCGTGACATTTCCAGAATCATATCTGCGTGCCGATTGGATATTGTGTAGGATTTTTATCCGGGCACTTGTATAGTCATACGTGGATGTTTCCGTATTGGACTGTGCACACGAGACGTAGTTCGTGAGGCTAATTAGGTACATTGTCATACGTATATTCTGGATTCCGTATACGGGGTGGACATGTACACGGACATATTTCCGGATCGGGCGTACTGTGATGTCCATCTTGAGCTATATTGTTAATCGTTCATAGTCCATGTATGATTGGATGTGTTCTATGGTTTGTGATTGATTGTTTCATACGCCCGAGGGGTATGATTAATAGTCGGAATGATTTTCTTGAGATCTATATATGTGAATTGTATAATATCGGAAGAATTGATTATCATGTATAGCTGACCCTGTGTTATGGGCGAAATACTTGTATTGTATTTTAGGTCGAGGCAAAGGCAAGGCACGGGAAGAGCATGCTGACGGCGAAGGGTTCGAAGGATACTAGTTCGGGGCCCCCACATCTTTTGTTGTCTGGTTATGTTAAACCGTGTTATGTTATTTTATTTCCTGCTTCATTTAGATTGCTATCTGGTTGTATTGACATTTGAAGTATTTTCCATCTCCATATGGTTTATACTTGTTTTTCGGATCCTGTGTATTATAAGGCCGTTGACCATATTTTTGATAAACTCCTAATCGGAGTAATGACTATTCATTGTGGTTCGGTATCACAAATAATATTTATTTAATCTGTTTTGGATATCGCCTGGTGGGTCCCAGTGTGGGTCCACGACACTGTAATAGCCGCCTTTTGGGGTGTTACATGCACGATATCGTACCAAGTAGTAAGTGGACTTTTTGAGTCCGGTTTATCGATCCCACGAGGAAGTTAGGTTACATATTGAATTATACACTATTTAACTATTTGTTATATAGATTTATAAGATTGAAACACACAATTAAAGAGTTTGGTTTGACAATTGCAAAGACAATACAATAATAGTTCTAATATTCAAGGAAATGAAAGATTGTACTAGTAATAGATTAATAAAAGATATAATAAAATAGTTGGGATTACAAACTTAGTTCATCATTAGTTATAGAAGATGTATAAGAGATCATAAGACGAATTTACTTATTATGTTGTGTAGATTCGATTTTCCTTAAAAAGACGGTTTCTCTTTTGAACTATAAAACGCCCCTTATATATTGAATCAATTCACTATATTTCTATGTTGATTGGCTTCAATACATAGCATTAGGTTTTATGAAAATAACTCAAAGAATCATCTAAGGTCTAGAGGTATATTTCTATCCCCTAGAACAACTTAGAGTGAAGATCATTTGATCTAATCAAATATATTTTCTTTCGAAACATATGAAGACCATAAATATCGTCATTTATTGGCCAAATAAATAAAGATTGGTAAAACAATAAAAATCACACACAATAATAAGTAATTCATAATAAATCTTTATACAAACTTAAATAACATGACTAACCTTGTTTATAATGTAATACCCCCAAACCATTCGGGAATATTACAGCGCCGCAGACCCTCTCCGTGAGGATCTACCAGGCTAAAAGCGGAAAACACAACATATAGATACATGCCAACATGGCTAATAACGACTCGTTAGACCGATTTGGTCTTTTCCACAATACATACATCATATATACATAACTCTTTCCCAAAACTCATACCCACACAGGGGTTAGAATACAACAACGCTCCCATAAAACGAGAGAGCACCACAACGGAAATATAAACAACAAGACTCTACCAAAAATACTTAGCGACTGGTCTTCATGTGATTAGTATGGTCGTCTTCCATCATCCTTCGTACCGATCCTGTGATTCTCTCCCCAGCAACCTGCAATTACCTGGACGCAATACAGACATCCACCCCCGAATACTCAGGGGTTAGCAAAACTCCACTGTTTTGCTAGTGCAAGTATAAAATATAAATACAATCCATACATATCATATTCTGGGAATACAATAACTTGATTAATTTAGAAAGACTTCCCGAGATGTTTCATTTAGTTAAAATAGTTCAAGTCTTGAAAGTAGAATTGTACAAGTAAACACTTTGAAAACAACTCTGAATACCGGGAGTTTTTGATTGGAAAATAATCACAAAAACTATAGCCATATATCAATTCACAACTGAGGACCAATTACACACAACACATCATCCATAAGCCATTCTAGTCCAAGCACCTCTGATAAATATGTATTACATCCCAAGCATTATGGCAAGTCAAAACATCGTGATACTCCGGACATATCACAAAAATGCATCAAGCCACAAGGCTAAAAATACTCCTGGTTAACCGTGGATCCGACAATACGCGAATCCCTCCTCGACCCCGTCGGGCCCTCTCGGAGTGGCTAACCCAAATGTTCGCGGAACCGTTATAAGCGGAACCCTCCTCGGCCCCGTCAGGCCCTCTCGGAGTGAACGAATATAACTCTCACACTCAGAAGTAAGAATCGACTTCTAATGCAAAGGACTATAAACCATATACTCAGAGTACTCACTAGAATGACCTCCTCAATAGGACACAAGCAATATTAACAATATAATCTACAAACTATGAAAGGTAGAAATGAAACGAGGTAAACAGCTAGTAAAATGTTTTAAAGAATTCACACCCTTCCGGAACCCATTTTGGGACACAACCCAAGGTTATTTCCAAATTACAATTCCAATCACAAATCACGGGGTCCAAGACCCAAATATTCACATCGACATCCTCCCAAGGGTTATTCACATCCCGTGCTAGTAATCCACGGACCTCGGAGCCTCCATGAGACATCCCCGAGTGAAAAACCCAATAGAAAACCACACAACATCATACATCATCGTGACGACAGTCATCTCACAGTACCACACGAAAACTGGGCACAACATACAATACTAATACCCATTCTCAGAATGACACATTCGTTCTTCAACACTCAAGTTAATTTGAAGAAGACCTTTATCAGGAATAGATACTTATATATATATATATATATATTGATTCTTTTGAAAGTTAAATAACATTCAATTTTCACACATAGACGATCACCAATTTATTATGTCTACGAAACATGAAGTGTATGGGCAAGATACTTGTCTCAAAACCACGAGCAATGGAACGTCGAACGGACGGGTTCGAGCAGCCCCCGGGCTTCCAAATAACGATCAAGAATCTCGACAGTCCCCCGAATACTACGAGAACAATACCATCACGAATCAACAAACTAATCAAAATCCAAATCAACAAACTAATCGAAATCCAAATCAACACTAAGAACAACAAGGATCTAAGTGTTATCAAGGAGATCAAGAATCATTATTCCGGGTGATACAAAATCAATAAATGAGTTGTCAAACCAAAAGCCACGACCAAGACACTCAATAATACTCAACCGATCGGATAAGATCGGGTAAAATCACCAAAACCAAGAAAAAGCCCCAAATTCAAGAAACTAGGGTTCTAAGAAGAGAATACCTTAATTTGAGCAAGGGAGATGATTAAATGTTGTTAAACACCTACAAATCCACTCCAAGATGAAGCTTGATGATGAAGATCACCCAAAATCTCCCTTGGAACTCGCTCCCGACGGAAAGAGATGAAGAAAAGTGAGAAATGACGAAGTGAAGCCTACTGCCCAGTATTTATACTATACAGTTATTAGCGTGCGCTAACCAGACAGCATTAGCGCGCGCTAACGAGGTCAACGCCTCAGAATACTTGGCCTGTAATGGTTAGCGTGCGCTAGCCAAATAAGCGTAGCGTGTGCTAACGGGTCACGAAACCAGTCCAGTAGCCCCTGTACAGATCTGCAACTACCAGGTAGCGTGCGCTAGGAATAATGATTAGCGTGCGCTAATCAGTCAATATCGTGTGTTAGCTATCAATCTTAGCGTGCGCTAACGAGACCCCAGTCCCAATCCAGTAGCTCCTGGACTGCCTCTGGAATGCCAGTTAGCGTGTGCTACATGCCCGGTAGCGTGCGCTAACAATAGCACAGTAGCGTGCGCTACACCACAAGCGGTAGCGTGCGCTACATTGAAATGGGTCAAAAACTCATGAAATGATCTGGAACAGAAATCAAACACGTGTCAACTCATGACACAACCATACTGTAATACCCGAGATCTTTATTCTGGATTCGTTGAATTTTCTATATTTTATCGGTTTGTTATTGTCCTCATCATTGGAATTTTGTGCCATGTTTGGGTGTGCCTTGTTGGGACATGTGTTTGGAGGCGTTTCGGATCACTATGTGAGTTTCTGGGTTTTTGTGGCATAGCGCACGCTAATGCTTGTGACATAGCGCACGCTATGGCGTTGTTGTTAGCGAATGCTATTGAATGTGTAGCGCACGCTAACTGGCAGTCCAGTGACAGTCCAGGAGCTACTGGACTCGCACTGGGGTCTCGTTAGCGCACGCTAATGTTGGTAGCTAGCGCACGCTATCGACTGCTTAACGCACGCTAATCGTTAGTTCTAGCGCACGCTACATGGTAGGTGCAGATCTGTCCAGGGGCTACTGGACTGGTTTTGTGGCCCGTTAGAGCACGCTACGGCTTTTGGTTAGCGTACGCTAACTGTGTTATGGGCGGATTCTCTGGAGCGTTGACCCCGTTAGCGCACGCTAATGCAGGGTGTTTAGCGCGCTAATAAGCATCGTCGATATAAATCTTTGGGCGGCGAGATTAAGTCGTCATTTCCCACTTTTCTTCATCCTTTCCGACGGGAGTGAGCTCCAGAGGTGATTTGGAGCAATCTTCTTCATCAAGCTCCATTTTGGAACGGATTGGTAGATGTCTAACAACATCTAATCGTCTTCTTGGTCCAAATCAAGGTAATCTCTTCTTAGAACCCTAGTTTCTTGAATTTGGGGTTTTTCCTTGGATTTTTGATTCTTAACCGATCTCATCCGATTGGTTGTGTATTTTTGTTTGTCTTAACCGTAATCTTCAGATTTTGTTAACCGTTCATCGATTTTTATTGCCCGGATCAACGATTCTTGATTTCTTTGAGAACACTTAGATCCTTGTAATTTTTAGGATCGTTTCGGATTTCGATTAGTGTTATTGATTCGTGGTGATGCTATTTTCATTGTATTCGTGGGCTATCGAAGTCTTGATCGTTTTTGGAAGTTCGAAGGTTGCCCGATCGTGCTCGTTCGTCGTTTCGTCGCTCGTGATATCGAGGCAAGTATCTTGTCCATACGTTTCATGTTTCGTAGGCGTAATTATTGATGAATGATTTTATGCGAAACCCAATGTTTAATGAATGTAAAAAGGTATCGGTATGTTCTCGATAAATGTTGTCTTTCAACGATAATTTGTGTACTTCGTGAATATATGTGTTCTCGGAATATGTGTGTTGGTTTTGTATGTTGATAGATGCTATGATCACTTTGAGTGAGTTTAATAGACCGTAATCCTTTGCCGGGGATTATGTAATGTTATGTGTACTTGTGTGGTAAGAACGTATTGTGTGTGATATTAGTTGTTACTCCTTTGAAAGGAGGTTGTGATGTTTAAGTGTTGCTTGGCTTGATGTTATGCTCATTGCTATGTGATCATTGAAAGTGATGTGCCTCCGAGTAGGATTGTTGAATCTCCGGGATCCATACTTGCTAGTATGGGTCGGGCGTGACCGTAGGGTTATCCAATCCGGGTACGTCTTGCGGGGATTCCGAAAACCGGGCACAACATACAATACTAATACCCATTCTCAGAATGACACATTCGTTCTTCAACACTCAAGTTAATTTGAAGAAGACCTTTATCAGGAATAGATACTTATATATATATATTGATTCTTTTGAAAGTTAAATAACGGGGTCCAAGACCCAAATATTCACATCGACATCCTCCCAAGGGTTATTCACATCCCGTGCTAGTAATCCACGGACCTCGGAGCCTCCATGAGACATCCCCGAGTGAAAAACCCAATAGAAAACCACACAACATCATACATCATCGTGACGACAGTCATCTCACAGTACCACACGAAAACCGGGCACAACATACAATACTAATACCCATTCTCAGAATGACACATTCGTTCTTCAACACTCAAGTTAATTTGAAGAAGACCTTTATCAGGAATAGATACTTATATATATATATATATATATTGATTCTTTTGAAAGTTAAATAACATTCAATTTTCACACATAGACGATCACCAATTTATTATGTCTACGAAACATGAAGTGTATGGGCAAGATACTTGCCTCAAAACCACGAGCAATGGAACGTCGAACGGACGGGTTCGAGCAGCCCCCGGGCTTCCAAATAACGATCAAGAATCTCGACAGTCCCCCGAATACTACGAGAACAATACCATCACGAATCAACGAACTAATCGAAATCCAAATCAACAAACTAATCGAAATCCAAATCAACACTAAGAACAACAAGGATCTAAGTGTTATCAAGGAGATCAAGAATCATTATTCCGGGTGATACAAAATCAATAAATGAGTTGTCAAACCAAAAGCCACGACCAAGACACTCAATAATACTCAACCGATCGGATAAGATCGGGTAAAATCACCAAAACCAAGGAAAAGCCCCAAATTCAAGAAACTAGGGTTCTAAGAAGAGAATACCTTAATTTGAGCAAGGGAGATGATTAAATGTTGTTAAACACCTAAAAATCCACTCCAAGATGAAGCTTGATGATGAAGATCACCCAAAATCTCCCTTGGAACTCGCTCCCGACGGAAAGAGATGAAGAAAAGTGAGAAATGACGAAGTGAAGCCTCGCCCAAGATTTATACTATCTGATTATTAGCGTGCGCTAACCAGACGGCATTAGCGCGCTAACGAGGTCAACGCCTCGTAATACTTGGCTGTAATGGTTAGCGTGCGCTAGCAAATAAGCGTAGCGTGTGCTAACGGTCACGAAACCGATCCGGTAGCCTGCGGATGCGCAACTACCAGGTAGCGTGCGCTAGGAATAATGATTAGCGTGCGCTAATCAGTCAATATCGTGTGTTAGCTATCAATCTTAGCGTGCGCTAACGAGACCCCAGTCCCAATCCAGTAGCTCCTGGACTGCCTCTGGAATGCCAGTTAGCGTGTGCTACATGCCCGGTAGCGTGCGCTAACAATAGCACAGTAGCGTGCGCTACACCACAAGCGGTAGCGTGCGCTACATTGAAATGGGTCAAAAACTCATGAAATGATCTGGAACGGAAATCAAACACGTGTCAACTCATGACACAACCATACTGTAATACCCGAGATCTTTATTCTGGATTCGTTGAATTTTCTATATTTTATCGGTTTGTTATTGTCGTCATCGTTGGAATTTTGTGCCATGTTTGGGTGTGCCTTGTTGGGACATGTGTTTGGAGGCGTTTCGGATCACTATGTGAGTTTCTGGGTTTTTGTGGCATAGCGCACGCTAATGCTTGTGACATAGCGCACGCTATGGCGTTGTTGTTAGCGAATGCTATTGAATGTGTAGCGCACGCTAACTGGCAGTCCAGTGACAGTCCAGGAGCTACTGGACTCGCACTGGGGTTTCGTTAGCGCACGCTAATGTTGGTAGCTAGCGCATGCTATCGACTGCTTAACGCACGTTAATCGTTAGTTCTAGCGCATGCTACATGGTAGGTGCAGATCTGTCCAGGGGCTACTGGACTGGTTTTGTGGCCCGTTAGAGCACGCTACGACTTTTGGTTAGCGTACACTAACTGTGTTATGGGCGGATTCTCTGGAGCGTTGACCCCGTTAGCGCACGCTAATGCAGGGTGTTTAGCGCGCGCTAATAACTGTCCAGTATAAATACTGGACAGCAGCATTAAGTCGTCATTTCCCACTTTTCTTCATCCTTTCCGACGGGAGTGAGCTCCAGAGGTGATTTGGAGCAATCTTCTTCATCAAGCTCCATTTTGGAACGGATTGGTAGATGTCTAACAACATCTAATCGTCTTCTTGGTCCAAATCAAGGTAATCTCTTCTTAGAACCCTAGTTTCTTGAATTTGGGGTTTTTCCTTGGATTTTTGATTCTTAACCGATCTCATCCGATTGGTTGTGTATTTTTTTTTTGTCTTAACCGTAATCTTCAGATTTTGTTAACCGTTCATCGATTTTTATCGCCCTGATCAACGATTCTTGATTTCTTTGAGAACACTTAGATCCTTGTAATTTTCAGGATCGTTTCGGATTTCGATTAGTGTTATTGATTCGTGGTGATGCTATTTTCTTTGTATTCGTGGGCTATCTAAGTCTTGATCGTTTTTGGAAGTTCGAAGGTTGCCCGATCGTGCCCGTTCGTCGTTTCGTCGCTCGTGATATCGAGGCAAGTATCTTGTCCATACGTTTCATGTTTCGTAGGCGTAATTATTGATGAATGATTTTATGCGAAACCCAATGTTTAATGAATGTAAAAAGGTATCGGTATGTTCTCGATAAATGTTGTCTTTCAACGATAATTTGTGTACTTCGTGAATATATGTGTTCTCGGAATATGTGTGTTGGTTTTGTATGTTGATAGATGCTATGATCACTTTGAGTGAGTTTAATAGACCGTAATCCTTTGCCGGGGATTATGTAATGTTATGTGTACTTGTGTGGTAAGAACGTATTGTGTGTGATATTAGTTGTTACTCCTTTGAAAGGAGGTTGTGATGTTTAAGTGTTGCTTGGCTTGATGTTATGCTCATTGTTATGTGATCGTTGAAAGTGATGTGCCTCCGGGTAGGATTGTTGAATCTCCGGGATCCATACTTGCTAGTATGGGTCGAGCGTGACCGTAGGGTTATCCAATCCGTGTATGTCTTGCGGGGATTCCGAGGTTCCGGGCTTGCTAGCCCGATGCCGGGATAACTTGTGGGGGTTATCATCGGGTATGTCTTGCGGGGACTCCGAGGTTCGTGGCTTGTTAGCCAGATGCCGGGATAACTTATGGTTGTGGTTTGGAATGGTTCTGTGGCTGTTGTCACGAGGACATGTGATTTGGTATGGTTTCCTATTGGGTTATTCACTCGGGTATGTTCTACGGGAGCATCTGAGGTTCGTGGCTCGTTAGCACGGGGCGCGAATAATCCTTAGGAACATGTGTTATGTGATTCGGGTCGTGGACCCTGTGGCTTATGATTTGGGTCTTGGACCCCGTGTGTTGTGAATTGGGTTGTGAAACCGCGTTTTATTATTGGAATCGTATTTTGGAAAGATGATTTTGGGCCGTGTCCCCAAGTGTTTTCGAAAGACTCGAGAATTCCTTAATTCCAAATGTTTTCAAACTTTCGAGATCGTAAAATATTTTGTATGAGATACATGGTTTTGTTCCTACCTTTTATAAATCAAACTGTTTTGATTAAGTGAATTATCTCGGGAAATATATTCAAGGTTTTTATATTCTTGGAGTATGTTGCGTATGGCTTGTATTTCTGTTTTGTACTTGCACTAGAAAAACAGTGGAGTTTTGCTAACACCCGAGTATTCGGGTGGTGGATGTCTGTATTGCGTCCAGGTACTTGCAGGTTGTTGGGGAGCGAATCACAGGATCGATACGAAGGATGATGGAAGACGACGATACTAATCACATGAAGAGCATTCGTTGAGTATTTTGGTAGAGTCTCAGTATTTGGCTCTCCGTTATGTAGTTTTCCCGTTTTATGGGTATATTGATGTATTCCAACCCCTGCGTGGGTATGAGTTTTAAGTCGTGTTGTATATGTTTGGTGTATGGTATTGTGGTAAAAGACCAAATCGGTCTAGCAATTCATTATGTAGCCATGTCGGCATGTAATGTGAGGTATTGTTTTTGCTTTTAGCCTGGTAGATCCTCACGGAGAGGGTCTGCGGCGCTGTAATATTCCCAAGCGGTTTGGGGGTGTTACAGAATATGGTATCAGAGCTTAGGTTGAGGAGACCTAGGCTGTCGGGTTGAGTTGTGTGTTGTCGGGTCTTGTCTTGTCAGATTTGGTCTGACTGAGTGGTGTCGCGACGCGTCGCCTGAGTTGTCGGTCGTGATTAGTATCGAGGCGCAACCATCATCTTCGTGCGATCTATGGATGTAAGTCTCCCTACTTTGTTGTGTCTCGTGTTATACGAGTTTATGTGATTCTGTGTTATTATGTGGAGTTTAATTGTGCCTCGTGAATACTTACTCCATACTTGTTTGATTCTCATATTGTGTTGGAATAAAGAGTAGTACCGGTATATATGTATATATGTATACATCTTTGTGTGAAATCGTTTTTACAGGAGTGATGTTTTGGATTGGTTACTCAATAAAAGTTTATCAATGTGTTATTTTAAACTTCAAATGTTTTGGGGAAGTCACGTAAATTCTATTTAAAAACATCCTTCGAGGAGGAAAAATGATTTGATTTTCGTATGATGACCTCGAGACCAAAGATTTTGAGAATTCAACTACATATATTTTATTTTCATCTTGCATTGAAAATTTTTAAAATTCAATTTTTAAATGCTTAAACGAGGTCTACCAATAGTTTACTTGAGACGTGACTTTCGCCTTCAACTTTTCGGTTAAAAGATATGTAGTGAGGATGTAAATTGTTGGCGTTTGGATTCGTATGTTGTTGTTTATTTTTAACCTTCGACTTTTGGTATCATTTAGTATATGCTCATGAATGTGTTGCTGGATTAGAATAGCTAGCGCGCGCTAACGTGGCATGGCTAGCGCACGCTAAGTCTCTGTTAAATCATATACTAAATGGTCTGATCAGAAGCCCGGAAATTGCATTCTGGCCATCGGTCTAACTTTTGCGATTGTTAGGCTGACCATTTGTGACCGTACTCTATGTGTGTTGTTCAGGAATAACAATTGTTGTGTGTGGTTATGTGTAATTTGAACTGTGTTCTTGTCCGTTGCGTGTGTAAAGTTCAAAATGAATTTTTGGTATTTTTACTAGGTAGTGTGTCTTTTAAAATGACCTTTTGGGTTCGTAAATTTGAGTTATTTCGTTGACCCTTTTTCCTAACTCTTTTGTCGAGTGACTTAACGTATATTGTGAAACTATCGAGTTTTGGCGTCTTCGCCTTGTAATTTCAAATGGTATTTTATGACGGAAATTGATATTTGGAAAATGACTTTTGGTGAGTATTTGGAAAGTATTACCGTCATCGACCTTTTTGGCATTTTGAAACGTTTTTGAAAAGGGTTTTCAACTTGGTGAGTTCCGGCACGGAACCCGTATAGAAAATGATTTTGATATAATGAATGACTTTAATTTCATTGCATTTGTAATTCACATAACAACGACATTATAAGTGAAGATTGTCGGGATAATAGTTTGTATATTGTGCACTAGCCTGAATTAAATCGTAATATGTATATGATTGAATGGTGTTTGATTAAAGATGGAGATGTTAATATCTTGCTATGTGTTATGATCTTTCGTTTCCATAGGTTGTTGTTTGTTAGTATGCCGAGGGGTAGAGGTCGTGGTCGTAACCGTGGTGCTGATGGCCACGGGGATCAGATGCGGAATCGAGAGAATGTCGTTGAGAATCATTTTAGTTTGGGTGTTGCTACTATATTGCAACAAGTAGCGACTCAGATGACTCAGTTGACCCAGGTGGTTCAACATAGCATTGACGCGAGTCAGAACGTCGGTGTAAATCAATGGCTTCGCGAGGTAGTTCGTATGAAAACCCCTCGATTCGCCGGTGCTGCAGATGCGTTGGGCTGGGATGGTTGGATTTTCCAGTTGGGAAAGATTTTCGAGGCTGTTGGATGTCCTGAAGAGCGGAAGGTACCTATCGCTCAGTACCTTCTTGACAAAGATGCCGCTAATTGGTGGGAAGCTGTTAAACCTCGTGATCGTGATGTAATGTGGGCGGAGTTCCAGGCATTTATGGAAGCTGAGTTCTGTCCGAAACCGATCAGAGAGCAGAGGATTCGCGAATTCTACTTAGCAGAACCGCAAGATATATCGGTGTCGCAGGCTATCATCGATTATAGCAAACAACTCAGTTATGTGCGAGATCAGGTGAGAACCGAGGAATAAAGGATCCTTCACTTTGACAGACGGATGAAGCCGGATATTCGCGTGTATATGTCGGGATTCAATTGCACTTCATTGAGGGACTATCAAGATCGAGCATTATCCCGTGAACTAGCTTCGTTATCGTCGGAGCGTGTACCCGAGTCGAAGAAGCAGAGGAAGTCTGATGACCGTGTGGACAGTGCAGGAATTGGTGTTTCTAGTTTTCAATGTCGTAGACTTTTTGCTATGAAGCCCCATCGCTCGATGCGTGGAACTGAGAGTTCCAAGTCGTTTGCTCTGACTCCTGGTAAAGCCAGGAGATGTTTTAACTGTAATGTGGCGGGACATGTTCGCGCATATTGTCCTTCTCCGCCAGTAACGTGTTACAAGTGCGGACTCGAGGGACACCGAGTTCAGTTTTGCGAGATGGTTACCGAGCCTTTTGGGGCACGGACTTGAGCACCGATATCTGGATCGACTCCGAGTAGTCCTGGAGTGGCGTGGTCTATTAGTTGTATGTTGAGTTATTTCCCTTGCTTTGTTGTTTCGAATTTCGGAGATTAACTTCTTTTGTTTGAAGTGGATCGGATTTTGAACTCTGTACTTTTAACTCTGTCGACTCGTTTATGTTCGTTGACATTTTCTGAACTTGTCCTGTCTTGTGCTTTCATTGATCGAACGAGTTGTGGTATTGTTTTAGAATAATCCGTTTGTCGTTATGACTTTCCAATGGCTATTCCCTTTCCTGTGGATCTTATGTGAATGCACATCTTGTTGTCTTCACCGGATCGTATATTGTCTCGAGTCGAGATGTGAAGTTTGGGGTTGTTGTTTGAGTATTATTGTTCGTCGTGATTCGAATATGATCGTTCGACCGATGTGTCTCGATCTTTGTGGTTCACTCGCTTGTTGTCCAGTCTTGTTGGTCTTGTATCGTAATTTTTGAACGTTTGGATTCCTTCGTAATTTCCTTAAGTTCGCGAAATTAGTTTTGTATTTGATCTTCCAACCCTTGGGCTGTGGAATTTCGTATTTGTTCAGCGAATAGCTTGTGTTTTGATTGATGTACTGTTGAGTTGTTCAGCCGTATTGATTTTCGGTCGTTGTGTTTTGTTATTGTCGGCAATGGATGTCGCGTGTTATCTGAGTTTGTTTTGCATTGTTCGTCCTATGTTTCAAGTTTCGGGGACGAAACTTCTTTTAAGAGGGGTAGAATGTAATACCCAAGATCTTTGTTCTGGATTCGTTGAATTTTCTATATTTTATCGGTTTGTTATTGTCCTCATCGTTGGAATTTTGTGCCATGTTTGGGTGTGCCTTGTTGGGACATGTGTTTGGAGGCGTTTCGGATCACTATGTGAGTTTTTGGGTTTTTGTGGCATAGCGCACGCTAATGCTTGTGACATAGCGCACGCTATGGCGTTGTTGTTAGCGAACGCTATTGAATGTGTAGCGCACGCTAACTGGCAGTCCAGCAACAGTCCAGGAGCTACTGGACTCGGACTGGGGTCTCGTTAGCGCACGCTAATGTTGGTAGCTAGTGCACGCTATCGACTGCTTAACGCACGCTAATCGTTAGTTCTAGCGCACGCTACATGGTAGGTGCAGATCTGTCCAGGGGCTACTGGACTGGTTTTGCGGCCCGTTAGCGCACGCTATGGCTTTTGGTTAGCGCACGCTAACTGTGTTATGGGCGGATTCTCTGGAGCGTTGACCCCGTTAGCGCACGCTAATGCAGGTTGTTTAGCGCGCGCTAATAACTGTCCAGTATAAATACTGGACAACAACATTAAGTCGTCATTTCCCACTTTTCTTCATCCTTTCCGACGGGAGTGAGCTCCAGAGGCGATTTGGAGCAATCTTCTTCATCAAGCTCCATTTTGGAACGGATTGGTAGATGTCTAACAACATCTAATCGTCTTCTTGGTCCAAATCAAGGTAATTTCTTCTTAGAACCCTAGTTTCTTGAATTTTGGGTTTTTCCTTGGATTTGTGATTCTTAACCGATCTCATCCGATTGGTTGTGTATTTTTGTTTGTCTTAACCGTAATCTTCAGATTTTGTTAACCGTTCATCGATTTTTATCGCCCGGATCAACGATTCTTGATTTCTTTGAGAACACTTAGATCCTTGTCGTTTTTTAGGATCGTTTCGGATTTCGATTAGTGTTATTGATTCGTGGTGATGCTATTTTCGTAGTATTCGTGGGCTGTCGAAGTCTTGATCGTTTTTGGAAGTTCGAAGGTTGCCCGATCGTGCCCGTTCGTCATTTCGTCACTCGTGATATCGAGGCAAGTATCTTGTCCATACATTTCATGTTTCGTAGGCGTAATTATTGATGAATGATTTTATGCGAAACCCAATGTTTAATGAACGTAAAAAGGGATCGGTATGTTCTCGATAAATGTTGTCTTTCAACGATAATTCGTGTACTTCGTGAATATATGTGTTCTCGGAATATGTGTGTTGGTTTTGTATGTTGATAGATGTTATGATCACTTTGAGTGAGTTTAATAGACCGTAATCCTTTGCCGGGGATTATGTAATGTTATATGTACTTGTGCGGTAAGAACGTATTGTGTGTGATATTAGTTGTTACTCCTTTGAAACGAGGTTGTGATGTTTAAGTGTTTCTTGGCTTGATGTTATGCTCATTGTTATGTGATCGTTGAAAGTGATGTGCCATCGGGTAGAATTGTTGAATCTCCGGGATCCATACTTGCTAGTATGGGTCGGGCGTGAACATAGGGTTATCCAATCCGGGTATGTCTTGCGTGGACCCCGAGGTTCCGGGCTTGCTAGCCCGATGCCGGGATAACTTGTGGGGGTTATCATCGGGTATGTCTTGCGGGGACTCCGAGGTTCGTGGCTTGTTAGCCCGATGCCGGGATAACTTATGGTTGTGGTTTGGAATGGTTCTGTGGCTGTTGTCACGAGGACATGTGATTTGGTATGGTTTCCTATTGGGTTATTCACTCGGGTATGTTCTACGGGATCATCTGAGGTTCGTGGATCGTTAGCACGGGGCGCGAATAATCCTTAGGAACATGTGTTATGTGATTCGGGCCGTGGACCCTGTGGCTTATGATTTGGGTCTTGGACCCCGTGTGTTGTGAATTGGGTTGTGAAACCGCGTTTTATTATTGGAATCGTATTTTGGAAAGATGATTTTGGGCCGTGTCCCCAAGTGTTTTTGAAAGACTCGAGAATTCCTTAATTCTAAATGTTTTCAAATTCCCGAGATCGTAAAATATTTTGTATGAGATACATGGTTCTATTCCTACCTTTTATAAATCAAACTGTTTTGATTAAGTGAATTATCTCGGGAAATATATTCAAGGTTTTTATATTCTTAAAGTATGTTGCATATGACTTGTATTTCTGTTTTATACTTGCACTAGCAAAACAGTGGAGTTTTGCTAACCCCCGAGTATTCAGGGGGTGGATGTCCGTATTGCGTCCAGGTACTTGCAGGTTGTTGGGGAGCGAATCACAGGATCGATACGAAGGATGATGGAAGACGACGATACTAATCACATGAAGACCATTCATTGAGTATTTTGGTAGAGTCTCAGTATTTGGCTCTCCGTTGTGTAGTTTTCCCGTTTTATGGGTATATTGATGTATTCCAACCCCTGCGTGGGTATGAGTTTTAAGTCGAGTTGTATATGTTTGATGTATGGTATTGTGGTAAAAGACCAAATCGGTCTAGCAGTTCATTATGTATCCATGTCGGCATGTAATGTGAGGTATTGTTTTTGTTTTTAGCCTGGTAGATCCTCACGGAGAGGGTCTGCGGCGCTGTAATATTCCCAAGCGGTTTGGGGGTGTTACACAAACATGGCAAAATATTCCAACGATGTGGACCATAACAATCCGATAAAACCCAGAAAACTCAACGAATCCGGAACAAAGATCTCGGGTATTACATATAATCCCAACTAAGGGTAACTTAGCCCATAAAGGGTTTAATAAACATAATACGAGCTTTAGTGGTCATTATTAGTTGAAAAAGAGAAAGCATTGATCCTAACTCCCTTAGTAGATAAAGGAGAAAGAAGCAATAAACTCTGTGAACAACATATGCTATACCACTATTACACAAATCACTCAAGAACACAAGTGTGTTCTTCACACAAAAAGAAAATATTACAAAAAGTGGAAAAATTATAAGATGAATGATGAATGATGATGGATCTAAGGGGTTTATTTATACACCTAAAGTCATCTAATAGCTCCAAAACTCCAGCATTATTACATTAGATCGGATCAATGCCAGCCATCCCCTCAATAATACACCAAAAGTATAAAAAATTAAACAAATGATCACAATTTGCCAAGAGTTACGGCCGTAATATTGAGGAGTTACGGCCGTAACATGGAAACATTCAATAGTTACGGCCGTAACTAGGCTACGGCTTTTTGTTTTGTGAGTTACGCCCATATGTTATGATGTTACGCCCGTATGGAGTTTCAGACTTCATTTTCAGCCCAAAAATTTCTTAGACTTTGCGTTTTTGCCCCAAATCTTCTTCGGATGATAACTTTTGATATATAACTCAGATTTTGAATCCGGAAAGATTACCGAACTCGTATCGAAAAGCCCTACAACATGAATACATAAAAAATTCAACAAAGAGAATATTTTATAAACATGTTATTTCTTGAGTAAATCAGTAATTCAATCCGATTAAGACTAGATTTACATCATCATCCGATAAAAATAAAATTATTAAAAGCTAATTAATTCTAAGCAAAAACGAGTAGACTAGCTCAATTATGGGTGAAATATATCGATACAAACCATGGATAAGTGTATAAAATTGACACTTACCACACCCCCAAACTTGAATTCTTGCTAGTCCCGAACAAGACTCTTTATTAATCACACACAAAAAATAAAAATAAAAATAAAATATGACACAAAAATACTAATACACACATAAATTAAGAAAAACAATCATATAAAAAGATAAAAGGAGATCAAAATGCCATTAATACACAACAACCAGCTTTATACAGTAGATATAAATGAATTAAGATTCATAATAAATCTACTAATAATTTTGAAGTTAAAACACGGTTTTATTTTTGTAATTCCAAAATGCAAGGTTTTCCCTCTAAAAGGTTGATTATTTATTTCCCACTCGTGACACACGACTCCCTTCAATGGTTGATCTCGATCACTCGTTTATTTTCCGACTCAATATGAAGAAGAATTTCATTGGCGTCATCGAATATTATGATTTTTCACGAAATTGAGTGTATTGAAATCCAGCCGCTAATTAATTCAAATCTGCTCATAAACTACATCCCTTAGTGATAGCTTTCACACCGTTATTTGCTAACGTGTAGCTCTTTTCACCAACATAATTTCTATCTTCTTTTTAAGGTGATAGCTTTCACACCGTTATTTGCTAACGTGTAGCTCTTTTCACCAACTTTTTTGTGAGACGGCAGCTACGCACCAACAATGGTTAGTCCTTTATTTTCGCAAAATTTTAGGATCCCCAAAATTAGGCAGCTGTTGCTGCTCAACACTTCTCCTATTCGTCATTTTTTTAGGGGATAGCTTTCACACCGTTATTTGCTAACGTGTAGCTCTTTTCACCAATGAATCCTTTTTTTAGGGAATAGAATTTTTGCAGAAAATTATTTATTAGTTAAGGATGAAAAATCAAAAACTCCACAAATTAAGTAAATTTCAGTTCTATTTTTCATCAACCGACTGATTCTTCTTTTCTCAAGGTAACGAATGACTCGATTTTATATGATAACTACAAGGCTTGGAAAGAGAGATTAAGGCTCAAAAATTTTGGAATATACAATTTTTTTACCGGTTAAAATGATTTTAGAAGCTTGTACATAGCTAACTTATTGGTGTTATGCCCAGATCTAGAAATCTCACAAATCAAAATAAAATATATATATATATACACTAAATTTTTTTTTAAGGCAAATAACCAAAATAATCAAAACACACCAAAATACCAACACACCAAAACATACCACCCCCAAATTTGAAAATAAAACTGTCCTCAATTTTTAAAAAAAATAGAAAAAAAAAATAAAAAGCAATGGAGAAAAGCAGAATACTCCCTGTTGATGAAAGTTTTGCTTGAGCTAACGCCTTTTAGAATCTGCAAGAGAATAAATATACGAGGCAAACAACAAAAGAAAATAAAATATACTCGGAAGTATAACATAATTTTTAAGATGCGCTTCAAGAAACTCCGAAGAGTCGCCTTACGCTGCCATCAATGCTTTTATAAGAAAAAAACAATAAAAATTACAGCAATAAAATAACAATACATAAATCGTGAATAGATGCGCATCAAGAGATCAAGAAGAAACTCCTTAAGCTGCCATCATTTAGCACGATTTTTACACGCAACAGAAAGTAAAAATACAAGAGGTCCGACATGGGTTATCAAAGGGAGAGGAATGAATCCATTTTTCGTTTTCTCACGGTAAAATCTTCCATCCAGACAATTTTAGCTAGAGCTGGATCTGGTTGAGGAACAGATTCATTGAGTTTTTTGATTAGTTCTTCTGGTGTTGTTGCAACGACTATGATTCGTTTAGCACGTTCGGAAATAAAACCCTTTTCAGCAGAGTAGTCGATGAAAGATAGTAAACCATCAAAGAAACCATTGACATTAAGCAGATCTATTGGTTTTTGATGAACATTTAGCTGGGCTCTGGTAACCACATGAAAAAGTTCCTCAAGGGTGCCAAAACCACCAGGAAGGGTGATAAAGGCTCCAGAATTATTTATCATGTGAGTTATGCGATCTTGCATATTTACAGATCTAAACTCATCTCCAATAGTTACCCTGATGATTTTACTTTAAGCCAAAGGTTTTGGAATTACTCCCAATACTCTTACTCCTTCCATATAGGCAGAAGCAACAGCTCGTCCCATTAATCCTAGACTTCCTCCTCCGTAAACTACATGAATGCATTTTTCTCCTAAGGTATGACTCAAGTTGTGGGCTGCTTCAGTAAAGCATGCCTCTTTTCCATAACTAGCTCCACCAAAAATGCAGACTGTGCTAAAATTTTTTTGTGGAAGATGATGATTCTATTTTTGAAAAGAAATTTATTAGAGAGAAAGAGAAAAGCACAAGTTTGAGGGATGAGAAAAAAAGAAACAAGCACAAAGCTTATTTATAGAAGAAAAATGAGGTAAAATTGTTTAACAAGTTTGTGATTGCGTTGATTGCGCTTCAACTACTCAATAGAATAATGAATTCATTTATTGTGTATCACTTTTTTTTATTCAGAAAATCTCACCACACGACAAAAATTAAAGATACTCATGTGTATGTACAGTAGTTGTGATTGTGGCTCACATCTTCCTCTGATTTTACGTTCAGAAACGGCCTAAACGCCTTCTATGAGTCGGGGAGAAGCTTCCCATTCAATTTTCTTACAAATTGGCAAACAGGGTCTTTTAACGTCAGATTCCCAAGACGTTGTTCATATTCTGGTTTGAATTTATTCCACAAACATCGAATTCCGTAATGTACGAGTCCACTAGGATGCGTGTCAAGAGAAATTTCAATATTATCTAAATTCTCTTTATTCAAACCATCCTTAATGAACTGAATTTTATCTTCTCTGTTTGTATATGGAATTCCTAAAGATCGACATTTTAAATTACAGTTCCATCTAGCACATTTATAGCAAATGGCTATCAACTTTGCTCGTCGTTTCTTGGCATATGAACTTTTTCCTAGCCCTGGTAAAAATCTAGTAGGTATTTCTGTGAATTCACCTGTTATTCTTACTTTGGCTTCAATTATGAATCTAATATCAAAAGGTATGCTTTTATTCATAAGCAACCTCATCCTTTCAATTCTTGCTTTGCAGATTTTTAAAATTACTTTTTTGCTCAGAAAGGGAAATCTTTTTTTAATATTATTCAAAGTTTCATCCATGACAAAAAAAATAAAATGAAAAAGGATAAAATATCTACAAATATCAGTTGTTGTGGAAAACTGAAAAATCCGACTTTAATAGTCACGGAGTACCGTTATCCGCCCACTTGACCGGACAAACACAATTGAGTACTAAGTTACAACGTTGAGAAATTTGTATCTATAAAAATAGTTTACAATGTAAGATTTCAAAAATAACACTTATACTTCCCCAGCAGCGGCGCCAAAAACTTGACACGTTCTTAAGTGTAACTATCGCAAGTGCACGATATCGTACCAAGCAGTAAGTGGACTTTTTGAGTCCGGTTTATCGATCCCACGAGGAAGTTAGGTTATATATTGAATTATACACTATTTATCTATTTGTTATATAGATTTATAAGATTTAAACACACAATTAAAGAGTTTGGTTTGACAATTGCAAAGAAAATGCAATAATAGTTCTAATATTCAAGGAAATGAAAGATTGTACTAGTAATAGATTAATAAAAGATATAATAAAATAGTTGGGATTACAAACTTAGTTCATCATTAGTTATAGAAGATGTATAGGAGATCATAAGATGAATTTACTTATTATGTTGTGTAGATTCAATTTTCCTTAAAAAGACGGTTTCTCTTTCGAACTATAAAACGCCCCTTATATATTGAATCAATCCACTATATTTCTATGTTGATTGGCTTCAATACATAGCATTAGGTTTTATGAAAATAACTCAAAGAATCATCTAGGGTCTAGAGGTATATTTCTATCCCCTAGAACAACTTAGAGTGAAGATCATTTGATCTAATCAAACATATTTTCTTTCGAAACATATGAAGACCATAAATATCGTCATTTATTGGCTAAATAAACAAAAATTGGTAAAATAATGAAAATCACACACAATAATAAGTAATTCATAATAGATCTTTATACAAACTTAAATAACATGACTAACCTTGTTTATAATCCCAACTAAGGTAACTTAGCCCATGAAGGGTTTAATAAACATAATACAAGCTTTAGTGGTCATTATTAGTTGAAAAAGAGAAAGAATTGATCCTAACTCCCTTAGTAGATAAAGGAGAAAGAAGCAATAAACTCTCTGAACAACATATGCTATACCAATATTACACAAATCACTCAAGAACACAAGTGTGTTCTTCACACAAAAAGAAAATATTACAAAAAGTGGAAAAATTATAAGATGAATGATGAATGATGATGGATCTAAGGGGTCTATTTATACACCTAAAGTCATCTAATAGCTCCAAAACTCCAGCATTATTACATTAGATCGGATCAATGCCATCCATCCCCTCAATATTACACCAAAAGTATAAAAAATTAAACAAATAATCACAATCTGCCAAGAATTACGGCCGTAACATTGAGGAGTTACGACCGTAACATGGATTACTTACGGCCATAACATTCAATAGTTACGGCCGTAACTAGGCTACGGCCTTTTGTTTTGTGAGTTACGCCCGTATGTTATGATGTTACGCCCGTATGGAGTTTCAGACTTCATTTTCAGCCCAGAAATTTTTTAGACTTTGCGTTTTTGCCCAAATCTTCTTCGGATGATAACTTTTGATATATAACTCAGATTTTGAATCCGGAAAGACTGCCGAACTCATCTCGGAAAGCCCTACAACATGAAGACATAAAAATTCAACAAAGAGAATATTTTATAAATATGTTATTTCTTGAGTAAATCAGTAATTCAATCCGATTAAGACTAGATTTACATCATCATCCGATAAAAATAAAATTATTAAAAGCTAATTAATTCTAAGCAAAAAATGAGTAGACTAGATCAATTATGGGTGAAATATATCGATACAAACCATGGATAAGTGTATAAAACTGACACTTATCACATGACACAGTCTTAAGTGTAACTATCACAAGTGCACGATATCGTACCAAGTAGTAAGTGGACTTTTTGAGTCCGGTTTATCGATCCCACGAGGAAGTTAGGTTAGATATTGAATTATACACTATTTAACTATTTGTTATATAGATTTATAAGATTGAAACACACAATTAAAGAGTTTGGTTTGACAATTGCAAAGAAAATGCAATAATAGTTCTAATATTCAAGGAAATGAAAGATTGTACTAGTAATAGATTAATAAAAGATATAATAAAATAGTTGGGATTACAAACTTAGTTCATCATTAGTTATAGAAGATGTATAGTATGTAATATCCGCATTTTTCTTTCCTTTGAATTTTTTTATTTTCGATGTATTTTTCGGTCGTAGAGACCCTCGTGTATCTTTCGGTGTATCTTTCCCATTATCTAATGATTTGATTCTCGTTATTGTTGTGCGGAACCTCTGTTTCGGGGTTGCCGTGGATCCATCCTATGTTTTGATGTGTCTTTAGATGTTCCGTTTGACGTTTCATTCATATTCCGGTGTTTTGGACCGTTTATATTCGGTATCTAGCGCACGCTAAATTTTCTGCATAGCGCACGCTAGAGGTCCCTTAGTAGCGCACGCTACGTTTACTTAAATGGCGCTAGCGAGTTAGCCACAGGAGTGGCAGTGCTCGACCCTGCGGACTATCGGATTAGCGCACGCTACTTTGTCTAGCGCATGCTAATGTCGGGAGACTAGCGTACGTTAAGTTGTTCGTTAGCACACGCTAGCGTGACTGTCCAGTGCTAGACAGTTTACTACTGAACTCGGTCAGGTGCCAAGTAGCGCACGCTACATTTGTACGATAGCGTGCGCTAACGGGTCAGGTGAGTTCTGGACAGTTTGCCACTGGACTCGACTGATGCCCAGGTAGCGCACGCTATTGGTCGATAGCGCGCGCTACCGATAGGTTATTAGCGCACGCTACATTTGGAGTAGCGCACGCTAACGGCCAGAAATCTGGCTACTGGACTGGGACGCTAACTGTATGGATTGGAATTTTATCCCGCTAGCGCACGCTAACCTTGAGGAGTTAGCACGCGCTAACACTCCCTGGTAATATAAACCAAGGAGTTGACCGAGATAATCATAATTTCTCATTTCTTCCTCCTCTCCGCGGCTAAGGCGATTCCGGGCAATTTTCTTGGCAATTTCTTCCTCCAATCATCTCATCCCACATCTTTCTTGAGTTCTTGGTGTATTATAACAACATCAACACGAATCTTTCATCCAAATCCAAGGTAAATCTCTTAGAACCCTACTTTTGGATAATTTGGAGGTTTTGGGATTTTCTTCCGATTCGTTCCGTTTTGCTGGTGGATTCATGATGAATATGATTAATCTTGTTGGTATTCTTAGTTTCCCTATGGATTCATGGTATATTTCGTGGTTTTTACGGAATCGAGAGGGTTTGGTTGTGGTCCGCCCTCGTTGTTGTTTATATACGAATATACATGAATCGTAGGCGGGTTTTCGGGTGTATTCCAATTCCGTATTCATTTAGAAATGGTTGTGATTGTATTCTTCGAATCGTTAGGTTCGATTTCGTTGGTTCCTAGCGTTCGTTGGTGACTTTTCTTTCCGTTCGTTGCGTCGTCAATTATTCAAGGCAAGTAATTCTTGGAAACCTTTATGCTTAACGTGAAATGGTAATGTATATTGTGTGTGCTTTACTCACCTCGGGAGGGTCCGACGGGGCCTCGAGGGAATCTATGGCTTCATCCTGGATTCATGAGTTTGATTCGCTAGCCAGCTCGGGATGGTCCTTAGAGGCCTCGAGTGGGATTCGTGGCTTCGTCCCGGTCCTAGGTGACGTGTGGTGCTTGATTTGTTTTATGAATATGGCCAGCTCGGGAGGGTCCTTAGAGGCCTCGAGTGGGATTTGTGGCTTCGTCCCGGTCCTAGGCAAATTAATTGTGACTGTTTGTTTCCGGAAAAGACATGTCTGGTTTTGGTTTTTGAAATGATATTGGTGCATGTACTATGAAATGTGTAAGCGATTGGTTTGCCTTGATTACTTGTACTAGCATAATTGCTAACCCCTCTGGGGACCCGTTATGTAATATCCGTATTTTTCTTTCCCTTGTATTTTTGTTTTTGGTGTATTTCTCGATCGTAGTGACCCTCGTGTACTTTTCAGCGTGTCCTTCCTGTCAAACTGTTGAACTATATTCTTGTTATTGTTGTGCGAAACCGCCGTTTCGGGGTTGCCGTGGATCCATTTCGTGTTATTAGTCCCCAAATATTGATTCCTATCGTTTTATTCTCTTTCCGGATCATTTTTATCATTTTGGGACCCAAAAAGGGGTGTGGGCGCGGCCTAAGGTGCGTGCGCCGCGGCACACAAATTTCTCCAAATGTTGGTCGGGCAATCATCTTGTGTGCCGCGGCACACCCAACCGTTGCCGCGGCACGGCGCCGAGCCAGTGCCGCGGCACACCTGTCCGGTGCCGCGGCACACTCGTGTGTCTTCCGCGACCAAAACCCAACTGTACCGTGTGCCGCGGCACACGCAGGCTGTGCCGCGGCACAATGCTAAAACCTGGGAGTAGATTTTCGGCCTGTGCCGCGGCACACTTCTGCTGTGCCGCGGCACACGAAGCGGTAATTGCGCAGACTCGTCCTTATTAGACGAGATCGGTCGTCTCCTTCCCCATTTTTCCACTGCATCGCGAGAGAAAGGATATAGAGGGGGAGAGTTCTTCATCCGGGGGTCGATTTTCATCATTCCTTTTCGGTTGTGAGGCTCGGATAATCAAGCTAACGCGTGTTCTACGGATCTTTGTTCTTGAATCTCCAAAGGTAATGTTCTAAAACCCTATTTCGATTAATTTGGGGGTTTTGGGATTTTCTTCCGATTAGTTCCGTTTCGTTGGTGGATTCATGATGTATACGATTAATATTGTTAGTATCGTTAGTTTTCCTACGGATTCATGGATATTTTGTGGATTTTTATGGATTCGAGAGGGTTTGGTTGTGGTCCGCCCTCGTTGTTATTTTTGTATGAATATACATGAATCGTAGGCGGGTTTTCGGGTGTATTCCATTTCCATAATCGTTTAGAAGTGGTTGTGATTGTGCTATTCGAATCGTTAGGTTCATTCTCGTCGGTTCCTCGTGGTCGTGCTTGATTCTTCCGTTCCGTTCGTGTCATCGTCTATTTTATCGAGGCAAGTACCCTTATGAACTTACGATCTTGACATAGTAGTTTTGTATGAGAAATTGTGTGTGTGTGTGTATGCTCATCATGGGTTAGACTCGACGGGGTCTCGGTAGGGTTCCACGAAGCTGTGGGACCGCGAGCTTGCTTTTAACCACTGTGGGTTAGATCCGACGGGGTCTCGGCAGGGATCCACGAAGCTGTGGGTCCGCGGTTAATTGTGGTGCATTTTTACAAATGTGGTTTGATCATTGGCATTTCCGGAAATGAGTATTTTGGAACTATGTTTTCTTGAATTGCATGCATTACTATATGTGTAAGATGTAAGTCGTTCATCTGGTTACTTGTACTAGCGTAATTGCTAACCCCTCTGGGACCCGTTTCGGGAAATTCGTTTTATGAATTTCAGTCGTTCATCGAGACGATGGTACTGGACCAAGATTACGGATGATGGCCGTGCGTGATGATTGTGCACGAGTGATGTTTTAGTGTCTTTTACCTTTTCATCTTTTGTGGTTTTGAACTAATAGTTGTACTCGAGTACTTAAGGGGTTCTTGTTCGTTTGGATTGTATCGTTGCTTATTATGTTGTGTTGGATGATGATGTTATATTGACCGGTTGAACCGGGTGGTTTATTCTGTTTTGCGTCTTTATGACATGGTGTTGGTTTGTCATTTATGTGAGTCGATGAGTATGATGCTGTTCAGCCTGGTGGGTCCCATATAGGGATTCACGGCGCTGTAATATACCTCGAATATCTTGAGGGTGTTACACGTTATGGGGAAATTCTTGTTATGGATTTCAGGTAATGATCATCCGGACGAGCGAGCGCTGGGACCGTACGAGGATGTTGGCCAGGGTCGTTGACATGTGCACTTGGGTCTACTTATTTCTTTTGTCCACTTCGATATGGTTGTTTCCTATATTTATAAACTGATAGAGTGTACTCGCGAGTACTTAGGCTTTTCAATTCAAACTCCGTGTTGTATTATTTTAAATTGCTACATTGTCGATTGTTGCTCATTTCGTCAGTTGCTCTGGGTGTATTTTCATGTGATGTATTATTTGATTGTGTATCCTCGCTAACCGAGATGGTTAGTCGAGGGGTGTTCGCTTGTTGTAGCCTGGTGGGTCCCATGTAGGGATCCACGGCGCTGTAATATACTCCGAATATCTCGGGGTGTTACAGAAAATGGTATCGGAGCCCTAGGTTTATGGATACCTAGGCTTGTTGGTTAATTGGGTCTAGTCGTGTTTTGTTTTGCACATTGTCACACCGCTGCCAGCATCTCAGTACTTCCAGTGCTCGTAAGTTTTCTTATTCGGTCTTTTGTTTTCTTGCATAGTATTTCCGCTTTTCGAATCGTGGTTGCTTTTTCCTCCCTTACTCATCATCAATATACTTCTGTTATCTCTTAACACCAGTATGGATGCCGGAGGAAACTGCGGTCGTGGTCGTGGTCGTGGACGCGGCCGAGGACGTGGGGCAGCCGGTGGGGCAGCCACGTCGCATTCTTCGGGAGCCGGCAGTACCGGTGACCATCACAGTCATGCTTCTTCTCAGGAGCGCGCCGACCTTGGTATTGCGGCCGTTATGCAGCAAATGGTTAACCAAATGGCGGCTATAGCTCAGGTAGTCCAGAACCCCGATCAGGCTCATGCTAATCGGGGTGGAGCGTATCGCTGGCTTCAGGATGTCATCAAGATGCATCCTCTTCAGTTTTCGGGAGCTTCGGACCCGATCGGCTGGGAAGGGTGGATCAAGGAGATATCTAAAATCTTCACTGCTACCAACTGTCCCGAGGACCGTAAGGTCCCTATTGCCCAGTACTTTCTCACGGGGGACGCTACGGATTGGTGGGAGGCCGTTGGGCCCAAAGATCATATTGCTTCGTGGGCCGAATTTCAGGAGTTGATGGTGACTGAATATTACCCGTGGCCAGTTAGACAGGCTCGAGTCCATGCTTTCTACGATGCTCAACCTCGGGATATTCCCGTATCCCAAGCTATTGCTGATTTCAACAAAGAGATGGGCTATGAGAAAACCCAAGTTGTCGCTGAGAGCGACAAAATTTTCCATTTTTCCAGGAGGACGAAACTGTCCATTCAGGACTATATGTCTGGACTCGTCTGTATTATCCTGAAGGATTATCAGAGTCGAGCTCTTGCCTATGACATGTCGGTGACAGCCAGTGCGGCGGTTCGGGAGAGTAAGAAACAGAAATCCGCCGGAAATTTTTCGGGCCACAAGGGTGGAGGTCAACAGAATTCTCAACCTGCAAATAATTCTACGGGTGGTTCGGCTCGTTTCCCTGGGAGTTTTCGGAGTGCCGCCGGAACCTTTGTCCGGGACCCCAGATGCTTTAACTGTGGCCAGCCAGGCCACATGAACTGGGAGTGTCCTCTTCCACCTTTGACTTGTAATACTTGTGGCCAGTCGGGCCATAAGGCTTCTTTTTGTGAGAAGCTCAGACAATTTCGCGGCGCCGTTCTTCTCACACAGCATCTTTGGAGCCGAGTGTGAACCAGGGCTCATTTGCTCCGCCGCCACCTCCGAGTGCCGGCCAAGGTAGGGGTCGGGGTTGTAACACCCCCAGATTTAACCGGAAATATTACAGTGCCGTGGGCCCCGAGATGGAACCCACAAGGCTAAAAGAAATTTTCGCAAACATTTACAAATGCCCAAGAGGCCAACGACGGTACTATCTTTAAAAATTCACAAAGACTTATAAAATCCATTTATCAAAAACCGTCGTATAAACTCATTTGAAATCGCAAGGCCAAACAGCCGACACTCACAAGTTTAGAAAACGATTTCCAAAGTAACCTCAGTTACTAGATACCAAAAGAGCATTTCAAAATACTCACGCAGCGGAAAAAGACCAACCGTAAAGATACTCTAGCAGCGGAATACAAGAACCAATCAAGAAACTCAATGCACACAACATGTCCTAGCCAGTATCTTCCGGGAAGCTCATCTCTTCACGACCGCTACAAGCTCGATACTCCAAGAACCTAAAAAGAAATCCCACGACGGGGTCAGCCATAAAATCCAACAATGATAACCGTCACGTCACATTAATAATTACATACCAATGAGAATACAACATAAGAATACGACCAACGTAATCTTACCATCATAACTTTACTTACTCAAGTAATTCTCATCAGAATAACCATTATCACATTTCACATCTCGTACTCGATTAACCAATAAACTCGAACATAATATCTGTATTGTACCTCAAACAATACTCAAGATTCTCAAATTATCATCACCAACTCACGATACGGAAATCTACCATTTCTGACCAATACAATCCATCGAATAATATCATCAAATCCCAAGACAATAACCGATTGTCCACCAAAGACAAGACCAAAGAAAATATGGAACATACCTCGAGATATGATGTGCCACGATAATCATATCAGTCTAATCCGAGATCAGATCAATGCAATACGGACAAGGTCCTAACACAAGACCTACAAATGCATACTCATATGACAACGTCAATATGCTCAAAAACAATAACAACTATGTATACTCAATGGAAATCCCATGATCCAGCGCCCTCAGCATAGATCCCAAGATGATCCTACAAGATCAACACAAGGTAGATAACCAACAATATACATATGCACAACAATAACACAATACTGGGTAATCCAACGATCCAGCGCCCTCAGCATAGATCCCCATGATGATCCCGTCGGACCAACGCATGGTGGAAAACCTGTCCAGCGATCCAGCACCCTCAGCATAGATCCCATGATGATCCCGTCGAACCAACGCATGGTGGACATCCGATCCAGCGCCCTCAGCATAGATCGCGTGATCCAATCGAATCAACACAACATAAACAACACAATATGCATACACATATGCAAAAAATTATGTTCATCAACATCAACAACACAACATGAACGACAATATGACAAATCAATTAAGACGACCTCATGTTCGACAACATGAATGACAATATGCATGATCAAATCACTAACTCTAACTGAATCGATATAAGATACTTGCCCCGAGTCCTTTGGAAGAAATCTCGATATCAAACCATCACCGACGATTATCCGCAATGCTCGGCGATCCAAACGTATCATGGAATACAGGTAATCATATCCTCGTCTTTGCCATAATGTAACCTCGATACCCGAATATGCCAATAACCGAGATAAATCATATACATTATGATTAAACTCCCATAATTGGAATGACAACATATAATCATTGCAATATGCATTATAAACGAAATGAAACTGAAACCATTCATTAAACATTATAATTGAGCAAGTAACAACTTGCCTCGATACCGATACCACGAAGCTGCTACCTAACACATTGCCTTTGTCTACGAGCTCCTCAGCCCCGATCAAAAGCAATACAATGGACATACTCGAACACGACCGCAACATTCGGTTATAATCACCGATCAATAATCTCAACCTATCGAAGAAATCAAATAACACATATCCGATAACAATCAACAACCGGCAAAACTAACCAATCGAACTCAACGGTTCAACACAACCTCGAATAAACGCAGTCAGAACAAACCAAGTCAAACCATCACGAATTCATAATCAAAACACAAAAATATTACACTGACTGCCTATTTAGCGCACGTTAAACGCATAACGTAGCGTGCGCTAAGTTGCTCCCGTTAGTGTGCGCTAGCCAGTAAGCTTAGCGTGCGCTAATGCTGTGCAGTGGCATGCATTCCAAACATCGACTCACATTTTGCGACTACGAATCTGAATGAAGGGAGACATAAATCTCCATATCTCTTGAAGATAAACGACCCCATAATTATCACAATGATCATGTCAATGTCCATATATCAATAACAACATCAACAATCAAACCGACTCGATAAAAAGGATCGTATCATGCTAAATCTGGAATTCAACCTAGTATCATGATTCATCTCATCTAAATCGACCAATATAATTACCAAGATTCAGAAATCCCTCTTAGTTCGGGTTAAATGAATCAACATCCTTACAGTATGAAGAATCTTAACTAACATCGGAAACTCTTATCAAAATTCCGTCGAATCTCATATAACATCATCATATGATTATCCAACATGCTCCTTACATGAAATCATCCAAGAAAAACTAACCATTAACAAAGGAATACGAAGATTACCTGGTTTAGACGAACCAAAAAGAAGAACACTAGAACTCCATCCAAAGAATCATGAACAACTTGAAGAACAAGGCTTGAATCCAAGCTCTCAATCTAATGTTGTTAAAGATTATCATTATACAGTGTTTGGGAACCTCAAATATATCCCTACTCTCTCTCTCTCTCTCGACTGAAAGAAGAAAAATGACGAAATGCTTCTCAGCACCCTTCTGTCCCCTTTTATAATGTTCATTATTAGCGTGCGCTAACATCTCATGTTTAGCGTGCGCTACCGCCTTAGCGTGCGCTAACTGACTTTGTTAGTGTGCGCTATCGAAGCCCAGAGGCTACTGCCTCGCTTCGTAAACTAGCTTACGTACATAATGCCCATGCATTAACGTACGTAAAACATCCTGCTTAGCGTATGCAAGTCACTTACCTTAGCGTGCGCTATCCGAAGTAGACTTGCTACAGTCTGCACCTACCCCGAATATGCTCGAGACCCCACATGCTGAAAGCAACCAATAAAGCCAAGATTCCCTGTTGACCGACTGATATTAGCGTGCGCTAACAACAAGCATTAGCGTGCGCTAATCCTTTACGACAAATATCATTTGACTAATGAGAACATGCGCCGAAAGTGGCCTGGTCCACGCGTAGATTCCCTCTGAGCTGTTCTTCACTTGCGTACGCTAAGTTATGTCCGTAGCGTGCGCGAAACCTGCACGATAGCGTGCGCTACTCGTTATTATTAGCGTGCGCTACTCGTTATTATTAGCGTGCGCTAATAATGTTACACTTAGCCATTTCCAACGTTTCTCGTCCGTCTCGACATACTGGATACGTATACATGACGCACTATATCCTCTAATACAATTGTCGACCGAGTACGACAATTATACCGATACTGACATCTCACTCCTTCATTTATTTTATCTATACTGTACAGATTCCACGCTGTACAATATAACTCGGATAAAATAATATTAAACAGTTGTAGTAGAAATTTCGGATATTACATTCTACACCACTTAAAATAAGTTTCGTCCTCAAAACTTGCAATCCGTCATAAAAACAAACAAACATACCGTTCAACCAAAATATCCCAAAACCATCACGACAACGATCAATCATCATCATTCTGAATAGCCAAAACCGCATACTTACAAATACGCAAGTCGATGATCTCCGGAGATACTAGCCAGCGATCTCACTGTACAGTCTCAATACGCTTACGATCACAATTCCCTGAGTCTCAACAAAAAAACTATATCATCTACGGATGAAACAATCTGCCCGAATCAAAATCCTGTCTGCCTCATTACACAATCAGTCCCAATTCCGATAAGACAAATAATACACAATACATCTGGAAACCACCGCCCAAAACAACGACATGAATCCCGAGACCCCGACACAAAATCCAAACGCTCAGATGATCACCAACAATGATCAACCAATAAGTCAACCGAATTTATTATCGACATGATAAATTCCAATATGACCGACCAGAGGTCAAAACACAATCGAGAATATCATTAACATGATAAACTCCAATATGACCAACTATAGGTCAAAACACAATCGAGAATATCATCAACATGATAAACTCCAATATGACCAACCAGAGGTCAAAACCCAATCGAGAATACCTTCACACGAGAAGCCCCAATACGGTCAACACAGAACCACAGAAACAGATATACGAAAGAATAACATTCTCAAAATGTCACACCAACCACATACAGTGGATCTCAATAAACATACCCGACTGGTGAACATATTCCTCGGCATACGAACAACCAATCACAAATCGACGAACATACCTGATCATACATGGAGTGGGAACGACCACTCAATATCCAAAACCACCAGTATGGGGTCACCATCCCCAAATTTACACTTACAAAGAAATCATTCAAAGATCACTATGGTAAGATTGCGCAACTACCGCACCAATGAACTCACATAGCACATATGTCCCGGTTTTACAAAGTCCAAAGTTCCAAAATTACATCCTGCACATGAATCTACAACACGCAGTATATTTCTCTTATCTGATCAATCAACCGATCATCCTTGCATAACCAATCTACCATACTAAACTTCGAATCTCTTTTCCTTGTACCATCGATATGATATGCCCGATGCACTAAATGCGTATGTATATCAATCACATTTTCAAAACCAGTTTGAAATCATATATTCTTGTCACGAAGACAATTTTCGAAAGTTCTTTCAAGAGTTTGAAAACTCAAAACATAAATTTTCGTAAAACCACGAAATTAATTTTAAAAAATTAAATCGGCTCGCTGGTGCCAAGTTCTCGATAAAAATTCTTTTCGAATACACACGATTAAATAAAATGCAATTTATGCAAATGCTTGTGCATATCCATACTCCTATATACCACTTCGGCTCGTCACCAATATCCACTGATATTCCATCAGAAAACCACATGATAGAGTTCCAAAATCTCAAATATATAGACTCTGATAAAAACTCCTCTCCACATACTACTCGCAACGTAAATCCTTAATCCATCCTGGATCACCTCAAATATGATATGACAAAACATTGAAACAAATCAACAAATCAAACACAACGAAAGACTTCCCGAGAAGTTCCATTTGAACAAGTGAACCAAAAACCTCAAAAGGTAGGAACAAAATAAATAAACGATTGATAGAGAGTTTTACAAATCTCGGGAGTTTTAGAAAACAGAACAACTTTCTTTTGAAACATTAGGGTCTCAGTCCGCATCTTGTTCCGCATTACAAGAAGTTTAAAAAGTAGAAAACTCTTTTTGGACTCCAAGTCCTGAGTTATAAAACTATTTCAAAATCGATTGGGTCTCGGCCCAAAAATCATTTTCCGTAAAACATCCGTAAAACATTCATTTTGAAAGGTATCATTTTCAAATGATCAAAAACAGTTCATATATCTCAAAATGAATTAACATGCTACATGTTCTTCTCAACCATGCACAATATTTCTCCCCAAATGCACAATTCCGTTCCAAAATCTAACCAACATACTGATTTCCAAAATCATAGTTTCTCAAGATCATCAATCCTGTCCCACTCTGACATCTCATACTGTAACGCATGATATCTGCTGAATCTCAAAACATATCAACTTAGAATGGCAATAAATCTCAATGAAATTCAAAAATCCAAATACTTACAGATCGTGAAGCGGACGATTCCCCGTGATACTGGCACATGTCTCGACTCAAGAAAATACTCAATATGGATATTTTCAAAACACACGTTTGCCAAATCAGTTCGACTCAAGAACACAATACATTTTATTCCAGAGAATCTCGTTAACACCATTTGGAAAAGTTATAACAAGCCCAGTACGATACTGGAAAATCCGATAACGCACAAGCCTGAGTGAACAACAAAGACTCATGGCTCTAATATTTGTTAATCGACAACTCGAATGACACAACAAAAACACGACCCAACTCGACCCAAATGCCTAGGTTTTCTCAACCTAAGCTCCGATACCAAATTCTGTAACACCCCCAGATTTAACCGGAAATATTACAGCGCCGTGGGCCCCGAGATGGAACCCACAAGGCTAAAAGAAATTTTCGCAAACATTTACAAATGCCCAAGAGGCCAACGACGGTACTATCTTTAAAAATTCACAAAGACTTATAAAATCCATTTATCAAAAACCGTCGTAAAAACTCATTTGAAATCGCAAGGCCAAACAGCCGACACTCACAAGTTTAGAAAACGATTTCCAAAGTAACCTCAGTTACTAGATACCAAATGAGCATTTCAAAATACTCACGCAGTGGAAAAAGACCAACCGTAAAGATACTTTAGCAGCGGAATACAAGAACCAATCAAGAAACTCAATGCACACAACATGTCCTAGCCAGTATCTTCCGGTAAGCTCATCTCTTCACGACCGCTACAAGCTCGATACTCCAAGAACCTAAAAAGAAATCCCACGACGGGGACAGCCATAAAATCCAACAATGATAACCGTCACATCACATTAATAATTACATACCAATGAGAATACAACATAAGAATACGACCAACGTAATCTTACCGTCATAACTTTACTTACTCAAGTAATTCTCATCAGAATAACCATTATCACATTTCACATCTCGTACTCGATTAACCAATAAACTCGAACATAATATCTGTATTGTACCTCAAACAATACTCAAGATTCTCAAACTATCATCACCAACTCACGATACGGAAATCTACCATTTCTGACCAATACGATCCATCGAATAATATCATCAAATCCCAAGACGATAACCGATTGTCCACCAAAGACAAGACCAAAGAAAATATGGAACATACCTCGAGATATGATGTTCCACGATAATCATATCAGTCTAATCCGAGATCATATCACTGCAATACGGACAAGGTCCTAACACAAGACCTACAAATGCATACTCATATGACAACGTCAATATGCTCAAAAACAATAACAACTATGTATACTCAATGGAAATCCCATGATCCAGCGCCCTCAGCATAGATCCCAAGATGATCCTACAAGATCAACACGAGGTGGATAACCAACAATATACATATGCACAACAATAACACAATACTGGGTAATCCAACGATCCAGCGCCCTCAGCATAGATCCCCATGATGATCCCGTCGGACCAATGCATGGTGGAAAACCTGTCCAGCGATCCAGCGCCCTCAGCATAGATCCCATGATGATCCCGTCGAACCAATGCATGGTGGACATCCGATCCAGCGCCCTCAGCATAGATCGCGCGATCCCATCGAATCAACACAACATAAACAACACAATATGCATACACATATGCAAAACAATATGTTCATCAACATGAACAACGCAACATGAACGACAATATGACAAATCAATTAAGACGACCTCATGTTCGACAACATGAATGACAATATGCATGATCAAATCACTAACTCTAACTGAATCGATATAAGATACTTGCCCCGAGTCCTTTGGAAGAAATCTCGATATCAAACCATCACCGACGATTATCCGCAATGCTCGGCGATCCAAACGTATCATGGAATACAAGTAATCATATCCTCGTCTTTGCCATAATGTAACCTCGATACCCGAATATGCCAATAACCGAGATAAATCATATACATTATGATTAAACTCCCAGAATTGAAATGACAACATATAATCATTGCTATATGCATTATAAACGAAATGAAACTGAAACCATTCATTAAACATTATAATTGAGCAAGTAACAACTTGCCTCGATACCGATACCACGAAGCTGCTACCTAACACATTGCCTTTATCTACGAGCTCCTCAGCCCCGATCAAAAGCAATACAATGGACATACTCGAACACGACCGCAACATCCGGTTATAATCACCGATCAATAATCTCAACCTATCGAAGAAATCAAATAACACATATCCGATAACAATCAACAACCGACAAAACTAACCAATCGAACTCAACGGTTCAACACAACCTCGAATAAACGCAGTCAGAACAAACCAAGTCAAACCATCACGAATTCATAATCAAAACACAAAAATACTACACTGACTGCCTATTTAGCGCACGTTAAACGCATAACGTAGCATGCGCTAAGTTGCTCCCGTTAGCGTGCGATAGCCAGTAAGCTTAGCGTGCGCTAATGCTATGCAGTGGCATGCATTCCAAACATCGACTCACATCTTGCGACTACGAATCTGAATGAAGGGAGACATAAATCTCCATATCTCTTGAAGATAAACGACCCCATAATTATCACAATGATCATGTCAATGTCCATATATCAATAACAACATCAACAATCAAACCGACTCGATAACAAGGATCGTATCATGCTAAATCTGGAATTCAACCTAGTATCATGATTCATCTCATCTAAATCGACCAATATAATTACCAAGATTCAGAAATCCCTCTTAGTTTGGGTTAAATGAATCAACATCCTTACAGTATGAAGAAACTTAACTAACATCGGAAACTCTTATCAAAATTCCATCGAATCTCATATAACATCATCATATGATTATCCAACATGCTCCTTACATGAAATCATCCAAGAAAAACGAACCATTAACAAATGAATACGAAGATTACCTGGTTTAGACGAACCAAAAAGAAGAACACTAGAACTCCATCCAAAGAATCATGAACAACTTGAAGAACAAGGCTTGAATCCAAGCTCTCAATCTAATGTTGTTAAAGATTATCATTATACAGTGTTTGGGAACCTCAAATATATCCCGACTCTCTCTCTCTCGACTGAAAGAAGAAAAATGACGAAATGCTTCTCAGCACCCTTCTGTCCCCTTTTATAATATTCATTATTAGCGTGCGCTAACATCTCATGTTTAGCGTGCGCTACCGCCTTAGCGTGCGCTAACTGACTTTGTTAGCGTGCGCTATCGAAGCCCAGAGGCTACTGCCTCGCTTCGTAAACTAGCTTACGTACGTAATGCCCATGCATTAACATATGTAAAACATCCTGCTTAGCGTACGCAAGTCTTTTACCTTAGCGTGCGCTATCCGAAGTGGACTTGCTACAGTCTGCACCTACCCCGAATATGCTCGAGCCCCACATGCTGAAAGCAACCAATAAAGCCAAGATTCCCTGTTGACCGACTGATATTAGCGTGCGCTAACAACAAGCATTAGCGTGCGCTAATCCTTTACGACAAATATCATTTGACTAATCAGAACATGCGCCGAAAGTGGCCTGGTCCACACGTAGATTCCCTCTGAGCTGTTCTTCACTAGCGTACGCTAAGTTATGTCCATAGCGTGCGCTAAACCTGCACGATAGCGTGCGCTACTCGTTATTATTAGCGTGCGCTAATAATGTTACACTTAGCCATTTCCAACGTTTCTCGTCCGTCTCGACATACTGGATACGTATACATGACGCACTATATCCTCTAATACAATTGTCGACCGAGTACGACAATTATACCGATACTGACATCTCAGTCCTTCATTTATTTTATCTATACTGTACAGATTCCACGCTGTACAATATAACTCGGATAAAATAATATTAAGCAGCTGTAGTAGAAATTTCGGATATTACATTCTACACTACTTAAAATAAGTTTCGTCCTCGAAACTTGCAATCCGTCATAAAAACAAACAAACATACCGTTCAACCAAAATATCCCAAAACCATCACGACAACGATCAATCATCATCATTCTGAATAGCGAAAACCGCATACTTACAAATACGCAGGTCGATGATCTCCGGAGATACTAGCCAGCGATCTCACTGTACAGTCTCAATACGCTTACGATCACAATTCCCTGAGTCTCAACAAAAAAAATATGTCATCTACGGATGAAACAATCTGCCCGAATCAAAATCCTGTCTGCCTCATTACACAATCAGTCCCAATTCCGATAAGACAAATAATACACAATACATCTGGAAACCACCGCCCAAAACAACGACATGAATCCCGAGACCCCGACACAAAATCCAAATGCTCAGATGATCACCAACAATGATCAACCAATAAGTCAACCGAATTTATTATCGACATGATAAATTCCAATATGACCGACCAGAGGTCAAAACACAATCGAGAATATCATTAACATGATAAACTCCAATATGACCAACCAGAGGTCAAAACACAATCGAGAATATCATCAACATGATAAACTCCAATATGACCAACCAGAGGTCAAAACCCAATCGAGAATACCTTCACACGAGAAGCCCCAATACGGTCAACACAGAACCACATAAACAGATATACGAAAGAATAACATTCTCAAAATGTCACACCAACCACATACAGTGGATCTCAATAAACATACCCGACTGGTGAACATATTCCTCGGCATACGAACAACCAATCACAAATCGACGAACATACCTAATCATACATGGAGTGGGAACGACCACTCAATATCCAAAACCACCAGTATGGGGTCACCATCCCCAAATTTACACTTACAAAGAAATCATTCAAAGATCACTATGGTAAGATTGCGCAACTACCGCACCAATGGACTCACATAGCACATATGTCCCGGTTTTACAAAGTCCAAAGTTCCAAAATTACATCCTGCACATGAATCTACAACACGCAGTATATTTCTCTTATCTGATCAATCAACCGATCATCCTTGCATAACCAATCTACCATACTAAACTTCGAATCTCTTTTCCTTGTACCATCGATATGATATGCCCGATGCACTAAATGCGTATGTATATCAATCACATTTTCAAAACCAGTTTGAAATCATATATTCTTGTCACGAAGACAATTTTCGAAAGTTCTTTCAAGAGTTTGAAAACTCAAAACATAAATTTTCGTAAAACCACGAAATCAATTTTAAAATATTAAATCGGCTCGCTGGTGCCAAGTTCTCGATAAAAATTCTTTTCGAATACACACGATTAAATAGAATGGAATTTATGCAAATGCTTGTGCATATCTATACTCCTATATACCACTTCGGCTCGTCACCAATATTCACTGATATTCCATCAGAAAACCACACGATAGAGTTCCAAAATCTCAAATATATAGACTCTGATAAAAACTCCTCTCCACATACTACTCGCAACGTAAATCCTTAATCCATCTTGGATCACCTCAAATATGATATGACAAAACATTGAAACAAATCAACAAATCAAACACAACGAAAGACTTCCCGAGAAGTTCCATTTGAACAAGTGAACCAAAAACCTCAAAAGGGAGGAACAAAATAAATAAACGATTGATAAAGAGTTTTACAAATCTCGGGAGTTTTAGAAAACAGAAAAGCTTTCTTTTGAAACATTAGGGTCTCAGTCCGTATCTTGTTCCGCATTACAAGAAGTTTAAAAAGTAGAAAACTCTTTTCGGACTCCAAGTCCTGAGTTACAAAACTATTTCAAAATCGATTGGGTCTCGGCCCAAAAATCATTTTCCGTAAAACATCCGTAAAACATTCATTTTGAAAGGTATCATTTTCAAATGATCAAAAACAGTTCATATATCTCAAAATGAATTAACATGCTACATGTTCTTCTCAACCATGGACAATATTTCTCCCCAAATGCACAATTCCGTTCCAAAATCTAACCAACATACTGATTTCCAAAATCATAGTTTCTCAAGATCATCAATCCTGTCCCACTCTGACATCTCATACTATAACGCATGATATCTGCTGAATCTCAAAACATATCAACTTAGAATGGCAATAAATCTCAATGAAATTCAAAAATCCAAATACTTACAGATCGTGAAGCCGACGATTCCCCGTGATACTGGCACATGTCTCGACTCTAGAAAATACTCGATATGGATATTTTCAAAACACACGTTTGCCAAATCAATTCGACTCAAGAACACAATACATCTTATTCTAGAGAATCTCGTTAACACCATTTGGAAAAGTTATAACAAGCCCAGTACGATACTGGAAAATCCGATAACGCACAAGCTTGAGTGAACAACAAAGACTCACGGCTCTAATATTTGTTAATCGACAACTCGAATGACACAACAAAAACCCGACCCAACTCGACCCAAATGCCTAGGTTTTCTCAACCTAAGCTACGATACCATATTCTGTAACACCCCCAGATTTAACCGGAAATATTACAGCGCCGTGGGCCCCGAGATGGAACCCACAAGGCTAAAAGAAATTTTCACAAACATTTACAAATGCCCAAGAGGCCAACGACGGTACTATCTTTAAAAATTCACAAAGACTTATAAAATCCATTTATCAAAAACCGTCGTAAAAACTCATTTGAAATCGCAAGGCCAAACAGCCGACACTCACAAGTTTAGAAAACGATTTCCAAAGTAACCTCAGTTACTAGATACCAAAAGAGCATTTCAAAATACTCACGCAGCGGAAAAAGACCAACCGTAAAGATACTCTAGCAGCGGAATACAAGAACCAATCAAGAAACTCAATGCACACAACATGTCCTAGCCAGTATCTTCCGGTAAGCTCATCTCTTAACGACCGCTACAAGCTCGATACTCCAAGAACCTAAAAAGAAATCCCACGACGGGGTCAGCCATAAAATCCAACAATGATAACCGTCACATCACATTAATAATTACATACCAATGAGAATACAACATAAGAATATGACCAACGTAATCTTACCGTCATAACTTTACTTACTCAAGTAATTCTCATCAGAATAACCATTATCACATTTCACATCTCGTACTCGATTAACCAATAAACTCGAACATAATATCTGTATTGCACCTCAAACAATACTCAAGATTCTCAAACTATCATCACCAACTCACGATACGGAAATCTACCATTTCTGACCAATACGATCCATCGAATAATATCATCAAATCCCAAGACGATAACCGATTGTCCACCAAAGACAAGACCAAAGAAAATATGGAACATACCTCGAGATATGATGTGCCACGATAATCATATCAGTCTAATCCGAGATCAGATCAATGCAATACGGACAAGGTCCTAACACAAGACCTACAAATGCATACTCATATGACAATGTCAATATGCTCAAAAACAATAACAACTATGTATACTCAATGGAAATCCCATGATCCAGCGCCCTCAGCATAGATCCCAAGATGATCCTACAAGATCAACACGAGGTGGATAACAAACAATATACATATGCACAACAATAACACAATACTGGGTAATCCAACGATCCAGCGCCCTCAGCATAGATCCCCATGATGATCCCGTCGGACCAACGCATGGTAGAAAACCTATCCAGTGATCCAGCGCCCTCAGCATAGATCCCATGATGATCCCGTCGAACCAACGCATGGTGGACATCCGATCCAGCGCCCTCAGCATAGTTCGCGCGATCCCATCGAATCAACACAACATAAACAACACAATATGCATACACATATGCAAAACAATATGTTCATCAACATAAACAACGCAACATGAACGACAATATGACAAATTAATTAAGACGACCTCATGTTCGACAACATGAATGACAATATGCATGATCAAATCACTAACTCTAACTGAATCGATATAAGATACTTGCCCCGAGTCCTTTGGAAGAAATCTCGATATCAAACCATCACCGACGATTATCCGCAATGCTCTGCGATCCAAACGTATCATGGACTACAGGTAATCATATCCTCGTCTTTGCCATAATGTAACCTCGATACCCGAATATGCCAATAACCGAGATAAATCATATACATTATGATTAAACTCCCAGAATTGGAATGACAACATATAATCATTGCTATATGCATTATAAACGAAATGAAACTGAAACCATTCATTAAACATTATAATTGAGCAAGTAACAACTTGCCTCGATACCGATACTACGAAGCTGCTACCTAACACATTGCCTTTGTCTACGAGCTCCTCAGCCCCGATCAAAAGCAATACAATGGACATACTCGAACACGACCGCAACATCCGGTTATAATCACCGATCAATAATCTCAACCTATCGAATAAATCAAATAACCCATATCCGATAACAATCAACAACCGGCAAAACTAACCAATCGAACTCAACGGTTCAACACAACCTCGAATAAACGCAGTCAGAACAAACCAAGTCAAACCATCACGAATTCATAATCAAAACAAAAAAATACTACACTGACTGCCTATTTAGCGCACGTTAAACGCATAACGTAGCGTGCGCTAAGTTGCTACCGTTAGCGTGCGCTAGCCAGTAAGCTTAGCGTGCGCTAATGCTGTGCAGTGGCATGCATTCCAAACATCGACTCACATCTTGCGACTACGAATCTGAATGAAGGGAGACATAAATCTCCATATCTCTTGAAGATAAACGACCCCATAATTATCACAATGATCATGTCAATGTCCATATATCAATAACAACATCAACAATCAAACTGACTCGATAACAAGGATCGTATCATGCTAAATCTGGAATTCAACCTAGTATCATGATTCATCTCATCTAAATCGACCAATATAATTACCAAGATTTAGAAATCCCTCTTAGTTCGGGTTAAATGAATCAACATCCTTACAGTATGAAGAATCTTAACTAACATCGGAAACTCTTATCAAAATTCCATCGAATCTCATATAACATCATCATATGATTATCCAACATGCTCCTTACATGAAATCATCCAAGAAAAACGAACCATTAACAAAGGAATACGAAGATTACCTGGTTTAGACGAACCAAAAAGAAGAACACTAGAACTCCATCCAAAGAATCATGAACAACTTGAAGAACAAGGCTTGAATCCAAGCTCTCAATCTAATGTTGTTAAAGATTATCATTATACAGTGTTTGGGAACCTCAAATATATCCCAACTCTCTCTCTCTCTCTCTCTCTCTCGACTGAAAGAAGAAAAATGACGAAATGCTTCTCAGCACCCTTCTGTCCCCTTTTATAATATTCATTATTAGCGTGCGCTAACATCTCATGTTTAACGTGCGCTACCGCCTTAGCGTGCGCTAACTGACTTTGTTAGCGTGCGCTATCGAAGCCCAGAGGCTACTGCCTCGCTTCGTAAACTTGCTTATGTACGTAATGCCCATGCATTAACGTACGTAAAACATCCTGCTTAGCGTACGCAAGTCATTTACCTTAGCGTGCGCTATCCGAAGTTGACTTGCTACAGTCTGCACCTACCCCGAATATGCTCGAGACCCCACATGCTGAAAGCAACCAATAAAGCCAAGATTCCTTGTTGACCGACTGATATTAGCGTGCGCTAACAACAAGCATTAGCGTGCGCTAATCCTTTACGACAAATATCATTTGACTAATCAGAACATGCGCCGAAAGTGGCCTGGTCCACGCGTAGATTCCCTCTGAGCTGTTCTTCACTAGCGTACGCTAAGTTATGTCCGTAGCGTGCGCTAAACCTGCACGATAGCGTGCGCTACTCGTTATTATTAGCGTGCGCTAATAATGTTACACTTAGCCATTTCCAACGTTTCTCGTCCGTCTCGATATACTGGATACGTATACATGACGCACTATATCCTCTAATACAATTGTCGACCGAGTACGACAATTATACCGATACTGACATCTCAGTCCTTCATTTATTTTATCTATACTGTACAGATTCCACGCTGTACAATATAACTCGGATAAAATAATATTAAACAGCTGTAGTAGAAATTTCGGATATCACAGGGGTCAGCCCGCTAGGGGAGGAGCTTCCTGTAACACCCCCAGATTTAACCGGAAATATTACAGCGCCGTGGGCCCCGAGATGGAACCCACAAGGCTAAAAAGAAATTTTCACAAACATTTACAAATGCCCAAGAGGCCAACGACGGTACTAACTTTAAAAATTCACAAAGACTTATAAAATCCATTTATCAAAAACCGTCGTAAAACTCATTTGAAATCGCAAGGCCAAACAATGATACTCAAAAGTTTAGAAAACGATTTCCAAAGTAACCTCAGTTACCAGATACCAAAAGAGCGTCTCAAAATACTCACGCAGCGGAAAAAGACCAACCAAAACGATACTCTAGCAGCGGAAAACAAGAACCAATCAAGAAACTCAATGTACAGAACATGTCCTAGCCAGTATCCTCCGGGAAGCTCATCTTTTCACGACCGCTACAAGCTCGATACTCCGAGAACCTAAAAGAAATCCCACGACGGGGTCAGCCATAATATCCAACAATGATAACTGTCACATCACATTAATAATAACATACCAATGAGAATACAACATAAGAATACGACCAATGTAATCTTACCGCCATTACTTTACTTACTCAAGTAATTCTCATCAGAATAACCATTAAACTCGAACATAATATTTGTATTGTACCTCAAACAATACTCAAGGTTCTCAAACTGTCATAACCAACTCACGATACGGAAATCTACCATTTCTGACCAATACGATCCATCGAATAAAATCATCAAATCCCAAGACGATAACCAATTGTCCACCAAAGACAAGACCAAGGAAAATATGGAACATACCTCGAGATATGATGTGCCACGATAATCATATCAGTCTAATCCGATATCAGAACAATGCAATGCGGACAAGGTCCTAACACAAGACCTACAAATGCATACTCATATGACAACGTCAATATGCTTAAAAACAATAACAACTATGTATACTCAATGGAAATCCCATGATCCACCGCCCTCAGCATAGATCCCAAGATGATCCTACAAGATCAACACGAGGTGGATAACCAACAATATACATATGCACAACAATAACACAATACTGGTAAATCCAACGAGACAGCGCCCTCGGATAGATCCCAAGATGATCCCGTCGGACCAACACGAGGTGGAAAACCCGTCCAATGATCCAGCGCCCTCAGCATAGATCCCAAGATGATCCCGTCGGACCAACACGAGGTGGACATCCGATCCAGCGCCCTCAGCATAGATCGCGCGATCCCATCGGATCAACACAACATAAACAACACAATATGCATACACATATGCAAAACAATATGTTAATCATCATGAACAACGCAACATGAACGACAATATGACAAATCAATTAAGACGACCTCATGTTCGACAACATGAATGATAATACGCATGATCAAATCACTAACTCTAATTGAATCGATATAAGATACTTGCCCCGAGTCCTTCGGGAGAAATCTCGATGTCCAATCATCACCGATGATTATCCTCAATGCTCGGCGATCCATACGAACAATGAACTATAGATACTCATATACTCGTCTTACCATAATGTAACCTCGTTACTCGAACATACCAATAACTGAGATAAAGCATATACATTATGATTTACCTCCCAGAATCGAAAGAACGATATGTGATCCGAATACCCAGAGTTCACAATAATAATCATCGCTATATGCATTATAAACGAAATGAAATCAAAACCATTCATTAAATATTATAACCGAGCAAGTAATAACTTGCCTCGATACCGATACCACGAAGTCATGCCGAACACATTGCCTTTATCTACGAGCTCCTCAGCCTCGATCAAACGCAATACAATGGACATACTCGAACACGACCGCAATATCCGGTTATAATCACCGATCAATAATCTCAACCTATCGAAGAAACCAAATAACACATATCCGATAACGGTCAACAACTGAGAAAACTAACCAATCGAACTCAACGGTTCAACACAACCCCGAATAAACACAGTCAGAACCAACCAAGTCAAACCATCACGAATTCCTAATCGAAACACAAAAATACTGCACTGTCTGCCTACTTAGCGCACGTTAATCACCTAACGTAGTGTGCGCTAAGTTGCTCCCGTTAGCGCGCGCTAGGCAATAAACGTAGCGTGCGCTAATGCTGTGCAGTGGCATGCATTTCATGCATCGTCTAACACTTCCATCATGACAATGATCAACTCATCTCGAGATTAAGGATTTCATAACAATCATGACATATAATTTAATAGCTCTTCAAGAACACGAATTATCCAAATTCACGTTCATGATCCATAAAATGATAAAATCCGATGTGTTCTAACATCTAAAAATCCTTATTCATCATGTTCTTCGACATACAATTCATATAACTTCAAGAATCATAGTAGCATCACCATAATCGTTACCATACGAAGTAACCAACGACAAAACATCAAAAATCCGAATTGAAGAAGGGAATTACATCAACATATATCTTGAATTCCATCCAAAACCATACGAAACATATCAATACTCATATATTGATAACAACACTAACTTAGTACGGTAATCCAACTCATTGTCATGCTCATCAACTTGTTTATATGATAATCATCAACTCAAGAACATCATATACAATCCAAAACGAAATCTCAAAGTGAAGAGTAATTACCTTTTTTGAAGGAAAGGATTGATTTCCAAGAATCACCAATGATTTCAAGAACAAAGCTTTACTCCATGATTTCCATCTTTAATCTTGTTAAAGAGGATCATCCCTTAGTGTTTAGGAACTCCAAATGTTCTCACAAGGTTGTCTCTATCGGGTGAAAGGAAAGAAATGGACGAAATGTTTCATGACACCCGTTTGTCCCTTTATATAGAATACCTTACTAGCGTGCACTAAACCCTTATGTTTAGCGTGCGCTAGCCTTAGCGTGCGCTAACTGACTTTGTTAGCGTGCGCTATCGAAGCCCAGAGGCTACTGTCTTGCTTCGTAAACTACCTTACGTACGTAATGCCCATGCATTAACGTACGTAAATCATCATGTCTAGCGTACGCAAGTCCTTACTCTTAGCGTGCGCTATCCGAAGTTGACTTACTACAGTGTTCACCTACCACTCGCCCCCACATTCCGACAGCATCTAGCAAGGATAAGATTCCTTGTTGACTGATATATAGTTAGCGTGCGCTAAGCCTAATCTTTAGCGTGCGCTAATACTTCAGGACAACAACCGTTGACTTACCAGAACGTGCGCCGAAAGCAGCCGGGTCCACACGCAGATTCCTTCCGATCTGTCTGCACTAGCGTACGCTAACCTATAAACGTAGCGTGCGCTAATCCTGCACGATAGCGTGCGTTATGCATGAATATCGGTGCGCTAATAAGGCTATACTTAGCCATTTTCCGCAGCTTCTTGTCCAACGTCTCGACATACCAAAAACGAACATAAGACACACCGAACACAAACATCGAATCCAATAATATCATCATACGATATACCCAATATCAAAAGTACGACAACCCGATACACAATATCCTCAAATGTAATTGTCGACCAAATACGACAATTATACCGATATCGATATCTCGGTCCTTTATTTATTTTATCTCTCTGCATGATTCCACTGTACAATATAACTCGGATAAAATAATATTAAACATCGATAGTAGAAATTCGGATATTACATTCTACACTTAAAATAAGTTTCGTCTCGAAACTTGTAATCCATCATAAAAGCGAACAAACATACCGTTCAACTCAAAATATCCCAAAACCATCACGACAACGATTTATCATCATCATTACCGAATATCCAAAAGAGCATACTTCCAAATACGCAGTCGACGATCTCCGGAGATACTAGCAGCGTTCTCACGATGCGATCTCAATACGCTACGATCACAATTCCACGATTCTCAACAAAATATATCATCTTCGGATCAAACAATGCCGAATCAAATCACATGCACGATTACATAATCAAGTCTCACTCGATAAAACGAATAATATCCGATGTATCTCGTGAAACAACCGCTCAATACAATGGCAACGAATCCCGAAACATCGATAGACAATCAACGCTCGATGATCACCAACAATGATCAACAATCAACCGAATTTATCATCGACATGATAAATTCCAATCGACCAACCGCAGGTCAAAACACAATCGAGAATATCATCAACGTGATAAACTCCAATACAACCAACGAGCGATCAACAAATCGAGAATACCTTCACACGGTAAACTCCAACACTATCAACACGTAACCACGTAAATGTATATACGAAAAGCAAAATTCTCAAAANGACACACCGATCACATACAGTGGANCTCAATAAACATATCCNACTGGCGAACATACCCNTCGGCATATGAACAACCAATCACAAACTGACGAACATACCCAATCANACACGGAGTNGAAACGACCACTCACTATCTAAAACAACCAAGATGGGGTCACCATCCCCAAATCTACGCTTACAAGGAAATCATTCCAGAATCAGTAAGGTAAAATCGCGCTACTACCATACCAATGGAATCACATAGCACATATGTTCCGGTTTCACAAAATCCCAAGTTTCCAAAATAATATTATGTGCATGAATCTACAACACGCAACATATTTCTCTTATCTGATAACTCAACCGATCATCACCGGATAATCAAACCAACATACTGAAGTTCGAATTCCTTTTCCATCGTACCATCAATATGATATGCACTATGCACTAAATGCGTATGTATATCAATCACATTTTCAAAACCAGTTTGAAATCATATATTCTTGTCAAAAGACAAATTTTCGAAAATTCTTTCAAGAGTTTGAAAACTCAAAACATAAATTTTGGTAAGACCACAAAATCAATTTTCGAAAAATTAACTTGGCTCGATGGTGCCAAGTATTTGATAACAGTTTCGTTCGAATCCACACGATTTCGAAGTTTTAAAATGAAAAGTATGCAAATGCTCGACTATATCCATACTCCTGTATACCAATTCGGTTCGTCACCAATATCCACTGATATTCCATCGGAAAACCACACGATCGAGTTCCAAAATCTCAATATATAAATTCCGACTAAACTCCTTTTCCACACATGACTTGCAACGTCATTCATTAACCCATCCTGGATCACCTTAAATATGATATGACAAAATATTGAAACAAATCCACACAGCGAAAGACTTCCCGAGAGGTTCAATTTGAACAAGTAAACCAAAGCCTCGAAAGGCGGAAATAACATAGGTAAACGATTGGTAAAGTGTTTTACAAGTCTCGGGAGTTTTAAGAAAACAGAAAAGCCGTTTGAAACATTAGGGTCTTAGCCCGTAACTCGTTCCGCATTACAAAACGTTTAAAAAGTAGAAAACCCCTTTTCGGACTTCAAGTCCTTAGTTATAAAACCATTTCAAAATCGATTGGGTCTCGGCCCAAAATCATTTTCCGTAAAACATCCGTAAAATATTCATTTTGAAAAGTATCATTTTCAAATGCTCAAAACAGTTCATGTATCTCAAATGAATTAACATGCTACATGTTCTTCTCAACAATCCATAGTCCTTCTCCCGATTACACAATTCCGTTCCAAAATCTAGCTGATATACTGATTTCCAAAATCATAACTTCTCAAGATCATCAATCCTATCCCAACTCTGTCACCTTATATTGAAATGCATAATATCTGCTGAATCTCAAAACATATAAACTTAGAACGGCAGTAAATCTCAATGAAATTCAAAAATCCAAATACTTACAGATCGTGAAGCCGACGATTCCACGTGATACTGGCACATGTCTCGACTCTAGAAAATACTCGACACGGACATTTTCAAAACACACGTTTGCAAACTCAGTTCAACTCGAGAACACAAGACGGCTCTATCCGAAGAAACACGTTAACACCATTTGGAAAAATTATAACAAGCCCAGTACGATACTGGCAAATCCGATAACGCACAAGCCTGAGTGAACAACAAAGACTCACGGCTCTAATATTTGTCAATCGACAACTCGAATGATGCAACAAAAACACGACCCAACTCGACCCAAATGCCTAGGTTTTCTCAACCTATGCTCCGATACCATATTCTGTAACACCCCCAGATTTAACCGGAAATATTACAGCGCCGTGGGCCCGGAGATGGAACCCACAAGGCTAAACAGAAATTTTCACAAACATTTACAAATGCCCAAGATGCCAACGACGGTACTAACTTTAAAAATTCACAAAGACTTATAAAATCCATTTATCAAAAACCGTCGTAAAACTCATTTGAAATCGCAAGGCCAAACAGCCGATACTCAAAAGTTTAGAAAACGATTTCCAAAGTAACCTCAGTTACCAGATACCAAAAGAGCGTCTCAAAATACTCTTGCAGCGGAAAAAGACCAACCAAAACGATACTCTAGCAGCGGAAAACAAGAACCAATCAATAAACTCAATGTACAGAACATGTCCTAGCCAGTATCCTCCGGGAAGCTCATCTCTTCACGACCGCTACAAGCTCGATACTCCGAGAACCTAAAAGAAATCCCATGACGGGGTCAGCCATAATATCCAACAATGATAACTGTCACATCACATTAATAATAACATACCAATGAGAATACAACATAAGAATACGACCAATGTAATCTTACCGCCATGACTTTACTTACTCAAGTAATTCTCATCAGAATAACCATTAAACTCGAACATAATATTTGTATTATACCTCAAACAATACTCAAGGTTCTCAAACTGTCATAACCAACTCACGATACGGAAATCTACCATTTCTGACCAATACGATCCATCGAATAAAATCATCAAATCCCAAGACGATAACCAATTGTCCACCAAAGACAAGACCAAGGAAAATATGGAACATACCTCGAGATATGATGTGCCACGATAATCATATCAGTCTAATACGATATCAGAACAATGCAATGCGGACAAGGTCCTAACACAAGACCTACAAATGCATACTCATATGACAACGTCAATATGCTCAAAAACAATAACAACTATGTATACTCAATGGAAATCCCATGATCCAGCGCCCTCAGAAAAGATCCCCAGAAGAGCCAACAAGATCAACACGAGGTAGAAAAACAACAAAATACATATGCACAACAATAACACAATACCAGGGTAATCCAACGATCCAGCGCCCTCAAAGATAGATCCCAAGATGATCCCGTCGGACCAACACGAGGTGGAAAAACCCGTCCAATGATCCAGCGCCCTCAGCATAGATCCCAAGATGATCCCGTCGGACCAACACGAGGTGGACATCCGATCCAGCGCCCTCATCATAGATCGCGCGATCCCATCGGATCAACACAACATAAACAACACAATATGCATACACATATGCAAAACAATATGTTCATCATCATGAACAACGCAACATGAACGACAATATGACAAATCAATTAAGACGACCTCATGTTCGACAACATGAATGATAATACGCATGATCAAATCACTAACTCTAATTGAATCGATATAAGATACTTGCCCCGAGTCCTTCGGGAGAAATCTCGATGTCCAATCATCACCGACGATTATCCTCAATGCTCGGCAATCCATACGAACAATGAACTATAGATACTCATATACTCGTCTTACCATAATGTAACCTCGTTACTCGAACATACCAATAACTGAGATAAAGCATATACATTATGATTTACCTCCCAGAATCGAAAGAACGATATGTGATCCGAATACCCAGAGTTCACAATAATAATCATCGCTATATGCATTATAAACGAAATGAAACTGAAACCATTCATTAAATATTATAACTGAGCAAGTAATAACTTGCCTCGATACCGATACCACGAAGCTGCTGCCGAACACATTGCCTTTATCTACGAGCTCCTCAGCCTCGATCAAACGCAATACAATGGACATACTCGAACACGACCGCAATATCCGGTTATAATCACCGATCAATAATCTCAACCTATCGAAGAAACCAAATAACACATATCCGATAACGGTCAACAACTGAGAAAACTAACCAATCGAACTCAACGGTTCAACACAACCTCGAATAAACACAATGTAACCAACCAAGTCAAACCATCACGAATTCCTAATCGAAACACAAAAATACCGCACCGTCGCCTACTTAGCGCACGTTAATCACCTAACATAGCGTGCGCTAAGTTGCTCCCGTTAGCGCGCGCTAGGCAAGAACGAGCGCGGCGCTAATGTCGTGCGGTGGCATGCATTTCAAGCATCGTCTAACACTTCCATCATGACAATGATCAACTCATCTCGAGATTAAGGATTTCATAACAATCATGACATATAATTTAATAGCTCTTCAAGAACACGAATTATCCAAATTCACGTTCATGATCCATAAAATGATAAAATCCGATGTGTTCTAACATCTAAAAATCCTTATTCATCATGTTCTTCGACATACAATTCATATAACTTCAAGAATCACAGTATCATCACCATAATCGTTACCATACGAAGTAACCAACGACAAAACATCAAAAATCCGAATTGAAGAAGGGAATTACATCAACATATATCTTGAATTCCATCCAAAACCATACGAAACATATCAATACTCATATATTGATAACAACACTAACTTAGTACGGTAATCCAACTCGTTGTCATGCTCATAAACTTGTTTATATGATAATCATCAACTCAAGAACATCATATACAATCCAAAACGAAATCTCAAAGTGAAGAGTAATTACCTTTTTTGAAGGAAAGGATTGATTTCCAAGAATCACCAATGATTTCAAGAACAAAGCTTTACTCCATGATTTCCATCTTTAATCTTGTTAAAGAGGATCATCCCTCAGTGTTTAGGAACTCCAAATGTTCTCACAAGGTTGTCTCTATCGGGTGAAAGGAAAGAAATGGACGAAATGTTTCATGACACCCGTTTCTCCCTTTATATAGAATACCTTACTAGCGTGCGCTAAACCCTTATGTTTAGCGTGCGCTAGCCTTAGCGTGCGCTAACTGACTTTGTTAGCGTGCGCTATCAAGCCCGTGAGGCTACCGCCTTGCTTCAGAACTACCTTACGACGTAATGCCCATGCATTAACGCACGTAAATCATCATGTCTAGCGACGCAAGTCCTTACTCTTAGCGTGCGCTATCCGGTTGACTTACTACGTTGTTCACCTACCACTCGCCCCACATTCCGACAAAGATCTAGCAAGGATAAGATTCCTTGTTGATCGATATATAGTTAGCGTGCGCTAAGCCTAATCTTTAGCGTGCGCTAATACTTCGTGACAACAACCGCTGACTTACTTAACGTGCGCCGAAGCAAGGGTCCACACGCAGATTCCTTCCGACCATGCGCACTAGCGACGCTAACCTATAAACGTAGCATGCGCTAATCACGCATTTATAGCGTGCGTTATGCATGAATATCAGCGTGCGCTAATAAGGCTATACTTAGCCATTTTCCGCAGTTCTTGTCCAACGTCTCGACATACCAAAAACGAACATAAGACACACTGAACACAAACACTGAATCCAATAATATCATCATACGATATACCCAATATCAAAAGTACGACAACCTCATACACAATATCCTCAAATGTAATTGTCGACCAAATACGACAATTATACCGATACTGATATCTCAGTCCTTTATTTATTTTATCTCTACTGTACAGATTCCACGCTGTACAATATAACTCGGATAAAATAATATTAAACATCAGTAATAGAAATTCCGAATATTACACTTCCAGTGTCGGCTCTGCCCAGCCGCGTATCTATGAGATGAGGAGGGCCGATGATCCAGCAGCTGCTGTGGCAACAGGTACCATTCATATCCATTCCTATCCTGTCAGTGTGCTTTTCGATTCGGGTGCTACGCATTCATTCATTTCTCTAGAGTGTGTACGCCGTTTGAGTCTCGACTGTTTGTCACCTTGCGAGCCTTTCATCGTTAAACTTCCTAGCAGTGATAGAATTGTCGGTGATTGAGAGGTCCGGGACTGTTCTGTGTTTATTTGTGAGAGGGCTTGGCTCTCTAATCTTATTGTCGTGAGCATCGAGGGTGAGGATTTGATTCTCGGGGATGATTGGCTCGAGCAGCATGGCTCAATCATGAACTACCGCACGAGGATCATCACCATGTTAGCCGAGCATGGCACCGAGCACTCCTTCGTGGGGCGAAGGAGGGGAAATCAGAAGTTTGTTATTAACGCCTTGAAGGTGATGAGACTCCTACGAAAGGGGTGTACTGGTAATTGGTGCTACACCTTGAAGGCGGAGGATGGTGGAGTCGAGCTTTCATCGATTCCAGTCGTTAGTGAGTTTCCTGATGTATTTCCTGACGAGTTACCGGGATTGCCACCAGATCGTGAGGTTGAGTTTGCTATAGAGTTAGAGCCAGACGCGGCTCCGATTTCTAAGGCGCCGTATCGTATGGCACCTTCAGAGATGACAGAATTGAAGAAGCAATTGAGTGAGCTTCTTGAGTCGGGGTATATTCGACCGAGCGCCTCGCCTTGGGGCGCACCGGTCCTGTTTGTGCGGAAGAAGGATGGTTCACTGCGTTTGTGTATCGACTATCGTGAACTAAAAAAGGTGGCCATCAAGAACAAGTATCCCCTGCCGAGGATTGATGACTTGTTCGATCGGTTGCAGGGAGCCGCGGCATTCTCGAAGATTGATTTGAGATCGGGGTACTATCAGCTCCGGGTGAGGGAGTCCGATGTGCCGAAAACAGCTTTTCGGACGAGATACGTGAAGAGATAAATTTACCACTAGAAGGGGGGTTGAATAGTGGTAATGCGGAATAACGAAATTTCTTGCGAATAAATGAAAGATAGTACGGAATTTAAAGACTCAAAGATTTATAGAGGTTCGGCAACTTGCCTACGTCCTCTCTCCGACTTTCTTTTTCTATTGGCTCAAGAACAACCACAATCTTGACTCGTCTTCTATCGGTCCGAGTTCACAACCGTTACAACCGCTTGTCTTCTATCGGTCCAAGTTCAACCTCTCTCTCAATATAAACGTTTGTTTATCTAGTGTTCTATAGGAACTAGATAATCCTCACTATACGAATATGGGAGTATAATCCTAACAATGCCGGATCAAAGATCCTAATAACACCGGATTAGTGACTCTTGATTCGTTTCTTTTACGCTCAAGTGTAAGTGATGCAACACTTACAATCAAATGAAAGAATACAAAGAATAATAGATATTACAAAGAAAATCACTCTTGTATCTTTCTTTCTCACAACTTATAATATAGTAATCAGTAGCGATTTGAGCTCAAGAATGCTTGTATGCTTGTATGCTTGAAGTTGTGTGTTTGATACCCAAGTCCTTTGGGTATTTATAGGTGAGAGCCATCCTTTAAATACTGAAAAACGTATTATTAGCGTGCGCTAATAATGTCGACTAGCGTGCACTATCGACCTTGACTTGGCTTTTCTGAACGGTCACAAAGACTGTTGCAACGGTAAAATTGTATGGCTAGCATGCGCTAGTCATGAATCCGTAGCGTGCGTTATTGACTGGTCAACAGGTCTTCAATCTTGACTTTGAAAATGTTGGTTTGTCTCCCCAACGTCTCTTTATCCAACGGCTAGATTTGAGCTTATCGTGCGCTAGCAAGTATGCATAGCGTGCGCTAGCATTAATTAATTCCAACTTTTCCAGATTTCACGGATCTTCATTGACTCTTGCCTTCCAACGGTAGAAAATCAAACGGTAATATGCTGACTCCTTTTAGCGTACGCTAATGCTTATATCTTAGCGTGCGTTAAATATTTCTTTCAGTAACGTACGTTACCCTATGTAGCGTACGTAAAGTCCTTGACATATTGAGTCCAGTAGCTACTGGACTACTGACCGTGATATCGGTAGCGTGCGCAAGAGCTGAGCAATAACGTGCGCTGAATTCTTGTATTAGCGTACGTAAGTAGATGTTTATAGCGTGCGCAAAAACCATTTCCAATTTCCTTCCAAACCTCACTGTCCTCTGGAAAGATGCGATATCGTGCGTTAATGTTGATTGTATAGCGTGCGCTAACTGTAGTTACTTAGCGTGCGCTAATGTTGAATGACTTGCGTGCGCTATCCATCAGGTGACTTCACTTGGCTGCAGCTGACTGACTGGGCTGTACATGCATTTCTCGATAGCGTGCGCTACTATGATATGGGTAGCGTGCGCTAACAATATTTAGCTCCTTCAATATAATATCGAACTGAGATTGATCTAATTAAATGTTTTGAATGGAATAATCATCAAAATACATTTTGAGTCAATAATACGGACATTATGAGTTCGTAGTTATGCCTTTCGACTTAACTAATGCGCCGGCGGTGTTCATGCAGTTGATGAACACAGTCTTTATCGAGTATTTGGATAAGTGTGTCGTCGTCTTCATTGACGATATTCTTATCTATTAGAGGAATGGGGATGAGCATGCCCATCATTTGCGGATAGTGTTAGACATTTTGAGGACCGAGCAACTCTACGCGAAGTTCTCGAAATGTGAGTTCTGGCTGAAGGAAGTGATGTTTTTGGATCATGTGATTTCAGCCGAGGGAGTCCGAGTGGATCCGCTGAAGGTTGAGGCAGTGTTGGATTGGGCGCCGCCCACGAATGTGAAGGAGGTCCGTAGTTTCTTGGGTTTGGCTGGCTACTACCGTAGGTTCATCGAGGGTTTCTCGAAACTGGCTCGGCCGCTTACTCAGTTGCTCCAGAAGTCCGGGAAGTTCGTCTGTAATGATGAGAGACAGTCGAGTTTTGAGGAACTGAAGAGGCGTTTGACTTCAGCCCCGGTTTTAGCATTGCCATGTGGCAACGAGGGTTTTGCTGTTTATAGCGATGCTTCGGGACAGGGTCTTGGGTGCGTGTTGATGCAGCACGGCAAGTCCATTGCTTATGCATTGAGACAGTTGAGGCCGTATGAGCTTAACTACCCTACTCATGATTTGGAGTTAGCAGCAGTTGTTTTTGCGCTCAAGATCTGGCGTCACTACCTTTTCGGCTCTACATGTCAGATTTTTACCGATCATAAAAGTCTGAAATACATATTTACTCAGCGGGAGTTGAATATGAGGCAGAGAAGGTGGTTAGAGCTGATTAAGGATTATGACCTCGAAATCCTTTATCATCCGGGCAAGGCGAACGTCGTGGCCGACGCCTTGAGTCGGAAACCGATTGCGTTGCGAACGCTTGAGGTCCTTACATCTCAGTCTGAGCTTCGGCGGGCTTTGATCGAGTTAGATGTTGAGGTTTTGTTGCACAGGCTGGGAAACTTTGTGCTTTAGAGATTTCGTCGTCTTTGATCGATGAAATTAAGCTGAAACAGTTAGAGGATCCGATGATTACCCAAATCCGAGAGAACGTTCTTAAGGGAAAATCTCCTGGGTTTGTGATTCACGAGGATGGTATTTTGAGATTCCAGAGGCGGCTTTGTGTGCCGAACGACTCAGAGTTGAGACAGAGTATTTTGCGTGAGGCCCATGCTACACCTTACTCCGTTCATCCTGGTTCGAGTAAGATGTAGAAGGACCTGAGGAGGAACTTCTGGTGGAATGATATGAAGGAAGAGGTCGCGCAGTTTGTAGCGAAGTGCTTGACTTGTCAGCAAGTCAAAATTGAGCATCAGTGACCGGCTGGGTTATTGCAGTCACTTCCCATTCCGGAATGGAAATGGGAAGACATATCGATGGATTTCGTTACGAGTTTGCCGAGATCGAGGTCGGGCATGAATATGGTATGGGTGATTGTTGATCGTTTGACCAAGTCGGCACATTTTCTGGGCATCAAGGACACTTGGGGCCCGAAAAAGTTAGCTCGTGTGTTTATCGCGCAGATTGTGAGGCTTCACGGTACTCCGAAGTCTATTGTTTCAGATCGTGATGGCCGATTTGTATCGCACTTTTGGCAGGCGGTGCATAAAGCGTTGGGTACTCGTTTGCGTTTGAGTACCTCTTTCCATCCTCAGTCAGATGGACAGTCAGAACGCACTATCCAGACGTTCGAGGATATGTTGCGTGCGTGCGCTCTCGATTGGAGCAGCGACTGGGAGGAGCATTTGCCATTGATCGAATTCACATACAACAATAGTTGGCATGCGTCGATTCGGATGGCACCGTATGAGGCACTTTATGGGCGGCGATGCCGATCCCCGATTTGTTGGAATGAGGCGTCCGACTTAGTCGGGACCGAGCCGGATGTCGTTTTAGAGACGAGGCGGAAGATAGAATTAATTCGGGAATGGATGTTGACTGCCCAGAGTCGTCATAAGTCCTATGCCGATGTCCATCGTCGACCTTTAGAATTCGAGGTGGGAGACCACGTTTTGCTGAAGGTGTCACCGACGAGGGGAATTTTCCGTTTCAGGAAAAAGGGGAAGTTGAGTCCGAGATTTATTGGACCCTTCGAGATTCTCGAGCGAGTCGGTGGGTTGGCATACCGTTTGGCGTTGCCCCCGGCCCTGAGTCATGTTCATAGCGTTTTTCATGTTTCCCAGCTGAGGAAATATGTCCCGGATCCTAGTCACATCATCGACTATGGGGAGATTGATGTCGCAGAGGATATTACTTTTGAAGAACGTCCCTTGAAGATTTTGGAGCATCGCGAGAAACGACTGAGGCGTAAGACCATCCCTTTGGTCAAAGTGCAGTGGTCGAAACATGGTGTCGAGGAGGCAACTTGGGAAACCGAGGATAGCATGCGTGCTAGGTACCCCGAGTTGTTTGTCTCTTAAGTTTCGGGACGAAACTTGTTTTTAGAGGGGTAGAATGTAATACCCGCATTTTTCTTTCCTTTGAATTTCTTTTTTATTTTCGATGTATTTTCGGTCGTAGAGACCCTCGTGTATCTTTCGGTGTATCTTTCCCGTCATCTAATGATTTGATTCTCATTATTGTTGTGCGGAACTGCTGTTTCGGGGTTGCCGTGGATCCATCCTATGTTTTGATGTGTCTTGAGATGTTCCGTTTGACGTTTCGTTCATATTCCGGTGGTTTGGACCATTTATATTCGGTATCTAGCGCACGCTAAATTTTCTGCATAGCGCATGCTAGAGGTCCCTTAGTAGCGCACGCTACGTTTACTTCGTAGCGCGCACTAGCGAGTTAGCCCTGGGAGTGGCGATTCGCTCCCGACCCTGCGGACTATCGGATTAGCGCACGCTACTTTGTCTAGCGCACGCTAATGTCCGGAGACTAGCGTCGTTAAGTTGTTCGTTAGCGCTAGCGTGGCATCGATCTTTGGGCGGTTTACTCTTGAACTCGGTCAGTGCCAAGTAGCGCCGCGCTACGTTTGTGCGATAAGCGCACGCTAACGGGTCGTGAGTTCGGATAGTTTGCCACCGACTCGGCGATGCCAGTAGCGCACGCTATTGGTCGATAGCGCGCGCTACCGATAGGTTATTAGCGCACGCTACATTTGGAGTAGCGCACGCTAACGGCCTGAAATCTGGCTACTGGACTGGGACGCTAACTGTATGGATTGGAATTTTATCCCGCTAGCACACGCTAACCTTGAGGAGTTAGCGCGCGCTAACACTCCCTGGTTATATAAACCAGGGAGTTGACTGAGATAATCATAATTTCTCATTTCTTCCTCCTCTCCGCGGCTAAGGCGATTCCGGGCGATTTTCTTGGCGATTTCTTCCTCCAATCATCTCATCCAACATCTTTCTTGAGTTCTTGGTGTATTATAACAACATCAACACGAATCTTTCATCCAAATCCAAGGTAAATCTCTTAGAACCCTACTTTTGGATAATTTGGGGGTTTTAGGATTTTCTTCCGATTCGTTCCGTTTTGCTGGTGGATTCATGATGAATATGATTAATCTTGTTGGTATTCTTAGTTTCCCTACGGATTCATGGTATATTTCGTGGTTTTTACGGAATCGAGAGGGTTTGGTTGTGGTCCGCCCTCGTTGTTGTTTATATACGAATATACATGAATCATAGGTGGGTTTTCGGGTGTATTCCAATTCTGTATTCATTTAGAAATGGTTGTGATTGTATTCTTCGAATCGTTAGGTTCGGTTTCGTTGGTTCCTAGCGTTCGTTGGTGACTTTCCTTTCCGTTCGTTGCGTCGTCAATTATTCAAGGCAAGTAATTCTTGGAAACCTTTATGCTTAATGTGAAATGATAATGTATATTGTGTGTGCTTTACTCACCTCGGGAGGGTCCGACGGGGCCTCGAGGGAATCTATGGCTTCGTCCTGGATTCATGAGTTTGATTCGCTAGCCAGCTCGGGAGGGTCCTTAGAGGCCTCGAGTGGGATTCGTGGATTCGTCCCGGTCCTAGGTGATGTGTGGTGCTTGATTTGTTTTATGAATGTGGCCAGCTCGGGAGGGTCCTTAGAGGCCTCGAGTGGGATTCGTGGCTTCGTCCCGGTCCTAGGAAAATTAATTGTGACTGTTTGTTTCCGGAAAAGACATGTCTGGTTTTGGTTTTTGAAATGATATTGGTGCATGTACTATGAAATGTCTAAGCGATTGGTTTGCCTTGATTACTTGTACTAGCGTAATTGCTAACCCCTTTGGGGACCCGTTGTGGGGAAATTCTTGTTATGGATTTCAGGTTATGATCATCCGGACGAGCGAGCGCTGGGACAGTATGAGGTTGTTGGCCAGGGTCGTTGACATGTGCACTTGGGTCTACTTATTTCTTTTGTCCACTTCGATATGGTTGTTTCCTATAGTTATAAACTGATAGACTGTACTCGCGAGTACTTAGGCTTTTCAATTCAAACTCCGTGTTGTATTATTTTAAATTGCTACATTGTCGATTGTTGCTCATTTCGTCGGTTGCTCCGGGTGTATTTTCATGTGAAGTATTATTTGATTGTGTATCCTCGCTAACCGAGATGGTTAGTCGAGGGGTGTTCGCTTGTTGTAGCCTGGTGGGTCCCATGTAGGGGTCCACGGCGCTGTAATATACTCCGAATATCTCGGGGTGTTACATATTAGATCATAAGATGAATTTACTTATTATGTTGTGTAGATTCGATTTTCCTTAAAAAGACGGTTTCTCTTTCGAACTATAAAACGCCCCTTATATATTGAATCAATCCACTATATTTCTATATTGATTGGCTTCAATACATAGCATTAGGTTTTATGAAAATAACTCAAAGAATCATCTAAGGTCTAGAGGTATATTTCTATCCCCTAGAACAACTTAGAGTGAAGATCATTTGATCTAATCAAACATATTTCCTTTCGAAACATATGAAGACCATAAATATCGTCATTTATTGGCTAAATAAATAAAGATTGGTAAAACAATGAAAATCACACACAATAATAAGTAATTCATAATAGATCTTTATACAAACTTAAATAACATGACTAACCTTGTTTATAATCCCAACTAAGGTAACTTAGCCCATGAAGGGTTTAATAAACACAATACAAGCTTTAGTGGTCATTATTAGTTGAAAAAGAGAAAGAATTGATCCTAACTCCCTTGAGCAAAGAAAATGCAATAATAGTTCTAATATTCAAGAAAATGAAAGATTGTACTAGTAATAGATTAATAAAAGATATAATAAAATAGTTGGGATTACAAACTTAGTTCATCATTAGTTATAGAAGATGTATAGGAGATAATAAGACGAATTTACTTATTATGTTGTGTAGATTCGATTTTTCTTAAAAAGACGGTTTCTCTTTCGAACTATAAAACGCCCCTTATATATTGCATCAATCCACTATATTTCTATGTTGATTGGCTTCAATACATAGCATTAGGTTTTATGAAAATAACTCAAAGAATCATCTAAGGTCTATAGGTATATTTCTATCCCCTAGAACAACTTAGAGTGAAGATCATTTGATCTAATCAAACATATTTTCTTTCGAAACATATGAAGACCATAAATATCGTCATTTATTGGCCAAATAAATAAAGATTAGTAAAACAATGAAAATAACACACAATAATAAGTAATTCATAATATATCTTTATACAAACTTAAATAACATGACTAACCTTGTTTATAATCCCAACTAAGGTAACTTAGCCCATGAAGGGTTTAATAAACACAATACAAGCTTTAGTGGTCATTATTAGTTGAAAAAGAGAAAGAATTGATCCTAACTCCCTTAGTAGATAAAGGAGAAAGAAGCAATAAACTCTCTGAACAACATATGCTATACCACTATTACACAAATCACTCAAGAACACAAGTGTGTTCTTCACACAAAAAGAAAATATTACAAAAAGTGGAAAAATTATAAGATGAATGATGAATGATGATGGATCTAAGGGGTCTATTTATACACCTAAAGTCATCTAATAGCTCCAAAACTCCAGCATTATTACATTAGATCGGATCAATGCCAGCCATCCCCTCAATATTACACCAAAAGTATAAAAAATTAAACAAATGATCACAATTTGCCAAGAGTTACGGCCGTAATATTGAGGAGTTACGGCCGTAACATGGATGACTTACGACCGTAACATTCAATAGTTACGGCCGTAACTAGGCTACAACTTTTTGTTTTGTGAGTTACGCCCGTATGTTATGATGTTACGCCCGTATGAAGTTTCAGACTTCATTTTCAGCCCAGAAATTTCTTAGACTTTGCGTTTTTGCCCCAAATCTTCTTCGGATGATAACTTTTGATATATAACTCAGATTTTGAATCCGGAAAGATTGCCGAACTCGTATCGAAAAGCCTTACAACATGAATACATAAAAATTCAACAAAGAGAATATTTTATAAACATGTTATTTCTTGAGTAAATCAGTAATTCAATCCGATTAAGACTAGATTTACATCATCATCCGATAAAAATAAAATTATTAAAAGCTAATTAATTCTAAGCAAAAACGAGTAGACTAGCTCAATTATGGGTGAAATATATCGATACAAACCATGGATAAGTGTATAAAACTGACACTTATCACACCCCCAAACTTGAATTCTTGCTAGTCCCGAGCAAGACTCTTTATTAATCACACACAAAAAAGAAAAAGAAAAATAAAAATATGACACAAAAATACTAATACACACATAAATTAAGAAAAATAATCATATAAAAAGAGAAAAGGAGATCAAAATGCCATTAATACACAACAACCAGCTTTATACAGTAGATATAAATGAATTAAGATTCAAAATAAATCTACTAATGATTTTGAAGTTAAAACACGTTTTTATTTTTGTAATTCCAAAATGCAAGGTTTTCCCTCTAAAAGGTTGATTATTTCTTTCCCACTCGTGATACACACGACTCTCTTTAATGGTTGATCTCGATCACTCGTTTATTTTCCGACTCAATATGAAGAAGAATTTCATTGGCGTCATCAAATATTATGATTTTTCACGAAATTGAGTGTATTGAAATCCAGCCGCTAATTAATTCAAATCTGCTCATAAACTACATCCCTTAGTGATAGCTTTCACACCGTTATTTGCTAACGTGTAGCTCTTTTCACCAACACAATTTCTATCGTTTTTTTAAGGTGATAGCTTTCACACCGTTATTTGCTAACGTGTAGCTCTTTTCACCAACTTTTTTGTGAGACGGCAGCTACGCACCAACAATGGTTAGTCCTTTATTTTCGCAAAATTTTAGGATCCCCAAAATTAGGCAGCTGTTGCTGCTCAACACTTCTCCTATTCGTCATTTTTTTTAGGGGATAGCTTTCACACCGTTATTTGCTAACGTGTAGCTCTTTTCACCAATGACTCCTTTTTTTAGGGAATAGAATTTTTGCAGAAAATCATTTATTACTTAAGCATGAAAAATCAAAAACTCCACAAATTAAGTAAATTTCAGTTCTATTTTTCATCAACCGACTGATTCTTCTTTTCTCAAGGTAACGAATGACTTGATTTTATATGATAACTACAAGGCTTGGAAAGAGAGATTAAGGCTCAAAAATTTTGGAATATACAATTTTTTTACCGGTTAAAACGATTTTAGAAGCTTGTACATAGCTAACTTATTGGTTTTATGGCCAGATCTAGAAATCTCACAAATCAAAATAATATATATATATATATATACTAAAAATTTTTTTAAGGCAAATAACTAAAATAATCAAAACACACCAACATACCAACACACCAAAACATACCACCCCCAAACTTGAAAATAGAAATGTCAGTTTTTAAAAAAATAGAAAAAATAAAAAAAATAAAATAAAAAGCAATGGAGAAAAGCAGAATACTCCCTGTTGATGAAAGTTTTGCTTGAGCTAACGCCTTTTAGAATCTGCAAGAGAATAAATATACGAGGCAAACAACAAAAGAAAATAAAATATACTCGGAAGTATAACATAATTTTTAATATGCGCTTCAAGAAAGTCCGAAGAGTCGCCTTACGCTGCCATCAATGCTTTTATTAAAAAAAAACAATAAAAATTACAGCAATAAAATAACAATACATAAATCGTGAATAGATGTGCGTCAAGAGATCAAGAAGAAACTCCTTAAGCTGCCATCATTTAGCACGATTTTTACACACAACAGAAAGTAAAAATACAAGAGGTCCGACATGGGTTATCAAAGGGAGAGGAATGAATCCATTTTTCATTTTCTCACGGTAAAATCTTCCATCCAGAAAATTTTAGCTAGAGCTGGATCCGGTTGAGGGACAAATTCATTGAGTTTTTTGATTAGTTCTTCTGGTGTTGTTGCAACGACTATGATTCGTTTAGCACGTTCGGAAATAAAACCTTTTTCAGCAGAGTAATCGATGAAAGATAGTAAACCATCAAAGAAACTATTGACATTAAGCAGACCTATTGGTTTTTGATGAACATTTAGCTGGGCTCTGGTAACCACATGAAAAAGTTCCTCAAGGGTGCCAAAACCATCAGGAACGGTGATAAAGACGCCAGAATTATTTATCATGTGAGTTATGTGATCTTTCATATTTATAGATCTAAACTCATCTCCAATAGTCTCCCAACACTCTTACTCCTTCCATATAGGCAGAAGCAGCAGCTCGTCCCATTAATCCTAGACTTCCTCCTCCGTAAACTACATGAATGCATTTTTCTCCTAAGGTACGACCCAAGTTGTGGGCTGCTTCAGTAAAGCATGCCTCTTTTCCATAACTAGCTCCACCGAAAATACAGACTGTGCTAAATTTTTTTTGTGGAAGATGATGATTCCATTTTTGAAAAGAAATTTATTAGAGAGAAAGAGAAAAGCACAAGTTTGAGGGATGAGAAAAAAAGAAACAAGCACAAAGCTTATTTATAGAAGAAAAATGAGGTAAAATTGTTTAACAAGTTTGTGATTGCGTTGATTGCGCTTCAACTACTCAATAGAATAATGAATGCATTTATTGCGTATCACTTTTTTTTTATTCAGAAAATCTCACCACACGACAAAAATTAAAGATACTCACGTGTATGTACAGTAGTTGTGATTGTGGCTCACATCTTCCTCTAATTTTACATTCAGAAATGGCCTAAACGCCTTCTATGAGTCGGGGAGAAGCTTCCCATCCAATTTTCTTACAAATTGGCAAACAGGGTCTTTTAACGTCAGATTCCCAAGACGTTGTTCATATTCTAGTTTGAAATTATTCCACAAACATCGAATTCCGTAATGTACGAGTCCACTGGGCTGCGTGTCAAGAGAAATTTCGATATTATCTAAATTCTCTTTATTCAGACCATCCTTAATGAACTGAATTTTATCTTCTCTGTTTGTAGATGGAATTCCTAAAGATCGACATTTTAAATTACAGTTCCATCTAGCACATTTATAGCAAACAACTATCATCTTTGCTCGTCGTTTCTTGGCATATGAACTTTTTCCTAGCCCTGGTAAAAATCTAGTAGGTATTTCGGTGAATTCACCTGCTACTTTGGCTTCAATTATGAATCTAATATCAAAATGTATGCTTTTATTCATAAGCAACCTCATCCTTTCAATTATTGCTTTGTAGATTTTTAAAATGACTTTTTTGCTCAGAAAGGGAATTTTTTTTTTAATATTATTCAAAGTTTCATCCATGACAAAAAAAATAAAATGAAAAAGGATAAAATATCTACAAATATCAATTGTTGTGGGAAAGTGAAAAATCTGACTTTAATAATCACGGAGTACCGTTATCCGCCACTTGACCGGACAAACACAATTGAGTACTAAGTTACAACGTCGAGAAATTTGTATCTATAAAAATAGTTTACAATGTAAGATTTCAAAAATAACACTTATACTTCCCAGCGGCGCCAAAAACTTGACACGTTCTTAAGTGTAACTATCGCAAGTGCACGATATCGTACCAAGTAGTAAGTAGACTTTTTGAGTCCGATTTATCGATCCCACGAGGAAGTTAGGTTATATATTGAATTATACACAATTTAACTATTTGTTATATAGATTTATCAGATTGAAACACACAATTAAAGAGTTTGGTTTGACAATTGCAAAGAAAATGCAATAATAGTTCTAATATTCAAGGAAATGAAAAATTGTACTAGTAATAGATTAATAAAAGATATAATAAAATAGTTGGGATTACAAACTTAGTTCATCATTAGTTATAGAAGATGTATAGGAGATCATAAGATGAATTTACTTATTATGTTGTGTAGATTCGATTTTCCTTAAAAAGACGGTTTCTCTTTCGAACTATAAAACGCCCCTTATATATTGAATCAATCCACTATATTTCTATATTGATTGGCTTCAATACATAGCATTAGGTTTTATGAAAATAACTCAAAGAATCATCTAAGGTCTAGAGGTATATTTCTATCCCTTAGAACAACTTAGAGTGAAGATCATTTGATCTAATCAAACATATTTTCTTTCGAAACATACGAAGACCATAAATATCGTCATTTATTGGCCAAATAAATAAAGAGTGGTAAAACAATGAAAATCACACACAATAATAAGTAATTCATAATAGATCTTTATACAAACTTAAATAACATGACTAACCTTGTTTATAATCCCAACTAAGGTAACTTAGCCCATGAAGTGTAATACCCGTAATTTTGATTTCCAGTAATTTCTTTTTTTCGGCGAAAATCCATTTTGACGACTCGCTTATGACCGTTTCGTCATTCCGAGAATGATTAATTCTGCACTTTTTGTCATCCGAGTTCGTTTCGGTGTTGTTTTGTTGAGTTCCGTGCTTTTTGGCGACTTTTCCGCACTTGAGCTCGATTCTTGCGAATCTCGTTCGGCTCATTTCGAGTTTCCCGTAAGTCCGTTTAACTTTTTTAGACGTGTTGTGAACTTCGGTTTGGTTATTCGATCACGTATCGTGATTTTCGGACGTTTTGGGCCATTTTCGTAATTTCCCAAAGTTTGGGGTAATCACCTTCCGTTGTCGAATTTCGAGCCTTCGGGTGGTCGGAATCGTGTGTTCTATTAGCTCTTAGATTCGTCTTTGCGAGTACTTCGTAACCGTATCTTCGGTTCGTATTTAGGTTCGGGTTTCGGGGTCGTTCGGATCGTCGTTGTGATTCTTCATTTTGTGCCTGGAGGCTGCGCTTTGACACAGGCAAACGGCCTGGCAGCGCGCCGCGAGCGCCGTGTCTGCCGGGCAGACGGGACCGGTAACTGCCGAGACACGGCCGAGACACCCGGCGGGTGTGGGCGTTTCTTTGCGCCCGTGTCCGGCAAAGATATAAATATGGCAGAGCGATCGGGTTTCACTCATTTTTCTCACTCGTTTTCTTCCATTCCGCGGTGAAGCTTGATCAATCATGGAGGCATGTTGTTATACAATAAATCCATGAAGTTTTGAGGTTCATATCATCAATAATCCGTCCTATAACATCCTTTGATCGAAGCGAATCGAATTGATTTCTAGAAATCTAATTTTGGGGATTTTGGGTATTTTGTTCGATTTCGTCCGTTTAATCCGATTTAACTTAGGATTGTGATGGATTGATGATTATTTAGATGTATTGTATCATTTCCCTTGTTATTACATGGTTGGATCGTATCGATTCTTTGTTTTGGTCGAGTTCTTGATCGACGCCTTGAAGGTGTCCGGTAAAATGTCATAGAGGGGTTTTTGGGCGTTCTTCGATTATTCTTCCTCTTTCGTTCGTTAATTTACTGATGGTATGATGTTAGGGTCAGATTTCTCGCAAAGAATTCGAGTCGGAACCCTTCCGTTTGTCGCTTTCTTCAAGCTTTTCGATCGTGGGTGTATTCATTGTATTCGCCGGAGAATTGTGGGTGTTCGAGGTGTCCCGACTGAGCCGTGTTCGTAGGAGTGTCCGGTATCGATTATCGAGGCAAGTATCTTACCCATACATTACGTGTTTTGTGGATATAATGATTGTTAATCATCGATATGTGCTAAATAAATATTTATAACCATTTTTTCAAAAGGATCGGTAAATGTAAAGTGTTATTCTTTTGTTAAGATATGTGGGTGGAGTCACGTCGTTATGGATGAAATTGTGATGGTCGCTTATATTGTGATTTTTCATTATATGGGTCGTTGTAGATATTATGTTAAATTAGAAATCGGCTTGTTGCTTGTCTTAAAGATATGTCAATAGAGACGTAGTGTCGGGTAGATAGTACACTTAGACATGTGCTATAATATTTTGGTGATCACTGGGTTGTGTGGGTTAAGTTGTTTGTTATGAGTTGGGTTAGTCGTAATGCTTGATCAGTTGTTATGTCGTTGATGTGTGGAGATGCGTTCAGGATTGTTAGGTTGTAGTATAGCTAGGTCGGTCGTAGCTATGCATTGGATAATTGGCCATTTCTAGCAAGTGCCTTGATTATATATATATATTGTGATTGACCTTCGAGGCTTGTGGTTTGAAACTGTGATTTTGGAACGTGTGTGTGTTGTTCCTTCCACCCGGAGTGTTCGACGGGATGTCTGGGGGTCGATACTAAGGGGTACGGCCGCGGAAGTGGACTTAGGTGCGTGTGTGGTTGAACTTCCACCCGGAGCGTTCGACGGGATGTCTGGGGGTCGATACTAAGGGGTACGACCGCGGAAGTGGTGTCCCACCCGGAGCGTTCGACGGGATGTCTGGGGGCCGATACTAAGGGGTACGGCCACGGGATACCAGTTGTGATTCCGTGATATCATGATGATTTGATAAACTGTTTTGATGACTATTGTGATATGTTCGGAATATCACGACGTTTTGGTTCTCGATGTTGATGTACATTATGTATTGAATCTTGGTACTTGGCTAGAATGGCACTAGGATATGTGTCTTAAGTGTTTAACTCCTTGACTGTGAGTTTTTTTGTTGGAAAACGAAAATGGATATTGTTTCGTATATTGTGGTTGATGAGGTTTCAGGTTGAGATCCCAACGGTTCTGTATAGGTTGTTTTGTGGAAAATGAACTTTGGGGCTGTGACCCTAAATGGCTTTCGAGGAATTAAGATCTTGTCAATTTCTAATGTTTTTAAAACTCCCGAGATTAGAAAGTGTTTTCAAAATGCTTTACTTGTTTCGTTTCTACTTTCAAGACTTGAACTATTTTTAACTAAAAATATCTCGGGAAGTCTTTTGTTGTATTCTCGGAATGTGTTGTGTATGGATCGTTTTTGCACTAGCGAAACAGTGGAGTTTTGCTAACCCCCGAGTAATCGGGGGGTAGATATCTGTATTGTGTCCAGGTACATGCAGGTTTTCGGGAGCAAGTCACAGGATCGGTACGAGGGATGATGAAAGACGAATGATACTAATCACACGAAGGCTAGTTTTGGGTTAAGTTAGTCGAAGTCCATTGTATTGTCTTTTCCGCTGTCTTATTGTTCGTTGTTGCAAGTATTTTACCCTTGCGTGGGTATGAATCTGGATGAGTTTATGTATTTTGATTTGTAAGTCAGTGACGAAAGACCAAATCGGTCTATTGGTTCGTTATTTTGATTCGTCGGTATGTAATGTAATGTGTTGTTCTGATGTCTAGCCTGGTGGATGCTCACGGAGAGGGTCTGCGGCGTGTAATATTCCCGGTTTGATCTGGGGGTGTTACATGAAGGGTTTAATAAACATAATACAAGCTTTAGTGGTCATTATTAGTTGAAAAAGAGAAAGAATTGATCCTAACTCCCTTAGTAGATAAAGGAGAAAGAAGCAATAAACTCTCTGAACAACATATGCTATACCACTATTACACAAATCACTCAAGAACACAAGTGTGTTCTTCACACAAAAAGAAAATATTACAAAAAGTGGAAAAATTATAAGGTGAATGATGAATGATGATGGATCTAAGGGGTCTATTTATACACCTAAAGTCATCTAATAGCTCCAAAACTCCAGCATTATTACATTAGATCGGATCAATGCCAGCCATTCCCTCAATAATACACCAAAAGTATAAAAAATTAAACAAATGATCACAATCTTCCAAGAGTTACGACCGTAACATTGAGGAGTTACGGCCGTAACATGGATGACTTACGGCCGTAACATTCAATAGTTACGGCCGTAACTAGGCTACGGCTTTTTGTTTTGTGAGTTACGCCCGTATGTTATGATGTTGCGCCCGTAAAGAGTTTCAGACTTCATTTTCAGCCCAGAAATTTCTTAGACTTTGCGTTTTTGCCCCAAATCTTCTTCGGATGATAACTTTTGATATATAACTCAGATTTTGAATCCGGAAAGACTGCCGAACTCGTCTCGGAAAGCCCTACAACATGAATACATAAAAATTCAACAAAGAGAATATTTAATAAACATGTTATTTCTTGAGTAAATCAGTAATTCAATCCGATTAAGACTAGATTTACATAATCATCCGATAAAAATAAAATTATTAAAAGCTAATTAATTCTAAGCAAAAACGAGTAGACTAACTCAATTATGGGTGAAATATATCAATACAAACTATGGATAAGTGTATAAAACTGACACTTATCATCACATCAAGATGTGGTAGGCATCAATCCTGAATATGCTTGCCACTATCTGAAGATTAACCCGACAAGGAAGCCCGTTCACCAAAAATATAGGAAATTCGGTCCAGAAAAATATGCTGCGCTAGATGCAGAAGTCAAAAAGCTGCTCGACAATAAACTGATGGGGGTAGCTATTGACGAGCCACAGTGGATAGCCAACGCGGTGCTCGTCAAGAAGGCGAGCGATTCCTAGAGGTTATGCATCGATTTCACCGACCTCAACGCGGCTTGTCCGAAAGATCACTTTCGAATGCCTCACATTGACCACTTGGTCGATACGGCAGGTTGCAAAATGATGTCGTTTATGGATGCCTTCGCCGGATACTATCAGATCCCAATGGCGGAGAAAGACATAAAACACACATCATTCCACACGGAAAAAGACGTGTTCTTTTCGGTCCAAATGCCGTTCGATCTGAAAAATTCGGGGGCGACCTACCAACGCATAGTCAATGGGATGTTCGCCGATCAAATCGGCAAAACCATGGAGGTGTACATTGAGGACATTGTGGTCAAGAGCCTCAAAAAGGAAAATCACCTCAAAGACCTTGTCGAGACGTTCGCCATCCTCGAGAATTTCAACATAAAGCTAAACCCCAAGAAATGCAACTTCGGAGTAAGCTCCGGAAAATTCCTGGGGCATATCGTGAGCTAAAGGGGGATCGAAGCGAACCCCACAAAGATCAAGGCGATCCTCGACATGCAAGAACCACGGAACGTCAAACAGGTGCAACGCCTCACGGGGTGTTTGGCAGCCCTTAATCGTTTCGTCTCGCGGCTCGGAGATAAAAGCAAGCCTTTCTTCGCCACCATAAAGGATAAAAAATTTGCATGGACGAAAGAAAGTCAAATGGCGTTCGCCAAAATCAAGGAGTATCTTTCCAACCCCCAAATTTTGGCAAAACCGATCCCTGGCGAGAAGCTATTCCTTTACCTGGCAGCCTCAGAGGTCGCGCTGAGCACGGTATTAGTGCGAGCAGAGGGACAAACCCACTTACCGATCTACTTTGTTAGTCAAGCGCTACACAACGCGGAGACACGTTACACGCCTCTGGAGAAGCTCGCCTACGCACTTGTCACGAGCGTTCACAAGCTGAGAGCCTATTTCTTCAAACACCAAGTGGAGGTTCTGATGACTCTCCCTCTAAGTCAAGTTCTGCACCGGCCAGACACCAACGGGCGACTCCTCAAGTGGTCACTGGAGATCGCCCAATACGGTGTCACGTATGCTCCTCGCACGGCGATCAAGGGCCAAGCGCTGACAGATTTTATGGTGGAATTAACTTTCCCGCCTAGCCCGACCTAAGTCGGCCGTCCCGCCTGGAAACTGTTCGTAGATGGCTCGTCGAATAGCTCGCGAGCAGGGGTAGGGATTGTCCTCATCAGCCCCGATGACCAGAGTTTTACAAATGCTGTGCGTTTCGATTTCCGAGCGACCAACAATGAAGCCGAGTACGAAGCCTTAGTAGGCGGGCTCGATCTAGCGCTCGCCGTGGGCGTTTGTCTCCTTCACGTCTTCTTGGACTCCCTCTTGGTCTTGAACCAAGTCAAGGTAGAATATGAGGCGCGCGGTGAACAGATGATCAAATATAAAGAGTTGGTCGCCGAAATGTGCACAAATTTTGAAGTAGTGCTGATCGAGTAAATCCCGAGAGAGCACAACTCCCAGGCCGATGCCCTATCCAAACTCACATCGTCGGATGGGGCAGCGGATTTCTCTAACATCCAAATCACTAAGTTGGCGAGATCGGCGATCGACAAAACCCTGGTCGCCACAGTTGCCATCGCCGAAGAGAACTGGATGACTCCATTCATTGAATACTTGAAGGACGGAACGGTCCCCACAGATCGGGTCAAGGCTCGTCAGCTCTAGCTCCGAGCAACCAGATACACCGTATTGGATGACCGGATTTACAAGAGAGCTTTCAGCCTTTCTCTCCTCAAATGCATTACGCCGGAGGAAGGCCGACTTGTTTTAGCCGAAATCCATGACGGGATCTGTGGAAATCACGCGGGAGGGCGAGCCCTCATCCACAAGATGACCAGGCAAGGTTTTTTCTGGCCTACCCTGTGAAAGGATGCGATCGCCTATGCCCGATTTTGTCACAGGTGTGAAATAATGGGCCCGAACATCAAGCTCTACCCTGAGCAGCTCACCTCTATGTATAGTCTATGGCCGTTCGCCCAATGGGGCATCAACCTCATCGGTCCTTTGCTAATAGCACTGGGGAATGTAAATTCGCTATCGTAGGAGTCGATTACTTCACAAAATGGGTAGAAGCCGAACCACTCAACAAGATCAGTCAAGAGAAAGTAATTAAGTTCATTTGGAAAAACATCATCTGCCGTTTCGGCCTACCTCAGGCTATCATCTCCGACAATGGAAAGCATTTCGACGGTTTGGAAGTTATGTAATTCTGCGAGAAATGGGGAATAAAAAAGTTGTTCTTGGCCCCTTACCACCCTCAAATAAACGGGCAGGTAGAGGCAGTAAACAAGATCCTCAAGCACACGATCAAAGCCAGACTCGGATCCAAGCAAGGGCGCTGGGCGAGCGAGATCCCGTATGTTTTGTGGTCCTACCGAATGATGACAAGAAATTCAACAGGCGAAACCCCATTCGCCTTCGCTTTCGGAACATAAGTAGTGATCCCATCTGAGATCGACGTCCTCAGCCACCGAACTGCGCAACAATTGACGGCGGACAATGATGTAGCTCGGCGAATCGACTTGGATATGCTCGAAGAATGACGACTGACCTAGGAAATGAAGAACACGATCCATAAAAGGAAATCCGAAAAGTTATTTAATTCAAATGTCAAAGAAAGGCGATTTCAGGTGGGCGACCTAGTCCTCAAGAAGATCCAGACCCACACGGGAGTATTTGGTCCGAACTGGGAAGGCCCATTCAGGATATCCAAGTGGCTAACCATAGGAGCCTATGAGCTCCAACACCCAGACGGCACTCCGGACCAATATCCATGGAACACCGTCCATTTGAAGAAGTACTATCAGTAGAAACACCCTGTATTCATTTACTCAATGTGCAAAGTGCTTAACGAGATTTTCTAATTCTCCCCAAGTGATTTTCTTCGGCAAAACAAACCAAAGGCTACTGCCTAAGCAACGCCTCCAAAAAGAGGATGACTCGCTCGCCCTCTAAAGTTCATCATCTAACATAACGGACCTAGGCAAGCGATCGCCTCCCACAGCACAACGTATACCGTCGAGGAACGCCATCTAACATGACGATCCCAGGTAGAAAAGTGCAGCCATGGTTATGGAGGTCGATGGAACCGACAGCCCGTCCATGCAAGGTTCCTTGGGCAGATATCGCTCCCCCTTTTGTTTAAATACGAGGCGGGCATAGCTGAAGGACCCTCCAAAACAGATCTGTGGACACGCTCGCCCGTCCTCAAAGGTCCATCATCTAACATGGTGGACCCGGGCAATGCGACGCGTCCCGCCCCCATCACAACGTACGCCCTCTAAGGTCCGTCATCTAACATGTCGGTCCCAGGCAGAAAAGTGCTAAAAAGCCATAGTCGCGAAGTTGATTAATCCGACGGCACCCCGTGCAAGGACTCATCCAGGTTGAGATCGTCTGCCCTATCACTACATTGCGAGGCAAAACATAGCCTACGAAGGACCCTCACAATTAAGTGAGTCGCGAGACGTAGACCATCAGACAGAATGTCGCTCGCGCATGAGACATGGTCGCAAAGGCCGGTTCCATCGAACTCCACGACCATGCAAGGTTCCTCTAGGCCGAGATGGTCGGCCTTCCTCGAGGAATCTGCAAAATTGAAGATCGCAAGAACTAGACCTAACATCGCTCGCTAAACGATTTATTTTCGTTCCCTCACTTTCACTAAGTAAACAAAAACAGGGGGCGGAGCTATACATACGACGACCGTCTTTGTTCAGATATACATACGACGATCGACTTTGTTCTGAAAGTTACCGGTATGAGTTTAAGTATATCAATTCATTTGGAGCTGTACGTACGACGATCGCTCCTCCTCAAACACCTTTGTATGAGGTCAAATGCAAAAGATTCGGAAAGACAAACATACAAACAAGAAATCAGATAAGGAAATACTCATTTCATTTCATTTGAAGTACAAGAACGGTCGCCTGAGGGCAAAATACAAAACGGGAAGCCTAGAAAATTACAAGTAAAAGCAAAAAGCGCAAGCTAGCTCAAGGTGTCCCTGCCGAGCCATCACCCCCAACCGCAGGACCGGCCTTCGCTCCCTCGCCAGCATCAGGCACTGCACCCCCGTCCTCCGGGGCATCCGGGTGAACAAGATTGTCGGGCGACGGATACCAGCTCAAGTCGACCCCATGATCTAAGGAGAGGTCTAGGATCGGCACGAAGAAGGCGGGCTGCAAAGGGTGCTCAAGCACGTAGGCTTTGAAGTTATCAGCCAAAGGGCCGACCTTGAGCCCTCCCTTATTAGCGGCACGGATTGCATCATCATAAGCCATATAATAGGCAAATTCGCTGACGTATTCCACGTTAAGGAAGGGATCAGCCTCGGTCGCCTCCAGCTTCTCCCTTAGCCCCGCAAGCGTCTGGTTCGTGCCTTGGAGCTCGCAACCTTGGCGGCCACCTCTTCCTTCGATGACGCCAGCTCGCCGGTCAGCCGGTCAAAGATCACCTTCACCTCGGCGACCTCCTTCTTTGCAACCGCGTGCGACCGACGGGCATCCGTCATCTGATCCCGCATCCGGTCATTCACCTCCGGGCCCGATCAAGGTAATGGCTCGCCCTGTTGTCCGCCTCCACGGAGCTCTTCTCCATCGCCACGAGCCTGTCGGCAAGCTCAGTATTTTGTTTTCGAGTAACCTCGAGGTCCTCCTAAAGACGAGCGGTGGAGGGCCGCCTCTCATAGTCTTTCACAGCCTGGACAGCCATCGTCGCCGTCTGAAGGGCTAGAGCGAAGGTCGCCAGCATCGCGTCAGCAGATCGCCGGCACGCGATCGCATCCAGGTCGGTCGTCCAGGCCTTCGGCAGGGCGGCGACAGCCCGAGCGACGTAGTGAGGGACATAAGAGGCCTCGCGAGGAGCATTGCTCGATAGGAAATCCAGCACCAGCGGTGTGCCGTTCGGGTCGCAGATACGGAGCCTGTACCAGGAACAGAAGAGTTAGTATATTTCCAACAAGAAAATGTCATAACCCAACAAAGCAACCAATCTCACCTTGTGACCTTCTCCGGATCGCGGCCAAAGAACGACCTCCCACGAGGGTCTCAACGTGGGCAACCGCCGCGGCTTCCAGGAAACTCGAGGAGGACGTGGACCCCTCCACTAGTGGAATCGCGGAAAGATGAGGTGCGGCGATCGGCGGCATCATGGTAGGCGCATAAGCAGTAGTAGAGGCCGAGGGCTCCTTCGCCCTCCGCCTCTTGCGATTGAGCCGGAGTTCTCCCTCCTCCCGAGGCTCTTGTTCACCGGTGACCGGCTCCACGTGAGGCCTTGCCTCCGGGATAGGTTGGATCAGCGCCGCAGAAACTCGGCTCGTTTTCTTCCCTTGGTGCAGGCGACTCATAATCCCGGGATTCGACATAGCGATCTCTGTCGGGGGCTTTGAGTAGCGAGGGAAGCGGATTTCTGCAAAGAGAACAATCGGCAAAGGTTAGTCACCTTCCTCAGCCGCAAGACGATCGTCAAGCAAAGGAAGATCTTGAAAATTCGTACCTGGAACCCTTAAGTGGCGAGGAAAGCGAAATAGCCGAGCGGCCAGCCAGCAGGTTTTGTTGTTAATCTGGAGAGCATCGATATGATTGTCTGGAAGACTACGTATCTGCTCCCAAACGATCGCAAAATCAAAAGCTTGCTCGCCTGCCGCCGGAACAAGGGCACCTGCAAAAAGAAAGCCAAATTAGATCAGTTCAGTATATATCCGAACGAAGGGAGAGTCAGAACCCTTAGTCGGATTCCTCTCCCGGAAGTCGGTGGGGATATCCAACTCGTCGGTGGGATTGTCACTCACAGACGACTTCCACGCATCGCCGACCCAGAACCACTTCGTCGGATCGCCCCGAACCTTGTTCGGTACCCCAAGAATCACTCGGCCTGAGCGACCTTGAATGTGGTAGCCGCCAGCGGAACCATTCTGATCCATCAGCTTGAAGAGATGGTTCATCTCCAGCAGCGAAGGAAGACGGTATAGCCGGTGACCGCCGAACAGAGTAAGGGTGCAAACGATCTGCAGCCAGGCATTCGGCGTCAGTTAGAGCGGCGCCACATTCCAAGCGGTCAATAAGTAGGAAACGGCGAACGGCAGCGGAAACCGCAGTCCGACCCCATGATCGCCTCACTAAAGACGACCATGCCCTCAGGAGGTTGGTCGGCGTGTTCATTCTCGGCGGGCACATAGAGGGAAACGTTAGAGGGGACATGGAAATTCGCCCTCCAGCGGTCCAAATCTTTCCTGGTCGCCGAGCTTCTAATCTGGCCAAGGGACCACAGGGAGCGGCAGGCGGCTCGGAACAGCGTCCGCCTTTCAGGTTGATATGGATGGGAGATCGAGTATTTGCGGAATCAAACTTGGGGATGGGACCGGCCAATTTCTCTATAATTTCGGAAAAGTCTGAAAAGGCTTTGCCGAACGCACTGTTTCGCGCCCAGTACGCCTTTAATTCTATCTCCTCTTCAGCCAGTGAACGCCTTCGCTCGGTCTCCGCCGCCCTGGCCACATCAGCTTCGTTAAAGAGTTCTTCGTCCTCCGCGGGTTCAATCCCGGCGCGAATAGCCTCGACGGCTGTCTCCACGTGGAACTCCACGGAGATTTCATCCCGGGCGGTCAAAGTCCCGGCGGCGGAAGTGCTACCCGTCTCATACACCGTTGGTTTTCCTCCGAACATCTTCATAAAAAGAAAGGAAAAAGAGAAAAGACTTTTTTCTTACCAAAGAGTCTAGTCGAACGACGCTCGGCAACACAAAGTTTCAGAGGAATCCGATAATCTTTCTTCTCAGACAAAGTGCAGATAAGGTTGTAACCCAGAAACCCTAGTCCCTTTTATAGACGAAAGCAGGGGCTTCTGGGCAAATAATCAATATCTCAAGGGCCAAAGCGCAAAGGTCGAAAAAGTCCGAATTTAATGCCGCCCTCGAGTCCCGCGTGCGCATCGTTTTGAGGGCACGCCAGAGGATAAGTCTGACTTCCCCAACAGGAACGCGTTACGTGCCCCAATGACGTTTAAAGTCAACCTGCACTTCCCGTTCTTTTCAGCGATCGAGTAGGTCGTCCAAATTCAAAATCAAAGTGATGAGTCGCTCATCTTTAATTCAAACATTCGCCAGTAGAACCACCTCACCCCACGTCTTTAACATCGGAGCGAGCTGGGGGGCAATTGTTGTGCGGCGATTAATACGCCTCAACGATGATTGGCACAAGGGCCGAGCGACCAAAGTCAGCGCCAAATGAACCAAGGCAGACTTACCAAACGAAGATGTCAGATCAAGTTCAAGTACCTAGTGATCGTCTTACAAGACGATCGTCTCTAGTGCCCGACCAAGGACGACCATCTTATGACACGTGTAAAGCCGACATCCATAAAGTCTACGAAGACTGAATCTCGGGAAGAAGGCCCACGTACAGACCCGCAAACGGCACCGTAGGAAAAGTCTTTTTGACTCCAACCCATCACCAGCTGTTAGTGACAAGGATAGCCTCTCACCTACCGAAAGACCCGCAAAATGAACCCTAGGTGGGACCTCCCAAGACTGAGTCACGAGGCACGTGTTGTTTTCCCATTGGTTCGCACGTCTGGCTGCCAATAGCAGCCGTGAACTTTAAGGAAACCGACCCACGTGCTGAGACGATCGCCCGTTTAATGAGCATTTAATACAGGAAAGGCAATCGCCCGTTTAGGATTAAGACATCCCAACTACCCCCTCTTCTATAAATAGGAGACTTCCAGCATTTGGGAAAGACAGTTGAATTCCCCTAAAGAGAAATCCCAGAGATAAGAAAGACGTTCGGCAGAAACGAAGGCTCACTATATTTAATCTTTGTAACAAAAACTCACAGAGCAGTAACTCTGGTTCTTCCGGCAATCCTCGGCACTCAAGAGATAGACAACTAGGGTCATTACACTTATTGTAATCATACTCTAACATTAATATTTGTACTCCAAAGCAGTATTATTATTAATAATATCTCGCGAGAGCATTCAAGCCCGGGATTAACAACCCCGAAAAATCTTGTGTTATTTTCATTCCATCGCTCGTGGTCTTGCATTTTGTTTGTTACCCACCCGTAGCCATATCTAGCAAATCATTCCGAATAATATTTGGGGTAACAACAACTCAGTCATCAAGAACAACCATCATCAGCTCAAGAACTTCATATTCAAGCTACTGTTCTTACCTGGTTACCTTACTTTTACCTTTGAGTAAAAACCTAGTTCTGTGTGAACTAAAGAGATATTCTGGCCTGTGTGGGACGAATAGGACGAAGCTTTAGAACTGTGTGTGAATAAGCAAGTCAATAGGAAGCTTTAACCAATCTGTGTGAACGGTTTAAAGTGACGGTTTTTGTATCAATCTGTGTGTACGATACAAGGATAGGTTTTATTATAAATACGTAGTTGTATACGCAGTATTTATAATAAAAATTTTTACTCCTGTGCGGAGGACCAGTGGACGTAGAGGGGTTTACCTCGAACCACTTTAATTACTGTGTTAATTACCTTCTGTATTTACTGTTGTCTTAACTGTGATTATTTTAAGTATACACTGCATACCTAGTTGCTGTATTTACAGCAACTTACTATTACAAGACTTCCGCTACGCACTCTAACTCGAAAATCGTACAGCTTGTTGCTTAAACACTTTCCAAGATGTATTTTGTATACTTAGTGGCCAACAATTGGTATCAGAGCTGTTGATTCTAAAAAGAATCAGTCGTATTTTTGACCGAATCAGATCCTTAAATCACTTATTTTTGTAAACCAGTCTTTTTCTTTCCTATATTCTCATATGGATACATCAATGATCAATAAAGTTCCCATGTTTTCTATTAACGACTTTGACGATTGGAGAATTAGGATGGAGGCTCATCTTGCAGCAATGCACGAAGAGATGATTTGTTATACAGGATGGCCCCATAAAGATCATGAAGGTAAATCCAGCACCAAGGATTGAAGGCCAAGCTCATGCCGTGATTCTCGAGAAAGAGCGCGGACAATGGACTTCTGATGATCGAAAGCGAGCCAACCTCGACAATGTTGCAAAGAACGCGTTATTTTTCACTCTTGACAAAGGCACGTTCTCAAAGGTAAAGAGCTGTAAATCGGCCAAGGATATCTGGGATAAACTCAAGTTAATTTGTGAGGGAACTGAGCTCTCAAAAGAAAACAAATTTCAAAATTGACTCAACAATTTGAATATTTTGAAATGAAACCAACTGAAACACTTGAGGAACTTGACCTCAGATTCACTGGCATTATTGGTGAACATGAAGCGTTGGGCAAGATTTATACCCAAAAGGAGAAGATAGGGCTGGGACTTTTGGAACCGGGAACCGCAGAACCGATCCGAACCGACGGTTCGGTTCGGTTCCTAGCAACAAATTTTTTTTTTCGGTTCGGTTCGTACTGTTAGTATTCGGTTCAGTTCGGTTCGCGGTTCCTGTCTGTTTTAAAGAGGAACCGATCTGAACCGCAAGGAACCGTCCGAACCGCACCGAGCCGAGAAACCGACCCTCTGAATATAATATAATATAATATAGTCTTATTAAATATAATTAATATAATATAAAATAATATAATATATTCTTAATAAAATAAAATATAATATAATATATTTCGTCCAAACCATACAAAATCGGTTCCAGTTCGGTTCGGTTCCTGTGCGGTTCGGACAAAAAAAATTGGAAAAACCGAACCGCGAAAAAACTATGCGGTTCGGTTCCGGTTCCTGTATTTTTCTCCCAGGAACCGAAAAGTCTCAGGCCTAGGAGAAGAACCTAAAAATTTTCAGATCTCTCCCTGTCCGATGGGACATTAAGACCACATCTATGCATGTGTCGTGCAATCTTAATGAAATATCTACTTTTGATCTCTTTTCTAACCTCGAAGCATTTGAGTATGATATAGACATGAGAGATAAAGCTGAAGAATCTCCCGCAAGGACTACAACATTAGCCGCTGTATCCAACCGACGGCATAGCATGCCCAACTCATCAAAGTCTGCCCAAAAGAATGCTGACAGCAACGACGACATCCTGTCACAAGATGAAATGGTGCTCCTCATGCATAAGTTCAAGAAGTTCATCAAGCAGTCGGGAAAGACTCCATACAGGCCCAAGCTTGTTCACAAGGTAAGTACCGAAACTTCCTCTGGTGATGCTAACCTGTGTTATAATTGCAGAAAATCAAGATATTATGCTGATAAATGTCCTGATCCTAAAGTTCAAAGGTTGCCGGAAGCCGAGCAACAGGAAAAAGATGAAAGAAGACGTGCTTGTAAAAACAAGCTCAAGGCCCTGATTGGTGAATCAGAAGCCTCCCCCGCACCAACAAAGTCCGAATAATGTCTTCAGGTAGTCACTGACAGTGACTCTTCAGATGATGAATTTGAAGATAAAGCCTATATGTGCTTTATGGCCAAAGACATACCGGAAGATGAAGATAGCGATGATGAGGTAAGCTCAACCTCAATTACTCCTGCAAATGCATCTCATAACTTTGAAAACATGATGAATGAGTTTAAGAACATTAAAAAACCCATGAGACTTTGAAAAATGAAAACATACAGCTCCAAATTTCTAAGCTAGAGCTGAGGGAAGAAAACGACTTGTTAAAAGTAAATTACGAAAATTGTCTATTGATTGTGAAAACAGCAAAGCCGATTATGAAAAACTTATGGGGAGCAATCATCAACTTGATCATGAACTAAGTGAGGCTAAATTTCACAGTGAAAGCAAGACAAATGATTTTGTTCTGCTTCAAGCCAAAGTAAAAACTCTCGAAAAATGAGAAGGAGAACTTGAGACCATTCTGAAATCTTTCAAGAAATCATCTAAAATAATGGAAAAAATTCTAAGCACTGGGCAACATGCTCATGATAAAAGTGGCTTAGGATACAACTCGTTTTCCAATAAAGAGAAAACTAGTACTGTGTTCGTTAGGGGTGTGGAACCCATTCATGTATCGGAAGAAATCCGAGTCCTGTGAACAGTAAAGGCTGCCATTCCGCCACCACAGTCATATTCCAGACAGCGAAATCCTCAGCCATTCAGACCTGTAAGGCGTACCCAACAGCATGCTTCCCGAGCATATCAACATCGCCAACAGTCGTTCAGAAAGAAGGCTGTATCCAAATATCGAAGGCCCGCACGGCATTACTTTGAGTACAGCACGCCTAGGTATTGGATACAGGAGCCTCGTTATCCATCGTGAAAGTAAATATCCGCACAGTATCAGCAACAACTTTGGGAATCTGATTGGAGACCCAGAAGGGAAGCTGTAAGGCCGAAGAAAATGGCTCCACCTCCAAGACGGCATTCGTACTGGATTAATAATAATAAACCTGAATTTTACATGCATAATAATTATCATGGTTATAGCGACTACGTACCTGCCCAACGTAGATACCGCAAGAATGTACTTAATGTTCCCTACAGTAAACCAATTGCTGTCAGGAAAATCTGGGTACCTAAAGGCACTAACATCCATGGACCCAACAATCAAAGGGGACCTAAATCCACTTAATTTATTTGCATACAGGACATCTTAGAGAAGAACATCTGGTACTTCGACAGCGGATGTTCTCGGCACATGACAAGAGACAAAAGCAAACTGTCAGATTACGTAGAAGGTCGCGGTCCAAAAATGCGTTTCGGTGATAAATCTAAAGGAAGAACAAGAGGGAAGGGAACCCTGCTTGTAGGAAAATTCAAAGTTACCGATGTAGCTTATGTTGAAGGCTTACATTACAATCTACTTAGTATTATCCAGTTCTGTGACAAACAGTTCTTGGTGAAATTCTATATAGATCGCTGTAGAGTCAAGAACATCCTAACCAAAAAAGTTGGGCTCATAGGAAGCAGATCAGGTAATATGTATATTGCTGACTGGATGCCCACAGGCTCCACAATTCCTTGTTTTGTGGCCAAAGGCACTGCATATATAAGCTGCTTATGGCACAAGAGGATGTCACATGTCAACTTCAAGACAATCAACAAGCTCTCCAGACAGGTAATGGTTAGAGGATTGCCCAAGGTTTCATTCCAAAAAGATAGCGTCTGTGGACCCTGTCAGAAAGGCAAGCAAATCAAGACCACCCTGAAGAGCAAATCCTACCTTTCCACTCACAGAGTTTTGGAAATGCTACACATGGATCTTTACGGTCCTATAGATCCGGTAAGTTTGGGAGGTAAGAAATACTGTCTCGTTATTGTTGATGATTATTCCAGGTATGCTTGGACAATCTTCCTAAACAAGAAGAAAGAAACAACATCAAAGCTGCCCGAGCACCTGAGAAAGCTTCAAAATGAAAAAAGGTTGAGTATCGTGTCCATTTGTTCCGACAGAGGTACTGAATTCACTAACCGCTTTATAGAGCAATACTGTTCGGAAAATGGGATACTGCACGAATACTCAGCTGCCCATATACCTCAACAAAATGGTGTTGTCGAGCGAAAGAACAGGACGCAAAAAGAATCAACTAGGACCATGATTGCCGCTAGCAAGTTGCCACAGCGTTTCTAGGGCGAAGCCACCAATACAGCGTGCTATACACAAAACTGCTGTATCATCAACAAGCACCACAAAAAAACAGCTTACGAGGTATGGAACAACAAAAACTCCATTAGTTTCGTACTTTCACATATTTGGATGCAGGTGTTACATTTTGAACAATGGGAAGGATCAACTTAGAACCTTCGATGAACCTCACCATGATCCTACAGGAGTATAAGACCTTACCCATAACATCCAACAATTTTACATTATTGATCCACCAACTCCTATAGAACCTGCCGTTGACTTAGAAATCAACCCCGCAGCTGTAAGAACCGAAGTAGATGACGCCGATGCTGTACAAGCTGAAGCCGAAACTATAGCAACTCAAAATATAGTACGGGATGCCGAATTAGAACCCGACAGAAGATGGTTGAGAGATCACCCACAAGAGTTGATCATAGGAAACATTGATGCTGGAGTATCTACCCATAGGAGAATACAGAGTACACAAGGAAATGTACTATGTGCGCAAGAAGAACCCGAGTATGAGATATCTCCATTTCCTGTATGGAAATCTCAATCTGAACTTAGACGACTTAATAAGTACTCTATTGTTGTATTCTTAGCTCAATCCGAACCTGTTTCCACCAAATAAGCTCTAGACAATTCTCATTGGTTTACATCTTTGGAAGAAGAGCTTAATGGATTCGAAAGGAATAATGTATGGTATCTAGTGCCCAGACCTACGGATCAATCCGTAAATGGAACAAAATGGGCATTTAGAAACAAGAAGGACGGAAATGGACTCATTATCAGAAACAAATCCCGTCTAGGCGCATAAGGCTACAGACAGGAAGAAGGTATAGACTACGATGAAACATTTGCCTCTGTAGCCAGACTAGAAGCTATCATGATATTTTTAGCCTTTGCCACCCATAAGAGCTTTGTTGTTTACCAAATAGACGTTAAGAGTGCATTCCTGAATGGAGACCTTGCCGAAGAAGTTTATGTTGAACAACCACCAGGGTTTGTCAATACAGAAGGCGGAGACCTCATATACAGGCTAAGGAAAGCGCTGTATGGACTTAAGCAAGCACCTAGAGCGTGGTATGAGAGCCTGCCCCTGTATCTAACCGATAATGGATTCGAGAAAGGTGCTGTGGACAAGACCCTATTTAAAATACAGGAAGGTGATGACCTCCTGATGGTTCAAATATATGTAGATGATATAATATTTGGTTCAACTAACCTTGCTTTATGTCAAAGGTTCTCTCATCTCATACAAAGTAAATTTGAAATGAGTATGATAGGAGAACTTAGTTATTTTCTATGAGTGCAGGTAAAGCAGTTACCTATAGGGATATTTATCAACCAGGAAAAATACAGCAAGGATCTTCTCAACAAGTTTGGAATGAACACTTCCAAATCATCGTCAACCCCCATGAGCACTTCCGTGGAAATTAGTGCTGACAAAGTTGGAAAGCCGGTGGATCAATCACTCTACAGGAAGCTTATTGGCTCACTCCTATATCTAACGACTAGCATGCCCGATATCCAGTTTGCTGTAGGAGTGTGTGCGCGATATCAAGTAGCACCTAAAGAATCACACTTCACAACAGCCAAACGAATCCTGAAATACGTCAAAGGAACAGTCGATGTAGGACTGTGGTATCCTAAAGAAGGCGGATTCGATTTAGATGGCTATAGCAACTCGGATCTCGGAGGTTTCAAGCTTGATAGGAAGAGTATAAGCAGAACTTGTCACTTTCTTGGACCTATACTTGTATCTTGATTCAGCAAGAAGCAATTGGCAAACTCGCTTTCCACGGCAGAATCAGAATACTATGCTGCTGGTAATTGCTGTATGCAGATCCTTTGGATGCAACAACAACTGTCAGATTATGGAATTGAAGCCAAGGAAACACCAATTATGTGCGATAGCACGAGTGCCATTGCAATAACACACAACCCTGTATTGCACTCGCGCACAAAGCACATCAATATGAAGCATCACTTCATTAGGAATCACATTGAGAACAAAGATGTTCGGATCGAGAAAGTTCATACAGACATCCAGTTAGCCGACATCTTCACCAAACCTCTCAATACAGCAAGATTCTGTATGCTTCGACAAGAATTGGGTTCGCTACAGCCTGACTCCCTGTAAGTTTTTAATACTTTCACTCAACAATTGAGGGGGAATGCTGTAAGACACACAAATACAGTATTCACTGATAATTATATGTACATTCAGACATTCCAAATAGCACTGTAGGGACAAAGCGACAGCAACTATCCTACAGCTGACGTGTGCAATAATTAAGGGGGAATACAGTATGATCCATAAATACAACAGTAATCCGAATATTGTTGTATGAAATTGAATCTCGTATGTATCTTTTAAGGGGGAACACTGTATTTTCGCGGATACAACACATACTATGAAATTCAATTAATATTTAATTCTATAATATTTTAATCTATGTTCTATTTATTTCAAAATAACTTTGCGTCCACGTGCCCTGTTTTTAAATTCAAACGTCTTTTGCATTAAAAGCTTTACACGACATATGGACAATAGTATTTCGAAAGCCGCAATTTTTCAAATTATTTTATAATTTCTCACCGCCATTTCGGGCAAAGGGAAGATGAAACGACAGATGTGGGACCCGGTATCAATTCAAAATCGGATGGATAAGATATACCTATTACACTCAGTCCATCCTAATCGTTCATTTAAAACGACGGTTCCCATCCCTTAAATCTGACCGTTCAATATTTTGAAAACCCTAAATCTTTCCACCGCCCAACTATAAAAGGACTGTTTATGCCTCTTTTGACTCTTTACGCTTTCTGCAAATTAAAGGAGTCTTGTGCAAACAACCTACAGTTTACTGCAAATTTTACTGCAACTTTCTTTGAATCTTACTTCTTTCCTTCAAGAAACTACGATGGCATCATCACAGACTTCCTCTCCATCTCTCAAAAAGACCGCCACCATCATCGAAGGCAAAATCTTTGCAAGATCTTTGGTTGTCGAGCTAGTTCATGCTGAAGGAGATGACGTCGATTCAATGGAGATTATCGTTTCGAGGATTCGCTAACAAGGCCTCTATCGCCTTGGAATTCACACCCCTGAGCGCTACGATGCTCAAATGGTTGAGGAATTTTACCTTAACGCTGTTGTCCGTTTCTTTTCTCTTGGACAAAGAGGAAATGTCGCCGACATCACTGCTATATTCCGCGGAGTGGTGATCCGCGTGGACCAAGCGCTGCTTCAAAATCTGTATAGGCTCCCTGCTGATGGCCTATCCATGGAGGAACTTGAGACCTTTGGGTCCCAAGAAATACTCACCAAATATTGGCAATTGTTCACTGGTTCAGCATCGGACGAAGATGTCCATGTTTCTTGTCATAATAAATGTTTTTGTCTTCCTTTTGTTTACTTACACGATTTTTGTTGTCGTATAATTGAAAACCGAACATGTGCTTTTGAGATATGCACAACCTACGATTTCGGATGATGGTCGCCATCATGACCTGTGAGAAGGTCAATTGGTGCCAGATCATTCTCAAGAGGCTGCAAGAAGAAGTTTCAAAACATGTCTCTCAGAAAAAGTCCTTTGGACTGTTTCTTAACAATTTTCTGACAAAATGCGGTGTTCCACAGGCCGAGGAAACGAAGAAAATAACTTCACGTAAATATATCGGAATCTCCAGGCCCTCTTTCTTCAACAAACAACATCTGATTACTAACAGGCCATTTCTCCGAACCATGCCCCTTTCTGCTGATCCAAGGGACATGACTTCGAAGTCCGGAAGCGAGGAGATTTCTAAGAAAAGAAAGAGATCTCACAGAAAAACTCCTGTTGTTGGTGAGAAGCCGAAAAGGAAGCTAAGGAGGCTCACAAAAGTTAAAGCTACAGAGATTATAGAAATCTCTGAGGATGCTCCTTCAACGGCCCAAACCACCGTATCAAACCCTCAGGACGCAACCCCTGTGGAAGAGATAGCTGCTACTGTGCAAATAGTAGATCCCGAGCCTTTGGTGGCAACGACGGATATACAACAATCTGCCAACTTGAAAGACTCCGGCGAGTCGGCTGCCCCTTTGGAGCCAATATCCACATCCCCTATACGGGATCCCTCTCCAATACAAGAACCCACACCTGTAGTGGAACCTTTGCATACAGTGGACCCATGCGCTGTACGCAGCCCCTCCCCGGACACCATCATTAATAAAACATTGCTTTCTATGCAAATCGAGCAGGCATACGAACGCTTTGTCCAATGGAAAGCTTACAGGCTTGCTCCGTACAACACCTTGTACGATTGGAGCGAATGGAGCGAAGAAGAAAGGTTTGTTTTGGAAGTGATGGACTTTCAAAGTGTTGAAATCCTGATCCAATGGGATAGCCTTTGCTGTAAGGAGTTGATATCGAGCCATCTCTTGGACAAAGCCGATACTCGAAAGAAGGGAAAATCTCAGTCCGTGGAAACACTTCCAATCAGTCCAACATCTGACCACGACTCAGACGATGATGATGCCTTGCAGACTGGTCTGAGAATGAGTCGCGAAGATGTAAGCGAACAGGAATTCTCCCGGATGCAACATCAAGAAGGTGAAGGGACATCAAGTCACCACCAGTCCTCTTCCCAACAGCGAGAAAATGTTCACGACAGTGAGGAATCAGTCCCTCCTGTCGCGGAGGAACAATCAGTTTCTCAACAAGCATCCGAGCCTGTCACCACCCAGCCCGAAGAGGAAGCCTGTGCCATACCGCAAGAGGATTCAGTCCCTCTGCCGGAACAGGAGGAAACTCAGAGACATCAGGAGGAATCAGTTCCTCTTGTACAAATGTCTATAGAACCAATTCTGGAACAAGAGGAATCAGTCCCTCATATTGCCGCGCCCACATCTGATGCTCCCGCACCTTCACCTGTATTAGAATACGACGACGGTTCTGTACCTGAGGATATCTAACTCGAGTCACGTCCTCATGTGACTTTGAGATAGTTGAACGGAGCTGAAGATTTTACCCATCCCGACTCTCCCCAAACCATCGAGAAAAAAGAGCAACTGCACGCTCTTGTCCGACAAATCGTTTTCCTACAGAACACAGTTAATGCCCTGCACGCTGTCGGAAAAGAAATTGATTGGTTGCATCAATCCGCCGTTGAAGAAATGATCGGTATGAGGCATGAAGTTTCCAAAGTGGAAGAAGCCTTCTGTATCTTGCCCACCGTCTTCAAATAGGCCCTTAACCAATTGCAACAGCGTCAGGAGCAGATCCTGAAGGAAGAACAAGCAAAGCTTCATATTTCTGAGGCGAAGACATCATCCGCTCTTATTGAATCCGGTTCCCAGCTTCGAGCTCATGACAAATAGATTCAAGATATGTCGCAGGTGCTCAACTCCCTAGTTGATAAAATGTAAAGTTTTGAGACCAAACAAGGCAATGACTTGAAGATTATCGAATGTCTTGATGAGAAGGTATCTCACCTTGATGAGGCCAAAAAGGGGGAAGAGGCTAGAGAAGTTGCGAGGAGAATAAGGCTCGAGCAAGAGAAGGAGATGGAAGCTGCATTTGTAGACAGCAGTATTGCTGAAATTTCTCGATTATCATCTCCTACTCACAATATCAGGATATAGGGAGATCGTCTGAAATTTCACGAACCTAAATTTCCGTGGAAAAACCTCGTGCAAAAGCCGTAAATAATAAACCTCCCAGCAAACCGACAGCCAACAGCCAACGAAATAAAGAATTGGAGGAAGAATGAACTGTTAAGATACTTCGTAGTTCTTATCAGGGAATCCTCCATATTCAATAGTTGCAAGACTGTTCAGGAAGCCGCCTCGGAATTCAAAAAGAGGTTGGACAAAGGATCGCTCCCCCTACAGCAAAAGATGAAATCCAAGCATAGGCAAGGAGATTTGATTACCCACCCGGAAGATTGGATCTTTGTGTTCGATAAATCTTATGAAGGTCAAGCCATCTATTTAAATTGAAACAGGGATGCATTACAAAATTGGTGGAGGGGAACCAAGAACGACCCTAAAAGGCCTTGGAGGCATTCAGACTATAGGAGTTAGCTTAAATATCTCTTCCTGTAATTTTATTTTTTTGAAACAGCAAAATCTTGTAATTCTTGCTCAAATATCAATAAAATATTTTTATGTCTTGAAAGATTTCAACTCGTAATCTACTATGTTCCTGTAAGATTACAAAATTCAATTCATTTGCTGAAGTCAAACAAGTATGAAAACTTGTTAATTATAAAGCTGTAAGAACTTGTCTGCGAACAGTTCATAGATTAAGTTGTATGTATCTAGATTACCCTGTAACATTGTGCCTGCGTGCCAATCATAAGTTTAAGATGTAATACTCTTTCCTTTCAAAGTTGAACTAGCCTGCGAGCAGTTCATAGTATTAGACTATTTGCTGAAAGTCAGAACATTCGACAGAAGTCCAAGGAGACTGCTCTCCTGTAAGATGTTTCAAAAGTTTCAAGGTTTTGGCATCACCAAGAATGTTTGGAAAACATCAAAAAGGACTTAAGGAGACTTGGCAATTATCAAAAAGGGGGAAATTGTTGGGATAAAACAAATCCTGTATCGAAGTTTTGATAAAGTGTCAACATACAGCAAAGCAGCTGTATCGAAAGACGATCGAAGTTGTCAATCCTGTATCGAAGTCTTCTCATAATGCCAACATACAGCTAAAGTATAAAGACCCATCATACAGCAAAGAGACTCATCTGTCTATATGACGCTAAGTATGGAAGTTGTCCCGAAATTATCATACAACATCCTTCCATACAATATCAGTCTAACATAGTCTACAGCAATATGTTGGATACAGCATCGAGGCTGTAAGTATTGAGATCTTCAATACTTATACAAACAGGACTTAAAATCGTTGGAACGGAATCTGCCTTATTTGCTAAAGTCAAAGTCCCGTTTCAAAAGAAGTATTTAAATACTGAAAGGATAAAGTATTTAAATACTAAGTCGACAGAGATCTTCAAACAAGCAGCAAAAAATGGATCGTGCTTTATTCAAATAAATCATCCCGTTGGAATGGACATTTGCTCAACGGATCTTTCTCAACGGATCTATTCTAAAAGGGTATATATACCCCCAGAGCTTGAAGATCAACAAAGAAGAATATACACAAGCTTACAAGCGATATTCAAACGATCAAAAGACTGAATATTCATTATCATCAAATCAAGCTTACAAGAGCAAGTATATTTCTTCCCAGCATCAATCCATATTTGAAGGAGAAGAAATATACTCAGTCATCAAGAACAACCATCATCAGCTCAAGAACTTCATATTCAAGCTGCTGTTCTTACCTGGTTACCTTACTTTTACCTTTGAGTAAAAACCTAGTTCTGTGTGAACTAAAGAGATATTCCGACCTGTGTGGGACGAATAGGACGAAGCTTTGGAACTGTGTGTGAAGAAGCAAGTCAAGAGGAAGCTTTAACCAATCTGTGTGAACGGTTGAAAGCGATGGTATTTGTATCAATCTGTGTGAACGATAGAAGGATAGGTTTGATTATATATACGTAGTTGTGTACGCAGTATTTATAATAAATATTTTCACTCATGTGTGGAGGACCAGTGGACGTAGATGGGTTAACCTCGAACCACTTTAATTACTATGTTAATTACCTTATGCATTTACTATTTTCTTAACTGTGATTTTTTTAAGTATACACCGCATACCTAGTTGCTGTATTTACAACAACTTACTATTACAAGACTTCCGCTACGCACTCTAACTCGAAAATCATACAGCTTGTTGCTTAAACACTTTCCAAGCTGTATTTTGTATACTTAGTGGCCAACAAAAATATATTTAGAATTAACTTTAATTTTATGCAATTCCTTTAAGAACTCATCATAAGTACTTATGTACTCGCCACCTCGGTCCGAGCGAAGAGCCTTAACACGGTTACCTGTTTGGTTTTCAACTAGGACTGTAAATTCCTTGAATTTATCAAAAGTTTCAGATTTATGTTTCATTAAGTACCCGAACACATACCTAGTATAGTCATTAATGAATGTAATGAAATACTGAAAATCATCTCATGCCACTTCAAAAGGGCCACAGACATCGGTATGGATCAATCCAAGTTTTTCAGCAGCTCTTTCAAAAGTCTTTGTAAAGGGTAACTTAGTCATTTTGCCTTGAAGGAAAGATTCACAAGTTGGATAGGGATCTGATCCCAATGGACCCGTAAGCACATCCTTCTCGATTTTATGAACCTTGGTCTGACCAATGTGACCAAGTCTAAGATGCCACCTAAGTGCTTGGTTTGTTTCATCCCTACCACGCTTCATAATTATAGTATTCACAGTTGTATTACTCTTAAGATTCAAATGGTATAAATCATTTAATAATGTAGCGGTACCAACCAATTTATTTCTGAAATAAATTCGACAGGACCCATCTCATATAAAGAAGTGAAATCCCTTTCTGTCCATGACCAAAATTAATATAATATTTTTATGCCCCTTGGGCAAAACAAGTACATCATCTAAAGTAAGAATAAAACCAGATACTAAATTCAAAATAAGGGATCCAATATCAGAAGCCTCCACACTGTGTCCACTTCCGACGGTGACCATCACCTCCCCCGAATCCAACTTCCTACTTCGTTCCAGATCCTGATTCATTGTATAAATGTGAGAACTCACACGAGAATCAAGTATCCAAGAAGTAGAATATACAATTACAGAACAATTTATTTCCAAAACCAATAGTTTCGTACCTGAAGGCGCATTTCGATCAAGCTTTGGACAATACCTCCTCCAGTGGCCTAGCTCGCGATAATTGAGGCATGCGTCCATTTTCTTGGCCCCCTTGCTTTTTTTGAACCATTGGGGCTTTGCCCTTACCTTTAACGATCTTGGCTTTTGGACCTAATTATTTTTTATTCTTTTTCTTCTTATATTTGGACTTCCAAGTCCCAGAAGAAATAACAAGTGCAGCTTCTTTTCCCTTTATCTTCATCTGAGACTGGGCAGCCATCAATTTGTTCATTAGCCCAGAAAGTTACACGCAATATCATTGCAGTTGAAGTTCATGACAAATTGGGAAATGGAGTCAGGAAGTAACTGCAGGATAAGGTCAGTGAGAAGAGATGCATGCATATGAAAATCAAGAGCTTCTAACCTCTCAATCATCGAGATCATCTTGAGGACATAGTCCCCAACTCCCTCTTTCCTTCATCTTGGCGCCGAATAATTGCTTGGATATCTCATATCTAGCAGTTCAACTATGCTCTCTGTTGGTCCCAGAAATGATAAAGACTATCCTTACTGTACCAACACGAGTCTTTTCTAGCGCACTTTGTCCTCACTCACGCGCACCTGAGAAAATTCCCAGGGGGTCACCCATCCCATAACTACTCCAGGCCAAGCAAGCTTAACTTTTTAATTTCTATGAGATGGCTACCAGAAAAGAAGATGCATCTTGTTGGTATTAGTAGTCCAAATCAATTCATTTAACCAGTTTCTAGTGTAGATCTAAAATCCCCGTACTAAGCGACAGGCGGACATGAGGGGCTGTACCACTAGGGTGCCATGGCTCGGGATGTTAAGCCAGGCCAGTTACGTTCTCCCGAGTCGAAGGTGAGGATGCTGGATGCAAAGAATTCCCAACAATCCCCCCCAGCGTACGCCAGAAGACTCGAACCCGCGACCTCGCTCCGATACCACTTGTTGGCCACTAAGTATACAAAATACAGCTTGGAAAGTGTTTAAAGCAACAAGCTGTATGATTTTCAAGTTTAGAGTGCGTAGCGGAAGTCTTGTAAAAGTAAGTTGCTATAAATGCAGCAACTAGATATGAAGTGTATACTTCAAAATAATCACAGTTAAGAAAACAGTAAATGCAGAAGGTAAATAACACAGTAATTAAAGTGGTTCGAGGTAAAACCCTCTACGTCGACTGGTCCTCCACACAGGAGTGAAAATGTTTATTATAAATACTGCGTACACAACTACATATTTATAATCAAACTTATCAATGTATCATTCACACAGATTGATATAATGATCGTAGCTTTCAACCGTTCACACAGATTGGTTTAGGCTTTCACTTGACTAACTTCTTCACACACAGTTCCGAAGCTTTATCTTTTGAATGCAAGTCCGTCACACATAGTTCAGGAAAAGTAAGGCTTTCTCAGTCCACATAGGGCTGATGGGTTTGTTCAATGAAAGAACGATGGTTTGAACAACAGCTTGACTTTCTTGAGCTTTAGCTGATGATGTGTTGTTCAAGGTTGAGCACTTAGATATTTCTTCTCTCAGAATATGCAGTATCCTTGAAGAAATATATTTGCTCAGATATATTCATGTAAGCGCTTGTTATCGTAGGTGTCAGTCTTTTGCGTTGTGTCTGATCTTCAAACTCTTGGTGATATATATAGCCTTTGAATAGATCCATTGAGAAAGATATGTTCCAACTGGATGGTTGACTTGTATAGACCAAGTTTGGATTTTGCGTTGTTTGAATATCTCTGTCGGCTTAGTATTTAAATACTTTATCCTTTCAGTATTTAAATACTTCTTATCAAACGGGACTTGCCTTTAGCGAATAGCAAATATTCCTTTCCAAACGGTCTTCAGTCCCGTTTCGATAGATATTGAAGATCTCAATACTTTACAGCTTGAATGCTGTATCCATTTGTGCTATAGGCTATAGTGAAGTAGTTGCTGTATGGAATGTTGCTGTATGAAGAGACAGCTTCCATACTTGGCGCTTTTAGACTCTGTTGCTGTATGATGGCATTATGAGAAGTCTTCGATACAGGATCGGCAACTTCGATTAGACTTTCGATACAACAACTTGCTGTATGCTGGATTGGCACTTTATCAAAACACTTTATCAAAACCTCAATACAGAGATTGTTATCCCAACAAATAAAGTCCCTATGTTTTCTATTAACAAATTTGACGATTGGAGAATTAGGATGGAGGCTCATCTTGCAGCAATGCACGAAGAGATGATTTTTGTTATACAGGATGGCCCCATAAAAATCATGAAGGTAAATCCAGCCCCAAGGATTAAAGGCCAGACTCATGCAGAGATGCTCGAGAAAGAGCGCGATCAATAGACGACAGATGATCGGAAACGCGCCAACCTCGATAATGTTGCTAAGAACGCGTTATTTGTCACTCATAACAAAGGCACGTTCTCAAAGGTAAAGAGCTGTAAAACAGCCAAGGATATCTGGGATAAACTCAAGTTAATTTGTGAGGGAACTGAGCTCTCAGAAAAAACAAGATTTCAAAATTAACTCAGCAATTCGAATCTTTTAAAATGAAACCAACTGAAACACTTGAGGAACTTGACCTCAGATTTAGTGGCATTGTTGGTGAACTTGAAGCATTAGGCAAGATTTATACCCAAAGGGAGAAGAACCTAAAAATTTTCAGATCTCTCCCTGCCCGATGGGACATTAAGACCACAGCTATGCGTGTGTCGTGCAATCTTAGTGAAATATCTACTTTTGATCTCTGTTCTGACCTCAAAGCATTTGAGTACGATATAGACAAGAGAGAGAAAGCTAAAGAATCTCCCGCAAGGACTACAACATTAGCCGCTGTATACAACCGAAGACACAGCATGCCCAGCTCATCAAATCCCATTCACAATAATGCTGACAGTGACGACAACATCCTGTCACAAGATGAAATGGCGCTCCTCATGCATAAGTTCAAGAAGTTCATCAAGCAGTCGGGAAATACTCCATACTGGACCAAGCCTGTTCACAAGGTAAGTACAGAAACTTCCCCTGGTGACGCCAACCTGTGTTATAATTGCAGGAAACTAGGACATTCTGCAAATAAATGTCCTCATCCCAAAGTTCAAAGGTTGCCGGAAGCCGAGCAACAAGAAAAGGATAAAAGAAGATGTGCTTGGAAAAACAAGCTCAAGGACCTAATTGGTGAATCAGAAGCCTCCCCCGCACCATCAAAGTCCGAAGAATGTCTTCAGGTAGTCACTGTCAGTGACTCATCTGATGATGAATTTGAAGATAATGCCTATATGTGCTTTATGGCCAAAGACATTCCGGAAGATGAAGATAGCGATGATGACGTAAGCTCAACCTCAGCTATTCCTACCAATGCATCTCGTACTTTTTCAAACATGATAAATGAGTTTAAGAACATTCAAAAGGCCCATGAGACATTGAAAAATGAAAATATTCAGCTCCAACTTTCTAACCTAGAGCTGAAAGAAGAAAACGACTTGCTGAAAGTAAACTATGAAAATATGTTTGTTGATTGTGAAAACAGCAAGGTCGATCATGAAAAACTCATAGAGAGCAATCATCAACTTGCTCATGAACTAAGTGAGGCTAAATCTCATAGTGAAAGCAAGACAAATGATTTTGTTCTGCTTCAAGCCAAAGTAAAAACTTTCGAAAAACGAGAAAGATATCTTGAGACCATTCTGAAATCTTTCGAGAAATCCTCTAAAAGAATGGAAGAAATTCTAAGCACTGGGAAGCATGCTCATGATAAAAGTGGCTTAGGATACAGCTCATTTTCCAATAAAGGGAAAACTAGTACCGTGTTCGTCAGGGGTGTGGAACCCATTCCTGTATCGGAAGAAATTCCGAGTCCTGTGAAGGAACCTGTTGCACCGCGAACAGCAAAGGCAGCCATTCCGCCACCACAGTCATATTCCAGACAGCGAAATCCTTAGCCATTCAGACATGTAAGGCGTACCCAACAGCATGCTTCCCGAGCATATCAACAGCGCCAACAGTCGCTCAGAAATAAGGCTGTATCCAAATATCAAAGGCCCGCACGGCAGTATTTTCAGTACAATATGCCTAGGTATTGGATACATGAGCCTCGTTATCCCTCGCGAAAGCAAGTATCCCCACAGTATCAACAACAGCGTTGGGAATCCAACTGGAGACCCAGAAGGCAAGCTGTAAGGCCGAAGAAAATGGCTCCACCTCCAAGACGGCATTCGTTCTGGACTAATAATAACCCTAAATTTTACATGCTTAATAATTATCATGGTTATAGCGACTACGTACCTCTCCCACATAGACATCGCAACTACGGACCTAAAGCATCCTACAGTAAACTAATTGCTATCAGGAAAATCTGGCTACCTAAAGGCACTAACATCCATGGACCCAACAATCAAACGGGACCTAAATCTACCTAATTTGTTTGCATACATGACATTTTAGAGAAGGACATCTGGTACTTCAACAGTGGATTTTCTCGGCATATGACAGGAGATAAAAGCACGCTGTCCGATTTTGTAGAAGGTCGCGGTCCAAAAGTGTGCTTCGGTGATAAATCTAAAGGAAGAACAAGAGGGGAGGGAACCCTACTTGTAGGAAAATTCAAAGTCACCGATGTAGCTTATGTTGAAGTCTTACAGTACAATCTACTTAGTATTAGCCAGTTCTGAGACAAACAGTTCTCGGTGAAATTTTATATAGATCAATGTAGAGTCAAGAACATCCTGACCAAAGAAGTTGTGCTCACAGGAAGCAGATCAGGTAATATGTATATTGCTGACTGGATACCTATGAGCTCCACAATTCCTTGTTTTGTTGCCAAAGGCACTGCAGATCTAAGCTGGCTATGGCACAAGAGGATGTCTCACGTCAACTTCAAGACAATCAATAAGTTCTCCAGACAGGGAATGGTTAGAGGATTGCCAAATGTATCATTCCAAAAAGACAGTGTATGTGGACCCTGTCAGAAAGGCAAGCAAATCAAGACCACCCTAAAAAGCAAATCCCACCTTTCCACTCACAGAGCTTTGTAAATGCTACATATGGATCTATACGGTCCTATAGACACAGTAAGTTTGGGAGGTAAGAAATACTGTCTCGTTATTATTGATGACTTTTCCAGGTATGCTTGGACAATCTTCCTAAGCAAGAAGAAGGAAACAACATCAAAGCTGCCCGAGCACCTGAGAAAGCTTTAGAATGAGAAAGGGTTGAGTATCGTGTCCATTCGTTCTGACAGAGGTACATAATTCACTACCTGCTTTATAGAGCAATACTATTCAGAAAATGGGATACAACACGAATACTCAGTTGCCCGTACACCTCAACAAAATGGTGTTGCTGAGCGAAAGAACAGGACACTGAAAGAAGCAAGAAGGACCATGAATGCCGCAAGCAAGTTGCCACATCGTTTTTCGGGCGAAGCCACCAATACAGTGTGCTATACACAAAACCGCTGTATCATCGACAAGCACCACAACAAAACAGCATACGAGGTATGGAACAACAAAACTCCGTTAGTTTCGTACTTTCACAGATTTGGATGTAAGTGTACGTTTTGAACAACGGGAAGGATCAACTTAGAACCTTCGATGAGAAATCCGATGAAGGGATATTTGTAGGATATTCTTCTGTCAGCAAAGCTTATAGGATATTTAATAAAAGGATGCTGACAATTGAGGAATCAGTTCATGTAGTGTTCGACGAACCTCACCATGATCCTACAGGAGTAGAAGACCTTACTCAGAACATCCAACAACATTCCATGATTGATCCACCAACTCTTATAGAACCTGTCGTTGACCTAGAAATCAACCCCGCAGCTGTAAGAACTGAATTAGATGAAGCCGATGTTGTACAAGCTGAAGCCGAAAGTAAAGCAACTCTAGATACAGTACGGGACCCCGAATTAAAACCCGACAGAAGATGGTTGAGAGATCACCCACTGGAATTGATCATAGGAAACATTGATGCTGGAGTATCTACCCTTAGGAGAATACAGAGTACACAAGGAAATGTACTATGTGTGCAAGAAGAACCCGAGTCTGAGATATCTCCATTTCCTGAATGGAAATCTCAATATGAACTTAGAAGATTTAATATGTGCACTATTGCTGTATTCTTAGCCCAATCCGAACCTGTTTCTACCAAAGAAGCTCTCAACAATTCACATTGGATTTCATCTATGGAAGAAGAGCTTAACGGTTTTGAAAGAAACAACGTATGGTATCTTGTACCCAGACCCACGTATCAATCCGTAATTGGAACCAAATGGGTATTTAGAAACAAGAAGGACAGAAATTGACTCATTATCATAAACAAATCCCGACTAGTCGTCCAAGGCTACAGACAGGAAAAAGGTATAGACTACGATGAAATATTTGACCTTGTAGCCAGACTAGAAGCTATTAGGATATTTCTAGCCTTTGCCGCCCATAAGAGCTTCATTGTATATCAAATGAACGTCAAGAAAGCATTCCTGAATGGAGATCTTGCCGAAGAAGTATATGTTGAACAACCACCATGGTTTGTCAATCCAGAAGGTGGAGACCTCGTATACAGGCTAAGGAAAGCACTGTATGGGCTTAAGCAAGCCCCTAGATCATGGTATGAGACTCTGCCCCAATATCTAACCGATAATGGATTCAAGAAAGGTGCTGTGGACAAGACTCTATTCAAAATACAGGAAGGTGATGACCTCCTGATGGTTCAAATATATGTAGACGATATAATATTTGGTTCAACTAACCTTGCTTTGTGTCAAAGGTTCTCTCATCTCATGCAAAGTAAATTTGAAATGAGTATGATGGGAGAACTCAGTTATTTCCTAGGATTGCAGGTAAAGCAGTTGCCTACAGGGATATTCATCAACCAGGAAAAATACAGTAAAGAGCTTCTCAACAAGTTTGGAATGAATACTTCCAAATCATCGTCAACCTCCATGAGCACTTTCGTGCAAATTAGTGCTGATGAAGCTGGAAAGCCGGTGGATTAATTACTCTACAGGAAGCTTATTGGCTCACTCCTGTACCTAATGGCTAGCAGGCCCGATATCCAGTTTGATGTGGGAGTGTGTGCGCGATATCAAGTAGCACCTAAAGAATCACACTTCACAACAGCCAAATGAATCATGAAATACGCCAAAGGAACAGTCGATGTAGGACTGTGGTATCCTAAATAAGGCGGATTCGATTTAATTGGCTACAGTGACTTAGATCTCGGAGGTTGCAAGCTAGATAGGAAGAGTACAAGCGAAACTTGTCACTTTCTTGGACCTAGACTTGTGTCTTGGTTTAGCTTTCAACAGCTGAATCAGAATACTATACTGCTGGTAGTTGCTGTATGCAGATCCTTTGGATGCAACAACAGTTGTCAGACTATGGTATTGAAGTCAAAAAAACTCCGATAATGTGCGATAGCACGAGTGCAATTGCAATAACGCACAACCCTGTATTGCACTCGCATACTAAGCATATTCACGTGAAGCATCACTTCATCAGAAATCATGTTGAGAACAAGGATGTTCGGGTGTAAAAAGTTCATACAGATATCTAGTTAACCGACATCTTTACCAAACATATCGACACAACAAGATTCTGCATGCTTCGACATGAATTGGGATTGCTACAGCCTGATTCCCTGTAAGTTTTTAATGCTTTTACTCAACAATTGAGGGGGAATGCTGTAAGACCCAAGAATACAGTATCCACCGTTAATTATCTGTACACTCAGACTATCAGGACAACACTGTAGGAACAAAGAGACATGAATTGTCCTACAGCTGACGTGTGCAATAATTAAGGGGGAATACAGTACGACCCATGAATACAGCAGTAATCCAAAAGTTGCTGTATGGAATTGAAACCCATATGTACCTTTTAAGGGGTACGCTGTATTTTTGCGGATACAGCACATACTATGGGAAATCAATTAATATGTTATTTCTTTTAAACATCATTTTTAGTCCACGTTCCCTATTATTATGTAAAAGTCTTTTGCATTAAATGCTTTTCCACGACATATGGACATTGGTATCTCAAAAGCAGTGATGTTTCAAATTATTTTATTAATTCACATCGCCATTTCGGGCAATAAGGGAAATTGATACGTCAGATGTGGGACCCGCTCTCATTTTAAAATTGGATGGATAAGCTGTACCCGTTACACTCAGTCTATCCCGATCGTCCATTTTAAACAACGGTTCCTATCCCTTAAATCTGACCGTTCATTATCTGAAAACTCTTCACCACCGCCAACTATAAAAGGACTGTTAATGCCTCTTCAGACTCTTTACGCTTTCTGCATATTGAACGAGTCTTTGAGCATACAGCCTACAAGTTTTATTGCTTTTAACTGCAATTTTCTTTGAATCTTCCTCACTTTTCTTCGAGAAACAACAATGGCATCTTCACAGACCTCCTATCTCTCTCTCTCAAGAAGACCTCCAAGATCATTGACGGACGGATCTTTGCCAGATCCGTAGTGGTTGAACGTGTTCGTTTTGAAGGTGATGACGTCGAATCGATGGAGTATGTCATTACGAGGATTCATCAACAAGGCCTCTATCGCCTTGGAAGTCCCACCGCTAAGCGTTTCGATGCTCAAATGGTTGAGGAATTTTACCTCACCGCTGCTGTCCATTTCTTCTCTCTTGCTCAGGGAGGAAATGTTGCTGACATCACTGCTGTCATTCACGGAGTGGAGATCCGTGTTGACCAAGATCTGCTTTAGAATATTTTCAGGCTACCTGCTGATGGCCTTACCATGGAAGATCTTGAGACCTTTAGGTCCCAAGAAATCCTAACCAGATACTATGGATTATTCACCGGTTCAGCATCGGTTGAAATGGTTCACACTTCTTGTCACAAGAAACATTTTTGTCTACCTTTTGTTTATTTACATGGTTTTTGCTATCGTGTCATTGAAAATAGAACATGTGTATTCGAGATGTGCACCAATTTAAGGTTCAGAATGATGGTCGCCATCATGACTTGTGAAAAGGTCAACTGGTGCTAAATTATTCTCAAGAGGCTGCAGGAAGAAGTTTCCAAACCTGCCTCCCAAAAGAAGTCCTTTGGTTTGTTTCTAAATTACATTCTGACAAAATGCAGTTTTCCGCAAGCTAAAGAAGCAAAGAAGATCAATTCTCGGATATACATGGGAAGCATCAGGCCCTCTGTTTTTAACAAAGATCCCCTGATTGCGAATAGACCTTTTGTCCGAACCTTGCCCCTTTCTGCCGATCCAAGGGACATGTCTTCGAATTCCCAGAGTGAAGAGACTTCAAGGAAAAGGAAGAGATCTCACAGCAAAACTCACGTTGCTAGTGAGAAGCCAAAAAGGAATCTAAGGAAGCTTTTGAAAATAAATATAGCAGCCCAACCCTCTGTATCGAGCCCCCATGGCGCAACCCCTGTGGAAGAGATGCCTGCTAATGTCGCGACAGTAGATCCCGAGCCTTTGGCGGCTACGACGGATACACAAGCATCTGCCAACTTAAAAGACTCTGGCGAGTCGGCTGCCCCTTTGGAGCCAAAAGCCACATCTCCTATTCGGGATTCCACACCCCTTAAGGATCCTTCTCCCCTCAGGGTACCAACCCCTGTTCGGGATCCAGCTCCAACACAGGAACCCATGCCTCTCGAGGAACCCGTGCATACAGCGGACCCAAGCACTGTGCGCAGCCCCTCCCCAGACGCCATAATAAACAAAACATTGCTATCTATGCAAATTGAGCTGGCATATGAATGCTTTGTCCAGTGGAAAGCCTACAGGCTTGCTCCGTACAACACTTTGTACAACTGGAGCGAATGGTGCGAAGAAGAAAGGTTTGTTTTGGAAGTGACAGACTCTCAAGATGCTGAAGTCCTGATCCAATGGGACAACCTGTGCTGTAAAGAGTTGATCACAAGACACCTGATGGACAAAGCAAACGCCCTCAAGAAAGGAAAAGCAAAATCCATTGGCTCAACTCCCCATAGTCCTAAATCTGATCATGACTCAGATAACAACGACACCCTCCAGGTAGGTCTGAGAATGAGTTGTGAGGAAACCCAACCAGATCAAGGAACCTCAAGCCAAAATAATGTTCCCGACAACGAGGATTCAGTATCTCCTGTCGCGGAGGAACAACCAACCGCTGAACAGGCACCCGAGCCTATCGCCACCGACGACCATACCCGCGCTATCCCGCACGAGGATTCAGTACCTGTGCTGAAGCAGGCGGACGCTGAGAGACAGCAGGAGTATTCAGTCCCTCATGTACCTATGTCTTTAGAACCTATTTCAGAACAGGAGGATACATGAACCCCTGTTGCCGATCCCGCATCGGATGCTCCCGCGCCTTCAACTGTACTGGAATCCGACGATGGTATAATACCTGAGGATGTCTAACTCGATTCATGTCCCAATGTGAACTTGAGACAGTTGAACGGAGTTGAAGATTTTTCCCAGCCCGACTCTCCCTGGACCATAGAGAAGAAAGAGCAACTGCATGCTTTTGGCCGATAAACTGTTTTCCTGCAGGACGCCATTAATGCCCTGCATGCTGTTGAAAAGGAGATTGATTGGTTACATCAGTCAGCCGTTGAATAAATGACTGGTATGAGGCATGGAGTTTCAAAAGTGGAAGAATCCTTCTGTATTCTGCCTACCGTCTTCAAGCAGGCCCTTAACCAATTGCAACAGCGACAAGAGCAGATCCTGCTAGAAGAACAAGTCAAGCTTCGTATTTCTGAGGCCAAGACCGCATCCGCTCTTATTCAATCACGTTCCCAGCTTCGAGCACACAACCAAAACATTCAGGATATGTCGTGGGTGCTCAGCTCCCTTGTTGACAAAATGTAAAGTTTTGAGTCTAAACAAGACGATGCCTTGAAAATTCTTGAGCATCTTGATGAGAAAGTCTCTTACTTTGATGACGCCAAAAAGGGGGAAGAGGCTAGGGAAGCTGCGAGGAGATTAAGGCTCGAGCAAGAGAATGAGATGGAAGCTGCTTGTTAGATGTATTTTTATGCGCTTAATTATCATTATTTTATACCCATTTTTAGTTTAAATCGGCGTAAATGAGCTTTTAATGCATTATCTTTATATGTTTTGAAGGAAATTCGAGTCCGGGAGCTTGAACGAAGAAAAACGGTCCAAAACGACATTTTTTGGTCAAGGACCGCGGCACACAACGCTTGGGCCACGGCACAGGAGGCGCCTACCTAGAACCGGTACAAACTGTACCGGGGGCCGCGGCACACTCGTTATGAGTCACGGCCCGTATGGAGAAATTCCACCCAGGCTTGGCTGCATGAAAACAGGGGATGCGGCACACTAATGCCGGGCCGCGGCCCTCCGCGAGGGATTTGTGACTACAGCCAAAACAAAACATTGTGTTTGATTTTTCTTATGCTTTCTTTAATTCTTTGTGTATTATTTTCTATCATGTCGGGCAAGAACCCTTTTCTAGGATTGTGATAAAACCAATATTTTGATGGATTAACTTTTGATTTTGCATTATTAATATATTTCCCTTTTCTATTGAGTTTTCCCCAATTGTTCTTAATGCGTTCAATTATGTGGCCTATGATTGAATTGTTTTGATTACGCAACTCGAATTGGGAGAGGAGAGTTAGTAGGAAAAATTGGTGAGAAATGTTTTATCTTGTGAGATAGGAATATACTCATAGGAATTACGTGGCCCGTCTTAAGATTTTGTACTTTTTGCCTATCGTTGAATTACTTCACCTCGGAATAGAGTGATTTACTCACCTTAGAAAATTCTACTGATCTCGGGAGAGGCATTAGAGTATCTTAGAAATCTTCGCCTTCAATAAATTGGGAAATTACTAAATTTATATAAATCAATAGTAATTTGAATTAATAGAGGCGGATTCTCAATCCTAGATTCTCCTCTTATTTGATCTTCTTTATTCGAACTATCGATTTCATTAGTTACTTTTAGTTTCTCACTTTATTAGTTTTCTTTAATAATCCTTGCACCACCAAATTCGATCGTTCAGATAAAATTAGAATACAAATACATTGGTACTTAGTACGTCAGTCCTCGAGGGAACGATATCTTTCTTATCACTTTATTACTTGCTTACGACAACGTGCACTTGCGTTCACTAAAATACGTAACAAGTTTTTGGCGCCGTTGTCGGGGACTGATTGTTTTACTAATATCGATTTCAGTATTTCTAGTCTTAATCTGAACATTATTTTATTTTTGTTTAAATTTGTTTTTTTGTTTTCCGTTCAGGAGTTTCGTTTAGTGCATGAGAAAATTCGGTGACGAAGGTCTATTACCTTTGGATACTGAACTCGAGCGCACTTTGCGGAAAAACAAGAACGAAAGGCGTGAGCTGGCAACAAAGGATACCATGGCCGACAACACAGGAAATCACGGGATTGACAACCCTATTCAGCAAGCTCAACCGGCATTGGCACTACAGGATTATGCATTGCCTCAAATCAATGCGAATTTTTCGAGGATTCGGCGTCCAACTATCCAAGCAAACAATTTCGAGATTAAGCCAGCTATAATCCAGATGGTACAAGCAAGTCAATTATGCGGACTAGCGAATGATGACCCTAATGCTCATATTGCATCCTTTCTCGAGATATGCGATACGTTCAAGAATAATAGAGTTTCTGATGATGCCATTCGTCTACGGCTTTTCCCATTTTCTTTGAGGGATAAACTCAAGTTTTGGTTGAATTCACTTCCGCCGGGCTCTATCACGACTTGGGCGGAGTTAGCAAGCCTTTTTGGCTAAGTTCTTTCCGCCAGCAAAGACAGCGAGACGTCGGAATGAAATAACGACCTTCGGGCAATTTGAGATGGAATTGCTTCATGAAGCTTGGGACGATACAAGGATTTACTAAGGAGATGCCCACACCATGGCTTACCGGATTGGCTACAAATTCAACCATTCTATAATGGACTGAGTGCTTCTACACGCACTCTTGTTGATGCAGCCTCAAGACGATGGCTGAAGCTTATTCTCTATTCGAAGACATGGCGGCAAATGCGTATTAGTGGCCTTCAGAGCGTCTGAATCCGAAACGAGTTATGGGAATTTCCGATAATGATCCAATATCTACGCTATCGGCCCAAGTTGCTGCCTTGACTCAAAAACTTCAAGTTTTATCACACGCTCCTTCTACCGTTACCACGGAATCATGTAATTGGTGCAATGGGTCTCACCCTAGTGCGGAATGCCAGGTTGGAAATCCTTTCGAGCAATCTCCGATGGAACAAGCTCAGTTTGTGGGGAACAGAAATCGGCAGAACAATTCGTATTCCAACACATAATCCGGGATGGCGAAATCACCCTAACTTTTCGTGGAAAAACGAACAAAATTTAAACCAACCTCAATTTGCTCAACACCAACAGCAAACTCCTCCCGCTCCAAAAATCTCTCTAGAGGAGGCAATGGCGAAATTAGCAGCAAATACGAGTCAGTTAATGACCTGTACGGAAACAACCTTGCAAAACCATTCCGCCTCTATTCGCAATTTGGAAGTCCAATTGGGTCAAATAGCAAATTTGTTAACAGTCCGACCTGAGGGTACTTTGCCAAGTACAACTGAGACGAACCTTAGAGAGTGTATTAATGCCATTGGCTTGAGAAGTGGGAGGGAAGTGTGTGAGCAGCCCGGGAGAAACAAAAAGAGAGGTGAAGATGAGGAGAATAAAAATTCGGCATTAGGAGAATCACAAATTCCTAAAAACTCCAAATTATTTCCAGACAATCCGACAGCCTATGTGCCTCCCATCCCGTTTCCACAGTGTCTGCAAAAGCAAAAGTTAGACAAGCAGTTTTCGAAGTTTCTTGACATCTTTAAGAAATTGTACATTAATATCCCATTTGCCGATGTTTTGGAGCAAATGCCGAGCTATACAAAGTTTATGAAGGAGATTTTATCTAATAAAAGGAAGCTCGAGGAATATGAAACGGTGGCACTAACTGAAGAGTGCAGCGCTATCTTGCAGAGAAAGCTCCCGCCTAAATTGAAGGATCCAGGAAGCTTCACTATATCGTGCATTATTGGTAACATGTCTTTTGATAGAGCGTTATGTGATCTCGGCGCTAGTATAAATCTTATGCCCCTTTCCATTTTCAAGAAGCTGGGTATTGGGGAGGCCAAGCCAACTACGGTCTCGTTACAACTAGCTGACAGATCAATCAAGTATCCGAGAGGGGTAATAGAAGACGTTCTAGTCAAAGTGGATAAATTCATATTCCCCGCTGATTTTATTGTACTTGATATAGACGAAGATGATGATATTCCGATTATTCTGGGTAGACCATTTTTGGCCACTGGTAGGACCCTTATTGATGTCCAGGAGGGTAAATTGACGTTTCGGGTTCAAGATGAACAAGTCGCATTCAAAGTGTTTCGATCTCTCCCGTGTCCAAGCAATGTTGAGAAGGGTTCTCAAATTGAAAGCGTAGATATGTCTGGAAAGACACATATCGGGAAGGTCGTCAGTCGAAATGTTCAGAATCTGTTGTAGTTGCTTCGACAACTGAGAAAAATGTAGGACGAGTCGCATGCCTTAGGCATTTGGACATGTCGTCTTCATCATCCGTTCACCCACCACTGAAAAATTCTCATGCCGTCATATGTTCGTTCGGGGAAAAGAAAACTAAGCCGGAAGTGAGACGGGTGCCAAATCAGCTGCAATATGGGTGTTTCGGGAAGTTATTATTGCTCAAGTCTTTTCGCAAAGAACGTTGGAAATCCACACCAAAAATCGAACTGTTAAAAACTAATGGTCAAAAATTTAAAATACATAATAACGGTTCGACGGACTGTGCTGAGTCCAAATGGTCTCTGCGAAATGCAAACTGATTTTCAAAAGGTCCGGCTGAAGACTATAAAATTAGCGCTTCTCGGGAGGCAACCCGAGTATTAGTTATAGATGTTAATTTTTCGTTGATTTCATTCATTCTAAGAGTCTAATTTTTTCGTCGTCTTTGCTTTGACATGCTTATCTCTCACGTTCTCTGTGTTTTCGCTTTAAAAATTTTTGTGCAGGAACATTCCAGGCCAGGGACCGCGGCACATATAGAGGGGTCCGCGGCACATACAGAGGGGGCCGTGGCACACAGGTGTCTAAAATACAGGCAAACTTTCTGTACTCTGTGCCGCGGCACAAAGCTGCTGAGCCGCGGCACAAAGCTGCTGAGCCGCGGCACACTTGCCCCAAGAGCCGAAGCACATTGACAATGAGCCGCGGCACGCCGAGACCCAAAAAATGCATCCAGGAACCTGTACTACGTGCCGCGGCACGCAAGCCCTGAGCTGCGGCACACTAACCTTGCAAGCCGCGGCACCCATACAATGATCCACTGCACACGTCGAAACTCTCCAAAGCCAAAAACTCACTATACTATGGGCCGCGGCTCACTTGATACGTGCCGCGGCCCCCGCCGAGAATTTGAACAGTCTGCATACGATTCATAATCCATTCGGCCGAAACACCAGGTATTTCTCAAATTTCTTCTCCTTCGCGCGGCGCAAGGATATCATCCTCCAACTTCTTCTTCTCACCTTATTCAATCCAACACAAGGTAATTCTATTCCCTTAAGTTTCAATGCAACATGGATTAATGATTGGGGTAATATTCTTTGATGAACTTGTGTTTATTTTCTAATTTTTTATCAAAATTTGTATCGGATTATGCTAAGATTATTGATTGATTGATGGTGTTTTGTTATTTTGTCATGAACTGCTGTAATGGTCGATTGAAATTGTTGTTGGTGAGGATTGAATTGAGTAAGTTATTGTTTTTTGTTCTTCAATTAAGCTAACGCATGCAAAGTGTTTGATAAAATGCACCAATGGAATTTTTGAGCTAAACATCTCCAATTTGTCTGCAACGAATTCTATTATCGGATTAATTTGTGCCCCCAACCCTTACGTCAAGTTTGAGCTTAAATATCTACCTCATATCCCTCATACGAAAGTGTGAGTTCATTCGATGCTATATCCATTTTCCGCACGTTATAAGTTGAGAGTGGTGTAGTGATTTTTAAAGTTGTCTAAGTTATCATGTGTTTATTTTTCAGGACTTCGTCATGGCTCGGAAAAGGACATTGAGCACAAGGGCTAGGACGCGATCATCCCCCACAAGAGGGGAAACGTCACAAAACCGACCGGATATGGAATCCCACCAATTCTCTGACCCTGACATCCATCGATTATTCAACGAGAGAATCCGTCCTCGTCCAATAATTTCGGAGCGGGGATTCGCTCCCGCCCCCCAAGACGGCGAGCTATTGGCAATGATCAATGAAATGGGATGAACTCGATTCACTGTGCCACCCGAGCCGGCGGTGATTTCTATTGTCCAAGAGTTCTACGCCAGTGCTTTATTGCGACAAATCCAGGCGGGGCAAATGATGGGATGACTGAATACACGGACTGAGGTCGTCGTCCGAGGCCAAACGGTGGACTTCTCTTTGGCCGCGATTCAGAGGTTGTACGAGCTACCGGAGGTAGATGAATCAGAGTACACACGGACTATGAGTAGACTCACGAGGGAGGCTTTGCTGGAGGCACTTGCTCAGCCGGGTTATGTCTGGGAAACGCACGTCCTGGGTTCCACAACTTTCTATTTCAAGAGTTCCCGCCTCAGTCGGCTCGGGCGATCCTGGCTTTATTTCCTTTGTGCATGAGTCGACCCTACATCATAGATCCGCTCGGTCTTGCTTCCTCGTGCCCGATTATTGTATGCCATCACGACGGGACTCCGATTTTATATGGCCCAACATCTGTCCCATTCTATATTTCAGTGCATCTAGGGAGGGGCAAAAACGGAATTAAAACATCCTCGCTAATTTGTGCCCTATGCCGCCAGTCGGGCGTGACTTGGTGCGACGACGATCCGTCTATAGCACCTCAGGGTCCGATCGACCACCGTATTATCTCCCATTTTGACCAGTGGGGTGGAGCGATGGCACACGGGCGGGGGCGAGGATTTCTTATCGATGAGCCATACGAGCACGCTCCCGAGCCACTACTTATGACTCATGAGCCGGCGGCAGATGCTGAGGATCAGAATGAGTCCACTCCACTGCCAGCGAGAGAGCACCTTAAGGCGATGTTTGACAGCCTGAGGGAGGAGATGCGGGCAGGGAGAGACAGCCTCCTCGCAGCTGTTCGAGAGGAGATGCGCGAGCAGGCCCGCCGGGCCAATCGGCGTGCGGAGAGGCACTTAGCAGCGAGGGATGCTTATCATCAAGAATATTTAGCTGCGTGGACGAGCCATATACTCCATCTGGACGGACCCTTCATTCCACCAGTCAGGCCATCAACACCACCCTCCTCGCCGGATGAGGCCGGCACCAGTTCCTGAGCTGATATTAGTGGAGTACTTGACCTTTCTCATATTGCATATTATTATTTGTGTCCATTGAGGTCAATGTACGTCTTAAGTTTGGGGGGGTTACTATTAGTTGTTATTTACTTTTTCGTTGCCATTTTTCATTGTTATTGATTCTAGCCTTGCTTGTCTTCTAAAATATTTGCATTCGTGATTTTTTCGTGCAGCCTTGTGTAAGAGTGATGATATGATACTGATTTCTTTTTGAAGAAACAGTTGAGTTTTGGTTGAGTTTGCATTCTACGATATTTGTTTTCCCTTGAGTAATCATTTAGGTCTGATTTTTTGCGTCATTGTAGAAATCCTAGCATAAAAGAAATGAGACATACGTGTTTTCGAACCGCTGTCTATACGTTTGGTTACACTTTTCACGTAGCTAGTCTTCCAGTAACATGAGTCTTCTTGGCATTCAATTTGAGTTTAGGCATTAAGTCGGACAGTTTTTTCCCAAAAATTCAATAAATTATACATGTTCTATGATGGGAAGTCTAGTAACCGAGGGTATTCATGTGACCCGTTGTTTACTCTCGCGTAAAACGACAACCCTGAATAAACTTATGGTTTTAGAAAAATTGCATGATGATGAAAGGAAACCAAGTAACCGGATGTATTCACGTGACCCGTCATTTACATTCGTGTAAAACAACAACTTTGAATCGGACATGCGGGAATAGCCATTCGAGTTTTTTCTCCGCTGTAGAAGGAGACTTAGTAACTAGAAGCACTCATGAGACCCATGAGTGTCTTTTACGTCAAATGGTTCCCCAATACATGGGAATGGATTTCCACCCTAGGGTCATTTCATGAAACATACTGGGAGTCGGAACCTAGTGGTTAACTCGAATCATTATAATGATCATATAAGGGAATGCTGTCCGAGGATTATTATTTACGATGAAACTCTTGCATTTTTGCCACGAGACTGTGGGACTGGGCGAGTCGGCTTGTTTAATCTAACCCTTCATATTGGCGGTCGTCTAAATTCATGCTTGTTAATCTTTGAGCCCTGATTTTCTTCATGACCGATAGATCAACACTAAATATGATTGCTTTGTCGAATCATTGTCCGTGATGTGACCCACTAATATGATACTTGTATGTTTCTTTGAGATTTTCACGTTAGTATCAATCAGGTAAACACTATGGATTTGCATGTTTACCCATGATACTTGTCATCTCATTTGAAATTAATTTTTGCTTGAGGACAAGCAAAGACTTAAGTTTGGAGGTATTAGTTAGATGTATTTTTATGCGCTTAATTATCATTATTTTATACCCATTTTTAGTTTATATCTGCGTAAATGAGCTTTTAATGCATTATCTTTATATGTTTTGAAGGAAATTCGAGTCCGGGAGCTTGAACGAAGAAAAACGGGCCAAAACGACATTTTTTGGTCAAGGACCGCGGCACAATGCAGGCCGTGGCACGAGGCGCCACTAGAATCGTACAAAGCGTGCACGGGCCGCGGCACACTCGTTCTGAGCCACGGCCCATATGGAGAAATTGCGTCCAGGCCTGGCCTCATGAAAACAGGGGCCGCGGCACACTAATGCCGGGCCGCGGCCCACCGCGCGGGATTTGTGATTGCCGCCCGCGATTTTTAGATGTTTTGGAGGTCGTCTTGACCTAATTTTTGGACGCGTTAGAGGCTGAAGAAATATTATAAATAGGCATTGAAGGTCTGAAGATAGGATCATCAAAGAGAAGGAGAAAATACCTAGGAGCAGAGAGCAGAAGCCAGAGAACGGAGGAATTCAAGTTCTTTAACTGTGTTTGATTTTTCTTATGATTTCTTTAATTCTTTGTGTATTATTTTCTATCATGTCGGGCAAGAACCCTTTTCTAGGATTGTGATAAAACCAATATTTTGATGGATTAACTTTTGATTTTGCATTATTAATATATTTCCCTTTTTTATTGAGTTTCCCCCAATTGTTCTTAATGCGTTCAATTATGTGGCCTATGATTGAATTGTTTTGATTACGCAACTCGAATCGGGAGAGGAGAGTTAGTAGTAAAAATTGGTGAGAAAGATTTTATCTTGTGAGATAGGAATATACTCATAGGAATTATGTGGCCCGTCTGAAGATTTTGTACTTTTTGCCTATCGTTGAATTAATTCACCTACGAATAGAGTGATTTATTCACCTTAGAAAATTCTACTGACCTCGGGAGAGGCATTAGAGTATCCTAGAAATCTTCGCCTTCAATAAATTGGAAAATTACTTAATTTATATAAATCAAGAGTAATTCGAATTAATTGAGGCGGATTCTCAATCCTAGATTCTCCTCTTATTTGATCTTCTCTATTCGAACTATCGATTTCATTAGTTACTTTTAGTTTATCACTTTATTAGTTTTCTTTATCCTTGCACCACCAAATTTGATCGTTCAGATAAAATTAGAATACAAATACATTGGTACTTAGTACGTTAGTCCTCGAGGGAACGATATCTTTCTTATCACTTTATTACTTGCTTACGACAACGTGCACTTGCGTTCACTAAAATACGTAACACTGCTTTTGGAGACAGCATCACTGCTGATATTGCTCGTCTATCATATCCTACTCCCAATGTTAGGATACAGGGAGATCGTCCAGAATATTACGACCCTAAGTTTCCGTGGAAGAACCTTGTTCAAAAGCCACAAGCAATAAACCTCCCGGCCAACCGACAGCCAACTACAGAAGAGATCAAGAACTGAAGGAAGAATGAACTGTTAAGATACTTCGTAGTTCTTATCAGGGACTCCACCATATTTAACAATTGCAGGACGGTGCAGGAATCCGCAGAGGAATTTAAGAAGAGGTTGGATGAAAGAACGCTCCCGCTCCAACAGAAGATGAAGTCCAAGCATAAACAAGGTGACTTGGTTACCTACCCAAAGATTGGATCCTGGTGTTCGATAAATCCTATGAAGGTCAAGCTATCTATCAAAATCAAAAACACGGACGCTCATCAGAATTGGTGGAAGGGTACCAAGAATGATCCTAGAAGGCCTTGGAGACATTCTGATTATAGGAGCTAGATTCCTTCCTGTATTCTTACTTGTATTCTTCTTTTTTTTTTGAGACAGCAAAATCTTGTAATCCTTTGACATACATCAATAAAATATTTTCTATCTTGAAAGATTACAACTCGTAATCTACTGTGTTCCCGTGTGATTACGCAATTCAATCCATTTGCTGAATTTATACAAGTATAAAAACTTGTTAAGCTGTACGAACTTGTCTGCGAACAGTTCATAGATTTAGTTGTATGTATCTAGAATACACTGTAAGATTCTGCCTGCCCGCCAATCATAAGTTTAAAGATGTAATACTCTTTTCTTTTAAAGTTGAACTCGCCTGCGAGCAGTTCATAGTGTTAGTCTAATTCCTGAAGCCCAGAACATTCGAAAGAATACCAAGAAGTCTGCCCTCCTGAAAGATGTTTCATTAGATGTCAAGGTTTTGGCATCATCAAGAATTTGTGAAAAACATCAAGAGGATTTAAGGAGACTTGGCAAATTATCAAAAAAGGAGAAATTGTTGGGATAACAATCCCTGTATCGAGGTTTTGATAAAGTGTTTTGATAAAGTGCCAATCCAGCATACAGCAAGCTGCTGTATCGAAAGTCTAATCGAATTTGTCAATCCTATATCGAAGACTTCTCATAATGCCATCATACAACAACAGAGTCTAAAAGCGACAAGTATGGAAGCTGTCTCTTCACACATCAACATTCCATACAACGACTACTTCACTATAGCCTACAGCACAAATGGATACAACATTTAAACTGTAAAGTATTGAGATCTTCAATATCTATTGAAACAGGACTGAAGACTGTTTGGAAAGGAATCGTTGTTATTCGCTAAAGACAAGTCCCGTTTGATAAGAAGTATTTAAATACTGAAAGGATAAAGTATTTAAATACTAAGCCGATAGAGATCTTCAAACAACGCAAAATCTGGATCTTGGTCTATACAAGTCAACCATCCAGTTGGAACGGATCTTTCTCAACCGATCTATTCAAAGGCTATATATATCCCCAAGAGTTTGAAGATCAGACACAACACAAAAGACTAACACCTACAATAACAAGTGCTTACACGAATATATCTGAGCAAACATATTTTTTCAAGTATACTGCATATTCTGAGAGAAGAAATATCCAAGTGCTCAACCTTGAACAACACATCATCAGCTAAAGCTCAAGAAAGTCAAGTTGTTGTTCAAACCATCGTTCTTTCATTGAACAAACCCATCAGCCCTGTGTGGACTGAGAAAGCCTTGTTTTTCCTGAACTGTGTGTGACGGACTTGTATTGAAGAGACAAAGCTTCGGAAATCTGTGTGAAGAAGTTAGTCAAGTGAAAGCCTAAACCAATCTGTGTGGACGGTTGAACGCTACGATCATTGTATCAATCTGTGAACGATACATTGATAGGTTTGATTATAAATACGTAGTTGTGTACGCAGTATTTATAATAAACATTTTCACTCCTGTGTGGAGGACCAGTGGACGTAGACGGGTTTACCTCGAACCACTTTAATTACTGTGTTACTTACCTTCTGCATTTACTGTTTTATTAACTGTGATTATTTTTAAGTATACACTTCATATCTAGTTGTTGCATTTACAGCAACTTACTTTTACAAGACTTCCGCTACGCACTCTAAACTTGAAAACCGTACAGCTTGTTGCTTTAAATACTTTCCAAGCTGTATTCTATATACTTAGTGGCCAACACTCTATATAGAGCTCAACCAGGTGCGCTAAGATGGCTCTCGAAGACGTCATCTTTTCATGGGCACTTTGAAGCTCATTAGTCATTGAGCCTAACATGTACTCTCGCACTCTTCATCTTTTATCCATTTCTCATAGGCATCGACTTCTTCCTGATTGGCTCGGGTTCTTGAAGGAGCCACTGGATGTCCGCCTCCAAGACGTATCCCAGCATTTCCATAGCGAGGGCAATCCTCAAGTTCCGAAGCCCGTCCACATAGTTTGGGCCAGTCAGGGTGTTCTTTTCAAGCAGTATAGCGAGTGGGTTCATTGTCATTTTGAGAGATGTTTGTTAACTGCAGAAAATAATTTAAGATTCGTTAGTGATTGTTTAATTATGATCCGAGTAAAGAATTTAAGGCCTTTCTTTATTCATAACTCAGATCCCACTATTTTATCAGCATTTACATACTCCCATATGAAATCCGGAAGTCATGGTTGACTTCATAGTGGTGATCGAGTTCTTTACAAAATTTAATAGAGGGCAACCCATTCGGCTTCTATTCTATCATTCTTTTTAAGGTGGTGTCTAACACCAAACCATCTAATGGATGATTCGATCTTTTTTTACCCTAGTTCACTTGCCCTCAACCCGTACAGTTTCTATGGCTCGCTGAACTGTCTAAGTTTAAACCGTCAACTCCTATTAGTATGACAATTGAATCTCTCACGGCAGCCCATACGGTTTCTAAGGTTTGATTTGTCACAACCAAAGGTATCTAATGCACTCTAGGAATTTTTCAACCTTCTCCAAAATATTAACCCGACATACTCGGAAGAATAATATTTCAGTTTACATTTCAAATTTCTATGAGTTTGACGGAGGGTAGGAAACCTCATAACCTTTATAACTTAGTGTCTGTAAGCGGGAGTTTAACGTGATTATATGTTATACTTTGCACATTAATCCATTTATAAGCGCGATTTGTCGGTTTGTTTGTTTGTCATACAATATGAAAACATACACAACCAAAATCTAACAACATGTAGTTCATGGACGGATCCTAAGTACTGAGTCATCATCGACTTGATAAGAATACAACTAGTCTAATTACGAGTCTTAAATTTTCATCTTCATGGCGGTTCGTCCTTGGCTATTCGCCATAGCAAATTTATTACATTAATAAAATTTACATCATGTACAAATTTACTAAAAAAAATTGGCTCAAAACGGCCATTACAACCCAATGAATAAAGATTCAATAAAGTAAGTCCATGAACTACATCACCATTCAAATAATAATGCAACCGTTACATTAAAATTAATGACGAAAAAATTAATCTAAATATTGATCCAATCAATATAAAATTAATACAACTATTAGAATTAATCTAATTAATTCACACAATTGTTAAGATTAATTCATTCTGGATGAAAATTAATATTTCAGTAAATTAATTTTCTTAAGAATAAAATTACCATAATTATATTTCAGTCAAATTAAATCTAATTTAATTTATGAAAAATTAATTTATCGAATGAAATATAAAAATGCAAATAAAAACACAAGTCCTGTGTCAAGCCCATGACCTAAGGGGCCGCATCGCCCGATCTAGCCGAGCAACCCAAGATGTCGCTTTCGGCCACGTCGCGGCTCTTGTTGGAATATAAAACGCAGCGGAAGCGAGATTCATGATTTGAATATATATGGTTTCATAAGCTAACCAACAAAATTGCGGATCTATTTAGGTTTGTCAATAAATTAATTAAACAGGTTAATTAACAATTTAAATATACGTATTTACGCAGTAAAATTGATAATTCATACCTTTGAAGCGAAGTGGTAGAAAGTTCCCTTTTGGATCGATCGAGCTACTCCACGTACTCCTCTTCGATCTTCTTGTGTTTCTACCTCAAGATCTTCTAGAGTATATCCCGCCTATATACGGATGTCGTGTGGGCAACAGTCTATCAGACTATATCTCCAAGAAATACCTTACGAATTTTTTCTCTCTATTTTTCTTGAATATTTTAGTATTTGGAAAAATATTGTGTTAGCTAAATTGTGGAATCCAAGACACAAGTCAACATCCACAATTAAACACAAAGTGAAAAAATCGAAATTTCTTGTTCCAAGAGTGTAAAAATCACCCCTCCCCCCCCACATGTACTACTTTTATAGTTATTTTGGGCTACTCTATGAACCTTAAGGAGGATAAGGTAAGGACTCCCAATAGAGATCATCTTTCCAATATTAGGACTCTTCCTAATATGATGACTCTATTAATATCAACTCAGTCCACTAAAAGGTTGATATTGCACTTCCTACCAAAATCCCAAATTACGAAATTGGGCTCCTTTTTGAATTAATTATTTCCCGTGTTTGAGATATTCCATGTCCATTAATTAATTTAAGCTACTGACAGCTTTTAATTAATTATTGTGTTATACATGAGTATACTACTCGAGCTTTATTATTATATCAGAAAATTAATTCCACCTGCAGGATTTAATATAATAATCCTTTCGAGTGCCTCAAGGGACATGATCAACCCGACTGGCCGGGATACGATTTCTAGCTATAATATTAATTATTATATAAATAATAATATTGCCCAAAATATCGAGCATATTGAGTCAATCATTTTGGCTCTCACCCATGATAAATCAAAGCAATAAATATTAAATATTAATCACTAGAATTAAGAAATAATAATTGTCCGAGATGTACGTTCTTCTTATAGTCAGTATAGAAGAATCTATCTCACCTCGATCCTGTTCAACGTATACCGAATACGCTAATATATGCTAATGGTCAAGACCAACCAATCTCAAGCATATATTACAACCTCTCACATAACAGTATAGTGTTATATAGGTTGTGAACTAATTATTACCATATAAGAAACTGAGTTAGTGTTATATTCCGGAAGTTGATTTCAACTTTTCTTTGTCTGCACTGAAATCTGAGTTAGTGTAACCCAAAGGACAAAGTGTATCCGATTGATATACAAGCATATGTTCCCTAGTCCTTATCAAGTACTTGAGTATATGCTTGACATCAATCTAATGTCCCGGTCCTGGGTTCCATTGATATCTTGCCACTATGCCTACAACATAACAGATATCAGGCCTAGTGCAAAGCATAACATACATGGCGCTTCCCACTGCCGAAGCATAAGAGACCAACTTCATGTCATCTATCTCCTTCTGTGTCCTGGGACACATAGCCTTAGATAGCTGAATTCCATGTCTGTAAGGTAAGAAACCTTTCTTGGAATTCTCCATACTAAACCGCTTTAGCACCGTATCGATATAGGATACCTGAGATAAGCATAACATCCTTTTCTTGCGATCTCGAAAGATCCTAATACCAAGAATGTTCCCAGCTTCTCCCAAATCCTTCATATCGAATTGCTCATACAACCATACCCTTACGTCTGATAATACCTTCACATTGTTTCCAATTAGAAGTATATCATCTACGTACTAGCACGTTTCCATCACACTTTTTGTATAAACAAACCTCACTAGGACACTGTTCAAAACCATACGACTGAATGACCTCATCAAATCGCATGTTCCAAGACCTTGATACTTGCTTGAGACCATAAATGGCTCTCTTAATCTTTCACACTAAGTGCTCCCCTCCTTCAGCAATGAATCCCTCAGGTTGGCGCATATAGATTTCCTTATCAAGACTCATGTTCAAGAACGAAATCTTGACATCCATCTGCCAAATCTCCATATCCAAATGTGCAGCTATAGCTAAGAGAATACTGATCGATTAAAGCATGGCTACTGGCAAAAAGGTCTCATCGTAGTCGATGCCCTCCTTCTGAGTGTAACCTTTCGCAACAAGCCTTGCTTTGAAGGTTTCAACCTTACCTTTCGATCCTCTCTTATGCTTGTAGACCCACTTACTTCCAATGGGTTTTACCCCATTGGGTGGCTCTCCTAGCTCCCACTCTTGATTAGAATCCATAGATCCCATTTCGGATTCCATTGATGTTTGCCAGGATTCAGCATCCTTGTCTTAAACTGTCTGCTTGTACGTACATGGATCCGTTTCATCCTGGTCCGGAAGTGGTCCGAAGACGCTCCCACGCCAATGAAATGATCAGGTTGATGAACAAACCTCCCACTTGTAACACCCCCGATATATTCAGGAATATTACAGCGCCGTAAATCCTTTACATAAGGATTTACAAGGCTGAAGAATTGAACAGACATTAAAAGGTACTAACGAATAGAAATAACGGAATTAAGATACAACAGTTCTTACCAAATACTGAAAGTACAATTGTTCAACAGGAACTCAATAATACATCACCAAATTCAAATCCATCACAAATAACTTCGTACTCGAGTACTTATTGAAAATAACCAATAAACAACAGACAAATGAACCCGGCCGAAACATCACTCTGCACCCTCGTCGTCATGCAGCTCCAGTGGTTGTTTTCCCGCTCTCCTGGATCCTGAACATAAACAAAATGTTCACCCCCGAAGGGGTTAGCACAACGATGCTAGTACAAGTACCACCACATATTATTCATATCTCACGAATAACGTAAACGACAAGAAAAATACCAACGAGTCTTCTCCTACGAGAAACTCATAAATGACATACATAACTGATAATCACAACATGATATAATAACATACACATGGTAATTCCATCGATCCAGCGTTCACTGCCTAGAACCCACGATGATCCCGTCAGACCAACCCGTGGTGGAAAAACCCGTCCGATGATCCAGCGCACGCTAGCATAGATCCCCCGATGATCCCGTCGGACCAACACGAGGTGGACATACAATAAAGACATACATGCACGACAATATGTATAACAACAATTCATAAAACAATTAAGGTACTTGCCTCGATTTGAAGACAATAACAACACTTCCACGAAAATGAACACTCGAAGGTCGTCCTCCTCAATCAATCACGTAACGAGACCAAACCTTAACAAAAGAAATGATATAGGATTTATCTCACGTCGTACGAATGTTTAAAAATCCGATTTACGGCCAAAAGTTCATAAAATGCAATCTGCCTGAATTGCTTAGCGTACGCTAAGTACTCTGTGTAGCGTGCGTTAAGTCTTCTCGATAGCGCACGCAAACAACAAAGCCTAGCGTACGCTAACTGTATATGGTCGATTTCACCGATCGGTCGATCGACTTCGTCGATGGTCTAGCGCACGTTACGTACCAAACGTGGCGTCGCTAACTCGTGCTCGATAGCGCACGTTAATATTCATAGCATAGCGTGCGCTATCTGCATGGCGCTTCTTTGGCGATAAGAACTTCTCGCCATGATCGAAACAATGAAATCTTCCGTGATACTTCATGTTACTTCCATGAATACCATGTACATATGATTATGAATGATCTTACGGATAACAACAACTTCGGATTCAGGGATATGCATACCATATAAACCATATTCCATTTCGACTACAATTCTTCATATGACGATTCGAAAAGCTTAACGGTTGATATCAACACTTCTATATCAATCAATATTAGCATGCTGAAGTGGTTAAACGTCCCATCTATACTAGATAAATCCTTCCATGATCAATCCTTTAGATTTATCTAACAATAATGATGTTAAAGTCAAGTCCAAGATTATTATGAAGTCATCTACTAGATTCGGATTACCAATGATAGAAGCTTCCTTTACTTTGTTCAATGTAATAAGATTTCGAAACATGATGATCATAATCAAGGTACTTAAGGCTTAATCATCTCAATATTCCAAACATGATATTCTTTGGATAATTCATCTATGAAAATCCATATCTCGTTAACATGATCATCCAAATTGTTAGAATCCAACTCTAAGTCTGGAGATAGATTGAACATACCTTAATATGATGAAAATCACTGAACCGTAAGGTAGAATCCGACTCCGGTTGGTTGTATGCCACTCCAAGGTGCTATTCCACTTCAATGATTATTCCCAAATGATAACCAATATATAAACACCAACAAAATGTGTTCTAAGTGTGTAGGAGGATATCTCAGCTCTCTGGCCTCTCAAGAATGCAGAAGGAACGAGTAAAATGCAAGCCAAAATGAGTTGTTGTCCTATTTATAATATTCTGCATTTTAACAAGTTAGCGCACGCTACTAAGCATTCCTTAGCGTGCGCTAATAATGGTTGACTTCAGAATTGTCCGGGCTCGTCCGCGGGAATCTTATCCGGACCCATGTCCCGGATGGCGCATGTGCTAGCTGTCCCGCTCAATAATTGAGTCCTTAGCGCACGCAACTCCTACCTGCATAGCGTGCGCTAATAATAGCCCGATAGCGCGCGTTAAGATACATTCTTAGCGTGCACTATCACGAGGTTGTTTGAGCAATTTTGCATGTTTCTATACTTATGTACATTGATATCAATGCACGAAATATCATACTCCAATAATCAAAACCACCAATCCGAATAATACAGGGTTTGAATACAGATGAAATACACCGTAATAAATTCGGATATTACACCACTACGACGAGGTGTGTCCTTAGTTTGCCTATCCACAATAGTATCGGTACGTGGTGCACTAGGTGTTTTTACAATTGGTATTGTCGAATCTCGCCCCTAAGTTCTTCTAGAATGACCTTACTCCTAGGCTTGTGGCTTATTACATAGTCCTCCTCTAAGAACCGGGCATTGGTGCTAACAATGACCTTCTGATCTTTAGGACTGTAGAATAAACCACCCTTCGTTACCTTCGGATATCCTACAAACACTCGTACTTCTGTAGGAAATACTAACTAATCATCTTCCTTATTCAGCACGTGTGCTGGTGAACCCCAAATCCGAACATGTCCTATATTGGGCTTATGCCCCTTCCACAGTTATGTGGGTGTTTTTGGAACTGATTTTGAAGACACCAAGTTTAGAATGTACGTCGCTCTTTCCAAGGTGTATCCCCAAAATGAAATAGGCAAATCAGAATAACTCATCATTGACCTAACCATCTCTAATAAAGTACGATTCCTTCGTTCATCAAAACCATTTGTTGTGGTGTGTTGGCCACTAAGTATACAGAATACAGCTTGGAAAGTGTTTAAGCAACAAGCTGTGCGTTTTACAAATTAGAGTGCGTAGCAGAAGTCTTGTTAAAGATAGTTTGCAGTGTATAATTAAAAATAATCACAGTAATGAAAATAATAAATTGCAGAAGGTAAATAACAAAAGATTTAAAGTGGTTCGAGGTAGACCCCTCTACGTCCACTGGTCCTCCTCACAGGAGTAAAACGTTTTATTATAAACATTGCGTACACAACTACATGTCTATAATCAAACCTATCCTTAGTATCGTTCACACAGATTGATACAAGGATCGTCGATTTCAATCGTTCACACAGATTGGTCAAAGCTAACTCTTGACTTGCTTCTTCACACACAGTTCCAAAGCTTCGTCTTATTCGTCCCACACAGGTCGGAATATCTTCTTTAGTTCACACAGAACTAGGTTTTCACTCAAAGATAAAAGTAAGGTAACCAGGTAAGAACAGCAGCTTGAATATGAAGTTCTTGAGCTTATGATGGCTGTTTTTGGTGACCGAGTATGTTTCTTCTTTTCAGATGTGAATGATACTTGTAAGAAATATACTTTGCACTTGTAATCTTGATCTGATGATAATAAGTATTCAGTCTTTTGATCGTTTGAATATCGCTTGTGAGCTTGTATGTATTCTTGTTGTATTCTTATGTTCTGATCTTCAAACTCTAGGGTATAAATAGCTTTCTGAAAAGATCCGTTGGGAATAGATCCGTTGAGCCAATAGTCTGTTCCAACGTCTTGATGGACAAGATCCGTTTTTTGCTCCTTGATTGAAGATCTCAGACTGATGGTATTTAAATACTATAACATCCCAAAACCATCCGGGATATTACAGCGCCGTGGGTCCCGTGCCGGAACCCACCAGGCTAAAAACCATTTCAAAAATGTTTAAAATGCCAAAAGGCCAATGACAGTAATATTTTAAATAGTAAAATATTTTCAAAAACATAGTTCTCAAATATTGTCATAAAATACCATTTGAAAATACAAGGCGAAATGCCAAATCTCGACAGTTCAAAGTGTACGTTAAGCCACCCCTTAAACGTACCGATAAAATAGTTAGGAAAAAGGGTTTGACGAAATAACCCAAGTTCGCAAAATGCCAAAAGGCCATTTAAAATACATACGCTGGTAAAAATACCGGAGAGCCATTTTAAAATACACACGCAGCGGATAAAAACACAGTTCAAAATACACATTTGCAGCGGAATAAAACAACCAAAAGAGAATACTTAATACTCAAATAAATGCCACAGCCAGTATCACCCGGGAAGCTCATCCCTTCACGACCGCTACTAGCTCGATCTCCGAGGACCTAAAAATAACGCCCACGACGGGGTCAGCCACAATACTCAACAATGATATCGATCACATCATCATAAATAATTACATACCAATGTAATAACGAAGTAAGAATACTACCAATGTAATCTTACTGTTATAACCTTACCAATTCATAGCAATCCATACTAAATCAATCCTTGACATATTCCACATTTCATATTCTCAAATGACGAAATGAATTCAACAACAATTATCTGTACTGTATTCCAAAAATACCAACAATCCTCAAAACATCATCATAACTCATAAGTGTGGAAATAATCCAATCTGTGCCAAATCCTGTTCGTCGGATTACAAAATCAAATCTCAACATGGATAAACCAATAATACACAACATATATGTAGATCAACTATCACATGATAATGATAACAAATCCCGAACATCGACGTACAGTCCGAATGCTCATACAATCAATAACAATGATCAACCAATACATCACTGAGAATATCATCGACATGATAACTCCAATATGACCAACAAAGGATCAACGATAACCGAGAATACCCTCAATGTGGTAAACTCCAAACACGATCAACAAAGGATCAACTATAACTGAGAATACCCTCAATAAGGTAGACTCCAAATGATCAACAAAGGACCAATAATAACCGAGAATACCATCAACAAGGTAAACTCCAATTGATCAACAATAATGGATCTCAAAGAAATAACTTCGATTGTCGAACATGCCCCTCGGGCGTTTGAACAATTAATCACAAAACGTCGAACACATCCAAACATTTAAATGGACTATGAACGACCAAACAATATGGCTCAAAGATGGACATCACAGTACGCCCGATCCGAAAATGTGTCAGTGCACATGTCCACCCAGTATACAGAATCCAGAATATATGTGGGACAATGTACCTAATTAGCCTCACGAACTACGTCTCGTGTGCACGGTTCGATGTGGAAATATCAACACATAACCATAGTGTGCCCAGCTAAAAATCCTACACAATAACCAATCGGAACGCAGATATGCAACATGACTATGAAACTCAAAGAATCACATATCCTATAAGGATCAAAAGACTCACTAAAGTGAACAAAGACAAACTGACAAATAAAAGTTGACACGACTAATCAATATCCAAAACAACAATCCTGGGATCATCATCCCCGACAAATGATCAACACGATCAATGATCTCAATACAATCAGCCCTGGGATCATCATCCCTCAACGAAATAATCAATACGAATCCTAATATACGAAACATCATCGTACAACATATACAACAACTCAACATAATAATTATCTTCATAACCGAACAATACTTAAATTACCTCAAAGCCGAAGACAATATCCTTTCCACGAACCAACATCCCTGAACGAATACACAGTTATACGAATAATCCCGAAATAGGTATAGTCCATTTATACCAGCAAACCACCATCCCGACATCAATATCGACACGATAACTATCCTCGATATCCGATATTCCATATCACTGGCCAAATACAACTTACATCTCCATATTCACCAACACGTTTAAACCATATACATTATGATTTAACCCAAACCAAAGCACAATATACAAACCATCATCCCGACAATTTATATTTATAATATCATTTCTATATGAATTATAAATGAAATGAAAGCGAAATCATTCATTAAATATTATAACTGAACAAGTATAACTTGCCTCGATACCGATACCACGAAGCCGTTACCAAAATCCATTGCCTTTGTCAACGAGCTCCTCAGCCCCGACCAAAAGCAATCTACGAACTCTTCAACTCCAACTGCAACACAACGGTCATAATCCACGATCAAAACATATCAGCCTATTGCAATAACCGATTAACACACATTCGATAAAAATAAATAACCGACATACCCAACCAACAAACTCAACGGTTCAACGAAACCTAGATCATATACATAAATCCAAATAATCCAACTCAACAAATACGAACTCAGATCCACGACACAAGCCGTAACTCGATGATCACAAATAACAATCAATAACCGATCAACAAACACAACGGTTCTACAATATCCCGATTAAACACAAATCCAAACAATCCAAACCAATCAATCACGAATTCAAAACCACAATACGATTCCACAATCCGAAGATCATATCAATAATCAATTTAACCAAGTGCCTAAGCATTAACGATTCCACATTCAATCTTACATACGAATACAAGTTTCCTCCTTGTAAATTCATAATAAAAACCAATTACCGATTATCATCATCAGTCCGGATGATCCGATTAATTCAACATCATAGATAACCATATTCGAAGGGTTTCAAATAATTCCATTATTCGATTTGAACACTTGTTCAATATGTATGAATTTTCAAACTCAAAAGTGAATCATAATCTTATCAAACCCGAAAATCATATTCGTATTCCTATACGAATATTTTACCAAGACATATAACTTAGTTTTAGATATGAATATTCCATATTCATATCCAAAACACCAATATCACTTAAACATAATCATCAATTCATATAATCCAAGAATTCCTTAAGAACACAACTTATTCCGACATCACATTCAAAATCCTCAAACGACATAATCCGATGTGTTCTAACATCTAAACAATCCTTATTCACAATTCAAGGTATATATAATCATGTCCTTCAACATATATACTTCTCATAACATCATGAATCGCAACAAACTACCAAGAACATCGAGAATACTACGATTCCATAATCATACCAACATAATCGAATCATTTGATCACCAATTCATTATCTTCCCTTAACAAAATTCTTGTAAATACCAAGAATCGTCACAACAATATCAATTCAACCATCATTCATATGAAAACGTGTAGAATTTTCCAAGTTCTACTCATTGAGACATTTCATCGAACATTTTGAAGGCATAGTCCAATTCAATCGATTATTCAAAGAAATACTCAAATTCGTTCCACAAAACTTTAAGAGTATTGAATGATTACGAGTTTACAATCAAGGTCAATCAACAATGTGAATCAAAACAAAGCAAATCGGCCAAAACACCAAGAAACCGCAAGAACATCCAAAAACCAAAAGTTTAGGTGTTCTTACCTTCGATCCGGGTGGAAGATGATGTTATCCATGAATCCAACTTCCAAAACATGTTGCTCTATGATGTTCCCACTCAAATCCATCGATCTCAGATGAAGAATCACGAAAAGAACGAAGAAAAATGGTGAAAATGCCAAGTGACCCGGTCCAGGCCTTTAAATAGCCGGAACCTGTCGGTTCCTTATGGCCGTAACTGGCCTTGGCTTACGGCCGTAACCGGACATGGCTACCTCACTGCCCGATTTGTCCGGCACCCTTATGGCTATAACCGGCATCGTTCTTACGTACGTAACGGGCCCTCACGGCCGTACCTGGCCATATCCTTACGGCCGTACCTGGCCATAGCCTTACGGCCGTTATTGGCCAGTCCTGCGCCCAGCGAGTCACTGCCGACCGTGATCGGCCACCCCTGCAAGTCACTGCCGACCATGCTCGGCTACTGCAGGTCCTCTCGGACACGACTCGGCCAGCCGCGCCGTAACGTACGTAACACTTAATCTGTTGCGTACGTAATACGTACGTTGACTTGCTACAGTATTATACTCGTATTACGTATGTAATACACCCTGTATAGCATACGTAAATCCATCCGTTGACTCACCTGTCCACATCTGCACCGAAAGCCGCCGACCACGTGCCCCACTATCCGATCACAACTCGGTCCTGTCTGATTCCTCTTGTTACGTATGTAATGCCTTATGCATAACGTACGTAAAGCGTATAATTTAGCGTACGTAAGTCCTTAAACTTAGCGTAAGTTAAGGGCTCTATACTTAGCCAAAATCCAACTGTTCCTGTCTGACGTCTCGACATACTGGATACGAACATACGGCATACTGAATACACATATACTCAACCCAAAAATATTCTCATACGATATACCTGATATCCAAATCAGTTCAACCTGATACAACAATTCGTTAATATAACTGTCAATCAAAATGTCAATTACACAAGTATAATTGTCTCGGTCCTCAATTTATTTTATCCATACTGTCTAGATACCAAACTATATAGTATATCACAGATAAAATAACGCAAAAAATTTATACTGAAAATCCGGGTACAAATACTTTATCCTTTCAGTATTTAAATACTTCTTTTCAAATGGGTCTTTAACGTTAGTGAATAAGGAAGATTCCGTTTTAACGGTCTTCAGTCCTGTTGGATAAGTGTTTGAATATCTTTACACTTTACAGCTGGATCGTTGTATCCAATAAGTTGTTTGACTAATGCTCTATGGAATGATGTTGTATGAATAATTTAGGATAACTTCCATACTTGGTGTCATATCACTTTGAGCTTCTTACTGTATGATAGGTAGTTATCCTTTTGCTGTATGATGAGGCAACACAGGATGCAGGATAAATTGTACAACAATATGAACAGCTTCGTAACAACTATTTGCTATATGATGGCTTGCTGTTTGGAACCACTTGCTGTATGAAGCTTGATGTATGGTAATTATCAAAACAACTATGTTTTTCCCAACAATTTCCCCCTTTTTGATAATTGCCAAGTCTCTTGATGATGCCAAAACCTTGATGCCAAAAACCTTTGAAACACCTTTGTTTCGAGAGGCTTTCTTCTTGATCTTCTGTCGAATGTTCTGATCTTCATCACTTAGTCTAAAAGTATGAACTTCCCGTAGGCAAGTTCTAAAAAGATAGAATCTAACAGCAAAGCGTTTTTACAACTTAAACTTATGATTGGCGCGCAGGCACAATCGTACAGTGTAATCTAGTTGAATACAGCATAACCTATGAACTGTTCATAGACAAGTTCTTACAGCTTATATTCTTAAAAAGTTGCATATTTGTTATTAGCAAATGAATTTATTTTGTAATCATACAGGAACACAGTAGATTACGAGTTGTAATCTTTCAAGACAAAAATATATTTTATTAATGAAGCGAAGATTACAAGTTTGTGCAAAAATGGAGATACAAAATTTTTGCTGTTTCAAAAACAAAAATACAGCAAAGATCCTACAGGCTAACTCCTATAGTCAACATGTCTCCAAGGCCTGTTTGGATCATTCTTGGTTCCCTTCCACCAATATGCAAGTCATCCCTATTTCTATTTAAGTAGATAGCTCTTCCTTCAGTTGATTTATCGAAAATAAGTATCCAGTCTTTCGGGTGGGTAACCAGGTCTCCATTCCCGTGTTTGGATTTCATGTTTTGTTGTAGGGGTAGCGTTCCTTCGTCCAACCTCTTTTTGAATTCCTCGGCGGCTTCTTGCAGCGTCTTACAACTGTTAAGAACTACAAAGTATCTTAACAGTTTATTCTTCCTCCAATCATTTATCTCGTCGGCTGTTGGTTGTCGGTTGTCCAGGAGATTTATCATTTGCGGCTTCTGCACAAGGTTTTTCCAAGGAAATTTAGGGTCGTGGAATTCGTACCAGGCGCAGTGAGCTGGGAAGTAACTGTTGGAATATAAAACGCAGCGAAAGCGAGTTGGTGATGAAAATTTAATAAAAGGTTTTATGAAGTAACCAACAGAAAAAACGGATCTATTTAGGCTTGTCAATTAATTAACTAAACAGATTAATAAACAATTAAATAAACATATTTATGCATGGGAGTCGGTAATTTTTACCTTTGACGTGAAGTGGTAGAAAATCCCTTTTTGATCGATTTATGTCCTCTTCGTGTTCCTCTACGATCTTCTTGTATTTCTACCTCAAGTTCTTCTAGAGTATATCCCGCCTATGTCTGTATGTCGTTTGGGCAACAATCTACCGGACTAAATTTGCACAGCTAGGGTCGGCTGAAATCTCCTCACAAGAAAACTTACGATTTTTGTTCTCTCTATTTTTCTTGAATATTTTGGTATTAGAAAAATATTGTGTTAACTAAATTATGGAATCCAAGACACAAGTCAAAATCCACAATTAAACACACACACAAAAAAAACGATTTTCTTGGGCAATTGTAAGTTGAAAAATCGGCCAACACTAAATATGTATTTATATGTGTTTTGGGCTACTCTAGGGACCTTAAGGAGGATATGGTAAGGACTCCTAATAGATATATTCCTTCCATTATTAGGACTCTTCCTAATATGAAGACTCTATTAATATCAACGTAGTCCACTAATAAATTAATATTGCACTTCCTACCAAAATCCCAAATTACGAAATTGGGCTCCTTTTTGAATTAATTATTTCCCGTGTTTAAGATATTCCATGTCCATTAATTAATTTAAGCTACTGACATCTTTTAATTAATTAATGTATTATACATGAGTATACCACTCGACCTTTATTATTATATCGGAAAATTAATTCTACCTGCAAGGTTTAATATAATAATCCTTTCGAGTGCCTCAAGGAACATGATCAACCCGACTGGTCGGGACACGATTTCTAGCTATAATATTAATTATCATATAAATAATAATATTGCCCAAAATATCGAGCATATTGAGTCAATCATTGTGGCTCTCACCCATGATAAATCAAAGAAATAAATATTTAATATATATAATTAAATATTAATCACTAGAATTAAGAAATAATAATTATCCGAGATGTACGTTCTTCTTATAGTCAGTACATAAGAATCTATTTTACCTCGATCATGTTCAACGTATACCGTATACGATAATATATGCTAATGGTCAAGACCAACCAATATCAAGTATATACTACAACCTCTCACATAACGGTCTAATGTTATATAGGTTGTGAACTAAATATTACTATATAAGGAACCAATAATGTGATCTTCTGTGTGACACTACACACCACATTATCTACAATATAAAGTAAATTAGACTACATTTTCATAACCATAGCGTGAATAAATATGCAAAATATGTGATAAATGAATTAAATATTCTCATAGATAAAGACCGGGAAATTAGGTTATACAAGCATAAAGTATGCTTTGACGTATACAACCCTAACAATCTCCTACTTATACTCAAAGCATGCTTTTGAAGTATACTATCTAGACTATGTCTATCTATCTCCCACTTATACTCAAAGCAATGCTCAACCCCATTCCTTCCACATGAAAAAATCAACTAGGTTGTTTCTAGATGCAATCTTGAACAGCACTACGTTCTCTCATTTTACAACATTACTTGCGACTGATATGTTTCCTTGCTCTATGGGCTCGTGGTTCCTACGGGTTTATAAATGCACCAGTATTGCCACAATAAAATTGTGATACTTCGATGCAAACCAAGAACCACATCTAAGTCCAACAAAAACATATCTCGAGGTTGACTTAAGCTTAACTTTTTCTGCACTAAAATCTGAGTCAGTGTAACCCAAAGGACAAAGTGTATCTGATTGATATACAAACATATGCTCCCTAGTCCTTATCAGGTACTTGAGTATATGCTTGACAGCAATCCAGTGTCCTGGTCCTGGGTTTGACTGATATCTAGCATCCATGCCCACAGCATGACAGATATCTGGTCTAGTGTAAAGCATAGCATACATGAGACTTCCCACTGCCGAAGCATAAGGGATTAGCTTCATGTCATCTATCTCCTTCTGTGTCTTAGGATACATAGCCTTAGATAGCTGAATTCCATGTCTGTAAGGCAAGAAACCTTTCTTGGAATTCTCCATGCTGAACCGCTTTAGAACCGTATCGATATAGGATGCCTGAGATAAGCACAACATCCTTTGCGATCTCGAAAGATCTTAATACCAAGGATGTGCCCAGCTTCTCCCAAATCCTTCATATCGAATCTCGCATACCATACCCTTACGTCTGATAATATCTTCACATTGTTTCCAATTAGAAGTATATCATCTACGTACAGTACAAGAAACACCAACACATTTCCATCGCACTTTTTGTATACACAAACCTCACTAGGACACTATTCAAAACCATACGATTGAATGACTTCATCAAATCGCATGTTCCAAGACCTTGATGCTTGCTTAAGACCATAAATGGCTCTCTTAAGCTTGCACACTAAGTGCTCCTCTCCTTCAGCAATGAATCCCTCAGGTGGGCGCATATAGATTTCCTTATCAAGACTCCCATTCAAGAACGCAATCTTGACATCCATATGCCAAATCTCCATATCCAAACGTGCAGCTATAGCTAAGAGAATCTGGATCGATTTAAGCATGGCTACTGGCGAAAAGGTCTCATCGTAGTCGATGCCCTCCTTCTGAGTGTAACCTTTCGCAACAAGCCTTGCTTTGAAGGTTTCAACCTTCCCTTTCGATCCTCTCTTATCTTGTAGACCCACTTACTTCCAATGGGTTTTACCCCATCGGGTAGTTCTACTAGATCCCACACTTTGTTAGAATCCATAGATCCCATTTCGGATTCCATTGCTGTTTTCCAGGGTTCAGCATCCTTGTCTTGAACTGCCTGTCTGTATGTACATGGATCCGTTTCATCCTGGTCCGGGGAGTGGTCCGAAGACGCTCCCATGCCGATGAAATGTTCAGGTTGACGAACAACCCTCCCACTACGACGAGACGTGTCCTTAGTTTGTGTATCCACAATAGTGTCGATACGTGGTACACTAGGTGTTTGCACAATTGGTATTGTCGAAATCTCGCCCCTAAGTTCTTCTAGAATGACCTCACTCCTAGGTTTGTGGCTTATCACATAGTCCTCTTCTAAAAACCGGGCATTGGTGTTTACAATGACCTTCTGGTCTTTAGGACTATATAATAAGCCACCCTTCGTTCCCTTAGGATATCCTACAAACACTCGTACTTTTGTACGAGATGCCAACTTATCAGCTTCCTTATTCAGCACGTGTGCTGGAGAACCCCAAATCCGAACATGTCCTAGACTGGGCTTGCGCCCATTCCACAGTTCTGTGGGTGTTTTTGGAACTGATTTTGAAGGCACCAAGTTTAGAATGTACACCGCTATTTCCAAGGCGTATCCCCAAAAAGAAATAGGCAAATCAGAATAACTCATCATTGACCTAACCATCTCTAATAAAGTACGATTCCTTCGTTCAGCAACACCATTTTGTTGTGGTGTACCAGGCGCTGTGAGCTGGGAAGTAATCCCCTCATGTACCAAGAAATCCAAAAACTCTCCACTAAGGTATTCGCCACCATGATCAGATCGTAGTGACTTGATACTCTGCCCATGATGCTTCTCCATTTCAGCCTTGAATTCTTTGAACTTATCAAAAGATTCAGACTTACGTCGCATCAAATAGATGTATCCATATCTCGAATAATCATCTATAAACGTGATGAAGTATTCGAAACAACCCTTAGCCTAGATGTTCATTGGACCACATACATCGGTATGAACCAATTCCAACACATTTTGTGCACGATTTCCTTTGCTTTGAAAAGCCCTTTTAGTCATTTTACCTTCTAGATAGGATTCGCAGGTTGGAAATGACTCAACTTGCAGCGAATCCAATGGGCCATCGCTCACCAATCTTTGAATCCTTCTAAGGTTAATATAACCCAATTGTAAATGCCACAAATATGTTGGATTTATGCTCGAAGGTTCCTTTCTTTTATTAGGATTAGTCAAAGAGTTAAGCGATTTATAATTATGCAAGGGAGCTGGTGCAGCATTGATGATATAAAGTTCTTCATTATAAGTACTCCCGCAAATCTATTCACCATTTCTTTTAATAATTGCATTATCTTCAAAAGAAACTGAATATCCATCATGACGCAATTTAGAAACTAAAATCAAATTCATTCTAAAATCGGGTACCAATAATACATTATTAAGAACTAAAATCATATCATCAACTTTTAGCTGCACGACTCCCACTGTGTTATGTCAAGATTTATACACCTCGATAGGCGATCGGCACAAATGCCGGGCGACCGAGCCAGAGTCGAATAGACCAAGGCAGACTTGCCCACAGAACGGAGATCCCAGATCAAACCCAAGTGCCGAGCGATCGAAAACTAAAGGCGATCGTTCCTTGGCACCTGGCGATCGACTCTGGTGCTCCGCCAAGGACAACCGCCTCATGCCACGCGAGGCCAGCATCAGCCAAATCTGCGAAGGCCGAAGCTCGAAGCAGGGACCCATGTGCAGATCCGGAAAAGACGCCGCAGAACATGGATCGTTGACCACAGCCTGTCACCATCTGCTCACCTACCGACAACCCTGCCGAAAGGTCCAAAGTGGGACCTCCCGAGACAGCAACTCAGGACGCGTGCAGACTTCTCATTAGTCCGCACAGCTGGATGCCAGCCCATGCCGCATACTTTAAGGCAATCAGTCCATGTGCTGAAAGGGGATCGCCCCTTTATTATATTACAAGAAAAGTGATCGCCCGTCAGGATTAAAGGCATCCCAACTCCTATAAATAGAACACTCCCAGCTTTCGGAAAAGGAGGTCGTTGGCTTCACTCTCTTGGCTACGCTATACACTTCGGACATATTCCTATCTCTCACTCTCGAAACCTCTAAACTCATAAGACGGTCGGCAGAAACGAGAGCAAGAACTCCCTACAGTTCAAGAACTCGGCACTCAACAGCTAGATAACTAGGGTCTTTTACACTCTTTGTAATTGTACTCTTTCATTAATATTTGTACTCCAAAGTATTTGTATTAATAACATCTCGCGAGAGCATTCAAGCCCGGGCCTAACAAACCCAGTAAATCTTGTGTTATTTACACCCCCACGGACGTGCTCTCGCAATTTTGTTTGCTGCCCATCCATTCCAGTAATATCTATCTCCGGATAATATTTTGGGTAGCAACAATTGGCGCTAGAGGAAGGGGATCTAAACCTTCATTTTTATTCCGACCATCTCCAAGAACACTCACTATTCTCCGGAACATATACCTGAAGAAACACTCACTGTACTTCAGAGAAAAGCCTTCAGAATCATGATGTCCACCAACACATCGAAGAGAGCCACTCTCCGAACCGCCAGACATCATATCCCGGCTCAGTCCGAGCCCCAGCCTACGGCAGAGGGTATTCGCGGGGATGCGAAACTCCTGATCCCGCACCTGAGGGGCGGCCCCAGCCTTTCGCTCGACCGGTTCCAAACCGCGGAACATATCGAGGAGGCTATGGCCATCCTAAGGGAACGACGGAGAGCATTCGACGCGCCCGCTAGTACCCCATCGACCATCCACCGCGCGGGCAAGCGGAAGCTCAAGGGGTTACTCGATGAGAGATCGTCAGGAAGCCCCGACTCACGAGCAGAAGCACTCGCGAGGCGGGATGGTTCCATTTTCATCCGCCTAGGCAGTGACCCATCATGGCGACCAGGACATTCTGGCCCCAGCCACGAGACGATGGAGCCCGAATCTGTCACCAGGAGTTCAGCTTATCCAACTCCCAGAAGGCAGACCATCCATCTGGCTCCTCCTCTCCGAAGAACCGAGATCAGCGGCGATGACCTGATCGCCTTCCGTGGAGTTAGGAGATTGGTACACGATCACCTTGGCTCCCGCTCCGAGAGCCAAACCACGAGCGACCAAGCCACGGCGATGGCCGCAATGCAATGCCAGCTCGATGGCGTGAAGGCGCTCCTAGAAACTGGGGCATGCGCCAAGAGAAAGATCACTGGGCCGAGCGAGCCGCTCGCGGTCCAGATCGAACTCGCCCCCGTGCAGCCAATGATCACTCCTCCTCAAACACCTTTGTACGAGGGGAGATCGGATCCCGAGACCCACCTGAGCAAGTTCCGGATATACATGACCGGATGTGGGGCATCAGACGCAACCAGGTGCCGAATGTTCCCGTTGACACTAGGCGATCTGGCCCATAGGTGGTACATCTCATTACCACCGCGATCCATCAGTTCCTTTGAAAAACTGGCGAGCGACTTCACATCGTACTTTGCTGCCAAGGTCGCTCGACCAGAAGGTCCCCACCACATGATGAAAATCAGGCAGGGGGAAGAGGAGTCCAACGCAGACTACATCGACCGGGTGGATGAGATAATCCTCAACGGCGAGCCCGTAAGCGACGAGATCGCCCTATACTTGGTCCTAGGATGATTCAAGGGTCTTTCGCCCATGTTCAGGCACCTTACGAAGGACATCCCCCCGACCTACGCAATCTTCCGCGCCAAGGACGCAGACTTTTTGGCCAAGCGAAGGTTGCTCGCCCTTCGCCAAGACGAGGGGACAGAGACGGCGATCGCAATTCCAACAAGTCGGTCGCCAAGCCGCCCGGAGATTTCAGAACCTTCGAGAGCCCATCTCTACCACAACCTCAATCTATCTCCGGCTCATATTTTCTACGCCATCCAGGGGCGCGAGTGGCTAAACAACCGAAGGCAGTAAGGGACCACGGTCATTTGGACCGCAACAAATTTTGTGCTTACCACAAGAGTCCCGGCCACAGCACCGATCAATGCCGCGACCTCCTAAGACAACTCTGGAGATTGTTTGAGGAGGGCAAGCTGGAAAGTCTAGTTACTTAGCCAGAGCCCCCGGCGGAAGGAATCAAATGCCGCGATCGGTGTCAGAACGACGACCACCAGTCTTCCAACCTGATCGCCATTACCAAGCAAACATCTCCCAAAATGGAGGACTCGCTCGCCATCTGCAGTTCATCATCTAACATGATGGACTAAGGCACGAGATCGCCTCCCTCAGCACAACGTATACCGTCGAGGATCGCCATCTAACTTGACGATCCGAGGTAGAAGAGTGCAGCCATGGTCCTGGAAGTCGATGGAATCGACTTCTTCATCCATGCAAGGTTCTTTTGGGCTGCGATCGCTCGCCCTTAGTTTAAATACGAGGCGGGCGTAGCCGAAGGACCCTCCAAACAAATCAGTGGACACGCTCGCCCGACCTCAAAGGTTCATCATCTACCTTGGTGGACCCGGACAATGCGACGCGTCCCTACCCCCGTCACAATGTATACCGTCGAGGATTGCCATCTAACATGACGATCCGAGCTATAAAAGTGCTAACAAGCTGCGGATGTGGAGTCGATTAATCCGAGGACGCCCCGCGCAAGGACTCCTCCAGACCAAGACCGCACGCCCTTCGTTTAAATACGAGGTGGGCGCAGCCTAGCAGAGGACCCTCACAATAAAATGAGTCACGAGACAAACCTACAGTTGGAATGTCGCTCGTGCAGAAGACACGGTCATGGAGGTCGGTCCATCGAACTCCGCGACTGTGCACGGTTTCTCAAGGTCGAAACAAACGGCCGCCCATGAGGGATCTGCAAAATTAAAGATCGCAGGAACAAGACCGAAGATAGCTCGCCAAACGATCAGTTCACCCAAAACCCGAGACCAAAGTCCTCTCAAATGGATCGCCCATCTTTATCCTCAACGATCGCCAGTGGAACCACCTCACCCCATGTCTTCAACATCGGAGCAAGCTGGGGTGAAATTGTTGTGTCGAGATTTATACACCTCGACAGGCGATCGGCACAAATGTCGGGCGACCGAGCAGAGTCGAATAGACCAAGGCAGACTTGCCCACAGAATGGAGATCCCAGATCAAACCCAAGTGCCAAGCGATCGACAACTAAAGGCGATCGTCCCTTGGTACTTGGCGATCGACTCTGGTGTTCGGCCAAGGACGACCGCCTCATGCCACGCGAGGCCAGCATCCGCCAAATCTGCGAAGGCCGAAGCTCGAAGCAGGGACCTATGTGCAGATCCGGAAAAGATGCCGCAGAACATGGATCGTTGACCACAGCCTGTCACCATCTGCTCACCTACCGACAGCCCCGCCGAAAGGTCCAAAGTGGGACCTCCCGGGACAGCGACTCAGGACGCGTGCAGACTTCTCATTGGTCCGCACAGCTGGCTGCCTGTAATACCCGGTTGTAATTCATTCATTTTCATTCAGTAATTATCAGTCTGTAATTGTCACTCAGTGTATTTTCACTCAATTATAATCATTCATCAATCATGTTCATTCACCGTGTTCACCGTTCGTATAAACTTCGAGTTGAGTATCGTTATTGTTCATCGTTTCAACATTCCTCATATGAGTTCGACTTTGTTAGATCACCATTAATTTTTGGTAAGTCCAAAAATTCTAAATCTTTGCAATATTATAGAGCATCGAGTTAGCTTTCCAATGGTTCAAACGGTGAGTCAATCGGAGTCCGGACGAGAGAGTTATGGTCGTTTCAGTTTTTGGCCGATCACTGCCGACCGAACTCGGCCGTGTCGTCCGACACGGCCCGTGCCGTACTCGTCCCGGAAAATGCGAAGTTTACGCCGACCAGGCTCGACCGTGTCGTCCGACACGGCCGTGCCGTACTCTTCCGGATAAGCTGGAGCGATCGCCGACACGCCCGACCGTGTCCCGGGACACGGCCGAGTCATGCCGAAGTCAGCCGTCGCGGTCGCTTCGGAAGGCCCTCAGCCGCGACCGTGTCAATCCGGACACGGTCGAGTCATGTCGACCAACTGTCGGCCAGCCGTGCGACACGGCCGTGCCGATCGGCACGGCCGTGTCCGGCAGCGAACCCCTATAAATTCATTTTTTCATCATTTCAGCCCATTTTCTCGCATTTTCTTCACCTTCAACCGAGAGATTTTGCTTGAGGGAGGGTTTTTCGTTCTGTAATCATTTGGGTGGTTTATTTTCTTCATCTCCTTTCGTTCGTGAAGCCGGATAATCAATCTAACGCATATTCTTGGATTGAAGCACTTGGATCATCAAGAGGTAATTCCTTCAACACTTTGGACTTCGATTTTGTGTTGAAATAGGATGTTTGACGTTATAATCATGATATATGAAGGGATATGTATATGATTATGAGTTTGTATAAGGATTCATTGGATTATTGAGGGATTATTCAAGAACACTTTGGAAATCGAATTGGAATTGGGGATTTTCGACTAATTGTTGTTATGATCACGTTTTCGGATAATCATAACGGATTATTGATCGTATTGGAGATGTTTTGTTGATTTGAAACACTTCTTGGGGATTTGAAGTTGATATTATTGAGGTTTAGTTGTATACTGATCAAAGTTGGCCTCAAAGTGTTCGATATAATGCCCGATGAACTTGGTTTAATCGTATCGACGTCTTGAGTTCGTTTTATTCGTGTTTAATTCGTTATTAATCGGATTGTTGGTAATTGTAATGAATTAAGGTTGTTCGGCGACCGGTATCTTGGTTAGGGCGTTGTTCGTGGACGGACATTCTTCATTGTTGTTGTGTAAGTTAAATCTTACTCGGTTAAAGGATACTCATTCCTTTCGTTGTTGATTGTTCATAATCATAATTCATTCATCATAATTATAATCATTTTGAGATTTGTAATTGTCGAATAATAATTTCATTCACGAGGAACGACGGTTCCAAATCATTTCATTGGATTATCAATCACGTCACTATTACTTTCATAACGGTGAGTCATTTTATCCTTGTCTAATTAATTATTCATTGACGTTCATTATGGTCATTCTCGTTCATGTGACCTTATGGGTTCATATTGCGTGGCCGGGTGTGTCTGTGTGGAATTTTTAGTCGGGCACACGATGGTTATTGTATTGGGTTCACCGATACATTAGGCCGTGCACACGAGTCATATTGTCTCGTGAGACTAATTAGGTACGGACGGGTGTTGTACACTTGAACAGAACATTACGTGAGTAATATGGTACTCCTCTTCAGCGTAATTCATAATTTAGAATATTTCATAACTTCAGTTAATTCATGATTGTGTAATTTCTACCCTTGAGGATTGTTGTTACGTATGGCCCCGTTGGGGATTTTGTTTTCGTGTCACGGCAAGGCAAAGGCATGGGAAGAGCATGTTGACGGCGACGAGTCGATGATACTAGTAGGGGCCCCAATCATTTCGTTTGTTTGATCGGTTTGATCATTTTGATCATTTGTATTTTCCACGCAAAATTCCGTTTGAAATGTTTATTTATTCGGGTGGTGTATTTTATCTTCACATAAAATACACTAGTATTGATATTGTCTGGTGTGTTGTACTTAAACTCCTCATCGGAGTATTTGGTAATATAATGTGGTTCGGTACTACATTTATCTTGTGTAATTCATTCATTTTCATTTGCAGTGGGTCCCAGTCGGGGATCTACGGCCCGTAATATCCGCCTAGTTTGGGGTGTTACTGAGTTGGTATCGGAGCGTGGTTTTGAATACTACCCTCCAAGTCATGTCTCGTTTGAAATCATCGTCATCGGACTAGTATCATTGGACTTTCGCGTCACGTGTGACTGTGCAAATGCCGAGCCAATCGGACCAAGAATCGTAAGATTTCTAATGCCATGGTATAATTTCGGCATTAATCATTCATTCATAATTCATCGATTAACAATCCTCAATCATCATTGTCACTTTGATCGAGCAGTCGAGTTGACTCATTAATCACTCAATTCATTTCATTATTCAGTTGTTGATTTGAAAGATCAAATCATTAATCTTGTTAACTCATTCAAGATAATCATTTCAGTAACTTCATCAGATAATCATGTCACGTCAGTTAATCATTCATGTAATCGCTGTATTGGAGCGTGTATGCTCATTTTCATCATTTCATAATATAATCATAACATGATATTCATGCGGGAAATATAATCATCATGTGACTTTCCTACTTGATATGGAAAGAGCCGGGCAGAGGACGAGGAGGACGAGGCCGTGGAGCGGGCGGAATCCCGAGAACTCGTGCGAATACACGTGCAAATGCGAGAAATAATGCTAATTCATCTAGTAGCGACGCTGCTACTCATTCACCTGGACGTGATCATTCTCTATCAGGGAGGCGTACTAGGGACACCGCTCAGTCAGAAGGTGTTCGGATCGATCCACTCGCCTTTATGCAGGGCATGATGGCCCGGATGACTCGAGATGACACAACTAATGGAGACGATGCATAACTCCACTACTCAAAATCAACGGGCTCCTCCGCCGCCACCTCCGAGGCAAGAGAGGAATGTGAGCAATATCATCGGCGACATCTCTCGCGAGGCCACCGACTTTCGAGGGCCTGCTCGAGCCGGCAGATATTATTCATTGGCTCGAACATTTCGAAGTTGTTTGCTATGGTGGAGTGTCAGGAAGGACACAAAGTTTCATTGCGGCTTACTACAGGTAAGAGCGCACATTCTTGGTGGTTATCGTTGAAGCCCACCGAAGGATCTTGTACTTGGGATCAGTTCAAGACTCTCATGATGGAGAGGTACTATCCGGCCCCACTCAGGGAGGCCAAGTTGTCGGAATTACTCACTCCCGACCTTTCGGCGGATAATGATGTTCTCGCCATTGCCGAAAAATTTCAGGAACTTCTTCCGTTCGCCTCATCTATCATTCACTCAGAAGCGGACAAGATCAAGTATTTCAGCAAGAGGCTGAAACCCCGTATGAGACTTCAGTTACTTAATCATAATTGCACCTCGTTGGCCGAATTCATCGAGAAAGCTCTCACCTATGAGCTTACTGCTAAAGAGATTGCTAAGCAGCAACCTTCGTCTGCTAGCAAGAAATCGAAGAATCGAAATCGATCAAGGCGGTCGACAACTTTCAAGAAACCCGTGCGGGCTCCGCTTTTCGAGCGACCTCTGTGTCGTCTAAACCCGCGGAATCACGGTCTCGGCGCGCCGGCCATCACTGTTATAATGTGGGGAACTTGGTCACCTCGGTACCAAGTGTCCGAGACAGACGATCACGTGTCATAATTGTGGGATTGCTGGGCATAAGGCCCGTTTTGCCGTAGGGACTCCAAACCTACTCGGGCGTCATCTCGGGCCCCAAGCAGTCGGCCGTTCGAGAATCGGGCCACTCAATCGGCGTCGTTTAAAGCAGCGGGAGCGACTAAAGGTGGAGCCTATAGTCGGCAGACGGAGCGTCGGTCTGGGACTAGCAAACCCCGGATTTATGAGATGAAGAAGACCGATGATCCCGAGGCCCAAATGATCTCGGGTACACTCGATATTCTATCTCAACTTTGTGTGTACCCTTTTTGATCTTGGTGCATCGCATTCATTCATTTCGAATCATGTTTGAGTAGACTACGCCTGGGTAGTGCTACTAGTTGTGAGCCTTATGTCATTGGTCTACGATGGTAGACGAATCATCGGCAATCGTGAGATTCGGGATTGTCTATTCGGTTTCATGGTCGTGTATGGCCAATAACCTTATCGTCGTAGATTTGCCGAGAGACGACGTCATCTTGGGTATTGATTGGATGGATCGTCATGATGCCATCATTAGTGTCCGTAAACGTATGATTACTATCATTTCGGACGATGGGGTTGAATGTGTATTTCGGGAGGTAATCCCATTGCAGTAAGGTCATTAATTTGATGAAAGCGGTGCGATTACTCGATCGAGGATGTGTCGGTTATTGGTGCTATATGACCAAAAGCGAGGAATCATCGATAATGTTGTCGGATATTCCGAGTAAGGGAATATGCCGATGTATTTCCAGACGAGTTACGGTTTGCCTCCACAGAGAGATGTGGAATTCACGATTGAGTTGGAGCACGATGCGTCCCCGATATCGAAGGCACCGTGCCGAATGGCCCCGACCGAAATGCGAGAGTTGAAGAGTCAACTTGAGGAATTGTTCGAGAAAGGTTATATCCGACCGAGTGCGTCCCGTGGGGAGCACCGATCTTTGTTCGTCAAAAAGAAGGATGGTTCTTTTCGCTTGTGTATCGATTATCGGGAGTTGAATAAGGTGACAATCAAGAATAAGTATCCTTTACCCGTATCGATGACCTTTTGGATCAACTTGAGGAGCTTCGGTATTTTCCAAGATCGACTTAAGATCTGGATATCATCGATTCTTGAGAGTCGGATATCGCTAGGACGGCGTTTCGAACACGTTATGGTCATTATGAGTTTGTGGTTATGCCGTTCGGATTGACTAATGCACTGCGGTATTCATGGAGTTAATGAATCGGGTCTTCATCGACTTTACGGATCGGTTTGTTGTTGTCTTCATCGATGACATTTTGATTTATTCTCATGGCCGAGAGGAACACGAGTTTCACCTTCATCAAGTGCTCGACGTGTTGAGACGAGAACAACTTTATGGGAAGTTTTCCAAATGTGAGTTACGGATGTCCGAAGTGACGTTTCTCGGACATGTAATTTCATCGGATGGAGTGCGTGTTGATCCTCGGAAGACGGAGGCTATCCAGAATTGGTTACCTCAGAAGAATGTTAAGGAAATCCAAGCTTTCTCGGATTAGCCGGTTATTATCGGAGGTTTGTGGAAGGATTTTCCAAAATTGCTCAACCATTGGTGAACCTTTTGCGGAAGGATAAGAAATACACGTGGTCCGACGCGTGTCGTGAGTTTTGAAGAACTCAAGAGCCGGTTAATGTCGGCACTGTACTTTCCTTGCCGCAGGGACGGAGGGATTTGTGGTTTATAGTGATGCGTCCGGACGGGGTCTCGGATGTGTACTCATGCGAACGGGAAGGTTATTGCCTATGCTTCACGGCGGTTGAGACCTTACGAGGTTAATTATCCGACACACGACCTTGAGCTAGCGCCGTGGTGTTCGCTTTGAAGATTTGGCGTCATTACCTTTATGGCGTCACTTGTCGATATTCACCGATCATAAAAGTTTAAAGTATATATTTACTCGAAGGAATTAAATATGCGGAGGCGGTGGTTAGAACTAATCAAGGATTATGATATTGAGATCCTTTACCACCGGGCAAGGCGAACGTTGTCGCCGACGCCTTGAGTCGTAAGTCCATTCGGGAGCGGATGCTTGCTCGTTTAACAATTCGAAGGAGCTCCAACAGAATTCCTTAGACCCGAGATCGAGGTCTGGCTTCAACGAGTTCGGGGACGGCTTTGTATGTTAGAGATTTCATCATCTCTTGAGGATGCAATCAGGGAGAATCGGGGTTCAGACCCAGCATTGTTGCGCATTCGTGAGGATGTGGCTCAGGGGAGAGCCCCTGGATTCGTGGTCCACGAGGATGGACTTTTGAGGTTTAAGAACCGGTTGTGCGTGCCGGCGAATGACGAGTTGAAAAACTCGATTTTGAGAGAAGCTCATGCTACCCCTTATTCTGTTCATCCGGGGTCTAGCAAGATGTATAAGGACTTGAAACAAAATTACTGGTGGAGTAATATGAAGCGAGAAGTCGCGGAATTTGTTTCGAGATGCTTAACTTGCCAACAAGTCAAGATTGAACATCAGCGGCCGTGGGTATGCTGAAACCTCTCCCTATTCCCGAGTGGAAGTGGGAAGACATTTCTATGGATTTCATCACGAGTTTGCCGACGAGTCGTCGTGGCATGAATACGATCTGGGTGATTGTGGACCGTTTAACTAAATCAGCTCATTTCCTTGAGATCAAGGATACGTGGGGTCCCGAGAGACTGGCCCAGTTATTCATCAAGGAGATAGTAAGACTGCACGGTACTCCTAAGAGTATCGTTTCCGATCGTGACGGACGATTTGTATCTCATTTTGGAAATCACCGTGCTATGGGAACTCGGCTCAATCTCGATACCGCCTTTCATCCTCAAATCGACGGACAATCGAGAGGACTATCTGAGACATTAGAGGACATGTTGAGGGCATGCGTCCTCGATTGGAAGGACGATTGGGAAGCCCAACTACCATTGATCGAGTTCACGTATAATAATAGTTGGCATGCTTCCATTAAGATGGCACCTTACGAGGCCTTATACGGTCGTCGTTGTCGATCTCCCTTGTGTTGGGATGACTTGTCGAATCAATCGGCACCGAACCCGATATGCTTATAGCCGCGGGAGAAGGTAGCTTTGATCAAGAGTCGTATGTTGACGCTCAGTCGGCGAAATCATATGCGAGATAATCGTCGTCGACCACTAGAGTTCGAGACGGGTGACCACGTCTTGGTCAAGGTATCCCAGTCGAGGTATTTTCCGTTTCGGAAAACGGGGAAGTTAGTCCGAGATTCATTGGACCGTTTGAAATTTTGGATCGAGTAGGCGAGTTAGCTTATCGATTGGCTTTACCTCCTACCCCGAGCCGAATTCATAATGTGTTTCATGTCTCTCGATTGCGAAAGTATGTTGCCGACCCGAGTCACATCTGCGGTTCGACGAATCGAGATCGCCGACGATCAATCATATGAGGAGCGTCTATACGAGTTTTAGAGCGGCGAATCAAACGGTTGAGAAATAAGTCGATTCCTTTGGTCAAGATTCGGTGGTCCGGACATGGAGTCGAAGAGGCCACTTGGGAAACCGAGGAGATTATGCGGGAGAGTTATCCCGAGTTGTTTGACCCTTAGTTTCGGGGACGAAACTCTTTTTAAGGGGAGTATGTAATACCGGTTGCAATTCATTCATTTTCATTCGGTAATTATCGATCTGTAATTGTCACTCGGTGTATTTTCACTCAATTATAATCATTCATCAATCATGTTCATTCACCGTGTTCACCGTTCGTATAAACTTGAGTTGAGTATCGTTATTGTTCATCGTTTCAACATTCCTCATATGAGTTCGACTTTGTTAGATCACCATTAATTTTTGGTAACTCCAAAAATTCTAAATCTTGCAATATTATAGAGCATCGAGTTAGCTTTCCAATGGTTCAAACGGTGAGTCAATCGAGTCCGGACGAGAGAGTTATGGTCGTTTCATTTTGGCGATCATCGCCGGCCGAACTCGGCCGTGTCGTCCGACACGGCCCGTGCCGTACTCGTCCGGAAAATGCAGAAGTTTACGCCGACCAGCTCGGCCGTGTCGTCCGACACGGCCCGTGCCGTACTCTTAGGATAAGCCTGGAACGATCGCCGACACGCCCGGCCGTGTCCCGGGACACGGTCGAGTCATGCCGAAGTCATTTGTCGGGCGGGTCGCTCGGAAGGCCCTCGGCTGCGACCGTGTCAATCCGGACACGGTCGAGTCCATGTCGCCAACTGTCGGCCGGTATGCGACACGACCGTGCCGATCGGGCACGGCCGTGTCCGTGAGCGATCAACCCCTATAAATTCATTTTTTCATCATTTCACCCATTTTCTCGCATTTTCTTCACCTTCAACCGAGAGATAAGGCTTGAGGAGGGTTTTCCTTCACAAATCATTTGGGTGTTTGATTTTCTTCATCTCCTTTCGATCGTGAAGCCCGGATAATCAATCTAACGCATATTCTTGATTGAAGCACTTGGATCATCAAGAGGTAATTCCTTCAACACTTTGGACTTGATTTTGTGTTGAAATAGGATGTTTTGGACGTTATAATCATGATATATGAAGGGATATGTATATGATTATGAGTTTGTATAAGGATTCATTGGATTATTGAGGGATTATTCAAGAACACTTTGGAAATCGAATGGAATTGGGGATTTTCGACTAATTGTTGTTATGATCACGTTTTGGATAATCATAACGGATTATTGATCGTATTGGAGATGTTTTGTTGATTTGAAACACTTCTTGGGGATTTGAAGTTGATATTATTGAGGTTTAGTTGTATCTGATCAAAGTTGGCCTCAAAGTGTTCGATATAATGCCCCGATGAACTTGGTTTAATCGTATCGGCGTCTTGAGTTCGTTTTATTCGTGTTTAATTCGTTATTAATCGGATTGTTGGTAATTGTAATGAATTAAGGTTGTTCGAGCGACCGGTATCTTGGTTAGGGCGTTGTTCGTGGACGGACATTCTTCATTGTTGTTGTGTAAGTTAAATCTTACTCGGTTAAAAGGATACTCATTCCTTTCGTTGTTGATTGTTCATAATCATAATTCATTCATCATAATTATAATCATTTTGAGATTTGTAATTGTCGAATAATAATTTCATTCACGAGGAACGAGCGGTTCCAAATCATTTCATTGGATTATCAATCACGTCACTATTACTTTCATAACGGTGAGTCATTTTATCCTTGTCTAATTAATTATTCATTGGCGTTCATTATGGTCATTCTCGTTCATGTGACCTTCGGGTTCATATTGCGTGGCGGGTGTGTCTGTGTGGAATTTTTAGTCGGGCACACGATGGTTATTGTATTGGGTTCACCGATACATTAGGCCGTGCACACGAGTCATATTGTCTCGTGAGACTAATTAGGTACACGGACGGGTGTTGTACACTTGCAGAACATTACGGGCGTACTATGGTACTCCTCTTGGCGTAATTCATAATTAAGAATATTTCATAACTTCGATTAATTCATGATTGTGTAATTTCAACCCTTGAGGATTGTTGTTACGTATGGCCGGCCGTTGGGGATTTTGTTTTCGTGTCACGGCAAGGCAAAGGCATGGGAAGAGCATGTTGACGGCGACGAGTCCCAGTGATACTAGTAGGGGGCCCCAATCATTTCGTTTGTTTCAGTCAGTTTCAGTCATTTCAGTCATTTGTATTTTCCGCTGCAAAATTCCGTTTGAAATGTTTATTTATTCAGGGTGGTGTATTTTATCTTCACATAAAATACACTAGTATTCGGTATTGTCCTGGTGTGTTGTACTTAAACTCCTCATCGGAGTATTTGGTAATATAATGTGGTTCGGTACTACATTTATCTTGTGTAATTCATTCATTTTCATTTGCCTGGTGGGTCCCAGTCGGGGATCTACGGCACTGTAATATCCGCCTAGTTTGGGGTGTTACACTGCCAGCCCATGTCCCGGACTTTAAGGCAATCAGTCCATGTGCTGAAAGGCGATCGCCCCTTTATTATATTACAAGAAAGGCGATCACCCGTCAGGATTAAAGGCATCCCAACTCCTATAAATAGAACACTCCCAGCTTTCGGAAAAGGAGGTCGTTGGCTTCACTCTCTTGGCTATGCTATACAATTCGGACATCTTCCTATCTCTCACTCTCGAAACCTCTTAACTCATAAGACGGTCGGCAGAAACGAGAGCAAGAACTCCCTGCAGTTCAAGAACTCGGCACTCAACATCTAGATAACTAGGGTCTTTTACACTCTTTGTAATTGTACTCTTTCATTAATATTTGTACTCCAAAGTATTTGTATTAATAACATCTCGCGAGAGCATTCAAGCCCAGGCCTAACAAACTCGGCAAATCTTGTGTTATTTACACCCCCATGGACGTTCTCTCGCAATTTTGTTTGCTGCCCATCCATTCCAGCAATATCTATCTCCGGATAATATTTTGGGTAGCAACAATTAGCGCTAGAGGAAGGGGATCTAAACCTTCATTTTTATTGCGACCATCTCCAAGAACACTCACTATTCTCCGGAACATATACCTCAAGAAACACTTACTGTACTTCAGAGAAAAGCCTTCAGAATCATGACGTCCGCCAACATATCGAAGAGAGCCACTCTCCGAACTGCCGGACATCATATCCCGGCTCAACCCGAGCCCCAGCCTACGGCAGAGGGTAGTCGCGGCGACGCGAGACTCTCGATCCCGCGCCTGAGGGGCGGCCCCAGCCTTTCGCTCGACCAGTTCTAAACTGCAGAACAGATCGAGGAGGCTATGGACATCCTAAGGGAGCGACGGAGAGCATTCGATGCGCCCGCTAGTACCCCATCGACCCACCGCGCGGGCAAGCGGAAGCTCAAGGGGTTACTCGATGAGGGATCGTCAGGAAGCCCCGACTCATGAGCAGAAGCACTCGTGAGGTGGGACGGTTCCGTTTTCAGCCGCCTAGGCAGCGACCCATCATGGCGACCACGACATTCTAGCCCCAGCCACGAGACGACGGATCCCGAATCTATCACCAGGAGTTCAGCTTATCCAACTCCCAGAAGGCAGACCAGCCATATGGATCCTCCTCGCCGAAGAACCGAGATCGGCGGCGATGACTTGATCGCCTCCCGTGGAGTCAGGAGATGTACACGATCGCCTCGGCTCCCGCCCCGAGAGCCAAACCACGAGCGACCAAGCCACGGCGATGGCCGCAATGCAACGCCAGCTCGATGGCATTAAGGCACTCCTAGAAACTCGGACATGCGCCAAGAGAAAGATCGCTGGGCCGAGCGAGCCGCTCGCGGTCCAGATCGAGCTCGCCCCCGTGCATCCAAGGATCACTCCTCCTCAAACACCTTTGTACGAGGGGAGATCGGATCCCGAGACCCACCTGAGCAAGTTCCGGATATACATGACCGGATGCGGGGCATCAGACGCAACCAGGTGCCGAATGTTCCCGTTTACACTAGGCGACCTGGCCCATAGGTGGTACATCTCATTACCACCGCGATCTATCAGTTCCTTTAAACAACTGGCGAGCGACTTCACATCGTACTTCGCCGCCAAGGTCGCTCGACCAGAAGGCCCCCACCGCATGATGAAAATCAGGCAGGGGGAAGAGGAGTCCAACGCAGACTACATCGACTGGGTGGATGAGATAATCCTCAATGGCGAGCCCGTAAACGACGAGATCGCCCTATACTCGGTCCTAGGGGGATTCAATGGTCTTTCGCCCATGTTCAGGCACCTTACGAAGGACATCCCCCCGACCTATGCAATCTTTCGCGCCAAGGCCGCAGACTTTTTGGCCAGGCGAAGGTTGCTCGCCCTTCGCCAAGACGAGGGGACAGAGACGGCGATCGCCAATTCCAACAAGGCGGTCGCCAAGCCGCCCGGAGATTTCAGAACCTTCGAGAGCCCATCTCTACCACAACCTCAATCTATCTCCGGCTCATATTTTCTACGCCATCCAGAGGCGCGAGCGGCTAAACAAGCCGAAGGCAGTAAGGGACCACGGTCATTTGGACCGCAACAAATTTTGTGCTTACCACAAGAGTCCCGCACAGCACCGATCAATGCCGCGACCTCCTCAGACAACTCTGGAGATTGTTTGAGGAGGGCAAGCTGGACAGTCTAGTTACTTAGCCAGAGCCCCAGGCGGAAGGAATCAAATGCCGCGATCGGCGTCAGAACGACGACCACCAGTCTTCCAACCCGATCGCCATTACCAAGCAAACATCTCCCAAGATGGAGGACTCGCTCGCCATCTGCAGTTCATCATCTAACATGATGGACTAAGGCACGAAATCGCCTACCTCAGCAAAACGTATACCGTCGAGGATCGCCATCTAACTTGACGATCCGAGGTAGAAGAGTGCAGCCATGGTCCTGGAAGTCGATAGAACCGACTTTTTCGTCCATGCAAGGTTCCTTTGGGCTGCGATCGCTCGCCCTTCGTTTAAATACGAGGCGGGCATAGCCGAAGGACCCTCCAAACAAATCAGTGGACATGCTCGCCCGACCTCAAAGGTTCATCATCTAACTTGGTGGACCTGGACAATGCGACGCGTCCCTACCCCCGTCACAACGTATACCGTTGAGGATTGCCATCTAACATGACGATCCGAGGTAGAAAAGTGCTAACAAGCTGCGGACATGGAGTCGATTAATCCGACGATGTCCCGCGCAAGGACTCCTCCAGACCAAGACCGCACGCCCTTCGTTTAAATACGAGGCGGTGCAGCCTAGTGGAGGACCCTCACAATAAAATGAGTCACGAGACAAACCTACAGTTGGAATGTCGCTCGCGCACAAGACACGGTCATGGAGGTCGGTCCATCGAACTCCGCGACTATGCGTGGTTCCTCAAGGTCGAAACAAACGGCCGCCCACGAGGGATCTGCAAAATTAAAGATCACAGGGACAAGACAGAAGATAGCTCGCCAAACGATCAGTTCGCCCAAAATCCGAGACCAAAGTCCGCTCAAACGGATCGCCCATCTTTATCCTCAACGATCACCAGTGGAACCACCTCACCCCATGTCTTCAACATCGGAGCAAGCTGGGGGGCAATTGTTGTGTCTAGATTTATACACCTCGATAGGCGATCGTCATAAATGCCGGGCGACCAGGCCAGAGTCGAATAGACCAAGGCAGACTTGCCCACAGAATGGAGATCCCAGATCAAACCCAAGTGCCGAGCGATCGACAACTAAAGGCGATTGTCCCTTGGTACCTGGCGATCGACTCTGGTGCTCGGCCAAGGACGACCGCCTCATGCCACGCGAGGCCAGCATCCGCCAAATCTGCGAAGGCCGAAGCTCGAAGCAGGGACCCATGTGCAGATCCGGAAAAGATGCCGCACAACATGGATCGTTGACCACAGCCTGTCACCATCTGTTCACCTACCGACAGCCCCTCCGAAAGGTCCAAAGTGGGACCTCCCGGGACAGCGACTCAGGACGCGTGCAGACTTCTCATTGGTCCGCACAGCTGGCTGCCAACCCATGCCGCGGACTTTAAGGCAATCAGCCCATGTGCTGAAAGGCGATCGCCCCTTTACTATAGTAGAAACTCTATAAATTAATACTGTTGGGACAACCAAAATTTATTAATTAAAAGAGTTATTAATTAATCGATAAATTAATAATTATTAATTTATATATTAATTAGTATTTTATTAATTTATAATGAAATACTTAATTTACAAACAACTTTCAAACTTTCACTTAATTATTGTACAATGCATGTACATATCAAATGAAGGGTCCAATTTAAAATAACCCTTCAATCTCTCATCTTATTATGCGTCCTGTGTTGTCAGTGTATATTTTTTCTAGAAATACAAAATCAAAATATGCGAACATTAAAGCGGCCATCATATTGAATAATTTATTGTTGAGCCTATATGAGAATACAACACTACAGGTTCTTACAGTGATAAGGAAAATTAGAGATGCGATTTAAGATGAAATTGATTCCAACAAAAAAGAAATACAATTGCGTAATTTTTTAAGAAACCTTCATAAATTATTCCTATAATAGGTACAATATATAAGGGATTATTAATTTATATTTTATATCGGACCTATAAAAATTATCAAAAATGTATTATCTTATAATTTTAGCGAATTATTAATTTAGCACCCTATCCTTGAGTCGAGACCGGCCAAAACTATTATCTTAGAGAGTTTATTAAATAATCGAGTATTAAATTATCGAGTTTCTACTGTATATTACAAGAAAGGCGATCGCCCGTCAGGATTAAAGGCATCCCAACTCCTATAAATAGAACACTCCCAGCTTTCGGAAAAGGAGGTTGTTGGCTTCACTCTCTTGGCTACGCTATACACTTCGGACATCTTCCTATCTCTCACTCTCGAAACCTCTTAACTCATAAGACGGTCGGAAGAAACGAGAGCAAGAACTCCCTGCAGTTCAAGAACTCGGCACTCAACAGCTAGATAACTAGGGTCTTTTATACTCTTTGTAATTGTACTCTTTCATTAATATTTGTACTCCAAAGTATTTATATTAATAACATCTCGCGAGAGCATTCAAGCCCGGGCCAAACAAACCCGGCAAATCTTGTGTTATTTACACCCCCACGAACGTGCTTTCGCAATTTTTTTTGCTGCCCATCCATTCCAGCAATATCTATCTCCAGATAATATTTTGGGTAGCAACACACTGCAACAACCTTCAGCCTGGAATAGTCACCCCAGCTTATTGTAATCTCATCCGCACTAAGTACCTTGGTTACTTGGAACCCCTGCGAGCCATAACAAACATGATCAGTGGAGCCCGAATCCACTATCCACGAAGTGATGGAACAGGCAGCCAAACATGTTTTGACTACTAGTGCATGAGACATACCTTTCTTAGGGCAGTCACTCTTGAAATGCCCTTTCAGACCGCAGTTGAAGCATTTGCCCTTCGGCTTTTTGTTCGCTTCCGACTGAGGAGCTTTTGACTGAGGAGCCTTGCCCTTAGCTTTGAAGGTTGCCACTTGCTTCTGGCTAACCTACATATTCTTCTTTCCCCATTTGGGTTTTGAAGAAGTAGCACCGGTTGCCGCAAGAATTTGATGATAACCTTGTTTGAAGAGACCTGTGACATAAAAACCAACACAAGTATCATACAGAGACATCTAGTCTCAATCCGAATCAAACTCATGACATCAATATCCCCGTAGCTATAACTACAAGATATTAGTAAACCACAAAACTTCGAGCTTCCCAAATCACTTATTTATTTTACATTATGATATTTAAACAACCTCACAGGTTAAACAAACATACTAAGTGAACTTAAAGTACCCATCACACCATCAACGACACTCGAACCTATGAGTACATTACTGCAATACATATTTATAAAGTAAGGTTCACAAACAAGAACGAAAATATGTTAAGCCCATGGTTAAGCCCGACAGGTCGTCATCCATGTACGTCGACCCTCAGCAACAGTGGAACTCCAACTCATCCAGTGAGGGAACATACTCAAGCATCAGAATTACCTACAATGCATAAACTACGTGTGCTAAAGCCCAATAAGTAGAAATCATGCATGTTATGTATCATGTCTGATGCCACATATGACATATGATTATCAATGAGAATCTCTCAAAATCATTTTCTTATCCTTGGGCCCGTTGAACCACGTACTAAGCACCAGAATGAACTCAACATCATATCATATCATGAGGCATGCATCTACCATGCCAGACATATAAGGCATGCATCTACCACACTAAATATATCGTGAGAACATGCATCTACCATGTCTCACACATGATATAAGCACGCATCTACCGTGCTAAACATATCGTAAAAGCATGCATCTACCATGCCTCAGTGCTCTAGCAGTGGCCAACAAAACATTTTTCTTTTCTTTCTTTCCATGATCGTACCATGCATGCAGACACTAATGAGTATCCTATTATGCATGCATGTGAAGATGCTAATGGATGTTATGATCATGTAAGGTGCAACCAAACACTTTAAGCATAATACAGATCAATCATCCAATACAATACACTCTCAAGATATCATCAAGTTTACAAACAATACTATGTTTATGCATTGTAGTTGCAGATGGATTCCTACTTACCTTGATCGGGTAATACCCTTATGTTTATACCAATAGGGGGTGGTTGGGATGATATATCTTCAGAACCTGTTTCAAGGAATGTATTTCAAGGATTCACATACCACACGCAAGGTTTAACTCTCTTCATATCGAAAGGGTTTACCACTTCGCATAACTGGTGTTCTACATCCTTTATATCAGTTTATCGATGTATACCAGCCCATTAACCAATCGATTTTGGACTTATAATTAATTAATAAATCTATTAGTCTCTGTTTATAAAGTTCATTCAACTCTCACAACTTAAAATTTCAAGATTTTATAACAAGCACTTGATTAAGAAAGTTTATCAAAGTCTTGTCATAATCAGATTTTGTTTTGCTTATAATCACTATAATATAAGTTGAACTTGCACCAATTTTTGACATAATATCCCTAAGATACTTAAGAATAAGTATACTGAAACTCCTGACCCTGAAACATACGGATCAAGTAACATATAATATTAAGGGAAAACAATGATTTTCGTCCCTGTAATTTGCACGATTTTTGCTTTTAGTCCCTATGAAAATTAAAATATTATTTTCATCCCTGTAATTTTTAAAACGTTCTTTTTTAGTCCCTGCCGTTAACCTCCGTTTATTTTTAAAGGAAAAACAATGCTTTTCGTCCCTGTAATTTGCGTGATTTTTGCTTTTAGTCCCTACGAAAATTGAAATATTATTTTGATCCCTGTAATTTCTAAAACGTTCTTTTTTAGTCCCTGTCATTAATTGTATATTCCAAATAGCATAATAGTGCAGTAACAAATTAGACCCTGCAATTTACTACACGACACGAAAATTTAGTGTTTGGGTTTGCATTTTGAGTACACGACATGAAAATACATGAACACGAAAGTACACGACTGAGATTTAGTGTCGGTTTTGTGTTTACCTTTTGGGTACACGACACGGCATCCGGATCTTAGGCGGGATATACTCTAGAAGATCTTGAGGTAGAAATACAAGAAGATCAAGGAGGAGTACGAAGGGGAGTTCGATCGACCCAAAAGGAATTTTCCACCACTTCGCTTCAAAGGTATGAATTACCAATTTCTACTGCGTAAATACGTATATTTAAATTGTTAATTAATCTGTTTAATTAATTAATTGACAAGTCTAAATAGATCCGCTATTTACGTTGGTTAGTTTATAAAGCCTTTTCTACCATCTCGCTTACGCTGCGTTTTATATTCCAACAATTGGTATCGGAGCCGGTCTTTAGGTTCTGTTCAATTTAATTAATTTGTATTTAATTTGATAGCAATTTAAATATTCATATAGTATGATGTTTGGAATATTTTTGCTAGAAATTGTCTTGCAGGTGAATATGGTCCAATTATCATGGCTATGTGATTTTATTTATTTATTTATTTACGCGTTTTGGTAATTTGGCCCGGTTTTGAGGCATGTATAAAGTTTTTCCCGTGAGAAAATTCACGGGTAGAATAGGATTTATTTTTCCTTGTAATTTTTGTTGTAAATTCGATGTATTTATTTGGTGTAAAATTTGTAATCGAATTGGAATACACAAAGTACTGAAGGAAAAGAACTCCAACACGAAAAGGAGTCCTGATCGGACGAACTGACCGAGACGAGTCTGCTGCCGATCGGGACTCGGCCTGCTTGCTGTCTCGGCCGAATCTGCTCGCTGCCGGCCGCCAGCAGGTGCCGGCGAGGGTCGGGTTTTTGTCCGGGCAGGTTCGTTCGGTGTATGGTCCTATTCGTTTATCCGCCGTTCGTTGCATCCGTTGTTGCACAATAATTTTAATTTGGAAATTTCTTGTGCAATTAATTTTGCATGGAAGAAAGTTTCTAAATTTGGCAATTTTTGTGCCCCAACCGGGAGGAGGTGACGAGGTGCTTGAAGCAGTGGGAGCAAAAGAGCCGAGGATTTTTTCGTTATTCAAAACGAGGAATAAAGGCAATGAATGTCAAGAAGACACCCACAGGCAGAGTTAATTCATTAATTATATATTTTTATTAAATTAAATATAAAATATTATATTTATTTATTTATTTATTTATTTATTTATTTCTTGTACCTCGTGTCGTGTCGTGTACCCAAAGGGTAAACACAAAACCGACACTAAATCTCGGTCGTGTACTTTCATGTTCGTGTATTTTCGTGTCGTGTACTCAAAATGCAAACCCAAACACTAAATTTTCGTGTCGTTTTCGTGTCGTGTGGTAAACTGCCACGTATAATTTGTTACTGCACTATTATGCTATTTGGAATATACAATTAATGGCAGGGACTAAAAAAGAACGTTTTAAAAATTACAGGGATCAAAATAATATTTTAATTTCCGTAGGGACTAAAAGCAAAAATCACGCAAATTACAGGGACAAAAAGCATTGTTTTTCCTTTAAAAATAAACGGAGGTTAACGGCAGGGACTAAAAAAGAACGTTTTGTAACACCCCGATAAGTCGGCCATTACAGTGCCGTGGACCCCACACTAGGATCCACCAGGCGATACCCAAAGTACAGATTAAATACGCAAAACATGTGATGCCGAACCACAAAACACGGTACTTACTCCGATCTGGAGTTTACAACAGCATGGCCTACGGCCTTATTACACACAGGATCCAAAACATAAGTATAATCCATATGGAGATGAATTATACCTTAAAATAACAATACATTTGTTCAAACTTAAAATAAAGCGAAAAGATAGCATTACACGGTACGAACATGACCGGACACGAAAGACTTGGGGCCCCCGAACTAGTATCCTTCGAACCCTTCGTCATCACCTTGATCTTCCCGTGCCTTGCCTTTTCCTCGACCTAAAATACAACACAAGTATTTCGCCCAACACAGGTCGATATACATGATAAATGATTCTCAAGATAGTATACAATTCACGTATATAAGATTTTAAGAATAACTCACGACTAACGAACATACCCTCGGGCGTATGAACGCTTAGTCACAAAACTTCGAACACATCCACGTATAAAAATGGACTGAGCGACTAAGATAGTACGGCTCAAGAGGACATCACGACGCCCGATCCGAATATGTGTCGTGCACATGTCCACCCGTATACGGAATCCAGGATATACGCGGGACAATGTACCTAATTAGCCTCAACGAACTACGTCTCGTGTGCCTGACCTTTCACGGAAAAAAATATTCACGCATGACTATATATGTGCCCGGCTAAAATCCTACACAATATCAATCGGAACGTAGATATGACTCCGGATATGTCACGATGCAACATGACAACGAATTCAAGAATTTCACACAATCCGAATAAGGATCGAGGACTCACCGAAATGACAACAAGATCAACAATATCAAGGGTCCAAAAGTAACAAACTTGGGAATGCAATCCCACGATGAAAACGGGACATCATGAAGAACAACTTCAAGTCACAAGGCACAAGTTTATAAGTGTTTCATATACACGAAATGCATAATCATCATAAGAATCCACACATCATTATAACCAAGCAAGATAACTTGCCTCAATACGGAGGCGAGTAAAGTCCTTCTTTGTCGAACGAACAGCCGACCCTCGATTCAAAATCGGTTACTCGGACAATCAACCTTGAATGAAGTATATTTCACTTAATAATACGTTCATATAATCATCTATACCAAACTTCAACGAGACAACATCCTAATTCTCATTTGAGTAGTTCAACTTATTAAGATGTTGAGGGTTTACTCCAAGAATCCTATTCAATGCCATTCTAATCTTACAATTGATTACAAGATGTTTACCAACTGTTTGTCGGATTAAGATGTGTTAACAATAATTTCCTACTCCTTAAACTCATCAAGGACATCAAGAAGAAAATCTGCACTTCCATCAACTACTTATGTTGAGTTAAGTAGTTGCAATTCCATATTATGATTATGAAGACCACTACAAGTTCAACACCTTCTTTATAATCTTTTAATTAACTTGGAGGTTCAAGCATTAATCCTCTGGATTCACTTAACTTAGGTTCAAGAAGGTTATTCCAAACGTCTAATGATCAACAAGGGTTCTCAAAACATTTTATGGTAATTATTCTAAGAAATTATTTACATCATAATGAAACAAAGATTATTAATAGTCTATTGGTGTTATTAGTCCAGAAGTAAGAGTTTGGTTTAAGTAAACATGATCATCATCTTTGAAGATACTAAAAACACAACCTTACAAACCCTTAACTATCATATTCATCATTAAGTTTGTTGGAAGTCTAACTATGAACATGTTTAGCTTGATTAAATCATCACTAGGTGGATTATACTTAATCACTATCATTATAACTATGAGATTATAGGGTTAAATCGTAGAACATACCTTCAGAAATGAAGAACAATACACCAAACCACAAGAACACAATATAAGCTTCAAGAATGTCTCCAAGTTCCAAACAACAAGCTCCAAAATCGAAATGTAAAGCTCAACCACAAATTGGAAGAAGGTAATTTGATCTAGGGTGCGGGAGGATAATTATCTAGGTGAAAATTCGAGTTTGGTCGTGCAAAATGAAAGACACAAGCTCTCTTTTTATAACGAGATTAGATTAAATGCGTTATCACAAGAGGATAACGTCGTTAAGCGCTTTACGTGCGCTATAAGGAAAATATTACGTCGTAAGATAAGTCCGAGAGCTCTTTGGTGAAATACGAACCGTTACGTCGTTACCTATCGTGGCATTACGTACATAAGATAGGTCAACTAGATTGGCTCCAAAAGATCAGATATTCAAATCTACCCGGCCCCACACGCCGAAAGTTGGGATCGGATACGATTGCTTGCAGTTACGTCATGCAGTACCCCCTTTACGTGCGTAAAGGCCTCAAAATAACGTCGCTATGCCTAACGATTAACGTCGTTAGGCTCGGGTTTTAATAGTTCAATAAGCACTTATCTCTATAATACTGAAAATTCGAACATAATGGAGTGATCATTATTATTATGTTTATTTATGATATATTCCAATAACCATACACAAATGCAACAAGAGTACAACAGTGTTAAATTATCCGAATAGTACAACAGCAAGTAAGAATTTCTGTCGGATATTACATACTCCCCCCCTTAAAAGGGTTTCGTCCTCGAAACTAAGGGGTAAGCAATTCGGGATACCTCTCTTGAATGCTGTGCTCCGTCTCCCACGTGGCTTCGTCGACCCCGTGTCGTGACCACTGAACCTTGATGGGGAATCGTCTTATTACGCGATTGTTTGATCCTCCTCTCAAGTATTCGTATGGGCGCTCCTCATACGAATGATCCTCCGCTAAGTCGATCTCATCGAATCGAAGTACATGACTCGGATCGACAACGTATTTCCTTAGCTGGGAGACATGGAACACGTTATGGATCCGGCTCAGGGCTGGTGGTAAAGCCAAGCGATAAGCCAAATCGCCTACTCGTTCCAAAACCTCAAACGGCCCGATATACCTCGGGCTCAGCTTGCCTCGTTTTCCAAAGCGAAAGACTCCTCGGGTAGGTGACACCTTCATTAGTACATGGTCGCCGACCTCGAACTCAAGCGGCCGCCGGTTTGCTGCGTAGGACTTCGCCGGCTTTGAGCCGTCAACAAGCGACTCGATCGGGCGATCTTCTCACGGGCTGCTAGCAACATGTCGGGTTCCGTACCCGGAGATTGATAGTTCGTCCCGGCCTGAAAGGGGACCTACAGCGACGGCCATATAATGCCTCATACGGTGCCATCTGAATCGAAGCATGCCAACTATTATTATAAGTGAATTCCACCAAGGGTAGCTGGGCCTCCCAATCATCCTTCCAATCGAGAACGCATGCCCTCAGCATATCCTCTAAAGTTTGGATAGTTCTCTCAGTCTGGCCATCCGTCTGTGGGTGAAATGTTGTGCTGAAGTTCAAATGCGTACCCATCGCACGATGAACTGCTTTCCAGAAGTGTGACACGAATCGCCCGTCACGGTCTGATACAATACCCTTGGGGGTACCGTGCAATCTCACAATTTCCTTAATAAATAGTTGGGCCAATCTCTCGGGTCCCCAAGTATCCTTAATTTCCAGAAAGTGGGCTGATTTGGTTAAACGATCCACAATCACCCAAATCGTATTCATTCCTCGGCGACTAAATCGGCAATCTAGTAATAAAATCCATTGATATGTCCTCCCATTTCCACTCGGGAATCGGGAGCGGTTTCAACATTCTGCGGTCGGTGCTCAATTTTAACTCTGTGAGTTAAACATCTCGAAACAAATTCGGCAACCTCATGTTTCATATTTCCCCACCAATAGTTACGCTTCAAATCCTTATACATTTTGCTAGACCCGGGTGGATAGAGTACGGGCTAGCATGGGCTTCTTCGGATAGAACTCCTTAACTCATCATCGGCCGGGTACACAAACTCGGTTTTAAACGTATTAATCCATCCTAGTTTATTACATAGCCAGGAGCTTTCCCTTGGTTTATTTAATCGCGAATTAGAGATAATAATGGGTCCGTAACTTGCTTCGATCTAATTATATACTCAAGTGACGATGAAATCTCAAGTGTACTGAGTTGCCCTTGAATATCTTTGTAACAGAGACTTCAATTTCCGGCCTCATCAATTCTAAGCGCAATACCCTACGAGTTGTTAGGCGGGCAAGCATCTGCTCTGTGCGGTTTCGACTCAAGCGTCGGCAACTACATTTGCTTTGCCGGATGATAAAGGATCTCGATATCATAGTCTTTGATGAGTTCTAGCCACCTTCTCTGCCTCATGTTTAACTCTTACGAGTAAAAATGTATTTCAAGCTCTTGTGATCCGTAAAAATCGGCGGGTAACTCCATACGGATAATGACGCCGGATCTTTAAAGCAAACACCACAGTGCGAGTTCTAAATCATGGGTGGGATAGTTGACCTCGTAAGGTCGTAGCTGTCTCGATACATATGAGATCACCTTCCCGTTACGCATTAGTACACATCAAGGCCACTGTTTAGATGCGTCACTATACACTACAAAACCTTAGTTCCTTTTGGTAGGACTAAAATAGGCGCCGAAATCAACCGACTCTTAAGTTCATCAAAGCTCACGACATGCCTCGACCATAAATACTTCTTATCCTTTCTCAACAAATTGGTCATTGGTTGGGCAGTGCGGAAAAACCCTCTACGAACCGTCGGTAATAGCTGCTAGTCCCAAGAAGCTGCGTACTTCCTTGACGTTCTTTGGTGGTAACCAATCTCGGATAACCATCTTACGTGGGTCTACTCGGACCCCATCGGTGATATCACATGTCAGAGAAAGATAACTTCACGCATCAGAACTCACATTTAGAAAATTTTCCATAAAGTGCTCCCGCCTTAACGCCTCGAGAACTAGATGGAGATGGCGCTCGTGCTCTTCATGGTCACGAGAATAGATCGGGATGTCGTCAATAAAAGCGACTACAAAGCGATCCAGATAATTAATAAACACTCGATTCATCGGCTCCATGAATACGCCGGTGCATTCGTCGGTCAAAGGCATCACCACAAATTCATAATGCCCATAACGAGTACGGAATCTTTGTCTTTGAAATGTCGGACTCTCTAATCCTCAGCGATGGTAACCGGACCTCGGGTCTATCTTAGAAAACACGGCCCCTTGAAGTGATCCGATAAATCGTCAATACGCGGCAATGGGTATTTGTTCTTAATGGTTACCTGTTCGCTCACGATAATCAATACGAGACGTAGGGATCCGTCCTTCTTAGTACAAATAAATCTTGGTGCTCCCCAAGGGGACGCGCTAGGTCGATGTAGCCTTTCTCGGTCAAATCCTCAAGTTGGCTCTTGACTCCTGCATCTCGGTCGGAGCCATACGATACGGTGCTTTTGAAAGCGGGGGCGTACCGGGCTCTAACTCAATATTGAACTCTACATCACGATGTGGAGGTAAGCACAGCAACTCATGGAAATACGTGCAGGTAGTCTCGGACTACCGGAATATCGATCAATTCAACTGGTCGATCCATTGTTTTGGTCATGTAACACCAATAGCCAATACATCCTTGATTAAGCAGTTTCACCGTTTTCATAGCGCTGATGATTCTCCCGGAACGGCTGGGGTTATCACCCTGGAAGGTACACTCAACACCATCGTCAGATGTGACGGTCACTGTTCGCTTGCGGACACTAATTATGGCATCATGACGGTCCATCCAATCGATTCCCAAGATCACATCATCTTTAGGTAAATCGACCACGATTAAATTTGACTGTAATACCCAGTTGTAATTCATTCCTTTTCATTCAGTAATTATCAGTCTGTAATTGTCACTCAGTGTATTTTCACTCAATTATAATCATTCATCAATCATGTTCATTCACCAGGTTCACCGTTCGGAAAAACTTCGAGTTGTGTATCATTATTGTTCATTGTTTCAACTTTCCTCTTATGAGTTCGACTTTGTTAAATCAACTTTCCTCTTATGAGTTGAGTACGAGGGATTTGTAGTTTATAGTGATGCGTCCAGACAGGGTCTCGGTTGTGTGCTCATGCAGAATGGAAAGGTTATTGCCTATGCTTCACGGCAATTGAGACCTTACGAGGTTAATTATCCGACTCACGATCTGGAGCTAGCGGTAGGTGTTCGCTTTAAAAATTTGGCGTCATTATCTTTATGGCGTTACATCGAGATATTCACCGATCATAAAAGTTTGAAGTATATATTTACTCGAAGGAGTTAAATATGCGGCGAGGCGGTGGTTAGAACTAATCAAGGATTATGATATTGAGATCCTTTACCACCGGGCAAGGCGACGTTGTCGCCGACGCCTTGAGTCGTAAGTCCGTTCGGGAGAGCGGATGCTTGCTCGTTTAACGATTCGAAGGAGCTTGACGGGAATTCCTTAGACCGAGATCGAGTGCAGCCGGCGTAGTCGGGGACAACTTTGTATGTTAGAGATTTCATCGTCTCTTGAGGAGGTAATCGGAGAGAATCGAGTTCGGACCTACGTTGTTGCGCATCCGTGAGGATGTGACTCGAGGAAAGCCCACGGATTCGTGGTCCACGAGGATGGACTTTTGAGGTTTAAGAACCGGTTGTGCGTCTGCGAATGACGAGTTGAAAAACTCGATTTTGAGAGAAGCTCATGCTACCCCTTATTCTGTTCACCCGGGGTCTAGCAAGATGTATAAAGACCTGAAACAAAATTACTGGTGGAGTAATATGAAGCGAGAAGTCGCGGAATTTGTTTCGAGATGCTTAACTTGCCAACAAGTCAAGATTGAACATCGGCGGCCGTGGGTATCTTTGAAACCTCTCCCTATTCAGTGGAAATGGGAAGACATTTCTATGGATTTCATCACGAGTTTGCCGACGAGTCGTCGTGGCATGAATACGATCTGGGTGATTGTGGACCGCTTAACTAAATCAGCTCATTTTCTTGAGATTAAGGATACTTGGGGTCCCGAGAGACTTGCCCAACTATTCATCAAAGAGATAGTGAGACTACACGGTACTCCTAAAAGTATCGTTTCCGATCGTGACGGACGGTTTGTGTCACATTTTTGGAAATCAGTTCATCGTGCTATGGGAACTCAGCTTAATCTCGATCGCCTTTCATCCTCGGTCAAGCGGACAATCGAGAAGGACTATTCGGACATTAGAGGACATGTTGAGAGCTTGCGTCCTCGATTGGAAGGGCGATTGGGAAGCCCAACTACCGTTGATCGAGTTCACGTATAATAATAGTTGGCACGCTTCGATTAAGATGGCACCTTACGAGGCCTTGTGCGGTCGTCGTTGTCGATCTCCGTTGTGTTGGGATGACTTATCGAATCAATCGGCACCGAGCCCGATATGCTTATAGCCGCCGTGAGAAGGTAGCTTTGATCGGGAGTCGTTTGTTGACATTTCAGTCGATAGAAATCATATGCAGATAACCGTAAATCGACCATTAGAGTTCGAGGCTGGTGACCATGTGTTGGTCAAGGTATCCCCGGAGTCGTGGTATCTTCCGTTTTGGGAAGAGGGAAAGTTGAGTCCGAGATTCATTGGACCGTTCGAGATTTTGGATCGAGTAGGCGAGTTAGCTTATCGATTGGCTTTACCTCAGGCGTTGAGCCGAATTCATAATGTGTTTCATGTCTCTCGATTGCGGAAGTATGTTGCCGACCGAGTCACATACTCCGGTTCGGCGAAATCGAGATCGCGAGATGATCATTCGTACGAGGAGCGTCTGTCGAGTGTTAGAGCGGCGAATCAAGCGGTTGAGGAACAAGGCGATCCCTTTGGTCAAGATTCGGTGGTCTAGACATGGAGTCGAAGAGGCCACTTGGGAAACCGAGGAGAATATGCGGGAGAGTTATCCCGAGTTGTTTGACTCTTAGTTTGAGGACGAAACTCCTTTTAAGGGGAGTATGTAATACCCGGTTGTAATTCATTCCTTTTCATTCGGTAATTATCGATCTGTAATTGTCACTCGGTGTCTTTTCACTCAATTATAATCATTCATCAATCATGTTCATTCACCGGGTTCACCGTTCGGAAAAACTTCGAGTTGTGTATCATTATTGTTCATTGTTTCAACTTTCCTCTTATGAGTTCGACTTTGTTAAATCACCATTAATTTTTGGTAACTCCAAAAATTCTAAATCTTGCAATATTATAGAGCATCAAATTAGCTTTCCAATGGTTCAAGCGGTGAGTCAATCGAGTCCGGACGAGAGTTATGGTCGTTTGATTTTGGCCGATCACTGCCGCCCGAACTCGGCCGTGTCGTCCGACATGGCCCGTGCCGTACTCGTCCGGAAATGCAGAAGTTTCTGCCGACCAGACTCGGCCGTGTCGTCCGACACGGCCCGTGCCGTACTCTTCCGGTTAAGCCTGGAACGACTGCCGACACGCCCGACCGTGTCCCAGGACACGGTCGAGTCATGCCGAGTCGCTGTCGGGCGGGTCGCTATCGGAAGGCCCTCAGCGCCGCGACCGTGTCAATCAGGACACGGTCGAGTCCCTGTCGGCCAGCTGTCGGCCAACTGCGCGACACGACCGTGCCGATCGGCACGGGCCGTGTCCGGCAGGCAGTCAACTCCTTTAAATTCGTTTTTTTCAGCATTTCTTCCATTCCTTTCCCATTTTTTCACTTGAAACCGAGAGAGGAAGCTTGAGGGAGGGTTTTTCCTTCACAAATCATTTGGGTGTTTGATTTTATTCATCTCCTTTCGATCGTGAAGCCCGAATACTCGATTAAACGCGTGTTCTTCGGATTAAAGCACTTGGATCATCAAGAGGTAATTCCTTCAACACTTTGGACTTTGATTTTGTGTTGAGATAGGATGTTTTGGACGTTATAATAATGTTATATGAAGGGATATGTATATGATTATGAGTTTGTATAAGGATTCATTGGATTATTGAGGGATTATTCAAGAACACCTTGAATATCGAGTTGGAATTGGGGATTTTCGACTAATTGTTGTTATAATCACATTTTTTGGATATTCATAACGGATTATTGATCGTATTGGAGATGTTTTGTTGGTTTAAAACACTTCTTGGAGATTGATATTGGTATATTGAGGTTTGATTGTAAACCATCGGAGTTTGGATACAACGTGTTTGATTTAATGCCTCTATGGACTTGGTTTAATCGTATCGGCGTTTTGAATTCGTTATATTCGTGTTTGATTCGTATATTGAGCGAGTTGTTGGATATTGTATAATTCAAGGTTGTTCGAGTGACCGATATTTCAATTAGGGCGTTGTTCGTGGAAGGATAATTGTCAAGGTATTGTGTAAGTTAATTCTTACTCGGTTAAAGGATATTCATCCCTTTTGTTGTTGTTCATTCATAATCATAAATCATTCATCATTATATTAATCGTATCAAAACTTGTTGTTATCAATTAATCGTTTGATCATAAGGAGCAGCGGTTCCAATCTTTTCATTGGTGTCATTTATTTCGCTACCATTCCACCTCGGTGAGTCATTATTCATTCTCGATGTCACTTTTGTTATATCGTGGCATTCCAGTCACACTGGCGTGCAGTTGGTATGTGTAGGGTTTTCATGTCGGGCACATTATAGTCGTGTGTTGGTTGATGGCCTCACATTGGGTGTGCACACGAGATTGATTGTTTCGTGAGGCGATTAGGTACAAGACCACACGTGTATTCGATCGATACTCGTTGGTGGCTTGTGCACGGACACATTTCCATCCGGGCGTAGTGTGGCCCCACCCTTTGAGCCATCTTGTTAGTTGATTCATATAGCATGTTTGATTGCGTATGTTTTACGAGGATATTTCATAATTTCGAGATATAATCATGATTGTGTTTATTCAACTCGGAGGATTGTTGTTACGTATAAGCCGGCCCGTTTGGGGATATTTGTTTCTCGAGTCATGGCAAGGCAAAAGCACGAGGAGAGCCGTTGACGGCGAGAGTCCTAATGATACTAGAAGGGGCCCCAATCATTGATCACTTATTCGATCATTTGTGTTTCCTTTATTTATTCCGCTGCAGACATTTCATTTGAATACTCGTTTCATTCAGTGTTGTGTATTTTATCGTCACATAAGATACACATGTATTCTATTTTATCCTGGTGTGTTGTATGAAACTCCTAATCGGAGTAATTGATGTTGTAATGTGGTTCGGTACTACATTTACCCTGTGTAATTCATCCTTTTTCATTCGCCTAGTGGGTCCCAGTCAGGGGTCCACGACACTGTAATATCCGCCTAGTTTGGGGTGTTACAGAGTTGGTATCAGAGCGTGGTTTTGAATACTACCCTCCAAGTTATGTCTCATTTGAAATCATTGTCATCGGACTAGTATCATTGGACTTTAGCGTCACGTGTGACCTGTGCGGATGCCGAGCCAATCAGACCGAAAGAACTGTAAGACTTCTAACGCCATGGTATAATTTCTGGCAATTATCACTCATTCATAATTTATCAGTTAACAATCCTCCATCATCATTTTCATTTTGACCAGGACGGTCATTTTAACTCATTAATCACTCAATTCATTTCATTACTCGATTGTTGATCTGGATGATCATATCATTAATCTTGTTAACTTGTTCAAGATAATCATTTCAATAGTTTCATCAGATAATCATGTCACCTCAGTTAATCATTCATATAATCATTGTGTTAGAACGTGTATGCTCATTTTCATCATTTAATTACGTAATCATAACGTGATATTCATGTGGGAGATTTAATCATCATGTAACTTTCCACTTGGTATGGAAAGAGTGGCGGAGGGCGAGGCCGTGGTGCGGGCGAATCCGAGAGCTCGTGTGAATACACGTGCGAATGCGAGGGATAATGCTAATTCATCTAGCGGCAGCCGCTACTCATTCACACGGGCGTGATCATTCTCTATCGGGAGTCGTACTCGGGACACCGCTCGGTCGAGAAGGTGTTCGGGTTGACCCACTCGCTTTATGCGGGGCATGATGGCCCAGATGACCCGGATGACACGGTGATGCGAGACGATGCATAACTCCACTATTCAAAATCAACGAGCTCCTCCGACGCCGCCTCGGAGGCAAGAGAGGGGTGTAAGCAATATCATTAGCGATATCTCTGCTTGCCGACCACCTACCTTTGAGGGCTCATCGAGCGGCGGATATCGTCCATTGGCTTGAGCATTTCGAAAAATTATTTGCTATGGTGGATTGCCTGAAGGGCATAAAGTTTCGATTGCGGCTTACTATCTTGGTAAGAGCGCTCATTCATGGTGGTTATCGTTGAAGCCCGAGAGACGGATCATGTACTTGGGATCGATTCAAAACTCTCATGATGGAGAGGTACTATCCGGCCCCACTCGGGAGGCCAAGTTGTCGGAATTACTCACTCCCGACCTTTCGGCGGATGATGATGTTCTCGCCATCGCCGAAAAATTTCAGAACTTCTTCCGTTCGCCTCATCTATCATTCACTCGAAGCGGACAAGATCAAGTATTTCATTGAAGAGGTGAAATCCCGTCTGAATTACAAGCTTAATCATAATTGTACCACGTTGGTGAATTCATTGAGAAAGCTCTTACTTACGAGCTCACGCCAAAGAGATTGCTAAGCAACAACCTTCATCTGCTGGCAAGAAATCTAAGAACCGTGTCGATCGGCGGGCGTCGGTCACTTTCAAGAAACCACGTACGGGCTCTACTTTTTTGGCGACCTCCCACGGCGTCTAAACCCGCGGAATCTCGATCCACGAGCGGCCGATTCGGCCATCACTGTTTCAAGCGTGAGAGCAGGGTCATTTCGGCACCCAATGTCCAAGCGATGCATCACGTGCCACAACTGGGATTGCTGGGCATAGGGCCGTTTTGCGAAGGGACTCTAAACCTACTCGGGCGTCATCTCGGGCCCCGGGTCATTGGCGGTGCGGGAATCGAGGCCACTCGGTCAGCGTCGTTCAAGGCAGCGGGAGCTAAAGGCGGAGCAGAGCTATCGAGGCAGGAGCGTCGGCTCTGGGGCGGAAAGCCCGAATTTATGAGATGAAGAAGGCCGACGATCCGAGGCCGGATGATCTCGGTACACTCGATATTCTTTCTCAACTTTGTGTGTACCCTTTTTGACCTTTGGTGCATCGCATTCATTCATTTCGAGTCATGTTTGCGTAGACTACGTGCAGGTAGTGCTACTAGTTGTGAGCCTTATGTCATTGGTCTACTGACGGTAGGCGAATTATCGTGTCGTGAGATTGAATTGCCCGATTCAATTTCATGGTCGTGTATGGCGGCGGACCTAATCGTAGTAGATTTGCGAGGGGCGGCGTCATCTTGGGTATTATTTGGATGGATCGTCATGATGCCATCATTAGTGTCCGTAAGCGTATGGTCACTATCATTTGAGACGATGGGTTTGAATGTGTTTTGGGAGGTAATCCCGACATTGCAGTAAAGTCATTAATTTGATGAAAGCGATGCGGTTACTCGATCGAGGATGTGTTGGTTATTGGTGCTATATGACCAAAACCGAAAAATCATCGATATTGTTGTCGGATATTCGGTTGTGAAAGAATATGCGATGTATTTCCAGACGAGTTACTGGTTTGCCTCCACGAGAGATGTGGAATTCACGATTGAGTTGGAGCACAGTACGTCTCCGATATCGAAGGCACCATATCGGATGGCCCGGCGAAATGCGGGAGTTGAAGAATCAACTTGAGGAATTGTTCGAGAAAGCTTATATCCGACCGAGTGCGTCTCGTGGGAGCACCGGTCTTTGTTTGTCAAAAGAAGGATGGTTCTTTTCGCTTGTGTATCGATTATCGGGAGTTGAATAGGGTGACGATCAAGAATAAGTATCCTTTACCCGTATCGATGACCTTTTGGATCAACTTCGGGAGCTTGATATTTTCCAAGATCGACTTAAGATCTGGATATCATCGGCTACGGATTCGAGAGTCGGATATCGCGAGGACGGCGTTTCGAACACGCTATGGTCATTTTGAGTTCGTAGTTATGCCGTTCGGGCTAACTAATGCACTGCGGTATTCATGGAACTAATGAATCGGGTCTTCATCGACTTTTTGGATCGGTTTGTTGTTGTCTTCATCGATGACATTTTGATTTATTCTCGTAAGAGAGGAACACGAGATTCATCTTCATCGATTCTCGGCGTGTTGAGACAAGAGCAACTCTATGGAAAGTTTTCCAAATGCGAGTTACGGATGTCGAGGTGACTTTTCTCGGACATGTAATTTCATCGAGACGGAGTTCGTGTCGACCCTCGAGAAGACGGAGGCTATCAGAGGCTGGTTACCTCCGAAGAATGTTAAGGAAATCAGAAGTTTTCTCGGATTAGCGGGCTACTATCGGCGATTTGTGGAGGGATTTTCTAAAATCGCTCAACCCTTGACGAACCTTTTGCGGAAGGATAAGAAATACACGTGGTCCGACGCGTGTCAACGGAGTTTTGAGGAACTCAAGAGCCGGTTAATGTCAGCACCTGTACTTTCCTTGCCGCAGGGGACGGAGGGATTTGTAGTTTATAGTGATGCGTCCAGACAGGGTCTCGGTTGTGTGCTCATGCAGAATGGAAAGGTTATTGCCTATGCTTCACGGCAATTGAGACCTTACGAGGTTAATTATCCGACTCACGATCTGGAGCTAGCAGCCGGGGTGTTCGCTTTAAAAATTTGGCGTCATTATCTTTATGGCGTTACCTGTTAGATATTCACCGATCATAAAAGTTTGAAGTATATATTTACTCAGAAGGAGTTAAATATGCGACAGAGGCGGTGGTTAGAACTAATCAAGGATTATGATATTGAGATCCTTTACCACCCGGGCAAGGCGAACGTTGTCGCCGACGCCTTGAGTCGTAAGTCCGTTCAGGAGCAGATGCTTGCTCGTTTAACGATTCGAAGGAGCTTGGCGGGAATTCCTTAGACCGAGATCGAGTGCGGCTTGAGTCGGGGACAACTTTGTATGTTAGAGATTTCATCGTCTCTTGAGGAGGTAATCGGAGAGAATCGAGTTCGGACCCTTCGTTGTTGCGCATCCGTGAGGATGTGACTCGAGGAAAGCCCACGGATTCGTAGTCCACGAGGATGGACTTTTGAGGTTTAAGAACCGGTTGTGCGTGCCGCGAATGACGAGTTGAAAAACTCGATTTTGAGAGAAGCTCATGCTACCCCTTATTACATTCACCCGGGGTCTAGCAAGATGTATAAAGACACGAAACAAAATTACTTGGTGGAGTAATATGAAGCGAGAAGTCGCGGAATTTGTTTCGAGATGCTTAACTTGCCAACAAGTCAAGATTGAACATCGGCCGGCGGGTATCTTGAAACCTCTCCTATTCAGTGGAAATGGGAAGACATTTCTATGGATTTCATCACGAGTTTGCCGGCCAGTCGTCGTGGCATGAATACGATCAGGTGATTGTGGACCGCTTAACTAAATCAGCTCATTTTCTTGAGATTAAGGATACTTGGGGTCGAGAGACTTGCCCGACTATTCATCAAAGAGATAGTGAGACTACACGGTACTCCTAAAAGTATCGTTTCCGATCGTGACGGACGGTTTGTGTCACATTTTTGGAAATCGATTCATCGTGCTATGGGAACTCGGCTTAATCTCGATCTTGCCTTTCATCCTCGGTCAGACGGACAATCGAGAGAGGACTATTCGGACATTAGAGGACATGTTGAGAGCTTGCGTCCTCGATTGGAAGGGCGATTGGGAAGCCCAACTACCGTTGATCGAGTTCACGTATAATAATAGTTGGCACGCTTCGATTAAGATGGCACCTTACGAGGCCTTATGCGGTCGTCGTTGTCGATCTCCGTTGTGTTGGGATGACTTATCGGAATCAATCGGCACCGAGCCCGATATGCTTATAGCCGCCCGTGAGAAGGTAGCTTTGATCGAGTCGTTTGTTGACATTTCAGTCGTGAAATCATATGCGGATAACCGTAAATCGACCATTAGAGTTCGAGGTGGTGACCATGTGTTGGTCAAGGTATCCCCGAGTCGTGGTATCTTCCGTTTTGGGAAGAGGAAAGTTAGTCGAGATTCATTGGACCGTTCGAGATTTTGGATCGAGTAGGCGAGTTAGCTTATCGATTGGCTTTACCTCCGGCGTTGAGCCGAATTCATAATGTGTTTCATGTCTCTCGATTGCGGAAGTATGTTGCCGACCGAGTCACATACTCGATTCGGCGAAATCGAGATCGCAGATGATCATTCGTACGAGGAGCGTCTGTGCGAGTGTTAGAGCGGCGAATCAAGCGGTTGAGGAACAAGGCGATCCCTTTGGTCAAGATTCGATGGTCTAGACATGGAGTCGAAGAGGCCACTTGGGAAACCGAGGAGAATATGCGGGAGAGTTATCCCGAGTTGTTTGACCCTTAGTTTCGGAGACGAAACTCCTTTTAAGGGCGGTATGTAATACCCGGTTGTAATTCATTCCTTTTCATTCGGTAATTATCGATCTGTAATTGTCACTCAGTGTATTTTCACTCAATTATAATCATTCATCAATCATGTTCATTCACCAGGTTCACCGTTCGGAAAAACTTCGAGTTGTGTATCATTATTGTTCATTGTTTCAACTTTCCTCTTATGAGTTCGACTTTGTTAAATCACCATTAATTTTTGGTAACTTCAAAAATTCTAAATCTTTGCAATATTATAGAGCATCAAATTAGCTTTCCAATGGTTCAAGCGGTGAGTCAATCGAGTCGGACGAGAGAGTTATGGTCGTTTGATTTTGGCGATCACGCGACCGAACTTCGGCGTGTCGTCCGACGGCCCGTGCGTACTCGTCCGGAAATGCGAAGTTTACGCCGACCAGACTCGGCCGTGTCGTCCGACACGGCCGTGCGTACTCTTCGGTTAAGCACTGGAGCATTGCCGACACGCCCGGCCGTGTCCCGGGGACACGGTCGAGTCATGCCGAGTCATTTGTCGGGCGGGTCGCTATCGGAAGGCCCTCAGCGCGCGACCGTGTCAATCGGGACACGGTCGAGTCCTGTCGGCGGTGTCGGCCAAGCTGCAGCGACACGGCCGTGCCCGATCGGCACGGCCGTGTCGGCAGCGATCGACTCCTTTAAATTCGTTTTTTCGGCATTTCTTCCATTCCTTTCCCATTTTTTCACTTGAAACCGAGAGAGGAAGCTTGAGGAGGGTTTTCCTTCACAAATCATTTGGGTGTTTGATTTTCTTCATCTCCTTTCGATCGTGAAGCCCGAATACTCGATTAAACGCGTGTTCTTGGATTAAAGCACTTGGATCATCAAGAGGTAATTCCTTCAACACTTTGGACTTTGATTTTGTGTTGAGATAGGATGTTTTGGACGTTATAATCATGTTATATGAAGGGATATGTATATGATTATGAGTTTGTATAAGGATTCATTGGATTATTGAGGATTATTCAAGAACACCTTGAATATCGAGTTGGAATTGGGGATTTTCGACTAATTGTTGTTATAATCACATTTTGGATATTCATAACGGATTATTGATCGTATTGGAGATGTTTTGTTTGTTTATAAAAATTCTTGGAGATTATGATATTGGTATATTGAGGTTTGATTGTAATTCATCGGAGTTTGGATACAACGTGTTTGATTTTATGCCTCTATTGACTTGGTTTAATCGTATCGACGTTTTGAATTCGTTATATTCGTGTTTGATTCGTATATTGAGCGAGTTGTTGGATATTGTATAATTCAAGGTTGTTCGAGTGACCGATATTTCAATTAGGGCGTTGTTCGTGGAAGGATAATTGTCACCGTATTGTGTAAGTTAATTCTTACTCGGTTAAAAGGATATTCATCCCTTTTGTTGTTGTTCATTCATAATCATAAATCATTCATCATTATATTAATCGTATCAAAACTTGTTGTTATCAATTAATCGTTTGATCATAAGGAGCAGCGGTTCCAATCTTTTCATTGTGCTGTCATTTATTTCGCTACCATTCCACCTCGGTGAGTCATTATTCATTCTCGATGTCACTTTTGTTATATCGTGGCATTCCGGGTCACACTGGCGTGCCGGTTGGTATGTGTAGGGTTTTCATGTCGGGCACATTATAGTCGTGTGTTGGTTGATGGCCTCACATTGGACTGTGCACACGAGATTGATTGTTTCGTGAGGGATTAGGTACAAGACCACACGTGTATTCGATCGATACTCGTTGGTGGCTTGTGCACGGACACATTTCCATCCCGGGCGTAGTGTGGCGCCACCCTTTGAGCCATCTTGTTATTTGATTCATATAGCATGTTTTATTGAGTATGTTTCGACATGATATTTCATTATTTCAGATATAATAATTATTGTGTTTATTCAACTATGGAGGATTGTTGTTACGTATAAGCGGCCCGTTTGGGGATATTTGTTTCTCAGGTCATGGCAAGGCAAAAGCACAGGGAGAGCCCGTTGACGGCGAGGAGTCCTAATGATACTAGAAGGGGCCCCAATCTGTTCAGTCACTTATTCAGTCATTTGTGTTTCCTTTATTTATTCCGCTGCAGACATTTCATTTGAATACTCGTTTCATTCAGTGTTGTGTATTTTATCGTCACATAAGATACACATGTATTCTATTTTATCCTGGTGTGTTGTATGAAACTCCTAATCGGAGTAATTGATGTTGTAATGTGGTTCGGTACTACATTTACCCTGTGTAATTCATCCTTTTTCATTCGCCTAGTGGGTCCCAGTCAGGGGTCCACGGCACTGTAATATCCGCCTAGTTTGGGGTGTTACATTGACAACCACTCACGGTCGTTCATTCGAATCGAGCAGTCCTGAACTTCACGATTCCCAACAATTCTTCTACCATCGGGTAGACCAATTATATAAGGTTCACAATTGATAACATGCTCTAATTGCAAACGACTCAAACAAGAAGTAGATAAAAAGGAGTGTGAAGCACCAGTATCAAAAAGGACACAGATAGGCTGAGATTGGATCTCGAGAGTACCTGCAATCATGCTGGCTTCGGGATCTTCAGCCCTCTTCATCTCGTAAACTCTAGGTTTTGCAGCCCCTGTACCAGATGTACCTGCTTGATTTCCACGTCCCATCCCTTTGTTTGCCCCGGTAGTCTGATATGAAGCGGATGGAGGTACTCGGTCTGAGCGAAGATTGTCTTTGGAGCATGAGATCTTTGCGGGAATACGTCTAGTCCACTCCTACAATAACGAGCACGATGTCCGTTCTTCCCACATGTATGGCATGACACGGTGGCCTAGGACATTTCGAATTGATGTGCCCCGGGTCTCCACAATTATAGCATACAACAGATAGGCTGACCGCTCGAGGTTGCGATCCGGTTGGCTTCGATGCCATAGGTTGCCGTTCAGAAGGATTTGGCACTGGTTGGGGTCTCTTGAATGTTCCCGTTCTTTGTCAGTAGTTCGGTTCTGAATTTCTTGTTGTTAGGCGTGGTTGCTTCTTTGAAATTTCCTTCACGGTCGGTCGTACTCGAGCTTTCTCGATGAACTCCGGTAGGGTCACACAATGATGGTTCAACATTTGCATTCTCATTCGGGGTTTAAGCCTTTTGAGAAAGTATTTAATCTTATCGGCTTCCGTGTGGACAATCGTCGCGACAAAAGGGAGGAGTGCACGAAATTTCTCGGCGATAGATAGTACGTCATCATCTTCGGACGGCTCCAGATTCAGCAATTCGATAATTTGGCCTCGCGGAGAGGACACGGATAGTAACGATCTAGCATGAGATTTTTAAATTCTTCCCAAGTGCATACGCCATCAGGTAGCCTCACCGAAAGCCACCAAGTGTGGCGCCCTTGCCCAAGTAGTAGGCTGCTACGGAGCGCGATTCTCTCTTTGGGACAGTCTACCATATCGAACAACTTCTCGAAGTGTTCGATCCAATGCACGATATCAGCCGGCTCGGAGGAACCTTCAAAAATCGGGGGTCGTTGGCGCGAGATGTCGCCGATGATCCGATTCACCGGCCCGCCATGTACGAGAGGTGGCCCCCGATCTGGTCGGTAGCGACTCTCTGCATTGCTTCTATTAAGCCCGACCCATTTGGGTCATCGAGCCATCATGCCTGCATTACGGTGTAAGGATCGACACGAGCATCCTCGTGTCCATTGTGGTGCGATTGGTCCCTAGAAGGCGAATCAGCACTGCGGAACTATGCTCTGCGTTTGCACGTCTGTTGGCTCGCGGTATCGGGATTCGGCCCCTTCGCGGCCTCGTCCCCCTCTTCCACGGCCTCTCAAATTTCTTTCCATCTTGAAAGAATCAATTTTGAGATGATAATCATAAGTCTGATTCATAATACAAATCGGAATTCATGCTAAGTTAATGGCGTAAGAAATTACATATTCAAGAAAGCGGTTTGTAATGAATTATCGTTACTACGAAAGTCACACAGAATATCGGATCGACATTTGAGTCAAATGATTTCAATCATATAATCAATCCGAATTTTATTTGAATCATCAATCGGATAATTCACGCCACAAACCCTTAGAATACCAAGATCAACAAGGAGATCTATTCAGAGATCAATATCATGTCAATAATTTATTCATGGTTCATAAAGTACGTACCGCATTTGGCTCGTAGGATCAGGCGCTCGCACGGGTCACACGTGACACGAAGGTCTCTTGATACTAGTTCAATACACAAAGACTCAAAAAGAAAGAAAAGCGACCTCTAAAAAAATTTCCTCTCCGATACCATCTTACGTAACACCCCGATAAGTCGGCCATTACGGTCGTGGACCCCACACTAGGATCCACCGGGCGATACCCAAAGTCTGATTAAATACGCAAAACATGTGATGCCGAACCACAAAACACGGTACTTACTCCGATCTGGAGTTTACAACAGCATGGCCTACGGCCTTATTACACACAGGATCCAAAACATAAGTATAATCCATATGGAGATGAATTATACCTTAAAATAACAATACATTTGTTCAAACTTAAAATAAAGCGAAAAGATAGCATTACACGGTACGAACATGACCGGACACGAAAGACTTGGGGGCCCCGAACTAGTATCCTTCGAACCCTTCGTCATCACCTTGATCTTCCCGTGCCTTGCCTTTTCCTCGACCTAAAATACAACACAAGTATTTCGCCCAACACAGGGTCAGATATACATGATAAATGATTCTCAAGATAGTATACAATTCACGTATATAAGATTTTAAGAATAACTCCCTGACTAACGAACATACCCCTCGGGCGTATGAACGCTTAGTCACAAAATGTCGAACACATCCACGTATAAAAATGGACTGTGAGCGACTAAGATAGTACGGCTCAAGAGGGACATCACAGTACGCCCGATCCGAATATGTGTCAGTGCACATGTCCACCCCGTATACGGAATCCAGGATATACGCGGGACAATGTACCTAATTAGCCTCAACGAACTACGTCTCGTGTGCACAGCCTTTCACGGAAAAAAATATTCACGCATGACTATATATGTGCCCGGCTAAAAATCCTACACAATATCCAATCGGAACGTAGATATGACTCCGGATATGTCACGATGCAACATGACAACGAATTCAAGAATTTCACACAAGCCGAATAAGGATCGAGGACTCACCGAAATGACAACAAGATCAACAATATCAAGGTTCCAAAAGTAACGAACTTGGGAATGCAATCCCACGATGAAAACGGGACATCATGAAGAACAACTTCAAGTCACAAGGCACAAGTTTATAAGTGTTTCATATACACGAAATGCATAATCATCCATAAGAATCCACACATCATTATAACCAAGCAAGATAACTTGCCTCAATACGGAGGCGAGTAAAGTCCTTCTTTGTCGAACGAACAGCCGGCCCTCGATTCAAAATCGGTTACTCGGACAATCAACCTTGAATGAAGTATATTTCACTTAATAATACGTTCATATAATCATCTATACCAAACTTCAACGAGACAACATCCTAATTCTCATTTGAGTAGTTCAACTTATTAAGATGTTGAGGGTTTACTCCAAGAATCCTATTCAATGCCATTCTAATCTTACAATTGATTACAAGATGTTTACCAACTGTTTGTCGGATTAAGATGTGTTAACAATAATTTCCTACTCCTTAAACTCATCAAGGACATCAAGAAGAAAATCTGCACTTCCATCAACTACTTATGTTGAGTTAAGTAGTTGCAATTCCATATTATGATTATGAAGACCACTACAAGTTCAACACCTTCTTTATAATCTTTTAATTAACTTGGAGGTTCAAGCATTAATCCTCTGGATTCACTTAGCTTAGGTTCAAGAAGGTTATTCCAAACGTCTAATGATCAACAAGGGTTCTCAAAACATTTTATGGTAATTATTCTAAGAAGTTATTTACATCATAATGAAACAAAGATTATTAATAGTCTATTGGTGTTATTAGTCCGTAGTAAGAGTTTGGTTTAAGTAAACATGATCATCATCTTTGAAGATACTAAAAACACAACCTTACAAACCCTTAACTATCATATTCATCATTAAGTTTGTTGGAAGTCTAACTATGAACATGTTTAGCTTGATTAAATCATCACTAGGTGGATTATACTTAATCACTATCATTATAACTATGAGATTATAGGGTTAAATCGTAGAACATACCTTCAGAAATGAAGAACAATACACCAAACCACAAGAACACAATATAAGCTTCAAGAATGTCTCCAAGTTCCAAACAACAAGCTCCAAAATCGAAATGTAAAGCTCAACCACAAATTGGAAGAAGGTAATTTGATCTAGGGTGCAGGAGGATAATTATCTAGGTGAAAATTCGTGAGTTTGGTCGTGCAAAATGAAAGACACAAGCTCTCTTTTTATAACAGACAGTTCGTTAAATGCGTTATCACAAGAGGATAACGTCGTTAAGCGCTTTACGTACGCTATAAGGAAAATATTACGTCGTAAGATAAGTCCGAGCTCTTTGGTGAAATACGAACCGTTACGTGCGTTACCTATCGTGGCATTACGTCGTAAGATAGGTCAACTAGATTGGCTCCAAAGATCAGATATTCAAATCTACCCGGCCCCACACGCCGAAAGTTGGGATCGGATACGATTGCCGGTTACGTGCGTAACGGTACCCCCTTTACGTGCGTAAAGGCCTCAAAATAACGTACGCTATGCCTAACGATTAACGTCGTTAGGCTCGAGTTTTTAATAGTTCAATAAGCACTTATCTCTATAATACTGAAAATTCGAACATAATGGAGTGATCATTATTATTATGTTTATTTATGATATATTCCAATAACCATACACAAATGCAACAAGAGTACAACAGTGTTAAATTATCCGAATAGTACAACAGCAAGTAAGAATTTCTGTCGGATATTACACGTTTTAGAAATTACAGGGATGAAAATAACATTTTAATTTTCGTAGGGACTAAAAGCAAAAATCCTGCAAATTACAGGGACGAAAATCATTGTTTTCCCTAATATTAATTCCAAAAGGTGGCAGAATTGATTCCTTTATTGTCTTAGTGAGTTTTAAGCCTTATAAATCCATATTAAACACAAGGGTTTGCCATGGCTGAATTCTTAACATCATTATAACATGTATAAGAACATATACAAGCTCTCACACCTTCGAAATAGCTAAGAAACATAGCAAGAATAAGGAAGAAACAAAGGAAACTCACCTTGATTGTCAAAGGAATTGAGGTGTTGATGTTTTTGATGATTTCTTCTTGAATTTTTGGTGATTTTTCGAAGTGGGGAGATTCTTATTCATGTACAGACTGTAAATGAGGGTTGAGGGTCGGATTTATCCATCAAACAAGTGTCTTAAGTCGGTTATAAAGGTGAAATGTCCAAAATACCCTCGAATGACTACTAGAGACTAGGTTTGAAATAATTGATCGATTCAAGTAGTTATGATCCGGTTATTGGAGTGTTTGAACCGGTTCCTAGTAGATATTGACCTCATTTAGGGTATGGATGATCTTTAAAATAGTTTAGTAGAAGTTTAGGGTGTATTTTTATTGCTTAAACTCGATTACCCATGCGAACAATGTTGAAAATGCTAGTGAAGGACTTTATTTTCAAACTTTCTAAAACTTCATAAATGAGACACTGTAGGTAAGAATGGAAGGAATCATTTATAAAAATATAATTAATATGATAAACTAAAAGATAAGTTCAATTCCTACCGCAGTTGGAACGAATGAGGTATAGACAGATCAAAGTATTTTATAGACGTTATCAGATACAATCATAAATTGTATCCTATTAGGTATTGACAAGAGTCAAAGGCACTTGACACATGTTAGTTTATTGAATGATGGTTATCCACTTGAATCGTCAATTTAAAGTGACCCACTACACGCGCCGACTAAAATCTCGAGGTAAGCTAGTTAACCTTCGATAGACACATCAGTGACACCTTTATAACTTCTAGGCTTACCACGTGTACTTAGAGTTTTATAAGATCTTTACATATATTTTATTTTCGTATTAGAAATACTATGAATAACATAACTTAGTCCTGTAACATATACCACGATTGTGTTTTAGACATGAGTTCAAATATTTAGCACATTCATATGTGTGAAATTAACTATAAGATCAACTGAACCATGAAACATCAAGTAATCCAAATAACACATAATTAATAAGTTATGCATGAATCATATTGACCAAGTGAGTAATGTTAGGCTCGGGTATCACATCTGGTATTCGGCAGATTGAAGCTCTGTCAGAAGTTCCGGCAATGTGTAAGTCCTACGATTCATATTGTAGTTGAGGGGAACTGCTCAAAGTTTCTTGGTAAACTGCCCAAGATAATATCAATCTGTGACTCCGCATCGATAGTGGCCCCCAGTATGCTTAGTTCGTTCAAATGAGACATCATTTTAAGAACGTGATCCCTTACTGGGGTCCCTTCAGACATTTGGGTTGTCATCAAAACCCTCATTGCATTTTGCCTAGCCGCCCGGTTCTGATGACCAAACATCTCAGTGAGATTTTTCATCATTTCCGTGGCCGAGCCCATCGTCTGATGCTGATGCTGCAATACATTTGTCAATGAAGCCAAAATGTAACAGCGAGCCATCTCATCCGACTTTTTCCATTTTCGGAATTCAGCCAACTCTTCAGGAGTGGCATCCGGTTCTGGTTCCAAAGGACTCTCCTCAGTTAAAACAAATTTATGCCCCTCGGCAGTCAAGACAATATCAAGATTTCTTTTCCAGTCGGCAAAGTTAGTGCCATCAAGTTTGTTTTCTTTGAGAATAACAGCTAGTGGATTGAAAGACATCTGAGAATAAAATTAAAAACACCATTCATCACAAAATTCGACGCAAAATATATTGAAAAACCTTAAAATATATATATGCAATCAACCAACACCTCAAAAAACCGCACATGCAAGCCACGATAGTGTGGACGTTTACATATACATTTTCAAGTAGATTTTAACGTCTTTAATTTTACTATCTAGTCAAGATGCGTTTTGACAAGTAAAATTAATAGTTAGTTCCTCTTGGCCATGTATTAAATTAACATAGACTCCGGTGGGGAGCTTATTAATTAATACACCTAAGTGAACACCATAATTTAACAAACTTTATAATATTATTTAACGATAATAGTCCTACAGATGGAGAGGTCCTATCATAAAAAATAATATTCACCTTTTTGTTATCAAATTTGAAGTTTAAAACCAGTGAGCCAATAATTAGCACATCTGATGTGGAGGAAGACTCTAATGTCAACGCGCATTCTAATTATTTCACAATTTAAACCAATTATGGAGGTCAATTTAATTTTAATAAATCAATTCAAAATCAGTTAGTTATTTTAAAAAAAAATAAGGTTTTTAATTTTCTCGTCCTAACATACAAGGAAATATATCACGCATACATCCATACATGCCATACATCAAAACAATAAAAAAACCAACAAATAATAAAATTGGATAATTAAATCCAATTATCATGGCTTTTATTCCTCGTTTTGAATAACAATAAAATCTTTGGCTCATTTGCTCCCACTGCTTCAAGCATCTCGCGGAAAAACGAATCGAACGACCCGAATCGGACAATTTGGCCTGCTGCCCGAACTGCTCGTCCCGCTGCCCGACTGCCCGAACTGCCCGTACTGCTGCCCGAACCGCCCGAGCTGACCGAGCTGCCCGAGCTGACCGATCGTCTCCTTGCTGGTCCCGGTTGGTTCGTCCGATCGGGACTCCTCTTCGCGCTGGACTTCTTTCTCTTTCGTACTTTGAGTGTTCCAACTCGATTACAATTTTATTCAAAATAAAATACATCGAACTTACATCAAATTACAAGAAAAATAAATCCTATTCTACCCATGAATTTTCTCACGGGAAAAACTTATACAAGCCACAAAAACGGGCCAAATTACCAAAACGCGTAAATAAATAAAACCATCACATAGCCATGATAATTGGATCATATTTTCATGCAAGACAAATTCTAGCAAAATATTCCAAAAAATAATACTACATGAATATTTAATTGCTAGCATATTAATCACCAAATTAATTAAATTGAACAGAACCTAAAGACCGTCTCCGATACCAATTGTTGGAATGTAAAACACAGCGGAAGCGAGTTGGTGATGAAAATTTAATAAAAGGTTTTATAAACTAACTAACAGAAGAACCGGATCTATTTAGGCTTGTCAATTAATTAACTAAATAGATTAATAAATAATTAAATAAATATATTTACGCATGGAGTCGGTAATTTTTACCTTTGACACGAAGTGGTAGAAAATCCCTTTTTGATCGATTTATGTCCTCTTCGTGTTCCTCTCCAATCTTCTTGTATTTCTACCTCAAGATCTTCTAGAGTATATCCCGCCTATGTCCGGATGTCGTGTGGGCAACAATCTACTGGACTAGGGTCGGCCGAAATCTCCTCACAAGAAAACTCACGATTTTTGTTCTCTCTATTTTTCTTGAATATTTTGGTATTTTAGAAAAATATCGTGTTAACTAAATTATGGAATCCAAGACACAAGTCAAGATCCACAATTAAACACACACACAAAAAAATCGATTTTCTTGGGCAATTTTAAGTTGAAAAATCGGCCAACACTAAGTATGTAATACCCAGTTGTAATTCAGTAATTATCACTCAGTAATTATCATTCAGTATTTATCATTCAGTATTTGATACTCAGTAATTTCATTCATTATTGATCATTTGTCACTCAGATTCAGTCATGGTATTCATCATTCAGAGTAATTGTATCGAGTATCGATCGTCATTCATCATTAATCGATTGGAGTTTCGTGTGTTTATCATCATTGTCATTTTCGTTGCAAGTCGTGCTTGAGGAGTAGCGCACGCTACATACTCCTTTAGCGTACGCTAATTGGGTATAGGTAGCGCACGCTACCGCTCGGCTTTAGCGCACGCTAAGGCTACCTTTGGCTGCAATCGAAGGTACCGGGTGCAGTGAGAATAATTGTAGCGCACGCTACGAGTGGTAAGTAGCGCGCTAACGGGTCATAGTAGCGCACGCTATATGTGTGGAGTAGCGCGCTAGGGGCAGATTGTTGAGTCCGGTGGCTACCGGATCGCACCGGTTTATTCATAGCGCACGCTATGCATTGTTGTTAGCGTACGCAACCGACATATTAGCGCACGCTAAATAATGGTTGTAGCGCACGCTATCGAGGTTAGATCAGAGGGCAGATGGTTTTCTGGACTCCAGTACTGGGCGTCAAATATTTCGCTAGCGCACGCTAACAATGGATATTAGCGCATGCTAGTAGTATGGCCGTAGCGCACGCTACAAAGAGGTACGTAGCGCGCGCTACCGTGTTCGGACAGTGGGTACTGGACTACCCAAATTACTCGTTAGCGCACGCTATACACAAGGGCTAGCGCACGCTAACCTGGACTGAGTATAAATTGGACAGTTAGTCAGACTTCTTCTTTTGTTCATCTCATTTCACTCCTTCGGTATTTTTGGGCGATTTCGAGCGATTCGGAGAGGGTTCTTCGAGGTGTAATCATCAATCATCATCTTCAAGCTCATCTTTCGGATTGATCATCATCTCATCATCTTCATCACATCGAATCAAAGGTATTAATCTCTTGGATCTAGAATTTCGGATTTTTGGGTTTTCTTTCCGATTTCTTCGTGTAAGCTTGGATTATCATTGGGATATGTTAAGTTATGGATTATCTACTTGGATAAATATATTCCTACGGATTTAATGGTTATTTTCGGAATTGTTTTCAAGAACCCTTGGGGTTGACTTCGGTTAATTGGGGATTTTCCGATTGATGTCGTTATAATCATGAATTATGGATTCCTAATGGATTATTGATATCCTTGAAGTGTTTTGTTAGTTCGAAATACTCATTTTGGTGTGGGTTTCGACATATTCGGGATTGGATATTTCCGAAGTTGTACGGTCGGTTATGTATTCGTTGGAATGCCTATGAGTTTGTTTATCGTTGTTTTGACCCTCGGGTTAGTCGTGTTTTGTTGTTTGATACGTGTATTGAACGATTGTTGGTAATTATTGTTATTCAAGGTTGTTCGAGCGATCGGTATCTTGGTTAGGACGTTGTTCGTGGACGGACATTCTTCATCGGTATTGTGTAAGTTGATTCTTACTCGGTTAAAAGGATATTCATTCCTTTTGTTGTTGATCATTCATAATCATAACTCATTCATCATTGTATTAATCATTTTGAGACTTGTAATTGTCGGATAATCATTTCATTAGCGAGGAACGGCGGTTCCAATCATTTCATTGAAAACTATCAATCACTTCATTATCACTTTCGTATCGGTGAGTCATTCTTGACTTTGTCGGATTATTATTATTCATTGATATTCATTATGGTCATTCTTGTTCATATGACCTTCTCGGGTTCATATTGCGTGGCGGGTGCGGATGTGTGGAATTTTTAGTCGGGCACGTGATGGCCATGTATTGGGAGTGATACATTGGGTGTGCACACGAACGATTACCTCCGTGAGACTAATTAGGTACAAGGACGGGTGTGTCCGGTCATCCGTCTTGTACACTTGCACGTAACACTACGGGCGTACTATGATGCTCCTCTTCAGCGTAATTCATAACTAAGGATATTTCATAACTTCGGTTAACTCATGATTGTGTAATTTCAACTCTTGAGGATTGTTGTTACGTAATCGACCCGTTTGGGATTTTGTTTTCGTGTCACGGCAAGGCAAAGGCACGGAAGAGCATGTTGACGGCGACAAGTCCTGTGATATTAGTAGGGGCCCTACCATTCCGTTTATTTCACTCATTTCGATTATTTCCGTCATTTGTATTTTTCACGCAAATTCCGTTTGAGATGCTTATTTGTTCGTGGTGGTGTATTTTATCTCCATATAAAATGTACTAGTATTCTGTTTGTCTGGTGTAATGTACTTAAACTCCTCATCGGAGTACTTGGTAATATAATGTGGTTCGGTACTACAATTATATAATTTAATTCATCATTGTCATTTGCACGGTGGGTCCTAAATGGGATTCACGACCGTAATATCCGCCTAGTTTGGGGTGTTACGAGTTGGTATCGGAGCGTGGTTTTGAATACTACCCTCCAAGTCATGTTTCATTTGAAATCATCGTCATCGGACTAGTATCATTGGACTTTCGCGTCACGTGTGACCTGTGCAAATGCCGAGCCAATCAGACCAAGAACTGTAAGATTTCTAATGCCATGGTATAATTTCTGGCAATAGTCATTCATTCATAATTCATCAGTTAACAATCCTCAATCATCATTGTCATTTTGACCAGGACGGTCAGTTAACTCATTAATCACCAATTCATTTCATTGTTCAGTTGTTGATCAGGAAGATCGAATCATTAATCTTGTTAACTCATTAAAGATAATCATTTCAGTAACTTCATCAGATAATCATGTCACGTCAATCAATCATTCATGTAATCGCTGTATTTGAGCGCGTATGCTCATTTTCATTATTTCATAATATAATCATAATGTGATACTCATGCGAGATGTATAATCATCATATGACTTTCCACTTCAGTATGGAAAGGGCTGGCAGAGGACGTGGAGGACGAGGCCGTGGAGCGGGCCGAATCCCGAGAACTCGTGCGAATACCCGTGTAAATGCCAGGAATAATGCTAATTCAGCGAGCAGCGACGCTGCCACTCATTCACCTGGACGCGATCATTCATTATCGGGAGTCGTACCCGGGACACGGCTCGGTCGGAGGGTGTCCGGGTTGATCCACTCGCATTTATGCGGGGCATGATGGCCCAAATGACTCGAGATGGCTCGGTTGATGGAGACGATGCATAACTCCGTCAATCGACCGCAGGCTCCTCCGCCGCCACCTCAGAGGCAAGAGAGGAATGTGAGTAACATCATCGGCGATATCTCTCGCCAGAGGCCACCTACTTTTGAGGGCTCGTCCGAGCCGGCAGATATCATTCATTGGCTCGAGCATTTCGAGAAGCTGTTTGCTATGGTAGAGTGTCCCGAGGGACACAAAGTTTCTGTTGCGGCTTACTACCTTGGTAAGAGCGCACATTCTTGGTGGTTGTCCTTGAAGCCCACCGAAGGATCTTGTACTTGGGATCAGTTCAAGACTCTCATGATGGAGAGGTACTATCCGGCCCCACTCAGGGAGGCCAAGTTGTCGGAATTACTCACTCCCGACCTTTCGGCGGATGATGATGTTCTCGCCATCGCCGAAAAATTTCAGGAACTTCTTCCGTTCGCCTCCTCTATCATTCACTCAGAAGCGGACAAGATCAAGTATTTCAGCAAGAGGCTGAAACCCCGTATGAGACTTCAATTACTTAATCATAATTGCACCACGTTGCCCGAGTTCATTGAGAAGGCTCTTACTTACGAGCTTACGGCTAAGGAAATTGCTAAGCAGCAACCTTCGTCTGCTAGCAAGAAGTCCAAGAACCGTAATCAGTCTGACGGGAGTCAGGCCACTTTCAAGAAACCGCGTGCGGGCTCCGCTTTTTCTGAGCGACCTCCTGTGTCGTCTAAACCCGCGGAATCTCAGTCTCGAGCGGCCAGTTCGGCCATCACCTGTTACAACTGTGGGGATCTTGGTCATGTCAGCACCAAGTGTCCGAGACAGTCTGTCACGTGTCATAACTGTGGAATTGTGGGACATAAGGCCCGTTTTTGCCGTAGGGACTCCAAACGTACTCAGACGTCATCTCAGGCCCCTAAGCAGTCGGCTCGTAATCAAAGCCACTCAATCGGCGTCGTTTAAAACGACGGAGTGTCTAAAGGTGGAGCTTTTAGCCGCCAGACGGAGCGTCCCGGTCGGACTAGCAAGCCCTGGATTTATGAGATGAAGAAGACCGATGATCCAGAGGCCCGAATGATCTCAGGTACACTCGATATTCTATCTCAACCTGTGTGTGCCCTTTTTGATACTGGTGCATCGCATTCATTCATTTCCGAATCATGTTTGAGTAGACTACGTCTGGGTAGTGCTACTAGTTGTGAGCCTTATGTCATTGGTCTACCTGATGGTAGACGAATCGTCGGTAATCGTGAGATTCAGGATTGTCCTATTCAGTTTCATGGTCGTGTATGGCCAGCGGACCTTATCGTGGTAGATTTGCCGAGAGACGACGTCATCTTGGGTATTGACTGGATGGATCGTCATGATGCCATCATTAGTGTCCGTAAGCGTATGATTACTATCATTTCAGACGATGGGGTTGAATGTGTACTTCAGGGAGGTAATCCCGGCTGTTCTGGTAAGGTCATTAATTTGATGAAAGCAGTGAGATTACTCAATCAGGGATGTGTCGGTTATTGGTGCTACATGGCCGAAACCGAGAAGTCATCAGTAATGTTGACGGATATTCCGGTGGTGAGGGAATATGCCGATGTTTTTCCAGACGAGTTACCTGGTTTGCCTCCACAGAGGGATGTGGAATTCACGATTGAGTTGGAACACAGTACGCCCCCGATATCGAAGGCACCGTCTTGGATGGCCCCGACCAAATGCAGAATTAAGGAACCAACTTGAGGAGTTGTTCGAGAAAGGTTATATTCGACCGAAAGGCCCCCGTGGGGAGCGCCGGTGTTATTTGTCAAGAAGAAGGATGGTTCATTCCGCTTATGTATTGATTATCGGGAGTTGAACAGGTGACGATCAAGAATAAGTATCCCTTACCCCGTATTGACGATCTCTTAGATCAACTTCGTGGAGCTTGATTTTCCAAGATCGACTTAAGGTCCGGATATCATCGATTGCGGATCCGAGAGTCGGACATCGCGAGGACAGCGTTTCGAACACGCTATGGTCATTATGAGTTTGTGGTTATGCCGTTCGGATTGACTAATGCACCTGCGGTATTCATGGAGTTAATGAATCGGGTTTTCATCGAATTTTTGGATCGGTTTGTTGTTGTCTTCATCGATGACATTTTGATTTATTCTCGTGACCGGGAGGAACACGAGTCTCACCTTCATCGAGTGCTCGACGTGTTGAGACGAGAACAACTTTATGGGAAGTTTTCTAAATGTGAGTTCTGGATGTCCGAAGTGACTTTTCTCGGACATGTAATTTCATCAGACGGAGTTCGTGTCGATCCTCAGAAGACGGAGGCTATTCGAGATTGGCTGCCTCCGAAGAGCGTTAAGGAAATCCGAAGTTTCCTCGGATTAGCGGGTTATTATAGGCGATTTGTGGAAGGATTTTCTAAAATCGCTCAACCCTTGACGAACTTATTGCGGAAGGATAAGAAATACACGTGGTCCGACGCGTGTCAACGGAGTTTTGAGGAACTCAAGAGTCGGTTAATGTCAGCACCTGTACTTTCCTTGCCGCAGGGGACGGAAGGAGTTATGGTCTATAGTGATGCGTCCGGACAGGGTCTCGGATGTGTGCTCATGCAGAACGGGAAGGTTATTGCCTATGCTTCACGGCAATTGAGACCTTACGAGGTTAATTATCCGACCCACGACCTGGAGCTAGCAGCCGTGGTGTTCGCTTTGAAGATTTGGCGTCATTACCTTTATGGCGTCACCTGTCAGATATTCACCGATCATAAGAGCTTAAAGTATATATTTACTCAGAAGGAGTTAAATATGCGTCAGAGACGGTGGTTGGAATTAATCAAAGATTATGATATTGAGATCCTCTACCACCCGGGCAAGGCGAACGTTGTCGCCGACGCCTTGAGTCGTAAGTCCGTTCAGGAGCAGATGCTTGCCCGTTTAACAGTTCAGAAGGAGCTTCAGCAGGAATTCCTTAGACCCGAGATCGAGGTCCGGCTTCAGCGAGTTCGGGCGGCTTTGTATGTTAGAGATTTCATCATCACTCGAGGAGGCAATCCGAGAGAATCGTGGTTCGGACCCATCATTGTTGCGCATCCGAGAGGATGTGGCTCAGGAAAGCCCTGGATTTGTGGTCCACGAGGATGGACTTTGAGGTTTAAGAATCGGTTGTGCGTATCGGCAAATGACGAGTTGAAAAACTCGATTTTGAAAGAAGCTCATGCTACCCTTATTCCGTTCATCCGGTCTAGCAAGATGTACAAGGACTTGAAACAAAATTACCGGTGGAGTAATATGAAGCGAGAAGTCGCAATTTGTTTCGAGATGCTTAACTCACAACAAGTTAAGATTGAACATCAGCGACCGGCGGGTATGCTGAAACCTCTTCCTATTCCCGAATGGAAGTGGGAAGACATTTCTATGGATTTCATCACGAGTTTGCCGACGAGTCGTCGTGGCATGAACACGATCTGGGTGATTGTGGACCGCTTAACTAAATCAGCTCATTTTCTTGAGATTAAGGATACTTGGGGTCCCGAGAGACTTGCCCAGCTATTCATCAAAGAGATAGTGAGACTGCACGGTACTCCTAAAAGTATCGTTTCCGATCGTGACGGACGGTTTGTGTCACATTTTTGGAAATCAGTTCATCGTGCTATGGGAACTCAGCTTAATCTCAGTACCGCTTTTCATCCTCAGTCCGACGGACAATCAGAGAGGGCCATTCAGACATTAGAGGACATGTTGAGGGCATGCGTCCTCGATTGGAAAGACGATTGGGAAGCCCAACTACCATTGATCGAGTTCACGTATATTAATAGTTGGCATGCTTCGATCAAGATGGCACCTTACGAGGCCTTGTATGGTCGTCGTTGTAGATCTCCGTTGTGTTGGGACGACTTATCAGAATCAATCGGCACCGAGCCCGATATGCTTATAGCCGCCCGTGAGAAGGTAGCTTTGATCAGGAGTCGTTTGTTGACCGCTCAGAGTCGACAGAAATCATATGCAGATAACCGTCGTCGACCATTAGAGTTCGAGGCTGGTGACCATGTGTTGGTCAAGGTATCCCCGAGTCGTGGTATCTTCCATTTTGGGAATAGGGGAAAGTTGAGTCCGAGATTCATTGGACCGTTTGAGATTTTGGATCGGGTGGGCGAGTTAGATTATCGATTGGCTTTACCTCCGGCGTTGAGCCGAATTCATAATGTGTTTCATGTCTCTCAGTTGCGGAAGTATGTTGCCGACCCGAGTCACATACTTCAGTTCGACGAAATCGAGATCGCCGACGATCATTCATATGAGGAACGTCCTATACGAGTTTTAGAGCGGCGAATCAAGCAGTTGAGGAATAAGACGATTCCTTTGGTTAAAATTCAGTGGTCTAGACACGGAGTCGAAGAGGCTACTTGGGAAACCGAGGATAGTATGCGGGAGAGTTATCCCGAGTTGTTTGACCCTTAGTTTCGGGGACGAAACTCTTTTAAGGGGGGGTGTATGTAATACCCAGTTGTAATTCAGTAATTATCACTCAGTAATTATCATTCAAGATTTATCATTCAAGATTTGATACTCGGTAATTTCATTCATTATTGATCATTTGTCACTCGATTCATCATGGTATTCATCATTCGAGTAATTGTATCGAGTATCGATCGTCATTCATCATTAATCGATTGGAGTTTCGTGCCGTGTTTATCATCATTGTCATTTTCGTTGCAAGTGTGCTTGAGGAGTAGCGCACGCAACAAACTCCTATTAGAGAACGCTAATAGCGTATAGGTAGCGCACGCTACCGCCACTTTAGCGCACGCTAAGGTTACCTGCCGCGATCCGTAAGGTACTGGACTGCAGGTGAGAATAATTGTAGCGCACGCTACGAGTGGTAAGTAGTGCGCGCTAACGGGTCGTAGTAGCGCATGCTATATGTGTGGAGTAGCGCGCACTAGGGGCGGATCAGGTTGAGTCCAGTGGCTACTGGACTGCACCGGGTTTATTCATAGCGCACGCTATGCATTCTTGTTAGCGTACGCAACCGACATATTAGCGCACGCTAAATAATGGTTGTAGCGCACGCTATCGAGGTTAGATCAGAGGGCAGATGGTTTTCTGGACTCCAGTACTGGGCGTTAAATATTTCGCTAGCGCACGCTAACAATGGATATTAGCGCACGCTAGTAGTATGGCCGTAGCGCACGCTACAAAGAGGTACGTAGCGCGCGCTACCGTGTTCGGACAAAGGTACCGGACTACCCAAATTACTCGTTAGCGCACGCTATACACAAGGGCTAGCGCACGCTAACACTGGATCGAGTATAAATTGACAGATTAGTCAGACTTCTTCTTTTGTTCATCTCATTTCACTCCTTCGGTATTTTTGGGCGATTTCGAGCGATTCGGAGAGGGTTCTTCGAGGTGTAATCATCAATCATCATCTTCAAGCTCATCTTTCGGATTGATCATCATCTCATCATCTTCATCACATCGAATCAAAGGTATTAATCTCTTGGATCTAGAATTTGGATTTTGGGTTTTCTTTCCGATTTCTTCGTAAGCTTGGATTATCATTGGGATATGTTAAGTTATGGATTATCTACTTGGATAAATATATTCCTACGGATTTAATGGTTATTTTCGAATTGTTTTCAAGAACCCTTGGGGTTGACTTGATTAATTGGGGATTTTCCGATTGATGTCGTTATAATCATGAATTATGGATTCCTAATGGATTATTGATATCCTTGAAGTGTTTTGTTAGTTCGAAATACTCATTTTGGTGTGGGTTTCGACATATTCGGGATTGGATATTTCCGAAGTTGTACGGTCGGTTATGTATTCGTTGGAATGCCTATGAGTTTGTTTATCGTTGTTTCGACCCTCGGGTTAGTCGTGTTTTGTTGTTTGATACGTGTATTGAACGATTGTTGGTAGTTATTGTTATTCAAGGTTGTTCGAGCGATCGGTATCTTGGTTAGGACGTTGTTCGTGGACGGACATTCTTCATCGGTATTGTGTAAGTTGATTCTTACTCGGTTAAAAGGATATTCATTCCTTTTGTTGTTGATCATTCATAATCATAACTCATTCATCATTGTATTAATCATTTTGAGACTTGTAATTGTCGGATAATCATTTCATTAGCGAGGAACGGCGGTTCCAATCATTTCATTGAAAACTATCAATCACTTCATTATCACTTTCGTATCGGTGAGTCATTCTTGACTTTGTCGGATTATTATTATTCATTGATATTCATTATGGTCATTCTTGTTCATATGACCTTCTGGGTTCATATTGCGTGGCCGGGTGCGGATGTGTGGAATTTTTAGTCGGGCACGTGATGGCCATGTATTGGGAGTGATACATTGGACTGTGCACACGGTAACGATTACCTCCGTGAGACTAATTAGGTACAAGGATGGGTGTGTCCGGTCATCCGTCTTGTACACTTGCACAGAACACTACGGGCGTACTATGATGCTCCTCTTCAGCGTCATTCATAACTAAGGATATTTCATAACTTCAGTTAACTCATGATTGTGTAATTTCAACTCTTGAGGATTGTTGTTCTGTGTAACTGACCCCGTTGGGGGATTTTGTTTTCAGGTCACGGCAAGGCAAAGGCACGGGAAGAGCATGTTGACGGCGACAAGTCCCAGTGATATTAGTAGGGGGCCCCAGTCATTCCGTTTATTTCAGTCATTTCAGTTATTTCCGTCATTTGTATTTTTTCGCTGCAAATTCCGTTTGAGATGCTTATTTGTTCAGGGTGGTGTATTTTATCTCCATATAAAATATACTAGTATTCTGTTTTGTCCTGGTGTAATGTACTTAAACTCCTCATCGGAGTACTTGGTAATATAATGTGGTTCCGTACTACAATTATATTATTTAATTCATCATTTTCATTTGCCTGGTGGGTCCCAGTCGGGGATTCACGGCACTGTAATATCCGCCTAGTTTGGGGTGTTACAAAGTATGTATTTATAGGTGTTTTGGGCTACTCTAGAGACCTTAAGGAGGATATGGTAAGGACTCACAATAGATATCTTCCTTCCATTATTAGGACTCTTCCTAATATGAAGACTCTATTAATATCAACTTAGTCCACTAATAAGTTAATATTGCACTTCCTACCAAAATCCCAAATTACGAAATTGGGCTCCTTTTTGAATTAATTATTTCTCGTGTTTAAGATATTCCATGTCCATTAATTAATTTAAGCTACTGACAGCTTTTAATTAATTAATGTATTATACATGAGTATACCACTCGACCTTTATTATTATATCGGAAAATTAATTCCACCTGCAGGGTTTAATATAATAATTCTTTCGAGTGCCTCAAGGGACATGATCAACCCGACTGGTCGGGACACGATTTCTAGCTATAATATTAATTATCATATAAATAATAATATTGCCCAAAATATCGAGCATATTGAGTGAATAATTGTGGCTCTCACCCATGATAAATCAAAGTAATAAATATTAAATATATAAAATTAAATATTAATCACTAGAATTAAGAAATAATAATTGTCCAAGATGTACGTTCTTCTTATAGTCAGTACAGAAGAATCTATCTCACCTCGATCCTGTTCAACGTATACGCTAATATATGCTAATGGTCAAGATCAACCAATATCAAGCATATACTACAACCTCTTACATAACGGTCTAATGTTATATAGGTTGTGAACTAAATATTACTATATAAGGAACCGATAATGTGATCTTCTGTGTGACACTACACACCACATTATCTACAATATAAAGTAAATTAGACTACATTTGCATAACCATAGCGTGAATAAATATGCAAAACATGTGATAAATGAATTTAATATTCTCATAGATAAAGACCGAAAAATTAGGTAATACAAGCATAAAGTATGCTTTGACGTATACAACCCTAACAGTAACCCCCTCATGTGCCAAGAAATCCAAAAACTCTCCACTAAGATATTCGCCACCACTATCAGATCGTAGTGACTTGATACTCTGTCCATGACGCTTCTCCGTTTCAGCCTTGAATTCTTTGAACCTATCAAAAGATTCAGACTTACGTCGCATCAAATAGATGTATCCATATCTCGAATAATCATCTATAAACGTGATGAAGTATTCGAAACCACCCTTAGCCTGGATGTTCATTGGACCACATACATCGGTGTGTACCAATTCCAATATATTTTGTGCACGATTTCCTTTGCTTTGGAAAGCCCTTTTAGTCATTTTCCCTTCTAAACAGGATTCGCAGATTGGAAATGACTCAACTTGGAGTGAATACAATGGGCCATCGCTCACCAATCTTTGAATCCTTCTAAGGTTAGTATGACCCAATCGTAAATGCCACAAATATGTTTGATTTATGCTCGAAGGTTCTTTTCTTTTATTAGGATTAGTCAAAGAATTAAGCGATTTATAATTATGCAAGGGAGTTGGTGCAGCATTGATGATGTAAAGTCCTTCATTCTAAGTACTCGTGCAAACATATTCACCATTTCTTTTAATAACTGCATTATCTCCAAAAGAAACTGAATATTCATCACAACGCAATTTAGAAACTGAAATTAAATTCATTCTAAAATCAGGTACTAATAACACATTATTTAGGACTAGAATCCTATCATTAACTTTTAACTGTACGACTCCTACTGCAATAGCCTTCAGCCTGGAATAATCGCCCAAGCTAATAGTAATCTCATCCACACTAAGTATCTTGGTTACTTGGAACCCCTGTGAGTCATAACAAACATGATTAGTGTACACCGAATCTACTATCCATGAAGTGATAGAACAGGCAGCCAAACATGTTTTGACTACTAGTGCATGAGACGTACCTTTCTTAGGGCAGTCACTCTTGAAATGTCCCTTCAGACCGCATTTATAGCATTTACCCTTCGCCTTTTTGTTTGCCTCGGACTGAGGAACCTTGCCCTTAGCTTTGAAGGTTGCCACTTGCTTCTGGCTAACCTGTTTTTTCTTATTTCCCCATTTGGGTTTTGAAGAACTAGCACCGGTTGCCGCAAGAATTTGATGATAACCTTGCTTGAAGAGACCTTCGGCAGATTGAAGCTCTGTCAGAAGTTCCGCCAAAGTGTAAGTCCTACGGTTCATATTGTATTTGAGGCGGAACTGCTCAAAGCTTCTTGGCAAGCTGCCCAAGATAATATCGACCTGCGACTCGGCATCGATAGTGGCCCACAGTATGCTCAGTTCGTTCAAATGAGACATCATTTTCAGAACATGATCCCTTACTGGAGTCCCTTCAAACATTTGGGTTGTCATCAACACCCTCATTGCATTTTGCCTAGCCGCCCAGTTCTGATGACCAAACATCTCGATGAGATTTTTCATCATTTCCGCGGCTGAGGCCATCGTCTGATGTTGATGCTGCAATACATTTGTCAGTGAAGCCAAAATTTAACAGCGAGCCATCTCATCGGAATTTTTCCATTTTCGGAATTCAGCCAACTCTTCAAAAGTGGCATCCGGTTCTGGTTCCAGAGGGCTTTCCTCAGTTAAAATAAATTTATGCCCCTCGACAGTCGGGACAATGTCAAGATTTCTTTTCCAGTCGGCAAAGTTAGTGCCATCAAGTTTATTTCTTTGAGAATAACAGCTAGTGGATTGAAAGACATCTGAGAATAAAATTAAAACACCATTCATTACATAATTCGACGTATATATGCAGTCAACCAACACCTCAAAAAAACCACACATGCAAGCCACGTTAGTGTGGACGTTTACATATACATTTTTCAAGTAGATTTTAACCTCTTTAATTTTACTATCCAGTCAAGATGAGTTTTGACAAGTAAAATTACTAGTTGGTTCCTCTTGACCATGTATTAAATTAACATAGACTCTGATGGGGAGCTTATTAATTAATATACCTAAGTGAACACCATAATTTAACAATCCTTAGAATATTAGAGGTCCTATCATAAAAAATAATATTCGCCTTTTTGTTATCTAATTGAAGTTTAAAACTAGTGAACCAATAATCAGCACATCCGATGTGGAGGAAGACTCTAATGTCAATGCGTATGCTAATTATTTCACAATTTAAACCAATTATGGAGGCCAACATGATTTTGAAAAATCAATTATTAAAATCACTTAATTATTTTGAAAAATTAAGGTTTTTAATTTTCTCGTCCTAACATGCAAGAAACATATCAGGCATACATCCACACATGTCATTCACCAAAACAGTAAAAACCAACATAATAAAAAAAATGGATAATAAAATTCAATTATCATGGCTTTTATTCCTCGTTTTGAGTAACGAGAAAATCCTTGGCTCTTTTGCTCCCACTGCTTCAAGCATCTCGTCGCCTCCTCTCGGTTGGGGCACAAAAATTGCCAAATTTAGAAACTTTCTTCCATGCAAAATTAATTGCACAAGAAATTTCCAACTTAAAATTATTGTGCTCCAACGGACGCAACGAACGGCGGATAAACGAATAGGACCATACACCGAACGAACCTGCCCGAACAAAAACTCGACCCGCTGCACGACCCGACCCGCGGCCCGGCACCCTGCCCCTGGCCGACGCGCGGCAGGCCAGATTCGGCCGAGACCGCCTGCACTGGCCGAGTCCCGATCGGCAGCAGCCTGGTCTCGGTCGGTTCGTCCGATCAGGACTCCTTTTCATGCTGGACTTCTTTTCCTTCGGTACTTTGTGTATTCCAATTCGATTACAATTATACAAGAATTAAAATACATCGAATTTACATCAGATTTTACAAGGAAAAAACAAAGTCCTATTCTACCCGTGGATTTTCTCACCGGAAAAACTTAATACATGCCTCAAAACCGGGCCAAATTAACAAAACGCATAAATAAATAAAAAAATCACATAGCCATGATAATTGGACCATATTCACCTGCAAGACAATTTCTAGCAAAAGTATTCCAAACATCACATTATATGAATATTTAAATTGCTAACAAATTAATCACAAATTAATTAAATTGAACAAAACCTAAAGACCGTCTCCGATATCAATTGTTGGAATATAAAATGCAGCGGAAGTGAGATTGATGAATTAATAGATTTGGTTTCATCTGCTAACCAACAATATTACAGATCTATTTAGGCTTGTCAAATAATTAATTAAACAGATTAATTAATAATTTAAATATATGTATTTACGCAGGAATTGGTAATTCATACCTTTGAAGCAAAGTGGTAGAAAATTCCCTTTTGGATCGATCGAGCTACTCCACGTACTCCTCTTCGATCTTCTTGTGTTTCTACCTCAAGATCTTCTAGAGTATATCCCGCCTATATCCGGATGTCGTGTGGGCAACAATCTACCGGACTACTCGGAGAGCAATATGGATCGACCGAAAATTTTATCTCCAAGAAATACCTTACGATTTTTTTTCTCTATTTTTATTATATTTTAGTATTTAGAAAAATATTGTGTTAGCTAAATTGTGGAATCCAAGACATGAGTCAAGATCCATAATTAAACACAAAGTGAAAAAATCGAAATTTCTTGTTTCAAGAGTGTGTAAAAATCGCCCCCCCCCCCCCCCATGTACTCCTTTTATAGGTGTTTTGGGCTACTCTAGGGACCTTAAGGAGGATAAGGTAAGGACTCCAAATAGAGATCATCTTTCCAATATTAGGACTCTTCCTAATATGATGACTCTATTAATATCAACTTAGTCCACTAAAAGGTTGATATTGTAATACCCCCGATATATTCAGGAATATTACAGCACCGTAAATCCTTTACATAAGGATTTACAAGGCTGAAGAATTGAACAGACATTAAAAGTTACTAACGAATGGAAATAACGGAATTAAGATACAACAGTTCTGACCAAATACTGAAAATACAATTGTTCAACAGAAACTTACTAATACATCACCAAATTCAAATTCATCATAAATGACTTCGTACTCGAGTACTTATTGAAATAACCAATAAACAACAGACAAATGAACCCGGCCGAAACATCACTCTGCACCCTCGTCGTCATGCAGCTCCAGTGGTTGTTTTCCCGTTCTCCTGGATCCTGAACATAAAAAAAATGTTCACCCCCGAAGGGGTTAGCACAACAATGCTAGTACAAGTACCACAACATATTATCCAACGCCACACGCAGAATAACAATAACGTAAATGATAAAATGTCAAACGAGTCTTCTCATGTGAGAAACTCATACATAACATACACAACTGATAATCACAACATGATATCATAACATACACATGGTAATTCCGACGATCCAGCGTTCACGGCCTAGAACCCACGATGATCCCGTCAGACCAACCCGTGGTGGAAAAACCCGTCCGATGATCCAGCACACGCTAGCATAGATCCCCCGATGATCCCGTCGGACCAACACGAGGTGGACATACAACAACGACATACATGCATGACAATATGTATAACATCAATACGTAAAACAAGTAAGGTACTTGCCTCGATTCGAAGACAAGAATAATACTTCCACAAAACGAACACTTGAAGGTCGCCCCCCTTAATCAATCACGTAACAAACTCGAACCTTAACAATAGAAATAATATAGAATTTTACTCACGTCGTACGAATGTCTAACAATTCGATTTATGGCCAAAAGCTCATAAAATGTAATCTGTCTGAACTTCTTAGCGCACGCTAAGTACTCTGTGTAGCGTGCGTTAAGTCTGCTCGATAGCGCACGCAAACAACAAAGCATAGCGTACGCTAACTATGCATGGTCAGTACTTCACTGATCAGCTGACTGACTCGTCTGATGGCCTAGCGTACATTACGTACCAAATGTAGCGTATGTTAACTGATGCTCGATAGCGCACGTTAATTTACATAGCTTAGCGTGCGCTAACTGTGCATGGCAGTTCACTACTGGGCAGAAGACTGTTCTCATCATGATCAAAAAAATGAAATCTTCCGTGATAATTCATGTTACCTCCATGAATATCATGTTCATACGATTATGAATGATCTTACGGATAACAACAATTTCGGATTCGAGAATATGTTTACTATTATAAAACCATATTCCATTTCGACTACAAATCTTCATACGACAATTCGAAAGGCTTAACGGTTGATATCAACACCTTAATATCAATCAAAATTATCATACTATAGTTGTTTAACATTCCATCTATACTAGATAAATCCTTCCATGATCAATCCCTTAGATTCATCTAACAATAATGATGTTAAAGTCAAGTCTATGATTGCTATGAAGTCATCTACTAGATTTGGATTACCAATGATAGAAGCTTCCTCTACTTGTTCATTGTAATAAGATTCGAATCATGATGTTCATAATCAAGGTACTTGAGGCATAACCATCTCTATATTCCAAACATGATGCATGTTGAATAATTCACTAATGAAAATCAATATCTCGTTAACATGATCATCTAATTCTTTAGAATCTAACTCTAAGTCTGGAGATAGGTTGAACATACCTTAATATGACGAAAATCACTGAACCGTAAGGTAGAATCCGACTCCGGTTGGTTGTATGCCACTCCAAGGTGCTACTCCACTTCAATGATCACTCATAAGTAATATCCAATATTCAAGGATCGAGAAGATGTTTTCTAAGTGTGTTAGAAGGGGAATTCTTGCTCTCTGGTCTCTCAAGAATGAAGTATAGACGAAGGAAATGGGAATAAAAATGGAGTGCTGGCCCATATATAAACTTTCTGCACAAAGCAGATTAGCGCACGCTACTAAGCATTCATTAGCGCGCGCTAATAAGAGTTGACTTCAAAACTATCCAGGTTCGTCCGCGGGAATTTTATCCGGACCCATGTCCCAGCTGGCGCATGTGCTAGCCGCCCAGCTCAATAATTGAGTACTTAGCGCACGCAACTCCTACATACGTAGCGTGCGCTAGTAGTAGCTCGATAGCGCGGGTTAAGCTACATTCTTAGCGTACGCTATCACGAGTTTTCATGAGAAATTTTTCATGTTGTTATACTTATGTACAAAGATATCAATGTAAAAAAATATCATACTCCAATCATCAAGATCACAATTCCGAATAATACAGGGTTCGAATACAGGTAAAATACACAGTAATAAATCTGGATATTACATACTCTCTTACTAAAAAGGAGTTTCGTCCCGAAACTTAAGACGAAAATAACTCGGGATATCTGGACTTCATGCCATCTTCCGTTTCCCATGTGGCTTCTTCCACTCCATGGCGTGACCATTGAACTTTGACCAAAACGATGGGTTTGTTTCTCAACTGCTTAACTCGACTCTCGAGTATCTTGACCGGTCTTTCTTCAAACGTCCCATCTTGAGCGACTTCGATTTCGCCGAAATCAATGACATGACTAGGATCCGGTATATACCTCCGTAACTGGGATACGTGGAACACGTTATGAACATGGCACAATGACGGCGGCAATGCCAATATGTATGCCAACTCTCCAACTCTCTCAAGGATCTCAAATGGTCTGATATATCTCGGACTCAGCTTTCCTTTCCTTCCAAAACGAAATATTCCCCGAGTAGGAGAAACCTTTAAAAGTACGTGGTCTCCCATACTGAATTCCAAACGGCGACGACGTACGTCTGCGTAAGATTTCTGGCGACTCTGGGCGGTCAACAGCCTTTCACGAATCAAGGCTATCTTCTCTCGAGTCTGTACGATCAACTCTGGTTCTATCCCGATTAAGTCTGATGAATCATCCCAACATAGGGGCGATCTACATCTCATCCCGTATAATGCGTCAAATGGTGCCATCTTAATGGAAGCATGCCAACTATTGTTGTAGGTAAATTCAATCAACGGTAGATGAATTTCCCAATCGTTTGACCAATCTAAGGCACAGGCCCTTAGCATGTCTTCCACTGTTTCAATAGTCCTCTCGGATTGTCCGTCAGTCTGCGGGTGATAAGCTGTGCTGAAGTTCAATTCGGTCCCCAAGGCCTTATGAACTGCTTTCCAAAAGTGAGACACAAAATGGCCATCTCGATCAAAAACAATGGTTTTCGGCGTACCATGCAATCGAACTATCTCCGAAATAAATACTCATGCCAACCTCTCTGGTCCCCACGTATCCTTAATGCCTAGAAAATGAGCTGATTTGGTTAAACGATCAACTATCACCCAAATCATGTTCATTCCTGTCCTGGTTCTCGGCATACTAGTGATAAAGTCCATCGATATGTCCTCCCACTTCCATTCAGGAATCGGGAGTGGCTTCAACATTCCGGCAGGCCGTTGATGCTCGATCTTAACCTGCTGACAAGTCAAGCATTTCGAAACATAGTCCGCTACATCTTTCTTCATGTTGCCCCACCAGAAATTCTGCTTCAAGTCCTTATACATCTTCTTCGGTGCACGGGTGGATAGAATAGAGGCGGCGTGAGCTTCTTTCATAATCGTCGCTTGAACATCAACATTGGGAACGCAGAGTCGGTTACGGAATCTCAAAACTCCATCATCATGAATTATGAATCCGGGGCCTTTCCTTTGATCACTTCATCACGTAACCGAATCATCGGAGGATCATCTGCTGCCTAGATTTGATTTCTTGTTAATGATGAAGTTATTTCCATCACGCCAGATTGTCCTTGGACTCTTTGTAACCACACTTCAATTCCTTCTCGAATCATCTCTCGTTGAAGGCTAAGTTGGGAGGTCGAATCTCCAAAGATTCGAATAGAAAGCAGGCTTGCGGTGAGTGCATCGGCCACTACATTCGCTTTGCACGGATGATACAAAATCTCAAGTCATAGTCCTTAATCGGTTCTAACCATCTTCTTTGCCGCATGTTCAATTCTTTCGATCAAGACGTATTTGAGACTCTTGTGATCCGTAAAGATCGGCGGTGAGTCCGTCTGAGATAATGTCTCCAGATCTTCAAAGCAAAAACTACTGCCGCTAGCTCCAAATCATGTGTTGGGTAATTCACTTCATAAGGTTTCAGCTGTCGCGACGCATAAGCGATCACCTTGTCATTCTGCATCAATACGTACCCGAGTCCTTGGTTCGAAGCATCACTGTAAACTATAAATCCTCCAGTTCCCTGTGGAAGTGATAGAATCGGTGCAGTCATCAATCTCTTCTTTAATTCATCAAAACTAGTCTGACATGACTCGTTCCACTCAAACTTTTGAGTTTTCTGCAGGAGTCGAGTAAGTGGGTGGGAAAGTTTAGAAAACCCTTCCACTAATCGACAATAATACCCATCAAGTCCTAAGAAGCTTCGGACTTCTTTCACGTTCTTTGGAGGTTTCCAATCCATAATTGCTTCGATTTTCTGAGGGTCAACTCGGACTCCTTTAGCTGATACCACATGGCCAAGGAACATTACTTCCTTCAGCCAAAATTCACACTTAGAGAGTTTGGCGTACAATTGCTCATTTCTCAAAAGTTCCAATACAATCCTCAAATGCTGAGGATGCTCTTCCGGGCTCTTAGAATACACTAGAATGTCATCAATGAACACGACCACAAATTTATTCAAATATTCGATGAACACTCGGTTCATCAATTGCATGAATACAGCAGGTGCGTTAGTGAGACCAAACGGCATCACTACAAACTCATAATGTCCGTAGCGAGTTCTGAACACTAATTTCGGAACATCAGATTCCTTAATCCTCAGCTGATGATACCCTGATCTCAAATCGATTTTAGAAAATACTATTGCCCCTTGCAACTGGTCAAACAGATCATAAATCCGTGGCAACGGATACTTGTTCTTAATCGTCATCTTGTTCAACCCTCGATAGTCAATACACAGTCGAAGCGATCCATCCTTCTTTCGGACAAAAATCTTGGCGCTCCCGGGCGGCAGCTTGGCTGAATATAGCCTTTGTCCAGTAACTCCTCTTGCTGCTTTTTCAGTTCGTACATCTCCGTAGGTGCCATACGATACGGCGCCTTAGAAATTGGTGTAGCTCCTGGTTCCAGCTCAATGGTAAATTCTACATCCCTTCGTGAAGGTAGTCCAGGTAACTCGTCAGGAAATACATCTGGAAATTCGTTCACAACAGGAATGGATGAAAGTTCCGTAATTTCGTCTTCTTTCTTCATTGCATAACACCAGTATCCGGTACAGCCTTGTTTCAACAATTTGACAGCTTTTATCGCCTTGATCAACTTTCCTGAGCTTCCCGGTTTCCACCCCTCAAACAGTATTTCGGAACCATTGTCAGCAATCAACGAGATATTCCTCCTTCGGTAGTTTACAATTGCTCCATATTGATTAAGCCAATCGTCTCCGAGTATGAGGTCGTCCCCTTGTATTTCTATTACAATCAGATTTGAGAGCCACTCTCTACCTCCAAATGTTACAGGGAAATCTCTAGTTTCTAAATTCCCGACAATCCTCTCTCCACTCGGTAAACCAACAACATAAGGTTCACAAGCATGAAAACCAGAAATATTCAAACGATTTACACAAGACAAGGATATAAAAGAATGCATAGCTCCTGTATCGAACAAAACGCTAACTGGCTGGGAAAAGATCTGGACAGTACCTGATGCGACAGCAGCATCCTGATCGTCTATCCTCCTCATCTCGTACAAACGCGGGGGAACAGATCCGGCACTCGATGTCCCCTTTCGGTCCCATTGTCCTATGCCTCGTCTGTGGCCAAAATTCTAAGCCATCTGAACACTTTGCTGCGTCTGTTGGATACTGGCTTCCTTCTGGACTGGCTGTGGTGTACGGGCTCTAAAAGACTTTGCAGCTTCTTCATATAACACCGCACGATGTCCCTCTCGACCACAATCAAAACAAGTCACGGCAGGTAGGGGGCAATTCCGTCGATAGTGCCCCGTATGGGCGCAGTTAAAGCATTTCCTGGTAACATCAGTCATGGTTGATGTTGCTCCAAAGTTATTTCCGCTCCTAACTGGGTGCGGAGGTTTCTTGAAAGAATGAAAAGGTGACTGGGCCTTGCGGGGCCCGCTGCTCTTGTGCTCTATAAAAGTGCCAGAGACTTTCTACTTCTTGGATTCCGAAAATTTTTCCATAGCTGCTTCTTTGATCTCATACGCCAACGCCTTATCCTGGTATTGACGGAGTGTGGTACATTCAAAACCGGACATATACCTCTGGATTTTTGGTTTCATCCTCGTATCAAAATAGATCATCATTTCTGCATCTGTTCTGACCAGATGTCGAACAAATGCCAGCTGCTGGTTAAACGTCTTAATTGCCTGGGATACTGGCACATCCGAAGGCTGAGCGGAGAAAAACTCCTGAACCTTAGCTTCCCTCACAGGACGAGGGCAGTACTGAGCTTCCATCATCAATTTAAACTCTGTCCAATCAGCATCATGGTCTACAGGCCGGATGGCTTCCCACCATTCGGACGCTTCCCCTATCAGAAAGTATTGAGCGATAGAGGCTCTCCGATCATCTGGGCAGTTAATTCCGGCAAGGATTTTCTCCAGTTCCTTCAGCCAATGATCCCAGGTGGGAGTCTCAGAAATACCGTCGAATTTGGGTGGTTGCATCTTCGCCACCTCTTACAGCCACCGGTCACCTCGATTCCCCATGCCTGGGATCCCTTGCTGTCTCTCTCCCTGTTGTAGTCCCACCGCCACTTACATCCGGTCCACGACTTGGGCGAACTGAGTCATCTGGTTCACAACTTGACGAAGGATCTCTGGTACAGCAGGTTCTGGTTCATTATTAATATATTGTTGCGGCTCGCCTGAGCTATGACTGGCCTGATTAGAAGGCGACGCTTCCCTTTCAGCATTTCTTCGTCCGCGTCCACGACCGCGACCACGTCCACGTCCGCCTCTCAACATACTGTAAGCATAAATACTCAATATACAGGAAACAACATCGTTCTAATATTCGAGTATAAAGAGACACAACATGTAAAGAACGAGATAGAGTTTAGGAACTTACAACCACCATTCGCATGAAGACGTAGGCAGTGCAGTAATGTTATTCACGGCCGGTTACCTCAAAAGACGTAAATGACCCCTATTTTAACCCAATGGCCAAGATATCCATAATCTTAGCTCTGATACCATATTCTGTAACACCCCCGATATATTCAGGAATATTACAGCGCCGTAAATCCTTTACATAAGGATTTACAAGGCTGAAGAATTGAACAAACATTAAAAGGTACTAACGAATGGAAATAACGGAATTAAGATACAACAGTTCTGACCAAATACTGAAAATACAATTGTTCAATAGAAACTTACTAATACATCACCAAATTCAAATTCATCATAAATGACTTCGTACTCGAGTACTTATTGAAATAACCAATAAACAAGAGACAAATGAACTCGGCCGAAACATCACTCTGCACCCTCGTCGTCATGCAGCTCCAGTGGTTGTTTTCCCGTTCTCCTGGATCCTGAACATAAAAAAAATGTTCAGCCCCGAAGGGGTTAGCACAACGATGCTAGTACAAGTACCACAACATATTATCCAACGCCACACGCAGAATAACAATAACGTAAATGATAAAATGTCAAACGAGTCTTCTCCTGCGAGAAACTCATACATAACATACACAACTGATAATCACAACATTATATCATAACATACACATGGTAATTTCGACGATCCAGCGTTCACTGCCTAGAACCCACGATGATCCCGTCAGACTAACCCATGGTGGAAAAACCCGTCCGATGATCCAGCGCACGCTAGCATAGATCCCGCGATGATCCCGTCGGACCAACACGAGGTGGACATACAACAATGACATACATGCATGACAATATGTATAACATCAATACGTAAAACAAATAAGGTATTTGCCTCGATTCGAAGACAAGAATAATACTTCCACAAAACGAACACTTGAAGGTCGCCCCCCTTAATCAATCACGTAACAAGCTCGAACCTTAACAAAAGAAATAATATAGAATTTATCTCACGTCGTACGAATGTCTAACAATTCGATTTATGGCCAAAAGCTCATAAAATGTAATCTGTCTGAACTTCTTAGCGCACGCTAAGTACTCTGTGTAGCGTGCGTTAAGTCTGCTCGATAGCGCACGCAAACAACAAAGCATAGCGTTCGCTAACTATGCATGGTCAGTACTTCACTGATCAGCTGACTGACTCATCTGATGGCCTAGCGTACGTTACGTACCAAACGTAGTGTACGTTAACTGATGCTCGATAGCACACATTAATTTACATAGCTTAGCGTGCGCTAACTGTGCATAGCAGTTCACTACTGGGCAGAAGACTGTTCTCATCATGATCAAAACAATGAAATCTTCCGTGATAATTCATGTTACCTCCATGAATATCATGTTCATACGATTATGAATGATCTTACGGATAACAACAATTTCGGATTCAAGAATATGTTTACTATTATAAAACCATATTCCATTTCGACTACAAATCTTCATACGACAATTCGAAAGGCTTAACGGTTGATATCGACACCTTAATATCAATCAAAATTATCATAATGTAGTTGTTTAACATTTCATCTATACTATATAAATCCTTCCATGATCAATCCCTTAGATTCATCTAACAATAATGATGTTAAAGTCAAGTCTATGATTGCTATGAAGTCATCTACTAGATTTGGATTACCAATGATAGAAGCTTCATCTACTTGTTCATTGTAGTAAGATTCGAATCATGATGTTCATAATCAAGGTACTTGAGGCATAACCATCTCTATATTCCAAACATGATGCATGTTGAATAATTCACTAATGAAAATCAATATCTCGTTAACATGATCATCTAATTCTTTAGAATCCAACTCTAAGTCTGGAGATAGGTTGAACATACCTTAATATGACGAAAATCACTGAACCGTAAGGTAGAATCTGACTCCGGTTGGTTGTATGTCACTCCAAGGTGATACTCCACTTCAATGATCACTCATAAGTAATATCTAATATTCAAGGATCGGGAAGATGTTTTCTAAGTGTGTTAGAAGGGGAATTCTTGCTCTATGGTCTCTCAAGAATGAAGTATAGACGAAGGAAATGGGAATAAAAATGGAGTGCTGGCCCATATATAAACTTTCTGCACAAAGCAGATTAGCGCACGCTACTAAGCATTCCTTAGCGCGCGCTAATAAGAGTTGACTTCAAAACTGTCCAGGTTTGTCCGCGGGAATCTTATCCGAACCCATGTCCCGGCTGGCGCATGTGCTAGCTGCCCAGCTCAATAATTGAGTACTTAACGCACGCAACTCCTACATACGTAGCGTGCGCTAGTAGTAGCTCGATAGCGCACGTTAAGCTACATTCTTAGCGTACGCTATCACGAGTTTGCATGAGAAATTTTGCATGTTGTTATACTTATGTACAAAGATATCAATGTAAGAAATATCATACTCCAATCATCAAGATCATAATTCCGAATAATACAGGGTTCGAATACAGGTAAAATACACAGTAATAAATCCGGATATTACAGATATTGCACTGTAACACCCCAAACTAGGCGGATATTACAGTGCCGTGGACCCCCGACTGGGACCCACCAGGCGAATGAAAACTGATGAATTAAATAATATAATTGTAGTACCGAACCACATTATATTACCAAATACTCCGATGAGGAGCTTAAGTACAATACACCAGGACAATACAGAATACTAGTATATTTTATATGAAGATAAAATACACCACCCTGAATAAATAAACATCTCAAACGGAATTTTGCAGCGGAAAATACAAATGAAGAGAAATAAGAATGACTGAAATGACTGGGGGCCCCTACTAGTATCACTAAAACTCCTCGCCGTCAATATACTCTTCCCGTGCCTTTGTCTTGTCGTGACCTGAAAATAGAATTCCCCAACGGGGTCAGTTACACAAAACAACAATCCTCAAGGGTTGAAAATGTTGGGTTTTCTATGCATCGAATACAAAATAATCGGAGTAAAAACGCAGCGGAACAATAAATGTGAAAACCCAATTTAGGATCGCATGCAGTAATTTAATTGTTTAATTAAAGAGTTAATCGAATTACCTTAATCCGATTGAACAATTCTAGATCCGGACTAGAAGCAGATGAATATCTCCTTCCTCTTTTGGTGATCCACACACGAACAATTCCACAAGCCGGATTGCTAGATCCTTACGAATAATATTGATAAATAGTACAACACAAATTCCTTACTAGAAGGATTGTACTATTGATCAAGATCAACTAAGGGAAGAGGGACGACCGACTCCGTTCTCCTACAATATGATGTAGATGGCCGATTTTTCTTCTTCTTGAAGGGCCGATTTTAGGTCTTGTATTCTGGTTACAACTCCTTGTCCAAGACCTTATATTTATACTAAGTAAACCCTAGATTCAATAATCTAGTATTTGCTTAGTTGCCCCTCAACTTATTAAATAATACAATATATATAATATCCAATATTATATTACTTATTATTTAATCTCCTTATAAATATAATATCCAATATTATATTTATTATTCGCAGTTGATATTTATTCCTACTTGTCTATAATTGTCGTATGTGCGACCCAAAAGGCTTATATTATGTTGGCAATTATTTAATACCTTATTAAATAATAAATCATAAGCGGCCTCTAGCAAGACATTATGATTACCCAAATAATATAAGTTAATAGTCCATTAAACCTTTTAACGTGTCAAATCCCTTTGTCACGCGATATCATATTTGAACTAAGTCATGGAGTCTGTCATACTTATTTATGTTCAAATGCTTTCTCGATCTTAAGTAGACTGATTGAATCAAATGACTCTTCATTTGAGCATGGCCATGCATTTCCTTCAGTCCTACTTATCGAGGGGCCCAGCAGATATCTCTCTCACTTAAGAGAGGGACAAATCCCCATCTTGATTATTCATTGCCCTACTAATCCCGATCGCTAACCTTTATGATCACCATGTTTCAGATGACGTTGGATTACGTCAAGGCATAGCAGTTATCATGTTGGACTCTATGATAATCGCAGGTTCAAGGATTTATTGACATACTGTATTGAGATTCACTTATGACATTTCCATGTAGTGATCTCAATGCGGGTCGGTCCAGTATTAGTTCTCCAACCAATACCCATAAGATTGATCCGTACCATACGCATAATCATCCGATGATTATCAATCAAACTTATACTAGTATATTAATCACTTGAGTCTCTACTCAACGCGATTTTACCAGGGACATTTGAATAATCTTATTATTCGTGAATAACTATTATTCGATTATTATAATATTAAAACATGCACACATTATAATAATCAACGAGAAATAAATGATATCAAATAACTTTATTTAAATGTGACAATTACAAATCTAGGCACATCGAATGTCCTAGGGCACTATTCCCAACAATCTCCCACTTGCACTAGGACCATTCATACATGACTTTTAGTCCTATCGCTCTAGCACGCTCAACATGCTTTCCTTGTGAGAGAGGCTTGGTAAGTGGATCTGCAACATTCTCTTCTGTTGCTACTTTGCATTTTGTAATATCTCCTCGTCTGACGATCTCTCTGACTAGGTGATATTTTTTGAGTATATGTTTGGAATTATGATGGGACCTAGGCTCTTTAGCTTGTGCAATAGCACCATTATTGTCACAATAAAGGCTTATGGGACCCTGGATGGTTGGCACCACTCCTAGTTCGGTAACGAACTTCTTGATCCATACGGCTTCCTTAGCTGCATCCGATGCTGCCAGGTACTCAGCTTCTGTAACAGAATCAGCAACCGTGCTTTGCTTGGAACTCTTCCAACTCACAGCACCTCCATTCAATACAAACACATAACCAGTTTGCGATTTGAAATCGTCTCTGTCGGTTTCGAAACTTGCATCGGTGTAACCTCTTACAGCCAGCTCGTTTCCCACCCCTCCATAAACTAGGAAATCATCCTTAGTTCTTCTCAAGTACTTTAGGATGGTTTTCACTGCTGTCCAGTGACTTTCACCTGGATTCGATTGGCATCGACTTGTCATACTAAGAGCAAACGATACATCTGGTCGAGTACAAATCATGGCATACATGATCGATCCAATAGACGAAGCGTATGGTATCTTGCTCATACGGGCTCGCTCATCAGGAGTCTTAGGACTCTGAGTCTCACTCAGATGAATGCCATGTGACATTGGCAAGAGTCCTCTCTTGGAGTCTTGCATATTGAACCTCTTCAATATTTTATTAATGTATGTACTTTGACTCAGACCAATAAATCTCTTTGATCTATCTCTATAGATCTTTATCCCAAGAATGTAAGCAGCTTCTCCTAAGTCTTTCATTGAGAAACAACTTCCCAACCAAGTCTTGACTGTCTGCAAGGTGGGAATGTCATTTCCAATGAGTAATATGTCATCTACATATAGGAATAAGAAAACAACTATTCTTCCACTAACCTTCTTGTACACACAAGGTTCATCTTCATTTTGAATGAACCCAAACTCTTTGACAGTTTCATCAAAACGAAGATTCCAGCTCCGAGAAGCCTGCTTCAACCCATAAATGGATCTTTGAAGCTTGCAAACCTTTTTAGAATTTTCTGGATGAACAAAACCTTCAGGTTGTGTCATGTACACATCTTCGAGTAAGTTTCCATTAAGGAATGCTGTTTTGACATCCATTTGCCATATTTCATAATCATAGTATGCGGCAATGGCAAATAAAATTCTAATTGATTTAAGCATGACTACTGGCGAAAAGGTCTCATCATAGTCAACACCATGAATCTGTCTATAACCTCACTAGTCTAGCTTTATAGGCTTGCAGATTATCATCCATGTCTTTCTTCTTTTTATAGACCCATTTGCACCCAATGGTTTTAACACCCTCAGGTGGATCTATCAAGTTCCAAACTTGATTGTCATACATGGATTGCATCTCAGACTTCATGGCTTCTAGCCATTCCTCGGACTCTGGTCCTGAAGCAGCTTCTGTATAGGTACTAGGCTCATCATCTATGAGAGATGCATCATCATCCTCTGTTACGAGATAACCATATCTCTCAGGTTCATGTCGCATCCTATCAGATCTGCGTGGGACTTGTGTACTTTGAATGGGCTCTTCAACTGTTTGTTGAGCTTGTTCGGTTTCCATCGGTGAAGCGATGTCTTCTTGTGGTTCTCGAGTTTCCTCGAGAATTACTCTTCTCCCACTGTCTCTTTTGGAAATAAATTCCCTTTCTAAGAATACAGCATTTCGAGCAACAAACACTTTGTTCTCTGCGGGCTTGTAAAAGTAATATCCTTTAGTTTCCTTAGGATATCCCACAAATAAACATCTTTCGGATCCGTGCCGGTTTGTCAAACACTTGGCGCCTTACGACGCTTCGCAACCCCAGATCTTTAGAAAAGACAAGTTTGGTCTTTTACAGTCCATTTCTCAAATGGTGTCTTTTCAACCGCTTTAGATGGAACACGGTTAAGGGTGAATGCTACTTGTTTCTAAGGCGTGGCCCCAAAATGATAATGGAAGCTCTGTTCGACTCATCATGGATCGAACCATATCTAATAAAGTTCGATTCCTCCTCTCGGACACTCCGTTATCTTTGAGGTGTCGGGAGGAGTAAGTTGCGAAACAATTCCACAACTCCTAAGATGATCATCGAATTCTTGGCTCAAGTATTCTTCACCTCGATCGATCGAAGGGCTATAATTGTCTTGCCAAGTTGATTACGTACTTCATTACGGAATATTTTGAACATTTCAAAAGATTCGTGTTTATACTTCATAAGATAAACATATCCATATCGGCTAAAATCATCGGTGAATGTAATGAAGTATTGGTATCCGCCTCGGCATGAGTGCTAAGAGGTCCGCATACATCGCATGTATTAGGCCTAATAGATCACTAGCCCTTTCTCCATGACCGGTGAAAGGATTCTTCGTCATCTTGCCCAATAAACAAGATTCGCATGTCCCATATGATTCATAGTCAAAAGAGTCTAAAAGTCCATCATTATGGAGTTTAGAAATGCGTTCTCGTTTATGTGACCAAGTCGACAATGCCATAAGTAAGTCGGATTAGAATCATTGAGCTTAGGTTTCTTGGATGCAATGTTATAGACTTCCAAAGTGTCGGACTCATCTAGATCAATATTGTAAAGGCCATTATATAACTGCGGTACCATAAAGCAAGTCATCAAAGAAAATACGAATGATCTTATTCTTAATAAGAAAATTGTAACCTTCACAATCTAATGTAGAAACCGAAATAATATTCCTATTCATAGCGGGAACATAATAGCAATTGTTCAAAACTAACAAAAGCCCATTGGGCAAAACTAGATCATAAGTTCCTACGGCTAGTGCGGCAACTCTTGCTCCATTGCCGACTCTTAGATCTATTTCCCCTTTCTTGATTCTCTCTCGCTTCTCAACCCTGCACATTTGTACAAATGTGAGATCCACATCCAGATCTAATACCCGGGAGTTAGAGGTAGATAAGTTAACTTCTATAACAAATATACACATGGCAGTCTCACCGCCCTTGGTACGCTTTAGCTCTTCCAAGTAAATCTTGCAATTTCTTTTCCGGTGACACTGTTTATTGCAATGATGGCAATTTCCATCTTTGGGAGCTTTAGCCTTGAAACCCGGCCTAGTAGGGTCTTTAGATTTGGCAACTTTTGCCTTACCCTTGCCCTTGCCTTTGTTCTTAAAGGATTTCCCTTTCGACCATCAACACATGGTTTGGTTTCTTCTTAATATTACCTTTCGGCCGTTTTAAGCATCCCATGCGGCTCGGAATGGACTTCTCCATCTCATTCATATTATAGTTCATAATGAAGACCGAAACTTTCGGGCAATGAGTTTAGGATCACATCCGTGGAGTGCTCCTTAGAAAGTGGAAAACCAAGCCTTTCAAGATGATCAATATATCCTTTCATCTTGAGCACGTGAGCGCTGACAGATGTCCCCTCAACCATCTTGCAAGCATACAAGGCTTGAAAGGTCTCATACCTCTCTTGCCTAGCATGCTTCGAGAAAGTTTCCTTGAGGTGAGCATTTAGCTCATAAGCTTCCATCTCCTCCAGTTCTTACGAAGTTCGACAAATGGTGGCCAACATAAGACAACCGACATCAATGGAATCATCACAATGTTTCTTCCATTTGTCTTTTGTTGCTTTATTTGCATTGTCAGCTGGCTCATCGAGAATTTCTTCCTCAAGAACATACAGCTTTCTTTCTTGCTTGAGAACTATTCTCAGGCTCCGGATCCAATCCAGATAGTTTCTGCCATTTTCTTTCAGCTTGTCCTTCTCAAGGACGGATCGCAGTGAAATGGTGGATGTGTTGTTTGATGCCATTCTACAAAATTCAATATGCAAAATATTTAGTCACATTATTTTATTTCTCGAAAAATACTCCCACTAAAACAAAGTACCCTCAATTTACAACATTTGTAATTTTAGTGGGCTAAGATCCCATTTCGCACAATCCTAAACTCAGCTTTGGCATGACGCCTAGAATTAAACTACTTTAGGTGAATAACTCTTTATCGATTACATCATATGTAACTCCTAGATTATATCATGGGATTTGGCATCGTATGCCCAAGCATGTTATAATTCCATCTTATGCCTTAAGGTTCAAAACTATTTTGATTTCCAAATTCATTAAACGTATAGGTATCACCATTACCTATCCTATCTTACTAAGATAATCCGAGTGCCCAGCTTTGGCATGACCCACTCATGATGATCGAAGTCTTGATAGGTGTTTTTCAAATGAACGGCATTAAAATTTTAACGAGGGATTTTTATCCTATGTTAATGTCTATGTTTGCTAACATACATCTAAACATACATAGCATCACATACATGCATTAATTTAAACATACATCGCATCACATGACAATAAAGCATAGGACCGTGTATAGCATGACCATAATCCTAACGTGATTTTCATGAGCCAACATGAAAATCACAAAGGTCATCTAAAGGGTTAAATATGGTCTTCATTGATCTTCCAACTCCTTGGAACGTCATACGCGATCAATTTACTCCTCGAGTCCATCTTTCTAGTCCTTCTTGTCTTCATTACATTAATGAAATCTAATACTACACTAATAAATTAAATTACAAGAAGTACAAACGACACGCAGGCCGTAAAATAATAAACAATTTAAATAGACGACTCGCAGGCCGTAAAACCAAATATAATTAAACGACACGCAGGCCGTAAAACCAACCCATAAGAAATTAAATTATCCAATCACATTGGTCAATTTATGGTCATGCCATACACCACACACATACCATAAATAATTATCAAATAATTAATAAAGCATGTAAAATACTAAATAATCAATTTGTCTGACAATCAGACAATAAATTAAAATTGTGTCAAAAGTGAACAAATCTGGACTTGGTCGAGATGGTTGTGATTCTTACAGGAACAGGTCCACCCGGGTTCGAAACCCGGCGGTTGCAGTTGCAACATTTTGCAACAATTATTTCCAAGTTTACTTTTATAATAAAAGGACTTATAAACAGAACTACTGAAAAGTTTCCAAAACAAGATCCAGCCGAGATGGTAAGTGGTGCTGAAGGGTAGCCGAGTGGCGCGGGATCAAATCCCAGTTTTTGCGGAAGTATTTTTTTTGCAATATTTAAAACAGATTTATTGCCTTTAATAAAACATCTGTGAGAAAAATTCCAAAACGAAATTGCAGCGCACTTGGTAAGTAGCTAGGCGGCTGGCCTGGACCACCAGAGTTCGAACCTCTGGTGATGCAAAATCATTTTTGCTAATTAATACAACCCGCGGGTCCAGGCCCGACCCGACCCGGACCCGAATCTGCCCGACTCGCCGCATCTTGTTCCGAGCGATTACGGGCCAGCTTTTGCAAAAGATCCAGAAAATTATTTTTGACGATCCGATTTAATCAAATTAAACCGGAAAAATATTTTATAAAATCTATATTTTATAAACATAATCAGGAACATAATTTACACATAAATATGTTCTACTCAAACAATTAAATTACATGCAAGTTGGCTCCGATACCACTGTTGGGTTTTCTATGCATCGAATACAAAATAATCGGAGTAAAAACGCAGCGGAACAATAAATGTGAAAACCCAATTTAGGATCGCATGCAGTAATTTAATTGTTTAATTAAAGAGTTAACCGAATTACCTTAATCCGATTGAACAATTCTAGATCCGGACTAGAAGCAGATGAATATCTCCTTCCTCTTTTGGTGATCCACACACGAACAATTCCACAAGCCGGATTGCTAGATCCTTACGAATAATATTGATAAATAGTACAACACAAATTCCTTACTAGAAGGATTGTACTATTGATCAAGATCAACTAAGGGAAGAGGGACGACCGACTCCGTTCTCCTACAATATGATGTAGATGGCCGATTTTTCTTCTTCTTGATGGGCCGATTTTAGGTCTTGTATTCTGGTTACAACTCCTTGTTCAAGACCTTATATTTATACTAAGTAAACCCTAGATTCAATAATCTAGTATTTGCTTAGTTGCCCCTCAACTTATTAAATAATACAATATATATAATATCAATATTATATATATTACTTATTAATCTCCTTATAAATATAATATCCAATATTATATTTATTATTCCCAGTTGATATTTATTCCTACTTGTCTATAATTGTCGTATGTGCGACCCAAAAGGCTTATATTATGTTGGCAATTATTTAATACCTTATTAAATAATAAATCATAAGCGGCATCTAGCAAGACATTATGATTACCCAAATAATATAAGTTAATAGTCCATTAAACCTTTTAACGTGTCAAATCCCTTTGTCACGCGATATCATATTTGAACTAAGTCATGGAGTCTGTCATACTTATTTATGTTCAAATGCTTTCTCGATCTTAAGTAGACTGATTGAATCAAATGACTCTTCATTTGAGCATGGCCATGCATTTCCTTCAGTCCTACTTATCGAGGGGCCCAGCAGATATCTCTCTCACTTAAGAGAGGGACAAATCCCTATCTTGATTATTCATTGCCCTCTACATGACTCCCACTAATACCGATCGCTAACCTTTATGATCACCATGTTTCAGATGACGTTGGATTACGTCAAGGCATAGCAGTTATCATGTTGGACTCTATGATAATCGCAGGTTCAAGGATTTATTGACATACTGTATTGAGATTCATTTATGACATTTCCATGCAGTGATCTCAATGCGGGTCAGTCCAGTATTAGTTCTCCAACCAATACCCATAAGATTGATCCGTACCATACGCATAATCATCCTATGATTATCAATCAAACTTATACTAGTATATTAAACACTTGAGTCTCTACTCAACGCGATTTTACCAGGGACATTTGAATAATCTTATTATTCGTGAATAACTATTATTCGATTATTATAATATTAAAACATGCACACATTATAATAATCAACGAGAAATAAATGATATCAAATAACTTTATTTAAATGTGACAATTACAAATCTAGGCACATCGAATGTCCTAGGGCACTATTCCCAACAGAAAATACACAATCATGATATATCTTTAGTTATGAAATATCCTTAGTTATGAATTACGCTGAAGAGGAGTATCAGAATACGCCCGTAATATTCTGTGCAAGTGTACAAGACGAATGACCGGACACACCCGTCCTTGTACCTAATTAGTCTCACGGAGGTAAGCATTACCGTGTGCACGGTCTAATGTATCAGTGAACCCAATACATGACCATCGTGTGCTCGACTAAAAATTCCACACATCCGCACCCGGCCACGCAATATGAACCCAGAAGGTCATATGAACGAGAATGACCATAATGAATATCAATGAATAATAATTCGACAAGGTCAAGAATGACTCACCGAGATGGAAATAACAGTGAAGTGATTGATAACTCAATGAAATGATTGGAACTGTCGTTCCTCGTGAATGAAGTGATTATTCGACAATTACAAATCTCAATACGGTTAATACAATGATGAATGAGTTATGATTATGAATGAACAACAAAAGGAATGAATATCCTTTTAACCGAGTAAGAATTAACTTACACAACACCGGTGACAATTATCCTTCCACGAACAACGTCCTAATTGAGATATCGGTCGCTCGAACAACCTTGAATAACACAATTGCCAACAATCCGTTCAACATACGAATCAAACACGAATATAACGAACCCAAAACGTCGATACGACTAAACCAAGTTCATTGGGGCATTATATCGAACACTTTGTGGCCAAACTTCGATTGTTTACAACCAAACCTCAATAATACCAACATCAAATCCCCAAGAAGTGTTTCAAACCAATAAAACATCTTCAATACGATCAATAATCCAATATGAATATTCAAATTCGTGATTACAACAACGATTAATCGAAAACCCCCAAATCCAACTCAATATTCAAAGTGTTCTTGAATAATCCTTCAATAATCCAATGAATAATCAAACATATCCATAATCATGTGTATATCACTTCATACAAAATGATCTTAACATCCAAAACATCATATCTCAAAACAAAATCGAAATCCAAGATGTTAAAAAAAATTACCTCTTGAAGATCCAAGCACTTTGATCCGAAGAACACGCGTTAGATCGACTATCCGGGCTTCACGATCGAAAGGAGATGAAGAAAACCAAGTACTCAAGTGATAGATGATGGAAAGTCTCTCCCTCAAGTCCTCTCTCTCGGAACAAGGTGGAAGAAATGGGAAAAAATGGGTTGATTCTCTCAAAAAAAATGCAATTATAGTGCAGCCTACACTGTGTGCCGTGGCACAGGGCCAAAATCTGCCCCAGTGATCGGCAGCATGCCGCGGCCCGGACGAGTGTGCCGCGGCAGTGACTCCGCAGTGTGCCGTGGCCCTGTCGGCATGAGCCGCGGCCCCCGGTACAGATGGGTTGGCCGAAAATTGCAACATGAGTGTGTCGCGGCCCGGACGAGTGTGCTACGGCAGTGACTCGGCAGTGTGCCGCGGCCCTGCCGGCATGATCCGCGGCCCCCGGTACAGTCGGGTCGGCCAAATATGCAGCATGTGTGTGCCGCGGCGCACACTCCCTTGTGCCGCGGCCCACACCCCCCTTGGGTCCTAAAATGATGAAAAATGACCCGGGAAGAGAATAAAAGCAATAGAAATCAATATTTGGGAAACAATAACACGAAATGGAAGTGCGGAAACCCCAAAACGGTGGTTCCAAGCAATGATTACAAGGGTTCGCCCAACAAAAACACAATTTGAACAATGAGGAGATTTGAAATGACATGAACTCCAACGTCAACATCGACTAATGAATCAATCACAACAATCAAGATAATACTCTTGTCTCGATTCTCGAGTAAGGTTGAAACAGTGAACAATATCGATACATAACTCGAAGTTATTCCGAACGGTGAACACGGATGAATGATTATTAACAAGTAAAAAATTACATAGTGACAATTACCGAATGAAATTACTAAATGATAATGACTGAATTACAACCGGGTATTACATGCACTTCCTACCAAAATCCCAAATTACGAAATTGGGCTCCTTTTTGAATTAATTATTTTCCATGTTTAAGATATTCCATGTCCATTAATTAATTTAAGCTACTGACAGTTTTTAATTAATTAATGTGTTATACATGAGTATACCACCCGAGCTTTATTATTATATCAAAAAATTAATTTCACCTGCAGGATTTAATATAATAATCCTTTCGAGTGCCTCAAGGGACATGATCAACCCGACTGGTCGGGACACGATTTCTAGCTATAATATTAATTATTATATAAATAATAATATTGCCCAAAATATCGAGCATATTGAGTCAATTATTTTGGCTCTCACCCATGTTAAATCAAAGCAGTAAATATTAAATATATATAATTAAATAGTAATCACTAGAATTAAGAAATAATAATTGTCCAAGATGTACGTTCTTCTTATAGTTAGTACGGAAGAATCTATCTCAACTCGATCCTGTTCAACGTATACCGAATACGCTAATATATGCTAATGGTCAAGACCAACCAATCTCAAGTATATATTACAACCTCTCACATAACGGTTTAATGTTATATAGGTTGTGAACTAATTATTACCATATAAGGAACCGATAATGTGATCTTCTGTGTGACATGACACACCACATTATCTACAATATAAATTAATTTAGACAATATTTGCATAACCACAACGTGAATAAATATGCAAAACATGTGATAAATAAATTAAATATTCTCTTAGATAAAGACCGGGAAATTAGGTAATACAAGTATAAAGTATGCTTTGATGTATACAACCACTATGACTCTTGGCGGGCGACTTGCTGTGCCCGATCCGGCGACCTCACGGCCCGAGATGCCGGGTCCGACCATTTTTCCGACTCGTCTTTTCGTCCCGAATCTAAAAATATTTTTTTCAAAAAAAATTTATATTATAACATAAAATCATGAAAAATAAATTTTTAGATGAACAATTAAACATTATCAATTAAAAAAATTATGATTCTAAATCATAAAACATATAACGGAGCATTCCAAATACAAATATCAAATATACGATCGCATATACCTATCTCTGATACCAATGTTATAATTCAGTGATTAAAAATGACTTATGCAGCGGAAAATAAATCGGTCTAATGGTAAAAATCAAACCCCTAAAATGGATCGATCAAGCAATAAATTGACGAAGATAAAATTAAAAAGTCATTGTTGGAATATTTATTCCATATATTAAATAATAGTGTTTTGATGATTAAGTTTATAAACAAAACAAAACAACATCGAGGCGAAGCAAAACGACGAAGGAATCGAAGACGCAAAAAGCTGGACAAAATACAAAGCTAGTGCACGCTAGATATATAAGTTAGCGCACGCTAATGGGTCCCGGCTGCAGATCAGACGAGTTCGAAGTAACCTGAAGTGAAGTCAACTGATGAGGATAGCGCACGCTACACGTGATGACTAACGCACGCTATCGAGCCAATATTACCGTTGTGAAGAGATTCAAACACAGAATGACGTATGCACTGAAGTAAGCTTAGCACACGCAAGAGATGATATTTAGCGCACGCTAAATATCAGTTTGAATCAAGTCAATCAATCCATTGGGGAGAATCTGCTACAAGTCAAAAAATATTAATGGATATATGACGCATGCAATGATGCATGATTAGCGCACGCTAGCGCACGCTAACTGTGAAGAACAGAAGCTACTGGACTAAAACTGAAAAAACGTTAACGTACGTAAAAGTATATAACGTACGCTAAAGGCAAAAACATGCGATAGCGCACGCTAAGGAAGTCAGCCTTGCGCACGCTAATAACAACTGGCAGTAACGGCTAGTTGTGGAAGAAGGCTATAAATACCAAATGAGTTGGTATCATTCCACACAACAATATTGAGCAATACACATACACTTGAGATATCATTGTAAACATTATAGTTGTTGTTCTTGAGCTTAAATTTGAGTGATTGAGTGTTATACACAAAATCATACACGAGTGAGAAAAAGAAAAGATACGATTGGATTCGGTGTTATTAGGATCAAGGATCCGGCATTGTTAGAATCGCAATCGCTATCTTAGTGAGGTTTATTTAGTACCAATAGAAAGCTAGAGTGGTTGATTCCTTATCCAATAGAAAAGGAAAAATAGTTATACTCAGACCGATAGAAGACGAGCTTGTAACGGTAATCCCTCGACCGATAGAAGAGAGGCGTAGAGGTTTTGATCTTAAGCCTAAGAAAAAAGATACATCAAGAGAGGACGTAGGCACGTTTGGCCGAACCTCTATAAATCTTTGTGTGATTTATTTTTCGCAATTTATATTTACGCTTCCGCACAAACGGTGCAAATACCGATCTTGTTTCAACAATTGGTATCGGAGCGGTACTCGTATAAGCGGCTTTACATCCGAGGAGAAAAGATCCAATGGCGTTTCAACTTGCTCCCGTCGAAGGCCTTGCTCTCAACCGACCACCATTTTTTGATGGATCAAACTTCATGACGTGGAGGAACAAGATGTCTATATTCATCCGAGCATATGACATCGAGCTTTGGAAGGTGATTTGTCTTGGTCCAAAAATTCCGATGAATTCCAACGGTATGCTTAAAAATTTCGAAGAATATGACGATTCCGATTGGAAAAACGACCACTACAATTGTAAGGCAACTCAACTTCTTTATTGTGCCTTAATCCTGAAGAACACAACCGGATATCATCATGTGATAGTGCCAAAGAAATTTGGAAAATGCTTTAGGTAATACACGAAGGTACGTCTCAAGTCAAGGAGACGAAGATAAACATGCTCCTTCACGAGTACGAATTATTCCAAATGAAGGACGATGAATCCATCACGATAATGCTTGACGGTTTTTCGGTTATTACTAATGGATTAGCATGTTTCGGAAAACCACTTTCGATTAGTGAGAAAGTAAAGAAAATTCTCCGATCACTACCTCGAGAATGGGACGGTACGGTCATGGCTATAATGGAATCAAATGATTTAAATACTCTTGATTTTAGTGCTCTCGTTGGTTATCTTATCAACTACGAGATTGTTCTAAAATCTCGGAATGCCAAACTGAAACCGAAGGAGAGGTCGATAGCCATGAAGGCTAAAATGTCGAGAAAGAAAGAAGAAATTCCGGTGGACGAAAGCGACGAAGAATCGTCATATTATGCCAAGAATATTAATAAGTTCCAACACTTATTAAACCGGAGGAAGCGGGACATCCAGAAGGGCGAATATAAGAAATCCGATAACACTTGTCGATTATGTGGCAAACCAGGCCACTTTGCTAAGAATTATCGGGTAAAACAAAAAGAGGTCTTAATTGCAACATGGAGCGATGAAGATCCTGGTGATGATTTCATCGATCAAAATAATCTAGCGCTCATGGCACGGAGTTCATTCGACGATAGCGACGTCGAAAGTCAAGTAAGAATTCTTACGACGAACTTTTTGAAGCATTCGAGTTATTACATACCGATTATTAAAATGCTTTAAAAGAAATTAAATCCCTTCAATTTAAAAATAAATCATTGGAAAATGAGATTTTCAAAATTCTTGAAAAGGGAAAATCTGTTGAGATCAATCATTCAAAATGCATTGAAAATGAGAATATTTTAAAGAATGATCTTGTTAAAATTCAAACCGAGCTCAAAACCTTAACGAAGAAATTTTCTCTCGGAAATGAGAAATTTGAAAACATGCTCTCCGTTCAAAAATATATGTAAAATAAAGAGGGGTTAGGATTCAAACCACGTTCCAAAAACGAATCCGTAAATTTCAAAATACCCCGGTGTGAAAAATGTTTGAAAATTGGGCACCATATTTCAAACTGTAAGAGCTCAAGACGGACGATTAAAGTTAAGAAAATTTGGGTTCCTAAAGGAACAATTGTTTCAAACATCGTCTATGTCTCGAAAGAAAACCGACTTTCAGTTGGATCCCCAAAAACTAATTTTAACAATTGGTATTATACTCAGGGGGTAATATTTTTAAAGGGGAGATATTAATTTTAGGGGGAGTTTTTATACTATTGCATATTTTTATACTATTGCATACATTTCATGCATATTTTTTTTTTCGTTTATTGGTATCCTCTATATTTTATATTTTTTGCTGAATACAAAAAGGGGGAGAAGAAGTTGAATCGGGTAACAGCGTCATGAAAGATATGACGAGAAAAATAAAAAGTAAAAAAGGAGGATAAAATAATAAAAATAGAAGAAGAAAGCATACAAAAAGGGGGAGAAATGAAGGAGTTAAAAATGAAAAACGAAGAAGTCGAAAAGGAAAAGAAAAAGAAAAAGGATTCGTGAAACTAACGAAATGATCAAAGTCAAAAACCTTGAAACGTACATATACATATATATATATATATATTACAGGTTTTATCCAATTCAAAGGGTTGTTTTGTAATCATCAAAAAGGAGGAGATTGTTGGAATATTTATTCCACATATTAAATAATAGTGTTTTGATGATTAAGTTTATAAATAAAACAAAACAACATCGAGGCGAAGCAAAACGACGAAGGAATCGAAGATGCAAAAAGCTGGACAAAATACAAAGCTAGCGCACGTTAGATATATAAGTTAGCGCACGCTAACGGGTCCCGAGTGGAGATCAGACGAGTTCGAAATAACCTGAAGTGAAGTCACCTGATGAGGATAGCGCACGCTACACGTGATTACTAACGCACGCTATCGATCCAATATTACCGTTGTGAAGAGATTCAAACACAGAATGACGTATGCACTGAAGTAAGCTTAGCGCACGCAAGAGATGATATTTAGCGCACGATAAATATCAGTTTGAATCAAGTCAATCAATCTATTGGGGAGAATCTGCTACAAGTCAAAAAGTATTAACAGATATATGACGCATGCAATAATGCATGATTAGTGCACGCTACAATGGAAGTGTTAGCGCACGTTAACTGTGAAGGACAGAAGCCACTGTACTAAAACTGGAAGAACGTTAAAGTACGTAAAAGTATATAACGTACGCTAAAGGCAAAAACATGCGATAGCGCACGCTAAGGAAGTCAGCCTAGCTCACGCTAATAACAACTGGCAGTAATGGCTAGTTTGTGGAAGAAGGCTATAAATACCAAATGAGTTGGTATCATTCCACACAAAAATATTGAGCAATACACATACACTTGAGATATCATTGTAAATATTATAGTTTTTGTTCTTGAGCTTAAATTAGAGTGATTGAGTGTTATACACAAAATCATACACGAGTGAGAAAAAGAAAAGATATGATTGGATTCGGTGTTATTAGGATCAAGGAACCGGCATTGTTAGAATCGCAATCGCTATCTTAGTGAGGTTTATCTAGTACCAATAGAAAGCTAGAGTGGTTGATTCCTTATCCAATAGAAAAGGAAAAATGGTTTTACTCGGACTGATAGAAAATGAGCTTGTAACGGTAATCCCTCGACCGATAGAAGAGAGTCGTAGAGGTTTTGATCTTAAGCCTAAGGAAAAAGATGCATCAAGAGAGGACGTAGGCACGCTTGGCCGAACCTTTATACTTTCCGCAATTTATATTTACGCTTCTGCACAAACGGCGCAATTACCGATCTTGTTTCAACAGTCATACCCTCGTAGACCTTTGATAGTATCTTCTTGAAGAAAAAAATTTGTGCCAAGCTTTTTTCGGTCACTAACACGTACACGAGTCCAATTCGTTCAAACTTGATGAATGATCAAACACCGAATATGCCGAGTGTCTCTATGTTATCACGCGTCGGATATTGATCGGAAAAATTATATATCAATTCTTTCTCGAAGAACACGACTAGGAATTGATATAGTATTTTTCTTCTCTTCTCTTCTTCATTCTCTTTCTCTCTAAAATGAACAAGAAAATTTCAAAAAAAAAAAAAAAAAAAAAAAATCCCCCCTTTAATATAGCTCACGGCCAAGATGGTAAGTATGTGTGTGTGTGTTTTTAGCTCTTTCATCAAATGAAAGACCAACACATTTTATATAACAAAATGAGATCAAATGATGAGATAGGATATCTCATCCATTTGTCCACATCTCATTATAATACTAACACAGTCTACATGAAAATGAAATCATATGGAAGGTAAGGAGAAAATGGGAAGGGGGATGGCCACATGGTGTTGAATGAGAAAAAGACCCGAGCCACTCGGTTCGTATACCGGACGTTCCATGTCTAGTCCGTTAAGTATACTTCGTTTTATCTCAAATATATTTATATTTAATTAATTAATCCAATTAATTAATTTATCAAATATAAAATTATTTATGAATTAAATTAATCATCGAGTAATTAATTTCAATTCACAAGACTGCAATGATTTATCAAACAAATCAAATTAGATATCCAATATTCAATATTAATGAAGAGATAATAAATATATATTTTATCCATCAAATATCATTGTGTGCGACTCTATAGGTCCGTCTTAGTTGATAATGGGAGGAACCAAGGAGTACGGGTAACACTTGGCCAGTCTAGTGCTCCGTACCGTAACCCAACTAAGAGCGAATGATCGGATCATTCCAAAACCATTATGTCGTAAATACTGTATTCGTATAAACCCTTCAATCATATATCTCAGTCAAGTATTAGGGTCACGGTAAAGTCAAACCCTATTATAACTTGACTCTATGTATTTTTTAATGCAAACCGAGATTACCGAGCTCTCGTGTATCAAATACAGCTAGCTCTAACTACTTTGCTCGAAGACTTATGATCTCCTTTGCCATTAACCGCATATGACATTTACCTGCTCAGTTAAATGAGAAATAATCCTATCTTGGTATTCAGTAGAGACTGCTACTTGCCCACTAAGTTGTATTTCGAGGTTGAACCCACCAATCGGTGATTGGATCGAACTACTCTAATGACTAACTTAATATCACAAGCACATTTCCTACTGAAACCTCAAGTCAAAGGTCCATGTATACCTATCACAACCTTTCGATTCAGTCATTGACAAACCCTGAGTGATCCATGCGACCGAATTGAGGTGAGTCATGTTCGAGTATACTAATCCCATTAGCATACCTATATCGTGTGCTCCCACTAATCCTTAGTGAAGACAGACACTTTACATGTCAGAGTACATGTTATACAAGTCTTGTCTAAACTTACTGCCCAGTTAAGTTCCATCGACTTGCGAACCAATTAAGCATTCGAGCCCTAAACACTTCGGGTGCCTATTTTCTTATCTCCATAAGGAGTGGAATGTTTGATGTCGAATGCAAAGACTTCTATTCTATATGCCAAATCATGTTGCCATTGATATACAATAATATGGTAAATAATAATTGTCTTATTTAATAAATGTTCATAATTGCAATACAATACTCTCACTCTCTCATCCTATGAGTGGCATTCGAGGACATATTCTTAACAAAAAGTGTAAGTGGGATTATTAGGTGATTGGTTGAAATAATTAAGAAAATTTTTGGTGTTTAATAATCGAGTGTATTAATGTGAACCATGTTTGTATTTGAGTCAAACGTCCACCTTGAAAAATTTATATTGGAAATGCTTGTATATATTTTTATATGAACCGACAGAGTACATTTACGTCTCCAACCAACAACGAATAAATAAACTTTACATGAAGTGACATGGTAGTATATTCATAAGATTATGTACTCAACCACAAATTTTTATATCTCAAACAAATTAATTAATAAATATGAAAATAATCAATCACTGAAATATTCTTTAACTTCTATAATTTTGAAAGTGGAGAGGTTCTCGATTTCTGCCCTATAGAGTTATGCATGTGAGGGTTGATAACTCCATATCATAGTTAGCCTGTATTTCCCACATTATCCCAATTCACCCATTATAAGTATCTACAAACTATAGTTGATTCTTTGCTCACATATTTACAAGTTTATATAAGACTTGGGTTTTATGTAAGTTGGAGATTTGTGATACATATTTTTCTTGTAAAAAATCATTGATGGCGTTCGAGGTTAATATGGTAATTTTACTCATATATCTATTATTATTATTATTATTATAGTTTAGTTGATTTGTTTACATTATTATTTTGGTCTTTGGATGAAAGGAAAAAGTAAAATATTTTTTGGGTTATGTGTTGTATACTTATTATAAATAAGTATTTTAAGAAATTCTAAAATTATTTTATGAATGATTATAGTAAATCTTCTAATAAAACTGACAAATAAAATGAATAAATTAACATATAAAATAAATTTAAAATTATAAAATATATGAACATGTCATTTGATAAATTAAGGACCATATATCATTTAAAAAATGTTTACACAAACTCAAACATAAAACTAGTGTTCCTATTTTGGTGCCTTCATCATCAATCATTGATTTTTTTTTTTTTAAATTTATGATATGAGATGCTTACACATATACCGTTAATGAAGTGCTTGCCCCTTTGGTTAAGTATCATATGGAATGTCATGCACAAGAGTTTCTTATCTTCCGTGATAATTTAGATTTTACTAGCATGAAGTGAGTATATTACATTTCGAGCATGACATCTTCACGAAAAGAGTTGAAATTCACAGTGTTAGAGAGCAAACTCGTTAATATTGGTGGAGATCTTGGAAATAAAGAAGGATGGCTCCACGTATTTACATGAATGATGTGCAACCGAAGATTATACGAACGGTAGCATAAATTTTCATCGTATCTATATGAGTTTATCCAAGCTAAACCATTTTTAGTTTTTGCCACACTTATTCTTATTTCATTTCCAATAAATTTTGAGAAGAAAAGTATATCTTATCTTGAAAATTGCATATCATATAGTTGCATGCATTTTTATTTACTTAATTTTATTAACATTTTCTATTTTTTATCTTGATTCCCTATTTGGTTTTAGTCGTTTATTTTTGAATGTTCTAGTCTTTAGTTGGAAAATTGGAGAAATTTTTGGATATGCTTAACTTGAGTTTTTGTTGATTCAATAATTGCATATGATTATTTATTTTGGAAATATTTTAAAGGCTAAATACTAGTTAGACGATTGACATCATGGCATTTTACACTTTATCGAATTGCTAGTCGATCTTGACCGTGTTTTGATATTTTGAATTGTCTATCTTTATTTTTCTCAATTGTAGTGAAAAACTTTTTGGTGTCTAGAACTTATATCTTGAGTTATTTTGAATATGAAATATGGTATGTGAGCCTCGAAAGGGATGTTATGTGGTTTTCGTTATCATAACCAAGTTTTTCATGTTATACTTTTTGTTTCACATCCACTATCACTTGTTAACCCCATGGGCCTCTTACCTACCTTTGACATCACTCATGCGGAAATGTTGAATAATGAAAAATGAGTGGAATGGTGGAATTCTTATTAGAAAGTACAAGTGATATTACGTAGGTTTTGGCAGAAATAATTAAGAGAAATTTTGGGGTTTAGTAACGGGTATATTTATGTGTATTTGCATTTACGTCCAATGGTCACCTTGAAAAATTTATATTAAAAATACATGTTGTTGCGTAGGGCTGGGGGCGGGGCGGGTTGGGGAGGGGCGAAGGTAAAACCGCATCCGCCCCGCAATTTTTGTGCGGTGCGGGTTTTGCGGGCGGGCATTTTGATATTGAAAACCGCACAAAATCATAGTTTTGCGGGCGGGCAAATACAATATTTATATAAATATCTAAGTGTTTTCCCTTGTTATATGCGGGCGGGCGGTTTTGCGGGCGGTTGGGAAAAAAATAAAACCGCATTCGCCCCGCAATTTTGGTGCGGTGCGGGTTTTGTGCGGGGCGGGGCGAAATCAACATTTGAAACCGCCCCGCCTCGCTATTTTGCGGTGCGGTGCGGGGCGGGCGGGGCGGTTTGTTTTGCCCAGCCCTATTGTTGCGTGTGCAAAATTCGTGCAATAAAAATAGAATGTAATTAATGATACTTCTTGAGAATTTAATGTCGTTGTCTCCTAACTCAAGTTCTTACGAGGGACTCATCTTCCTGCAGCTCTTCCGTCTTCCAGAAGTGTACCTGCAACCCGCCGGGGGTTTGGTCCTCGTCGGGGACTCCGGTGTGAGAGTAAGTGTTTATACGAGATTATAAATAACAACTTGAATATAGAGAGAGATTAGCTACGAAAATTCGTACCAGTAATAAGGGGTGGAGACCCTATATATAGGATTACCTGATGAGTTACGTAAGGTTAGGAGTCTTTATAGAAGAAGTAGACTCTGTCAAGGAGACTTATCTCTTAGAAAGTCCTAGAGACTTGTACCTTCCGGGATGCTTAAATTACGTAGGTCTCCTACCTCCTAGCAGACTCTTAAATTATGTCCAGGAGTCTTGTACCTTCTAGAATCCTCTAAGGACTTGGGCCTTTAATTATTTTCTAGGTTTATTTTCCTAAAATTATAGTTTTTTGGTTCATTCAGAACTTAGACGAACTAAGTTTAAATTAATTTTATTCGAGTTTGTCTCAAACTAATTATCGGAGTCTAATTTAACTTTCATAAATTATTTGAGTATGAACGGACTTGCACGAATCGAAGGAACACGTCCCTATGCAATAACTAATACATCTAACACGCACGCCAGGAAAGGGTTTTACGTTTTTCAATATGATGGGCCCCGCAAAATTGAAAATCAAAGATTTCATGGCCTCGGTGGCCTGCAAATGTTTTGTTATGCAGTATTTACTACATAAAGCTGTTGTGGGACCCGCCCATTTTATATGCAGCATAGCCACCTACTTCCTCCTCCGCGATAGTAGCAGGTAGAATTTTTTTTATATAACTATGTACTGCATATGGAACCGCCCATTTTACATGGCCTCTACTTTCCTTCAGTTTATAATAGTAGATAGTGCAATATTTCTCCCATTTTTCCCTACTGATATGTAACACCCCGAGATATTCGGAATAATTACAGCGCCGTAAACCCTTTAAGTAAGGATTTACAAGGCTAATTAAAAGAAATGCAAATATAAATCAATCTTACAACTGAAGTTCAAAATACAGAACTGGTTCAACTGATCCAAAGAGTTAACTTATACAACCATATCGAAAATGACATTATTAAAACATACGTACTTGAGTACTAAAGTGAACCAAAAGACAATCACAATAACAATAAACATCAACCACATCACTGAGCCATTTCATCGTCCTGTCGGTACTGTGGTTGCTTCCCCGTTCCTCGGCTACCTGAACATCAAAACAATGTCCACCCCCGAAGGGGTTAGCAAAACAATGCTAGTATAAGTATCATAATACATAAATCATCAGTGCATCATAAAACATGCAAAACGGACTTCCGTCATCGGAATCCAACGATGTGAATCCTCACGATTCCATCAACACAATACAGGGTAATCCAGCGATCCAGCGCCCTTGGTATAGATCCCCATGATGATCCCGTCGGACCAACGCATGGTGGAAAACCCGTCCAGCGATCCAGCGCCCTCAGCATAGATCCCCATGATGATCCCGTCGGACCAACGCATGGTGGACATTCGATCCAGCGCCCTCAGCATAGATCCCCATGACCCCCTTGTAATACCCGAGATTTCTGTTATGTAATTGGAACTTGTGATATTGTAATGATTGTACTTTTGTCTGAGTACTATTCTCCGTATTTCATAATCCATTGTTGTCGAGCGTATAATTTCGTATATGTGATTTAAAGGTTGAAATTCTGTGCATGTAGCGCACGCTACAGGCTGCGTGTAGTGTACGCTAACAGGGATTCATAGCGCACGCTACATGGGATCATTAGCGCACGCTATGCGTGGTCATATTGATTGGGACGTGCGGTAGGTGAGATCTGGCCGGGGGACCCCTGTCGGATTGTGTCGGATGTACCTGGACGGCTTTCGGGAAAAGCCGAGTCAACGCCTTAGCGCACGCTACAGGCATATGCATAGCGCACGCTAAGTGCCGAGTACAGTTTAGACTGTGAGCCGTTAGCGCACGCTACGAACAGGGTCTAGCGCGCGCTAATAGCCATTTATTATAAATAGGACAGCATCCTATTCGTGAATTCAGTTCTTTCTCCTCCCATAGCCCGAACTCTTACACCTAGAACATAACTCCCTTCGTCCTAAACACTTCGTATCAACCTTCTAGTTCGAGATTGAAGATCATATATCATTGGAGATTGGTGCTCAAGCCTTCGGTGTTGGATTGCTTCATTTTCATCCGTGTTCTTCACTACTTTGAGGTAGGTGATTCTTCACCAATGATTAGTAATGTTCCTAAGGAAGTTTGAATCATGTTTGGATAGCAAGTATTTCGTTTATAATCGGTCATCACATGTTAGAAGGATACTTTTGACATATCGGTACTATATATCGAATGAACCTTTGAACCATCTTATTATAAGGACTCCTAAGCATGTTCAAATCGATTTATGATCAGTAATCGGATATTACCCAGATGATACGTTGTACACGTTGGAATCATGTGTTTTGGAACGTAAGACGATGGAACTTAGATTATTTCTTGAAGATCGTAGAGGAATTATAATATTGAGATAACTATCCGTATATTTGTATCTCATAATCAGAAAACTTCCACAGACCTTAGTAGCATGATATGCCCGAGGATAACTTGTATCATCACGGTAGAATTCATGAGTTCTTCACCATTCAACCCAGTTTTCGGTTTGCAGTTTTCTGCCATGCAAGATTAGCGCACGCTAACATGTGTGAGTTAACGTGCGCTATCGAGGTTCGGTTAACGCCGCAAGCGTCGTAGCGTGCGTTATGAGACCAGCCGAGTTGCCGATCCGTGGCTAGCGCCACGCTAGTCTTATACGATAGCGTCGCTAACGATCGGATTAGCGCCGCGTTACGTAAAGTACGTGGCGCGCTAAGCAATCCGCATGACTTGTTTATTTTGAGCTTTTCGGCCGTAGGCAATTGTTAGGCCATTGTTCGACTTGAGATGATTTGTATATCATTCCTTTTGTTAAGGTTCGAGCTTGCTACGTTGATCGAAGGAGGCGACCTTCGAGTGGGTTGAGGTCATTGAAGTATATCGTTCTTGCCATCTTCGAGGCAAGTATCGTGATATGTTATTATTGGTATTTTTGGAGTATACGTATGATTATTCATGATGTTGAACATGATATTTACTTCGTTGATTTGCCATGGTACTCAGTGTTTATATGTTCATGTTGATGAACATAATGATTTGGCATATGTGTATGCATGAGTTGTGTTTGTATACGTTGTACGATCTATGCTGAGGGCGCTGGATCGGATGTCCACCTGGTGTTGGTCCGACAGATCATCTTGGGATCTAAGTGAGGCCTGGATCATTGGGACGGGTTATTTCCACCTCGTGTTGGTCCGACGGGATCATCTTGGGATCTATCTTTGAGGCGCTGGATCATTGGAATACCCATGCTGTGTAATGGAATCTTGTAGATTCGCATTGTCGGATTCCGGTAGCGGAAGTCCGTGTGGTGTATCTTGTCATGTATTGTTGATGCATATTCGAATTGTTTAATATGATACTTGTACTAGCATCGTTTTGCTAACCCCTTCGGGGGTGGACATTTGTTTTGATGTTCAGGTAGCGAGGAGCGGGAAACGACCACGATGACGTGGCGGACGAAGGGGTTCAGTGATGTTTGTGGTTATTGGTGATTTGTTTTCTTGGTTTGATTTCTGTACTCGAGTACGTGTGTCTTATTGATATTAATTCGATATGGTTGTATTAATTACTCGTTGAACCAGTTGTACGTTTTCACAAACTTGAATTTTCGTAATGTTGATGTCTTAGATTTACTTTCCTTTTTATTTAGCCTTGTAAATCCTTACTTAAAGGGTTTACGGCGCTGTAATTATTCCGAATATCTCGGGGTGTTACACCCCTCAGATCATTTATACCATAAACCGATCAATTATGCATACATATATGCATTTCAATATGTTCATCAATACGAACAATTAACAGCGAATACCACGAGAAATTAAAGAAATAAATCTCATATTCGACAACATGAACAAAACCATATGCATGATCAAAGTTCCAATATACATCAAACTCAACATATGATACTTGCCTCGAAAATGGCAAGAATGAAATACTCCAACAAATGACACGCGTCCGTATGCCACCGCCCCTCGATCGTCCCCTATGCAAGGCTCGGACCTAAGAAATAATAAAGAATTCCTCCAAGTCGAATGAATGTCTAACAATCCGATTTACGGCCGCAAGCTCTAAAAATGAATTCTGCCTGAACTACTTAGCGCGTGCTACGTATTCTACGAAAGGTGCGCTAAGCCTGCCCGTTAACGTACGCAAATGACCAAGTTTAGCGTGCGCTAGCTGTGTACTGACAGTCCTCTTTGATCAGCCGACTGTCCTGCCTAATGACATAACGTACGTTACGTACCAAACGTAGCGTACGTTACTCATTCACGATAGCGCACGTTAATATGCCTATCTTAGCGTGCGCTACCTGTGCATGGCAGTTTACTACTGGGCAGAAAACTAGAGCTAAAGGTGATGAAACTCATGAAATCTTCAGTGTTAATACATGCCATCTCCGTGCATATCATGCTCATACGGTTTGTGAAAGATCTTTACATATTAAATGACTACGAGACACAATGATACGTATCATCATTACAACACCATAGTTCATCTTTGATTTTCAAGAAAATATCCTAAGTTCACTTCATTTCACGTCCCAAAACGTATGATTCCTTTATGTAAGGACATAAAAAACTTGGTAATCTCCATATACTGGTCATAATCGGTTTTGAAGATACATGAATATGCTTAGGAGTCCAAATACTAAAAAGGTTCAGTGTATTATACGATGAACAAGTGCCGAAACGTCAAAAATATCCTTCTAACACATGATGTTCGACTACTAACGAATTTCACTGACTAGATAATCCAAAATCATGATCAAACGTCCTTCAGAATATTACTAATATTGGTGAAGAATCACCTACCTAAAAGTAGTGAAGAACACGAAGGAACTAGAAGAAATCCAACACCGAGAGCTTGAACAACAATCTCCACTGATTTACAATCTTCGACTCGAGCTAGGATGCTGGTATGAAGGGTTTAGGATGAAGAGAGTAATTCTCTAAGTCCAAGAATTCGGATGTGGGAGTGAAAAGGCTGAAAATATGAAAAAGGATGCTGTCCTATTTATAAAAAATGGTTATTAGCACGCGCTAGTCCATAATCATAGCGTGCGCTAACGGCTTACTTGTAACACCCCCAAAACCATAAGGGAATATTACACGCCGTAGACCCTTTCCACAAGGATCTACCAGGCTAAACATCCACAAACAACCAAATGCTTGCCCAGCCAGGGTCAAACAATAAAATGATACAGACCGATATGGTCACTTACACGTGAATACACAGACCGATGAGGTCACACAACCCAATCGACAAAACTGACTTAAATAACATTACCCACACAGGGGTCGAAATACAATACACGGAAGGCAAATCAACTCGACAACACAACAAAAATCAAAACAACTCTCGACTCATGATTAGTATCGCACTCGTCATCCTCTTGTGCCAATCCTGTGTTGCTCCCCTGAATCTGCATGTACACACGCAAAGCAGACATCCACCCCGAATACTCGGGGTTAGTAAAACTCCCTTTGTTTTACTAGTGCAAGTATCAAACCATACGAAATGTAACAAGCAAATAGCAACTACGAATTTAATACGGAAATCAATTATCAAAATGTTCCCGAGAAGTTTTAGAATTTCGAACTCAAGTAAGAGATATTTGAAAAGGAACACATCATCTCGGGGATTTTTAAAATAGAAATTCTTTTGGACCTCGAGTCCCAATTTACAAAACCTTTTCGAAAACATTAGGGCCTTGCCCGATTCTCGTTTCAAAGCATACAAAATAATATATCATTTTGAGTCCGAGATCCAAATATAAAATGTTACCCGAACAATCACTGCGACACGATCATTGTTCGTACACATCATGTACCGAACTCCGGAGACCTCGACGGACCTTACCCGGACCACACAAACTGTTCGTACACATCATGTACCGAACTCCGGAGGCCTCAACGGACCCTACCCGGCCACACACACTGTTCGTACACATCATGTACCGAACTCCGGAGGCCTCGACGGACCCTACCCGGCCACAACATCGTTCGTACACATCATGTACCGAACTCCAGAGGCCTCGTCAGACCCTACCTGGATCACACATCCTGTCCGTACACGTCATGTACCGGACTCCAGAGGCCTCGTCAGACCCTACCTGGATCACACATCCTGTCCGTACACGTCATGTACCGGACTCCAGAGGCCTCGTCAGACCCTACGGATCACACACTTTGTTCGTACACATCATGTACCGAACTCCGGAGGCCTCGTCGGACCTACCCACGGAACACCCACACATCGACACGACCACAATTCATAATCATTAAATGTCAAGCCATTCCACATTACAATGAAATGTACAATCAAGTATGTAAACCAAAACAACGCAAATATCATGATCATCACAACGACTCTTAACCAACATAACACACATTCGGTACACAATACATTGCACAACCACGTGTACAACCATCTCATATGTACATCGCAATCCCTGCACAAATGGCACAACGCCGAACACGTATACCAATATATCACTATTATCACAAAGCCTTCAAATTTCGGAAAACACAACCAACTCAAACGGAACATATTTACGGAGGCAAGCAGAATCGTTATACATATCATACGTAATTACTATTCACAAGATACAAGTCGTATAATAAGATACTTGCCTTAATAACCGCTACCAAACGCTCCGAAAAACACGGTTCGGCCAGGAAGCTCGGACCCCAAAGAAGGCAACGAACGGAAGGGTTCCGACTCGAGTTTTTCACAAGAATTCGTTCCTAAGTCACAACGATATCAATTCAATCACAATTCTACGAAAACGTATGGAACTTTCCAAGTTCTACCCATTGAAGCATTTTATCGGACACTTTGAGGGCGTAGTCCAATTTAATCGATTATTCAAAGGAATACTCAAATCCGTTCCACAAAAATTCAAGGGTATTGAATGATTACGAGTTTACAATCAAGTTTTATCAGCAATCTGAATCAAAACAAAGAAAATCGGCCAAAACACCAAGAAACCCCAAGAACATCCAAAAACCAAAAGTTTAGGTGTTCTTACCTTCGATCCGGTGGAAGATGATGTTAATCCATGATTCCAACTTCCAAAACATGTTTATATAAGTTGATTCTACTCAAAACCTTCGATATATGGTGAAAAATCGCGGAAGGAACGAAGAAAAGTGGAAAATGCCGGATATGACTCGGTCCAGGCCTTAAATAGCCGACCACAGGTGGCGAGGACTCGGCCGTGTCCTACTAGACACGGTCGCGTCGCCGATAGTGACCCGTCCGGCGGCATTGACTCGGACCGTGTCTGGAACACGGTCGGGCCTCTGGCGAGACTCTGGCTTATCCGGACGAGTACGGCACGGGCCGTGTCGGACGACACGGCCGAGTTCGGCCGGCGTGATCGCCAATAACGAGCGGGTGAGCTAAAGCGACCATAACTCTCTCGTCCGGACTCAGATTGACTAAGCGTTTGAAACATTGGACAGCTAACTCGATGCTCTATCATATTGCAAATATTCAGAAATTGACGAGTTACCAAAAATTAATGGTGATCTAACAAAGTCGAACTCATACTTAGAAAAGTCGTTTAGTAATCCCGAATTCAACAAAAGCGACACCGAAATCCGAACACGAATACGAACCGAAGATACGGTTACGAAGTACTCACAAAGACGAATCTACGAGCTAGTAGAACACATGATTCCGACCACCCGAAGGCTCGAAATTCGACAACGGAAGGTAATTACCCCAAACTTTGGGAAATTACGAAAATGGCCCAAATGCCCGAAAATCACCATACGACAACGAATAATCAAACCGAAGCTCACAACACGTATAACAACGTTATATGAACTTACGAAAAACCCCAAGCAGCGAGTTTGAGCGAGATTCGCAAGAACCGAACTCAAGCGCGGAAAAGTCGTTAAAAGCACGGAACTCAACAAAGCGGCAAAAGCGAACTCGGATGACAAAAAGTGCAGAATTAAATATTCTCCGAATGACGAAACGGTCAAAAGCGAGTCGTCAAAACGGACTTCGGCCGAAAAAAGAAATTTACCGAAAGTCGAAAATTTGCAGATATTACATTCTACCCTCCTTAAAAGAAGTTTCGTCCCGAAACTTAAAACAAGTAGGGGGAAGAAATATTCCGCCAGGAAAAACTCAACAAGATACACAAGAATGCGTAACTAATGCCCAACGGCGAAATGTTACAAACAACGCAAAGGAATGTACGGCGTGAAAACACGCTCCACGGCGACCAACACAACGTCGCCGTTAGGGATATAATAAAACCAACAAATGACAAGCGTCATCAAACGGATAATATAGCCAAGTCAATTATCCGTCAATCACAAAACACAACGAACGAAAATCAATATGATTGACCAACCCCACGGTACATCAATCAAAACGCGAGCCAACCGCTGAACAAATACGGAATCCCACCTCCCAAGGGTTGGAAGATCGAAAACGAGACTAATTTCCCGAACTTAAGGGAATTAGGAAGGAGCCTGAATGCTCAACAATCACGAAACGAGAACAAAACCGAACAAACAAACGATCGAACCACAACGATCGAGACAACAAAAATCGAACAATCATGTTCGAAACACGAAGGATAAGAAAATTCAAACAACAACTCCCAGGATGATCCGTGAGAACAACAAGACGTGCATTCCCATAGGATCCACGGGAAAGGGAATAGCGATTGAAAAGTCACAACGACAAATGAGTTATTCCAAAACAATACCACCCTCGTTCGATCAACAAAAGCAAGGGCGGGACAAGCTCGAAATGTCAACGAACATAATGAGTCGACAGAGTCGAAAACACAAGAGTTCCAAATCCGATCCATTTCGAATAAAAGAACTAATAGAACCAGATGAGGTCACTCCCGAACAAGGTTCACAAGAATCGAACTGAACCCAAAAAGTCACATCGATAACCAGATCGACCCACAACAAGATCACAGTTCGTTCGAACGATGAAACCGAAATACAGAACAAGTTCATAAAGTATCAACGAACACGACGAGTCGATAGACCTGAGAAAGAGGAAATACAGAAGTCAGAACGATACAGGCATTACATTCGACCTCTTTTAAAAGAAATGTCGTTCGCGCAACACACAACAACTGGAGTAAGGTGACAACACAAAAAGCAAACGACAGAAATATCTCCCATGGGCCTCTCAGATCTGATCCTCATATCTATACTGAAGTTCGCGCCCCGAAAGACTCGGAATCCAACTCGCAAAACTGGATCCTGTGTCCTCGGGTCCACACTTGAAAAGCGTTACTGACGAGAAGGACAATTGGCACGCACATGCCCCCGGCACAATACGTTCGAAATGCCTCGGCTCGGCATATCGAAAATACAGATGTAGATACAATGGAACATAACACCGCAAAACAACATACCGGAGATTCCAACTCAGCATAATAAAGAATCATAACACATATCATATACAACGATTACCATCGTAAAGTAATACACACACAAACACTACAACAACGACAGTATCGTTCGGCGACATCAACGGCCCGAACGATAATCAGCACATAATTACAAACATTATGAAACAATCACACATGTACACAAACGTACAAACCCAAGCTTCAACATCTCAGACTCGTGTGACAACACGCAAATCGCCACGAGGCGATAAACAGTAAACACCGGTTCACACCTCTCACAGAGGGCTAGTACAGCAAATGCGTGGCAACGCCTCGACGTTCATGGCACCAATTCGATCATACTCGGGGGCAAACATCATAACGACAACGTGAACATCATACATACATACCCAGCCCTCAAACGGGAATGGATAGGTTTTTTAAAAAAAACGAAAACCTCCTTTTGAAAATAATTTTGGAAACACCGATTCATCTTGAGTATCACCCTTCAAAAAAAATTACAATCGTGAAACATCGTTATCGAGACTTTGGAAAACTATTTCGCATTCGATAAAAATGAGGACACTTTCTTTTCGTGAAAAACTTTCGGAAATATTCGACCCTCGGTCTAAGTAAAAGTGTTTATAAAACATTGAAAAATATCTCAAAACATTTTGGTCCTCGAGGTAGAAGAATTCGGAAACATATCGTGGCACCTTGGAAGTACCATGAGAAAACAATTCATTTTAAACGTACGTCTCGAAATTTATTTCTAAGATACTCAAGATTTTCAAAGATAATTCAATGGGCTAGAATGCCCAAAAACTTCAGGTAATTACGCAAAACATTATAGCGCCGTGGGTCCCGCTTGAACTCACCGTGCTAAAACCATTTACAACCTTAAAAAGGCCGATGACGGTAATATTTCAAAAACTCACAAAAGCCATTTACAAAATACTAAGTACCGTCACAAGAATTTTGCCAAAACGTTCAAGGCCATAACGCCAAAACTCGGTTAAAGGATTCGGTTTTCAAAATAAAACTCTGTCATGATACCTTTTCGAAATCCATCAAGGTTTACAACTTCCACACCACACCACACCACCCGGTGGTTCAAAGATAAAACAATAATGTGCCCAGTTCTATACACATACTATATGCCACAAGTACTAAACACAATTATATTACACAATACTGTGTAAAGAAAATCATGCACCGCAATTAACTCACTAAGATAAAATCGAGATACACAGGTACTACGCATAAAGGAGGAGACTTACATCCACAGGTCGCACGGAGGTGACGATCGCCCACGATACTAATCTCGTCCGACAACATATCAACGCGTTGTGACTACGCACAACTCAACTTGTCACCTGACGACTCGAACGACAAGACAACACATTACTCGACAAATCACAACTCCACTCGACCCGACAGCCTAGGTTTCCGCAACCTAAGCTCTGATACCATAAATGTAACACCCCCAAAACCATAAGGGAATATTACACGCCGTAGACCCTTTCCACAAGGATCTACCAGGCTAAACATCCACAAACAACCAAATGCTTGCCCAGCCAGGGTCAAACAATAAAATGATACAGACCGATATGGTCACTTACACGTGAATACACAGACCGATGAGGTCACACAACCCAATCGACAAAACTGACTTAAATAACATTACCCACACAGGGGTCGAAATACAATACAATGAAGACCGAAATCAACTCGACAACACAACAAAAATCAAAACAACTCTCGACTCATGATTAGTATCGCGGCTCGTCATCCTCTTGTGCCAATCCTGTGTTGCTCCCCGAATCTGCATGTACCAGACGCAAAGCAGACATCCACCCCGAATACTCGGGGTTAGTAAAACTCCTTTGTTTTACTAGTGCAAGTATCAAACCATACGAAATGTAACAAGCAAATAGCAACTACGAATTTAATACGGAAATCAATTATCAAAATGTTCCCGAGAAGTTTTAGAATTTCGAACTCAAGTAAGAGATATTTGAAAAGGAACACATCATCTCGGGGATTTTTAAAATAGAAATTCTTTTGGACCTCGAGTCCCAATTTACAAAACCTTTTCGAAAACATTAGGGCCTTGCCCGATTCTCGTTTCAAAGCATACAAAATAATATATCATTTTGAGTCCGAGATCCAAATATAAAATGTTACCCGAACAATCACTGCGACACGATCATTGTTCGTACACATCATGTACCGAACTCCGGAGACCTCGACGGACCTTACCCGGACCACACACACTATTCGTACACATCATGTACCGAACTCCGGAGGCCTCAACGGACCCTACCCGGCCACACACACTGTTCGTACACATCATGTACCGAACTCCGGAGGCCTCGACGGACCCTACCCGGCCACAACATCGTTCGTACACATCATGTACCGAACTCCAGAGGCCTCGTCAGACCCTACCTGGATCACACATCCTGTCCGTACACGTCATGTACCGGACTCCAGAGGCCTCGTCAGACCCTACCTGGATCACACATCCTGTCCGTACACGTCATGTACCGGACTCCAGAGGCCTCGTCAGACCCTACCTGATCTCACACTTTGTTCGTACACATCATGTACCGAACTCCAGAGGCCTCGTCGGACCTACCGGAACACCCACACATCGACACGACACAATTCATAATCATTAAATGTCAAGCCATTCCACATTACAATGAAATGTACAATCAAGTATGTAAACCAAAACAACGCAAATATCATGATCATCACAACGACTCTTAACCAACATAACACACATTCGGTACACAATACATCATTGCACAACCACGTGTACAACCATCTCATATGTACATCGCAATCCCGCACAAATGGCACAACGCCGAACACGTATACCAATATATCACTATTATCACAAAGCCTTCAAATTTGGAAAACACAACCAACTCAAACGGAACATATTTACGGAGGCAAGCGTAATCGTTATACATATCATACGTAATTACTATTCACAAGATACAAGTCGTATAATAAGATACTTGCCTTAATAACCGCTACCAAACGCTCCGAAAAACACGGTTCGGCCGGGAAGCTCGGACCCCAAAGAAGGCAACGAACGGAAGGGTTCCGACTCGAGTTTTCACAAGAATTCGTTCCTAAGTCACAACGATATCAATTCAATCACAATTCTACGAACGTATGGAACTTTCCAAGTTCTACCCATTGAAGCATTTTATCGGACACTTTGAGGGCGTAGTCCAATTTAATCGATTATTCAAAGGAATACTCAAATCCGTTCCACAAAACTTCAAGGGTATTGAATGATTACGAGTTTACAATCAAGTTTTATCAGCAATCTGAATCAAAACAAAGAAAATCGGCCAAAACACCAAGAAACCCCAAGAACATCCAAAAACCAAAAGTTTAGGTGTTCTTACCTTCGATCCGGGTGGAAGATGATGTTAATCCATGATTCCAACTTCCAAAACATGTTTATATAAGTTGATTCTACTCAAAACCTTCGATATATGGTGAAAAATCGCGGAAGGAACGAAGAAAAGTGGAAAATGCCGGATATGACTCGGTCCAGGCCTTAAATAGCCGACCCTGGCTGGCAGGGACTCGACCGTGTCCTACTAGACACGGTCGCGTCGCCCGATAGTGACCCGTCCGCGGCGGCATTGACTCGACCGTGTCCTGGAACACGGTCGGGCCTCTGGGCAGAGACTCCTGGCTTATCCGGACGAGTACGGCACGGGCCGTGTCGGACGACACGGCCGAGTTCGGCCGCGATGATCGGCAATAACGAGCGGGTGAGCTAAAGCGACCATAACTCTCTCGTCCGACTCGATTGACTCACCGTTTGAACCATTGGAAAGCTAACTCGATGCTCTATAATATTGCAAAGATTCAGAATTTTTGGAGTTACCAAAAATTAATGGTGATCTAACAAAGTCGAACTCATACTTAGAAAAGTCGTTTAGTAATCCTGAATTCAACAAAACGACACCGAAATCCGAACCTGAATACGAACCGAAGATACGGTTACGAAGTACTCACAAAGACGAATCTACGAGCTAGTAGAACACATGATTCCGACCACCCGAAGGCTCGAAATTCGACAACGGAAGGTAATTACCCCAAACTTTGGGAAATTACGAAAATGGCCCAAATGCCCGAAAATCACCATACGACAACGAATAATCAAACCGAAGCTCACAACACGTATAACAACGTTAAATGAACTTACGAAAAACCCCAAACGACAGTTTCGAACGAGATTCGCAAGAACCGAACTCAAGCGCGGAAAAGTCGTTAAAAGCACGGAACTCAACAAAGCAGCACCGAAACGAACTCGGATGACAAAAAGTGCAGAATTAAATATTCTCCGAATGACGAAACGGTCAAAAGAGAGTCGTCAAAACGGACTTCGGCCGAAAAAAGAAATTTACCGAAAGTCGAAAATTTGCAGATATTACATTACTGACTTCACTGTACTCAGCACTTAGCGTGCGCTATCCTCATGTCAGTAGTGTGCGCTACCGCGTTGACTTGGCTTTTTCCCGAAAGCCATCCAGGTTCATCCCGACAGAATCCGACCGAGATCCGCAGCTGATCTCACCTACCGCCCTGTCTCAATCATGCTGACTACATGTAGCACGCGCTGAGGTTCATACATAGTGTGCGCTACAGATCCAAATTAGCGTACGCTACATATAGTTGATAGCGTGTGCTACATGCGCAGAATCACAATTTAGATCACATTCATGAAATCATGCGCTCAACAACACCGGATCATGAAATACGAAGAATAATACTCAGATCAAAATACAACAATTACAATATCACAAGGTTCAATTACATATCAGAAATCTCGGGTATTACATCCTTCCTCCCTAAAAAGAAGTTTCGTCCCGAAACTTAAGATGAAAACAACTCTGGATATCTAGTCTTCATATTGTCCTCCGTTTCCCAAGTGGCCTCTTCAACTCCGTGTCGTGACCATTGTACTTTAACCAAGTGTATTGGTTTATTCCTCAATTGTTTGATCCGACTCTCAAGTATCTTGATTGGTCTCTCTTCGAAGGTGCCGTCATTCGCTATCTCGATCTCATCGAACTCAATGATATGACTGGGATCAGGTACATACCTCCGCAGTTGGGATACATGAATCACATTGTGAACGTGACTCAGCGATTGCGGTAAGGCCAACCTGTATGCTAAATCTCCAACTCTCTCGAGGATCTCGAATGGTCTGATATATCTCGGACTTAGCTTGCCATTCCTCCTAAAACGGAAAATTCCTCATGTAGGAGACACCTTCAATAGTACGTGGTCCCCAATGTCGAACTCTAGAGGGCGACAACGTACGTCTGCATAAGATTTCTGTCGACTCTAGGCGGTCAACAGTCTTTCTCAAATCAAAGCTATCTTCTCTTGAGTCTGAACTATCAATTCCGGTTCCGTCCCGATCAAATCCGAAGAATCTGTTAGGAATACTTGTTAGATTTTGATGATGTCATTAAAATAAAGTCAAAATATTTATTACTTGGCAAAAATGTAAGGAAGAACCAAATGAGTATCTTCCATAGGCCAAATATGTTAAGTATAAAACTTGGCAAAATGTAAAGAAGAACCAAATGAGTATCTTCTATAGGCCAAAAATAAGTTAGGCTAATAATCAGCTAAGTACTAAGTATAGCTAAGTCCATCAGAGAGGATCAGCCGAGTCAAGTCAGAGTAGTTCTAGTCAACAAAAATTATCAGGGATGTTTGACCAGACTGCAGCCAAGGTACCTCAGACAAGTCACCTGATCAGTCAAGTCATATACAGTGAACATCAGAGAGGTCCAGACTGCATAGATGTTAACTGCTCATCAGCCTAGTCGAGATCAGCCAAGTACTCCAAGTCCACGTCAGCATGCGTTGAAAAGTCAAGTATTACGGAAAGTCACATGCAACGTGAAGAGACAAATTGGAGTGATTCCCGCAAGAGATATGATTTAAATAAATCATCCAGACCCACCTTGAAGACTTTAATCGTTTTATATTCAAAAGATTCGGCGCATCACATGCAGAGTCTTCACAATGGTCGGAAGATAGATTAAAATATGGGAATCCAGCCTTGCAACGTTCAGAAAGAAAACAATGAAGTCTACATCTCCAACGGACGGATTTGTTCAAAAGTTTGCAACGGCTATAAGGAAAAGCTCAGAGATCGTGACCTATATATATCCGAAGATTTGAAGCTGAGAATACCTAACCTTATGATAATCGGTGCTAACATACTTTGAAGCGATCAAAGCATTCAAGCTATCAAAAAGCGAAATACAGCATCGAGAAAAGAGCGGTTCTAAAAGTTCATACTTAAAGAAGCTCTTAGTTGGAGAAGACAAAAACTCTTGTCTATAATCCTGAGTTCGGGGTACTTCGCTGGTTGAAGTTAAGAGACTATAAAGGCATCTAAGGATCGAGGATCAAGAGGTGCAAGGCAGTCAAGTGTGGTACAACGGCACGGATTTCCACTGGATGGAAGCTGTTGTAGTTTTGTTTGAATCACTATAATATTTATCACTGGTTGAGAATTATAGTGAATTCATCTCCAACTGGTTTGGAGAAAAGTGGATTAGTAGAGGATTACCCCACCTCTGAGACCACTATAATTGCATGTGTTCTTTACTGTTTTATTGCATCATACTTTAACTGCTGCATTCATTGTTAAGTGTTTCATTAGTTGCTTTATATTCGTCATCAGCCGACTTCCGCATATATTAAAGAACAAACGACTCCAAGTCATTTGTTTACCTATCAGCTGAAGAAACTCACTCTTCAAGAAAAGAGTTTAAGAGTTTCAACAAGTCTATTCACCCCCCCCCCCCTCTAGACTTGTTTCTGGACGACTTGTGACCTACAAGTGGTATCGGAGCGGTTGGTTCATTTATTTCACGAACCAGATCTATATTAGAGATATATCTTTACTCTCATTTTATAATGGAACACATGCATTCTAGACTCCCTGTGTTTTCAGTTGACGAGTATGATCTTTGGAAGATAAGGATGCAGGCACACTTATCTTCGATCCACGATGACATGTGGTGCATCATCGAGGACGGTCCATTCATCTTTGAGAAGGACAACACAGCAGAGGAGATTGCAGCAGGGAAGCCAGAGAAGATTCCTAAGAAGAGGACATAGCTGACTCCCGAAGAAAGAAAGCTGGCTAATCTTGACAATCGGGCCAGAGATGTGTTATATCAAACTCTTGACAAATCCACCATGGTCAAGATCAAGAACTGCAAGAATGCCAAGGAAATCTGGGACACATTAGCCCTAATGTGTGAGGGAACGGAGCTAATCAAAGAAAATAAATTGTCAATCGCCATTCAAAAGTTTGACAATTTTAAAATGAAGAATGGCGAATCCATAGATCAAGTGGACACAAGGTTCACTGAGATTATTAATGAAATCAACTCCCTCGGCAAAACCTATGGGAACAGGGAAATGGCACTGAAGGTTCTCAGATCTCTCAACCCTGAATAGAGCATGAAGACCGTGGCCATGAGAGAGTCCAAGGACCTGAATAAAATAAAAATTCAAGAGTCGTTCTCGATCCAAGGCTTATGAGTTCGAGCTTCCAAGTTCATCCTCAACTGAGCCTGCAGAGAAGGGAATAGCATTTGCAGCCGAGTCCCCCGCTAAGAGCCTATCTGATGTAAAGCCTCCAAATCCACTAGATTTTGAGGAAGAAATGGCGTTTATAATGCAAAGGTTCAACAACTTTAGAAAGAACTACTCCAAATACAAGAAAAATTATAAGGAGAATCCAAGAAGGAACCAGAAAGCTGGAAGCTGGAAAGTAGAGTGCTACAATTGTCACAAGACAGGACACATCCAAATGGACTGTCCTGAGCTTAAGAAGGATGAAAGCAAGAAGGAGGTGGGCAGAAAAGAAGATAGAAGAAAGGCCCTCATCGGAGAAGACCAGGAGCATGTAGAATCAAGCAGCGGATTCTTTTCTGATGATGATGAAGAGTATGACTGCCTGATGGCCAACCTAGCTGATGAAGAGGTAACTTCTAAACCCTCTGGTTCAAATAACAGTTCAGCCATGTCACAAGATATGGATCTGCATGAATCTGTAAATCAGCTATTTAAAGATTTTGAAACACTCAAATCTGCACACCAAACTGTATCAGCAGAGAAGACTCAGCTGCAAGATGAGAATAGGCAGCTGAAAAATGATTTCGAAAAACTCAGCCTAGATCTGAATAAGGTTGAGATAACTACAGCTGACTTTAAAAACCAGGCTGATGTTAATACAGCTGAGATAAATCGACTAACTATTTTACTTAAAGAAAAATCAGCTGCACTTGCACATGCCAAAACTGAGTTTACTAAGCTGACTCAGATAAATAAGACTCAGGCGCAAGAAATAACCTCCCTGAAGGCGTCTTTAACTTTAGAAGAATTGTGTACCAATAAAAGGCCACTATATTCCAAATCAGGCCTTGGATATGATCCTCACACTCCCTCTAGTTCTAAAAGAAAGTTTATCAAGGGAGAAATAATTGTCTCGACTGTTGAGCCTACATATAAACCGATATTTAAAAATAGGCAACAGCCAAGTCACATGCCTATGCTACAGTCAGGTTACACAAGGCAGCCACCTAGACAGGCGACTAGGCAATGGCCCAGGCAAAAGCAGCAGCCCAGACAACATGACCACTATTATCCACAACTCCCTAAAAACAGATTTCAAAATGGGAGGGGCAGATGGAAACCTCAAGGTTATCCCAATTTCCAAAATGAACAAGTGTGGAGACCTCAAAGATTTAATAAATGGTCTCAGCCAAGATTTAGAAATGGCCCACACTATCAAGATTTTGAGGAATATCCAGTATACAATCCCAACAGGAGATTCAGACCTCGACACTACACACCTTATGAGGGTTATAATAATAACAACTTTTACAATCCAAGGAGAAATCAATTCTCCAGGAAACCAGCTAACCCCAAAGGACCCACACAGATTCGGGTACCTAAATCTCTGCTTGTCTGATTGCAGAAAAGGTGGAAGGACTACAACCACATCTCCACAAGCTCAAATTTTGGAGGTGAAGAATGGTTTGTAGATTCTGGATGCTCGAGGCACATGACCGGGAACAAGAAGATGCTGTCCAAATACACCAAAGAAAGAGGTCCCGATGTAACTTTTGGAGATAGCTCTAGAGGACAAACAAAGGGCTTTGGAGAGCTGCACCGAGGAAATATTGTGATATCCAAAGTTCATTATGTCAAAGGGCTCAAGTACAATCTCCTGAGCATAAGCCAGTTTTGCGATGAGAAAAATCTAGTAGTCTTCACCATTTGGAAATGTATGGTGATAGATATCCTATCTGGAGAAGTGAAGCTACAAGGTTTCAGAAGAAGAGATGTCTATATGATTGATTGGAACACAGGAACACCTAACTCCTATTTTCTATCCAAGACAGTAACTGAGAATGGATGGCTGTGGCACAAAAGATTATGTCACCTGAACTTCAAAGCCATCAACAAGATTAGTTCTCAGAAGCTGGTCAGAGGACTTCCAAATGAAGCATTCAAGAAGGAAGCGCATTGTGATGCATGTCAGAAAGGAAAGCAGACCAGAGCATCGTTTAAACCAGTCCAGCCTACAACTCTCACAACAAGGATCTTAGATCTACTCCACATGGATCTATTTAGACCTATCAAGCCAAGGACTTTGAGCGGCCGAAAGCATGCACTTGTTATAGTAGATGATTATTCAAGGTACACTTGGATTATCTTCTTGTATAAGAAAAGTGAAACCTTGACCAAGCTACCTGAGCTGCTGAGAAGGATCCAGAATGAGAAATCCCTATCCATCATCAAGATCAGATCAGATAGAGGAGGAGAGTTTCTCAACAAGGCGATAACTGATTACAGCGGTCAGAATGGGATCCAGCATGAGCTCTCTGCAGCCAGGACTTCCCAGCAGAATGGCGTTGCTGAAAGAAGGAACAGAACCCTGAAGGAAGCAGCAAGGTCCATGATTGCAGAAGTGGACCTGCCCAAGAGGTTCTGGGCTGAAGCTGTCAACACAGCTTGTCACACTCAGAACAGGAGTATGATAGTAGGGAGACATGGCAAAACTCCCTATGAGGTTTCGAATAATAGAACTCCAACTGTTGCTTATTTTCACGTTTTTGGTTGTAAGTGTTTCATCCACAACAACGGTAAAACACAACTAAATGCCTTTGATGCTAAAACTGATGACGGTCTCTTTATGGGATATTCACAAAGAAGCAAGGCATATAGAGTTTTTAATAAAAGAACCTTAGTTATGGAAGAAACACCCCATGTTGTTTTTGATGAATCTACCGTTGAGTACAGGAAACAAGTTGAGCTAATTGAGAACAAGCTCAAGTCAGCAACCCTTGAAGAAGTCATTGTACATGACACTGGAATGGTGGACTCACCTGCAGATCAGCCTGAAGACCCAACTGTAGCTGCTGAAGACCCAACTGAAGATCAGACAGGATCACCAAACCTATCTGATCCAGTTGCTGCTGATGAAGACCCAGCCATAGCTGATAAAGACTCACCTGCAGATCAGATCCAACCTGCAGATGACAAGACGGTAGCTGATCCAGTTGCAGACCAGAACCCAGCTGATGCAGAAATCCACCAGAGCAGTCCAACAGGGGGAACAGACCTAGATGAAGACGATATCCCCAAGTGGCTCAAGGATCACCCAATCCAGCAAATCATCGGGAAGCTGACTGATGGAGTTAAGACGAGACAGTCAACTCTACCTGCAGGAATGGCTATGTTCTCATGCTTTATGTCACAAATAGAACCTAAAACGACAGAACAAGCCCTGGAAGATTATTCTTTGATAAATGCCATGCAAGAGGAATTAGACCAGATGGAAAGAAACAAAGTTTGGGAACTAACAGACAGACCTGATCACAAGAAGGTTATTGGCACCAAATGGGTGTACAAAAATAAAAGTGATGAAGACGGAGCTGTTGTTAGGAATAAGGCCAGACTTGTAGCAAAAGGTTATGCACAGTGTGAAGGAATAGATTTTGATGAAACCTATGCACCTGTTGCAAGATTAGAGGCCATCAGACTATTCCTCGCATATGCTGCATTCAAGGATTTTGAAGTATATCAGATGGATGTAAAGAGTGCTTTTCTAAATGGAATCCTAGAAGAAGAAGCCTATGTAGAGCAACCCCCAGGTTTTGTCAAAGGAGACAAAGTCTACAAGCTGTTGAAGGCTCTCTATGGACTTAAGCAAGCACCTAGAGCGTGGTATGAAATATTCTCTGTGTTTCTTGAGAAAAATGGTTTCTGCAAAGGGAAGGTGGACAAGACTTTATTCAGAGTGGAGCACGAAGGCCACATATTAATAGTCCAGATATATGTGGATGACATCATATTCGGCTCAACCAATCCAGAGTTATGCAAGAAATTCTCCAACCTCATGCAAGGAGAATTTGAGATGAGTATGATGGGAAAGCTTAACTTCTTTCTCGGACTACAAGTTAAGCAGATGGAAAAAGGATTTTTATCAACCAAGCTAAGTATACCAAAGACCTAATCAAGAGATATGGAATGGAATCAGCCAAGCCAGCAAGAATTCCTATGAGCACAAGTACTCACCTGGATGCAGACGAGGCAGGCATATCAGTGGACTCAACTCACTACAGAGGACTCATTGGATCTCTTCTGTACCTCACTGCAAGCAGGCCAAACATATCCTATGCCGTAGGATTTTGTGCGCGATTCCAGTCCAAGCTGAAGCAATCACACCTAGATGCAGCCAAGAGGATAATAAAATACCTTAAGTCTACAATCAATGTTGGACTATGGTATCCCAAGGATGATAACTTCGAGTTGTCACATTACTCAGATGCAGATTTCGCAGGATGCAAAATCAACAGGAAGAGCACTAGTGGAACGTGCCAATTCCTAGGAACCAGACTGATATCCTGGTTTAGCAAGAAGCAGGTTTCTAACTCTATCTACACCACAGAGTCAGAATACCTAGTCAGCAGTCACAGTTGTGCATGATTTTATGGATCGATAAAGAACTAAGGGATTATAATATCATTGCCAATGAAGTTCCTATCTGGTGTGACAACAATAGTGCAATTGCAATAACCAACAATCCGGTTTTGCATTCAAGGACGAAGCACATTGATGTTAAGCACCACTTCATCAGAGACCATGTGCTTAACAAAAGGGTTAGAGTTGAAAGAGTCAGCACAGACTATCAGATAGCTGACATCTTTACCAAACCCTTGCCAGAAGAAAGGTTTTTGGAGCTGAGCAGAGATCTTGGATTACTAGATTGGGAATCTAGTACTGAAGCAAGCTGAAGCATTTCAGAGGAAGGACGGACCCAGCTGATTAAGGAAATCAGATCCTAGCTGATGCAGACAAGAGGACGAAGGACGGACAAAAGATGCTAGCTGATCAGAATATCAGGCGAGAAGACCATGAAGTCAACTCACCTGATGCAGAGCGGTCAACAGTCAACAGTCAAACCAGCTAAGTCTTCTAAACTCAACCGACCTCTGAATATTTAATTATTATCTGCCATATTTATAATATTATTATATTAATTTTGGTTCACAAGTGGCATTTAAATATATTAATGTTCGATTCACAAGTGGCATTTTAAATACACGTGTCAAACGCTTATTAAATCGACCTCCACGGTGGCCAATCAAAACCAACCGTCAAATTTTAAAATGGACCACCGTTTCAAATTTGAAATTCAAAAGAATCTCAAATGGCGTACCACCGTTTCAAATATATAATAAATTAATCCATACGTATTTTCATCTTCTTTATAAGGAAAGAAACCCCTTCACTTTACCTTTTACGCTTACCCTAGATCTGCAGAGCAAAAATTTACAGAGCAAAAATTACTGAACTTCAAATACACTAAGAAATCTTTATTTGCAGAAATGGAATCATACTTCGAAGGCGTCAACCTGAAGGCGGTCAAGGACCAGGTTATTTTCTCGCTGGTCGTCGATTTCGAAGGATTATTGGAAGCAAATCTGAAGTATTATGACCTGCTTAACCTAATCCGCGCGATGAAGCTCAATGGGATCAACCCATTCCTGGACATCAACCCTCAACATCTGTACAAGGAGGATGTTATCGCGTTCTATCGCGAAGCCTGTATAATTCAAGATGGAATTCGGAGCACATTCGGCGGAAGACAGGTCGACATATCTCGAGAGTCGATCCGTATCATTTTCGGTATGAAGCACCGCGGCATAGCCGTCGAAGCTCTCAAGCAGTCCGCCGCCAAAACCTGGAAGAAGATCAAGGTGGAGAATTTGCCTGAAAAGCTAAAACTCACTGCCAAAAGGAGTGAGATTAAAAAGGTTTATCATTTTGCGTTGGACATAACCAACAAAATCATCATGGGGATGGCCGGCAGTTATGATCAACTGTCGTCGGCGAAGTTCATGGTGCTGGGAGCACTAATTCAGGATGAAGAAATTGATTGGGCAGATTACATATTTAGGCAACTCGTTCGAGAAGTCAACAAAGCCGAATGGCTTGTTGATGAGAAGAGATTTAAAACAAACCTGGCATTTGGAACGCAGCTAAGTTGGATACTGGAAAAGATAGGCATGGCGAAGGGAAGCACTGACCCATTCCACCCCAACAAAAGACTTGGTCATCTGGACCAAGAGACCCTGAGAAAATTGGGAGGCACAAGGAAAGCAGCCCAGATGTTGAAGGAGCTGCCTACCACAAGGCCCTACCCGAGATATTATTCGTCAGGCGAGTCGGACCAACCTGCAGCCGACAACCCAACTGCAGTAGAGTCAGACTCCGAGTCCGACAACACCCCCATAGCAGTCCATTTTAAGAGAAGGGGACCAGCCCCTGAAGGACCTTCTATCATACAGTTATCACCAGAACCCTCTCCCAAGAGGCCCAAGAGACTGCAGTTTAGTGAGGAAGAGCAGTCAGATCATCATGCTAGCCCTGCAGCCAGGTCACCTACCCTAGAAGACCAGCCTGCCCCAGGCACCCTCGAGACTCAAATTGTGGCTGTCTTCACCCCAGCCTACATCTCTGAGGAAGAAGAAGCAGGTCTAATAATTTCTATCCATGAAGCCAACTATATCTTTAACCTACTTGAAAATAATATTTTCAATCTATCCATCGAACAACTACAACTTGTTAAACCTCTAGCCTTAAAACAATCGTTCCTTGAAGTTTTTGAAGAATGGAAATTTTTGAAAACCCTATCTTTTGTCAAACTTCAAACTTTCATTGACACTTGTGGTTGGGACTATCCCCAAGCCACGGAGGATGTGCTGATAGATTTTTGTAAAACATTAGACACAATTTTAATCCTTCAGGAGGACTGGTTCATGTCAAATTTTAAAACCAACATGGACCAGTTCATCCATTCCATTATGCTTAGTATCTTTGATGGATCCTATGAGAAAGCTGTTGAGGAGGAAGTTGAAAAGGAAATAAGGATTGAGGAGGTAGATGGAGAAGAAAATGAAGAAGTTGTTGTTTCAGACGATGAAGAAGAAGAACAGGAAGAGAGAAGAATAGAAGAAAAGATTTTAGTTAAAAATCAACTTGAGGAAGTTGAGAAAACAGAAGAGTTGGATGAAGAAGAAGAAGAAGAAGAAGAAGAAGAAGTAGAAGAGGAAAAAGATGAAGGAGAGAAGGAGGATGATGATGATGAAAAGGATAATGATGATGAAGGAGAAAAAGATGGGAAGGATGATGACAATGATGACAATAATGATGATGACGAGGATGATGATGAAGAAGGAGATAAAGGAGCTGAAAAAGAAAAAGAAAAAGAAAATATTGAAGAAGAAAACGAGGAAGAGCAGGAGAAAGAGCAGGATAAGGAAGAAGGAGAAAAGGACCGGGACCAGAGCCGACACAAGAGGCTGCAGATAGGACTATGGTACATGCCCGGTACACCAGCCTAGACGCGGAGTTAGCTGAGGACTCCAGATCAGGGACCCCAGAGAAGACCCCATCTGGAGTACTAGCTGCAGACAGAAGCTTACCGTCCAGTGCTTCAATTGCAGAAGGCTCAGGCGAGCACTCTCCACCAGCTCAGATATCACCTACCGTGACTGAGCTGATCAGGCAGATTGTGAAGGATACGATTGGAGAGCTACTGGCATCTCAGGTCACTCCTGACCTCCAGACCATCAATGCAAATATTGACAATTTGCTGTAGAGAGAAGTTCCTAGGCCCCCTCCCCCTACCAACAACAGAATGCCATTTGGCATGTCTGACTGGATGAGCAGGATAGAGCATCAGCTGACTTCCTTAGTTGATGCTGGCAAAAAGGGGGAAGATAGAGTTCAGGGGGGAGGAAGTAATCAAGGAGAGATAAGGGCAGAGCTAAGAACAAAGAAGAGGCAAGATGTTCTTCAAATTGAAGAAGGACCATCAAGTCTGAAAAGAAAGGAAATATCTGCCCCCAGTCAACCTGAAGAGCAGTCTATGGAGAAGAAGAGAAGAAAGAAAGAAGAGCTACAAAGATTCGAATGGGAAGGCAAACAGTTGTGGTTTGTTGAAGAATTCTTGCCAACAGAATTCATGACTCGTTGGGCGGATGCCAAGAAACAATTCATAGAGCAGTTCTACCTCTGGGAGATACTCGATGATAAAGAATGCTCGCCCCAACAGTCATTCATCAACTACATGGATACTAGATGGCCTACTCTGTGGAAGTTAATGCTTAAATATGCAGCCAAATGGCAGGCTTATCCTATGATTCCTACATTCAGAGCAGAGGAAGCGCCGACCCGTTTGGACAATGAGCTTAACGAGCTAGAGCTTCAAAGAGAAATTAGGAAGCTATGTGAAGAGCACAAGTTCTCTTCAAAAGAAGACCAAGCCTTCGCAGCTCTTGTCGTGAAAAGGAAGTATGGTCTTGCCCCAGTCAAGACAAGACCAATCGGAGCTAAACCCTTCAGACCTGCCAAACAGCCTATTCGAAGAGGCAGAGGAAGAGGAAGATGACTTTCACTTACTTATTTTTTACTTGTAATGATTTATGTACTTGAAACTTTTCTTGTAAAATTCAGCCACGTACTTGTAAAATTAATTTTATAACAGTCTTTTTGAATGATAATTCCCAGTTGTCTCAAAAATTAGACTGACTTTAGTTTGTGTCTTGCACTTAAGTGCAGACTTGATCATTTGATTACTTGTTTAAAGTTTTGCCATCATCAAAATAGGGGGAATTTGTTAGGAATACTTGTTAGATTTTGATGATGTCATTAAAATAAAGTCAAAATGTTTATTACTTGGCAAAAATGTAAGGAAGAACCAAATGAGTATCTTCCATAGGCCAAATATGTTAAGTATAAAACTTGGCAAAATGTAAAGAAGAACCAAATGAGTATCTTCTATAGGCAAAAAATAAGTTAGGCTAATAATCGGCTAAGTACTAAGTACAGCTAAGTCCATCAGAGAGGATCAGCCGAGTCAAGTCAGAGTAGTTCTGGTCAACAAAAATTATCAGGGATGTTTGACCAGACTGCAGCCAAGGTACCTCAGACAAGTCACCTGATCAGTCAAGTCATATACAGTGAACATCAGAGAGGTCCAGACTGCATAGATGTTAACTGCTCATCAGCCTAGTCGAGATCAGCCAAATACTCCAAGTCCACGTCAGCATGCGTTGAAAAGTCAAGTATTACGGAAAGTCACATGCAACGTGAAGAGACAAATTGGAGTGATTCCCGCAAGAGATATGATTTAAAAAAATCATCCAGACCCACCTTGAAGACTTTAATCGTTTTATATTCAAAAGATTTGGCGCATCACATGCAGAGTCTTCACAATGGTCGGAAGATAGATTAAAATATGGGAATCCAGCCTTGCAACGTTCAGAAAGAAAACAATGAAGTCTACATCTCCAACGGACGGATTTGTTCAAAAGATTTGCAACGGCTATAAGGAAAAGCTCAGAGATCGTGACCTATATATATCCGAAGATTTGAAGCTGAGAATACCTAACCTTACGATAATCGGTGCTAACATACTTTCAAGCGATCAAAGCATTCAAGCTATCAAAAAGCGAAATACAGCATCGAGAAAAGAGCGGTTCTAAAAGTTCATACTTAAAGAAGCTCTTAGTTGGAGAAGACAAAAACTCTTGTCTATAATCCTGAGTTCGGGGTACTTCACTGGTTGAAGTTAAGAGACTGTAAAGGCATCCAAGGATCGAGGATCAAGAGGTGCAAGGCAGTCAAGTGTGGTACAACGGCACGGATTTCCACTGGTTGGAAGCTGTTGTAGTTTTGTTTGAATCACTGTAATATTTATCACTGGTTGAGAATTATAGTGAATTCATCTCCAACTGGTTTGGAGAAAAGTGGATTAGTAGAGGATTACCCCACCTCTGAGACCACTATAATTGCCTGCGTTCTTTACTGTTTTATTGCATCATACTTTAACTGCTGCATTCATTGTTAAGTGTTTCATTAGTTGCTTTATATTCGTCATCAGCTGACTTCCGCATATATAAAAGAACAAACGACTCCAAGTCATTTGTTTACCTATCAGCTGAAGAAACTCACTCTTCAAGAAAAGAGTTTAAGAGTTTCAACAAGTCTATTCACCCCCCCCCCCCCCTCTAGACTTGTTCCTGGACGACTTGTGACCTACAGAATCATCCCAGCACAGGGGTGATCGACATATTCTACCGTACAAAGGTTCAAATGGTGCCATATTAATAGAAGCATGCCAACTATTATTGTAGGTCAATTCAATCAATGGCAAATGAACTTCCCAATCAGTCGACCAATCCAAAGCACAAGCATCTAAGCATGTGTTCTACTATTTGTATAGTCCTCTCGGACTGACTGTCCGTCTGAGGATGATAAGCCGTGCTAAAGTTTAGCTCAGTCCCCAAAGCCCTGTGAACTGCCTTCCAGAAGTGCGACACGAAACGACCATCTCGATCTGAAATAATGGTCTTCGGTGTCCCATGTAATCTGACTATCTCTGCAATAAATACTCGCGCCAATCTCTCGGGTCCCCAAGTATCTTTAATTCCTAGGAAATGAGCCGACTTGGTTGGTCGATCAACTACAACCCAAATCATGTTCATTCCCGTCTTGGTCCTTGGTATACTGGTGATGAAATCCATCGAGATATCCTCCTACTTCCACTCAGGGATTGGAAGCGGCTTTAACGTCCCAGCAGGTCGCTGATGTTCAATCTTAACCTGCTGACAAGTCAAACACTTTGAAACGCATTCTGCTACGTCCTTCTTCATATTCCCCCACCAGAAGTTTTGTTTCAGATCCTTATACATCTTACTGCTGCCCGGGTGAATAGAATAAGGCGCGCTATGAGCTTCCTTCAGAATTGTCCATCTCAAATCATCAGCATCGGGAACGCAAAGTCGACTCTGAAATCTCAGAACTCCATCATCTTGTATCACGAATCCTGGGGCCTTTCCTTTCTTTACTTCGTCACATAACCGAAGGATCAGAGAATCGTTCAACTGCTTAGATTTAATTTCCTCGACTAGTGATGAAGTGAGTTCCATCACATATAGTTGCCCTTGGATTCCTGTGCCCATACTTCAATCCCTTCGCGGATCAGTTCCCGTTGAATGCTGGTTTGGGATGTAAGTGCTTCCAACACTCGAAGAGAAATAGGTTTACGGCTCAATGCATCGGCTACTACGTTTGCTTTACCCGGATGATAGAGAATTTCCAAGTCGTAATCCTTGATCAATTCCAGCCACCTTCTCTGCCTCATGTTTAATTCTTTCTGACTGAAAATGTACTTGAGGCTCTTATGATCTGTAAAGATCTAGCAATGAGTGTCGTACAAATAGTGTCGCCAAATTTTCAAGGCAAAGACCACGGCTGCTAGCTCCAGATCATGAGTCGGGTAATTAACCTCGTACGGTTTCAACTGCCGAGAAGCATAGGCAATCACCTTATCCTTTTGCATCAACACACATCCCAGACCCTGATTTGAAGCGTCGCTATACACCATGAATCCATCAGTTCCCTCTGGTAACGCTAATATAAGTGCTGTCGTCAGTCTCCTCTTAAGTTCGTCAAAACCAGCCTGGCATTTCTCATCCTACGTGAACTTTTGAGTTTTCTGTAATAGCTGAGTGAGCGGACGAGCAATTTTGGAAAATCCCTCTACAAAACGGCGATAATATCCAGCAAGTCCCAAGAAACTTCGGACTTCTTTCACGTTATTAGGAGCTTCCCATTCCAATATTGCTTCGACTTTCTTTGGGTCTACCTGAACTCCGTCAACGGATATCACATGCCCAAGGAAAGTTACTTCCCTAAGCCAGAACTCGCATTTGGAAAGCTTTGCATACAGCTGTTCCTTCTTCAAGATGCTCAAAACCACACGCAAATGCTCAGCGTGCTCCTCTGTGTCTTTCGAATATATCAAGATGTCATCGATGAAGACGACCACAAATTTATCCAAGTATTCTAAGAATACCCGATTCATCAATTGCATGAATACCGTAGAAGCATTGGTAAGTCCAAATGGCATCACTACAAGTTCATAATGCCCGTACCGGGATCTGAAAGCAGACTTTGGTATATCCGATTCCTTAATTCTCAAATGATGGTATCCTGATCGCAAGTCAATCTTCGAGAATACCCTTGCCCATTGCAGTTGATCAAACAAGTCGTCGATCCGAGGTATGGGATACTTATTCTTGATTGTCACTTTGTTGAGCTCCCTGTAATCAATACATAATCGAAGGGATCCGTCTTTCTTCCGGACAAAGAGGACGGGCGCTCCCCAAGGAGAAATGCTAGGTTGAATATAACCCTTCTGTAATAATTCCTCCAGTTGCTTCTTTAGTTCATACATCTCGGTTGGCGTCATGCGGTATGGTTCTCTGGAAATAGGAGCGGCTCCAAGCTCTAATTCGATAGTGAACTCCACTTCTCTCTGCGGATGTAACCCAGGTAGTTCGTCAGGAAATACATCTGAGAATTCATTCACAACTGGAATAGATGAGAGCTCTACTCCTTCCTCTTTCCTCATGGCATAGCACCAAAATCCATGACATCCCTGCTTCAGTAATTTCACGGCTTTCATTGCTTTGATCAATTTTCCCGAGCTTCCCGGTCTCCATCCTCGGAATAAGTGTTCAGATCCGTCATCAGCAATGATAGAAATGACTCTCTTTCGGTAATTCAGAATAGCTCCATAACGGTTGAGCCAATCGTCTCCGAGAATTAAGTCGTCACCATGTATGTCAACTACAATAAGATTTGATGGCCAATCTCTCCCTCCTATAGACACTGGAAAATTTCTAGCTTCTAGGGTTCCCACAATTTTCTCTCCGTTCGGTAATCCCACAACATAAGGTTCACAATCATACAAGCACGAGATTTTCAAACGATTAACACAGTTCAAAGATATAAAAGAATGCGTAGCTCCTGAATCAAATAAGACACTAACTGGTTGCAAAAGGATCTGAATCGTACCTGATGCAACAGCTGTGTTCTGATCGTCTACTTCTTCATCTCGTAAATACGCGGAGGAACGGACCCAGTGTTGGATGCCTCTCTTTTCCCAACATTCTGCTGCTGGAAACCACTTTGCTGCGTCTGGTTTACACTAGTGTCCTTCGGAACCGGTACAGGAGTGCGAGTACCAAAAGATCGAGTCGCATTTCCACAAAATGTTGCGCGATGCCCTTCCTGTCCACACTCGAAATAGGTCACAGCAGGCGCGAAACAGTCACGTCGAACATGCCCCGCTTTGCCACAGTTATAACATTTCTTCCCTGCGTCTGAAACGGTTGGTGCTGCCCAGAACTTCTTTCCACATCGAGAAGGATGCGGAGGCCTCCTGGATGAATGAAAAGAGGACTGGCCCCTGTGAGGCCCACTACTCTTATTCTCCTTGAAGTTGCCAGACACCTTCTGTTTCTTTGCTTCCGTTGACTTTTCTACTGCCGCCTCTTTCATATCATAGGTCAGTGCTTTGTCCTGATACTGTCGCAAGGTGGTACATTCAAATCCGGACATATACTGCTGAATTTCCGGCTTCATTCGCATGTCAAAATGAAAAATCCTCTCTGCCTCGGTCCTGACCAAGTGGCGCACATAAGTCAACTGGTGATTAAAAGTCTTAATCACGTCTGACACAGATGCTTCTGAATTTTGGGGTGAGAAAAACTCCCGGATTCGGGCCTCTCTAACTGGGCGAGGACAATACTGTGCTTCCATCATTAATTTAAACTCTGTCCAGTCAACATTATGCTCCTCAGGTCAAATGGCCTCCCACCAGTCGAAAGCCTCCCCTGTCAGAAGATACTGGGCGACCGGAACCTTCTTGTCGTTGGGACAATTAATCCCTGCAAAGATCTTCTCTAACTCCTTCAGCCAATGATCCCAAGAAAGCGTCTCAGCAGAACCGTCAAATTTCGGAAGGTGCAATTTGACCACTTCAGTAAGCCATTTGTCCCCCCGATTATCTTCGTTATGCTGCCGTCCCATCGCCGTCTCCATGCGATCCACAACTTGAGAAAACTGGTTTATCTGAGCAACCACCTGTTGAAGCACTCCCGGCACATTAGGATCTGCATTATTATTAGCTGATCCCTGCTGTCCTCCAGAATGGGAATCGGTTCGACTAGCAGAAATCTCTGGGGTAGACGTCGAATCCTCCTGTCTCACATTTCCACGTCTGCGTCCACGACCACGTCCGCGTCCACAACCTCTCTTCAACATACTGTAAACACAATTACTCAATATTCAGGGCAAACTTTCTAAAATAAAATCCGTCAATATTCACAAAACAGGAATTAAATAAAAACAGTAGTATTTGGGATTAGGAGACTTACAACCACGGTCCACACGACGATGCTGGCTCAGCAGCGATGTTACAAAAGACCAATAATCAAATAACGTAAATAGACCCAACTAACCCGACTGCCAAGATATCCATGAATCTTAGCTCCTATACCATATTCTGTAACAGCCCGAGATATTCGGAATAATTACAGTGCCGTAAACCCTTTAAGTAAGGATTTACAAGGCTAATTAAAAGATATGCAAATATAAATCAATCTTACAACTGAAGTTCAAAATACATAATTGGTTCAACTAATCCAAAGAGTTAACTTATACAACCATATCGAAAATGACATTATTAAAACATACGTACTCGAGTACTAAAGTGAACCAAAAGACAATCACAATAACAATAAACATCAACCACATCACTGAGCCATTTCATCGTCTCCGTTTGTGATCGTGGTTGCTTCCCCGCTCCTCGGCTACTGAACATCAAAACAATGTCCACCCCCGAAGGGGTTAGCAAAACAATGCTAGTACAAGTATCATAATACATAAATCATCAGTGCATCATAAAACATGCAAAACGGACTTCCATCATCGGAATCCAACGATGTGAATCCTCACGATTCCATCAACACAATACAGGTAATCCAAATGATCCAGCGCCCTTGGTATAGATCCCCATGATGATCCCGGACCAACGCATGGTGGAAAACCCATCCATGATCCGGCCCTCAAGATAGATCCCCATGATGATCCCGTCGGACCAACGCATGGTGGACATTCGATCCAACGCCCTCAGCATAGATCCTCATGACCCCCTCGGATCATTTATACCATAAACCGATCAATTATGCATACATATATGTATTTCAATATGTTCATCAATACGAACAATTAACAACGAATACCACGAGAAATTGAAGAAATAAATCTCATATTCAACAACATGAACAAAACCATATGCATGATCAAAGTTCCAATATACATCAAACTTAACATATGATACTTGCCTCGAAAATGGCAAGAATGAAATACTCCAACAAATGACACGCGTCCGTATGCCACCGCCCCTCGATCGTCCCCTATGCAAGGCTCGAACCTAAGAAATAATAAAGAATTCCTCTCAAGTCGAACGAATGTCTAACAATCTGATTTACGGCCGCAAGCTCTAAAAATGAATTCTGCCTGAACTACTTAGTGCGCGCTACGTATTCTACGTAACGTGCGCTAAGCCTGCCTGTTAACGTACGCAAATGACCAAGTTTAGCGTGCGCTAGCTGTGTGCTGACAGTCCTCTCTGATCAGCCGACTGTCCTGCCTGATGACATAACGTACGTTACGTACCAAACGTAGCGTATGTTACTCATTCACGATAGCGCTACCTGTGCATGGCAGTTTACTACTGGGTAGAAAACTAGAGCTAAAGGTGATGAAACTCATGAAATCTTCAGTGTTAATACATGCCATCTCCGTGCATATCATGCTCATACGGTTTGTGAAAGATCTTTACGTATTAAATGACTACGAGACACAAGAATATGTATCATCATTACAACACCATAGTTCATCTTTGATTTTCAAGAAAATATCCTAAGTTCAATCCATTTCATGTCCCAAAACGTATGATTCCTTTATGTAAGGACATAAAAAACTTGGTAATCTCCATATACTGGTCATAATCGGTTTTAAAGATACATGAATATGCTTAGGAGTCCAAATACTAAAAAGGTTCAATGGATTATACGATGAACAAGTGCCGAAACGTCAAAAATATACTTCTAACACATGATGTTCGACTACTAACGAATTTCACTGACTAGATAATCTAAAATCATGATCAAACGTCCTTCAGAATATTACTAATATTGGTGAAGAATCACCTACCTCAAAGTAGTGAAGAACACGAAGGAACTAGAAGAAATCCAACACCGAGAGCTTGAACAACAATCTCCATTGATTTACAATCTTCGACTCGAGCTAGGATGCTGGTATGAAGGGTTTAGGATGAAGAGAGTAATTCTCTAAGTCCAAGAATTCGGATGTGGGAGTGAAAAGGCTGAAAATATGAAAAAGGATGCTGTCCTATTTGTAAAAAATGGTTATTAGCGCGCACTAGTCCATAATCATAGCGTGCGCTAACGGCTTACTGACTTCACTGTACTCAGCACTTAGCGTGCGCTATCCTCATGTCAGTAGCGTGCGCTACCGCGTTGACTTGGCTTTTTCCCGAAAGCCGTCCAGGTTCATCCCGACAGAATCCGACCGAGATCCGCAGCCGATCTCACCTACTGCCCTGTCTCAATCATGCTGACTACGTGTAGCGCGCGCTGAGGTTCATACATAGCGTGCGCTGCGGATCCAAATTAGCGTACGCTACATATAGTCGATAGCGTGCGCTACATGCACAGAATCACAATTTAGATCACATTCATGAAATCATGCGCTCAACAACACCGGATCATGAAATACGGAGAATAATACTCAGATCAAAATACAACAATTACAATATCACAAGGTTCAATTACATATCAGAAATCTCGGGTATTACATGATAGGAGCAACAGCTTCTTCTGAAATTTTCTATTTGATACATTTCAAATGGAGGACTCATATGTTCTTGACTCATCTTCTTTATCTCAAGAAAAGGAGCCTTCAGGTAAGGGCCTTGAATCCACTCTTGCATATTATAATTCTAAATATTTGCGTGATATTTTATGCGAGTTTAGGGAGGCGCATCCTACCACTGTATACTTAGAAGCGCATAATATAGAGTGCATTTTGACCAAGAAGAAATTTGACTTTGTAGTTAAAGCTTTCGAGATTCGGGGGCCTTACGAGGCCAAGTTTCCCAAACCGGCTGATAGACTTTGTCATTATACAAGAGAGTTATGTATGCCCATAGAAGCCTTTGAGTCGGGTTTTAGGCTCCCACCTCACCCTTTTTTATTTATACTTATTTATTTCATTACAATTTCAGCTATGGAGCTTGTAATGGTTGCCCTCAAGAGCCAGAAGGCTAGTGCTGATGTATATGCTGCAACTGATGCGATAATTAGTATCTTGGACGAGATTGAGCCTGCCTGGAAGAAGAGAGCTTCCACTGAGGCAGGCAATGGCGATGCTAGTGGATCTCGAAGATCTCGCAAACTAGAGATATCTTCTTCTAGTGAGGAGGCCTTCAAGCTTAGTTAGGGTATCCGTAATATGGATTCCATCATTGGGAATTATCACATTGTCGTTAAGTGGTCTCTTGGATTCATGACTCCTACAGATCATAAAAACATGATTGATGATGGCTTTCTCGAGACTACCCGTACAGCGGGCAGTCAGGCCCTTGCGACAATATATTTTTATCACTCTTTTTTTCTTAACATGTTTTCATTATAATTTCATGTGTAAGCTTAATAACTCTTTATCTTTGCCTTGGCCAATGCCTATTTTCAGGCTGCTAAGAGGTATATGGAGCTCGCAAGAAGAATGAGGAGCTTGAGGCCAAGTTGGAGATGGTGGTACCAGCTTTTCTACAGTCAACGGCTCACAAGGGCCACCTTCATGCTTATGCCTAGTCCCGTGTCCTGGATACTTGTACGGCATGTTTCATTCATATTGTGGGGGAGATTAAGAGGGTTGCTCCAGACTTTAATACTTCAGTCTTAAAGAACCCTTTTGCTACTGCCCCTATTGTGACTTTACCTGCTTCAGGACCCTTATCCCCAGTTCTTCCGAGCATTCCTACCCCTTCTTCGGATCATGCTTCTTTCATTCCTGATCCTGTGTTGGACAAGGAGATGGGATTGTCAGAGTACTCTATCCCTTAGTTTCATTATCTTTACTTAGACTCATGATGACCCTGCGTGGTTATAGAGTACTAGTGACCCTGCGTGGTCTTATCTTTATTTATTGTTGGATGATTGCCCTTTGGGGCTTTACTTGTGTTTTTTTGTAAACTCTATGTTTACTTATTAATGTTTTGCTTCTTAGCATACAACAACAACAACAACATCTAAGCCTTAGTCCCAAAATGATTTGGGGTCGGCTAACATGAATCAAACTTTGAAACCGTCAATAATCGTTACATAAATAACATAAAAGGAAAAAAGAGGGAAAAAGTAGAGAAAGAAGCAAATAAAAAAAGAGAATGAATGTAAAAAAAGAAAGAAAAAAAAAGAAAAAAAAAAGAAAAAAAAATCCTGAAAAATAAATTAAAAGATAACATGAAATAAAAGAAAAAAGGAATAAAAAAAAAAGAATCAGACTCCATCCACCATCCGTATTCTTTCCCGCCACATTTGCCTCTCCATCGCCATACTTTCTCCAATTCCAAGAAACCGCATATCATTTTCAATCATCTTTATCCAAGTTTTCTTGGGTCTTCCTCTACCTTTCACAACATTACTTGTTCCCCAACTCTCTAGCCTCCTCACTGGGGCATCAATAGGTCTTCTTCTCACATGACCAAACCATCGTAATCGATTCTCCATCATCTTGTCTTCTATAGACGCAACTCTTACCTTCTCTCTGATCACCTCATTTCTGAGCCGATCCTTTTTTGTATGCCCACACATCCATCGTAGCATACGCATCTCTGTCACATTCATCTTTTGAACGTGACACTGTTTTACAGCCCAACACTCGGTGCCATATAACAAGCAGGCCTAAGTGCCGTGCGGTAAAATTTACCCTTTAATCTATGAGGCATGCCAGGATCACATAAAACCCCTGTGGCACTCTTCCACTTCAACCACCCTGCCTTTATTCTATGAGCCACATCGCCATCTAGCTCTCCATCCTTTTGGATATATAGATCCAAGATACCGAAAGAAAGTGGATCCATGAACAACTTTCCCATCAAATGTGATCATCCCCGCCTCTCTATCATCAAGCGCTAAACCTACACTCCATATATTCGGCCTTACTTCGCTCACCTAAAGCCTCGAGCTTCCAAAGTATCCCTCCAAAGTTCCAATTTCTGTTGCACTCCAACCTTCGTTTCATCAATCAACACAATATCATCTGCGAACATCATACACCACGGAACGTCATTTTGAATTTCTCTTGTCATTTCGTCCATGACTATGGCAAAGAGAAAAGGACTAAGAGCAGATCCTTGATGCACCCCAATCGTAATAGGGAATTCTTCTGTCCTCCCAACATTAGTACGTACACTTGTACTAGCTCCCTCATACATGTCTTTTATAATGTCAATATATTTCCGCGATACACCCTTCTTTGTTAAGGCCCACCAAAGTACTTCACTTGGTACTTTATCATATGCCTTCTCTAAATCAATAAAAACCATATGCAGATCTTTCTTTTTATCTCGATAATGTTCCATCAACTGCCGGATAAGATAAATTGCTTCCATGGTCGATCTTCCAGGCATAAATCCAAACTGATTTTCTGTTATCTTCACACATTTCCTGATCCTTTGTTCAATCACTCGTTCCCACAACTTCATGGTATGACTCATTAGTTTAATTCCGCGATAATTAGAACAATCTTGAACATCACCTTTGTTCTTATACAAAGGGACGAGAATACTTTTCTTCCATGCTGATGGCATCTTATTGCTTCTCCAAATCTTATTGAAAAGCATAGTTACCCATTCGATCCCTCTCTCCCCCAAACACCTCCAAACTTCAATAGGTATACCATCTGGTCCTTCTGCTTTCTTTGACCCCATCTTCTTCAATGCAATTGTCATTTCACCCTTTTGAATTCTTCTCTTAAACTCTCGGTTAACCATACTTGAGGAGATGTTTAAATTCCCAATATCTTGTTCTTGATGGCCATTGAATAGGGTATCAAAGTATGACCTCCATCTCTATTTTATCTCTTTATCTTGAACCAAAACTTTTTGGTCAGTATCTTTTACACATTTAACTTTTCCAATATCTTTTTGGTCAGAGTTTTTTGCTTCTTAGCATAGTTGTGTAAATATCATGCATGAGCAGAATAACAAGTTTAAGAAAAAAAGACTAAGGAACTTTCATTATAATAAGGGCACTTGGCCCAAACGAAATTCAATCATCAAATCTGAGAATAAGTTATACCCTTAATGGACACAACGTCCTAATTCTACGAACCGTTTTTAAAGCAAAATACTCTTAAATCTACTGATAAAAAATCTTAAGATTTGATGCATGCCATGTTCGGGGTATCTCTTTGCCCTCCGGTGTGTCCAACTAATAAGATCCTGGACCTCTGGTCTTCTTAACTTTGTATGGTCCTTCCCACTTCAGTTAGGGGATAACTTTCCACCCTCGACAAGGGCTAATGCTTCCGACTTTGTAAGAACCAGATCTCCTTCTTTCAAGTACCTTCTCTTAACTCGAAGGTAATAGTATGTTAAAGCCTTCCTTTTGTACTCCAGTACTCTAGTGTAGGCCTCATAAAGAGTTTTATATGCTAAATCTAACGCCACTTCCAGACCCTCTTGGTTAGCTTCCTCATAAAATTATCCCACTCAGAGGGATGTAAGAGCAACTTCTATAGGGACTACCGCCTCAGTTCCGTAAGCCAACATGAAATGAGTTGCTCCTGTATAGGTTACCTTCTCATGATCATTCTCGTCTAGAGATATGGGCACCAGGTCCTCAGCAGGATGCCCTCTTCTCCTATCTAGATCACCTCTCATATCCAAGTCTTCTATGGGTAAGACTTGTCCTCCGGTTCCATCTGCCCTCAGGGCTGCCACATAACAACTTCTCGCCAAATGTTGGTTGCCTATAGCTTCTCCAAAACCATTTCTTATTGGGAACTAAACCTTCAAATGATATGTAGAGGGCACAACCTTGAACTGATGTAGACTTGTCCTTACAAGGATAGCATTATATAAAGATGGTACCTTGACCACCATAAAATTTACCATTTAAGTCGCTTGTCGAGGCTCTTCTCCCATAGTCACTGGTAACTATATATTTCCTTCAATCTTTGTCTCCACTCCACGAAATCTAAAGATTGGTATGGTAGAATGAGTTAACTGACTATCTTCATATCCCATTTGGGTGAATACATTATGAAAAGAATATCTATTGAAGCTCCATCATCAACAAGAACTATCTTCACATAATTATTTCCAATAACCGGCATGATGACCAATGGATCATCATGTGGAAACTTGACTCCCTCTAAGTCAGTATCATCAAAACTGATTACCTGTTATGTTCTAGCCCTGTTAGGGGGCTCTCCCCAAACATGCATCACTTCTCTCACATATGCCTTATGAGTTGATCGAGATGAGCCACTTGATGTTAATCCTCTTGATATAGTGTTAATTACTGCCCCTCGGGGCTGAGGGACTCTATTGTTCCTTGGCTCATCTCTCTCCATTCTATATCTATCTGGACCATCCTGGTCTTTTTCCTTATGCACATACTTATTCAATCATCCCCTTTTAATGAGGAACTCAATCTCATCTTTCAGTTGCCTACAATTATCTGTATCATGACCATAATCTTTGTAAAAACGACAGTAAAAATTCTTATTTCTCTTATTAGGATCCGTTCTCATTTCCTTGGGCCATCGTAAGCATCCATCCTTTTCAATTTCCATCAAAATCTGACTTCTAGGAGTGTTAAGCCTTGAATACTCTGTGAACCTTGGTCCATTCTTTTTAGGGGTTGAATCATTAGTCTTCGGACGTTTGTCCTCGTCAAAATCCCTGTCACACTTTATTTTTCTCCCATCCTCTTGATTTATTGCCCTCTTCAAGCTCTCTTCAGCCTTAATATATTTGTCTGCCCTATCCTGGAGATCATTCATTGTTTCAGGGGCATTCTTGGCTAGGAACCTTTTAAAGAACTCATCTGTCGTACCTTGCTGTAGGGCTATCATGGCCACTTTCTGATCCAGATCAGGGACTTTTAATGCTTCCTTTGTAAAACAATCTATAAAACTTCTAAGACTTTCATTTTTCCCCTGTTGGAGGTTCATTAATGATGCAGAACTCTTCTCAGGTGTTCTTCCACTTATAAATTGTCCAATGAAGGCTCGACTAAGCTCCTTGAAGGATCCTATTGAGTTTGGAGGTAAGCGACTATACCAACATTGAACCATACCTCCCATGGTATGGGGGAATGCCCTATACTTGATAGCATCCGTGACAGGTTGCAACAACAATGCATTAGAGAAAGTACGAATGTGATTTGCAGGGTCTCTGATTCCTTCATACGTCTTGATAGTGGGCATCTTAAACTTCTTATACATATAAGCCCCCATGATATCATCAGTGAATGGGGGTTTCGGATCATCTGGATCTCCTAGGGGTAGCAAATTGATAGGCTCAGCCTTTCTTTCCATGTTCGGTTCAAGGATATGTTTCCTTCTTCGCATCTCTTTTTGTATAGTAGATGTTGAAAGTTCAGCAAGAGGGTTGTTGTGTTGAGGCCTCCTTATGAGTTTTTCATGTCCATTGGCCAACTCCCCTTCTTCATATTCTAGTTATCTTTCAAGCTCATCAGCCTGTTTCCTATAGGCCAGGATTTGATCTTCCTTTTCATGAAGGCGCCTTAGAGCCTCCTCTATTTGGACATCATGCCTTGGTATCTATATGAGAGTTTGGTTGTTGATCATTGACCTTTTCTCAGCATGTCTTCTTCTTCTAGGATTCTCATCCCCTACAGACTCCTCTCTATCTCCCACATCATAGGGTCCTGAATAGTCTGGTTCCAACCCTCTTATATAACCAGGATGTTGGATTGGCTCTTGTCTTGGATTGACCCTCGAGGGTCCTATAAGTAATGGTGGTGGAGGGGGAGGATCTCCTCCTACCAGTAGTTGAGGTTGAGGATTCCCCTCTGTAGTTCGTTGAGAAGGGTTTAGATCACCAGTAGCTCGTTGGGGTATCTCATCCCCAGTTCCAGGATTATTAAGAGGCGCTTGCCTTGATTCAGTTCGTGTACTCACCATGGTTTTTCGAAAAGTTCCCACAGACGGCGCCAAATGTTGCGTGTGCAAAATTCGTGTAATAAAAATATACTGTAATTAATGATACCTCTTGAGAATCCAATGTCGTTGTCTCTTAACTCAAGCTGTTGTGAGGGACTCCTCTTCCTGCAGCTCTTCCATCTTCCAGAAGTGTACCTACAACCTGACGGGGATTTATGTTGGAATATTTATTCCAAAAGTTCATTAATAGAGTTTTGATGATTAAGTTGATAAACAAAGCAAAACAACAAAGAGGCGAAGCAAAACAACAAAGGAGACGAAGACGCAAAAAGCTGAACAAAATGCAAAGCTAGTGCATGCTAGACACAAAGGTTAGCGCACACTAACAGGTCCTGTCTGCAGATCAGATGAGTTCAAAGCTACCTGAAGTAAACCTACCTGATGAAGATAGCGCACGCTATTCATGAAGAATAATGCACGCTATCGAAGGCTTATTACCATTGTGAAGACTTTCAACACAGAATGACATATGCAGTGACATAAGACATAGCGCATGCTATGAATGATATTTAGCGCATGTTAAATAGCATTTGTATTCAAACATATGAACGTTGGGAGATTCGGTGGAAAGTCAAGTCAGAAGTCAAAAGTACAAACGGATATATGACGCATGCAATGATGTGTTGTTAGCGCATGCTACAAGGAATTATTAATGCACGCTAACAAAGAGAGACAGTAGCCACTGGACTGGAATTACAAGCAGTTAACATACGCTACATGCAGTACATTACGTACGTAACAGGCAATAACACGCGATAGCACACGCTAAGTAAGAAGGCTAGCGCACGCTAATAAAAGCTGACAGTAATGGCTAGTTTGATGGAGATGACTATAAATACAAAACCACTTGGTATCAAACCACACAACAACATTGAGGAAAGCAATCATACTTGAGATATCATTGTAAACAATATAGTTGTTGTTCTTGAGCTTGAATTGATAGTGATTGAGTGTTATCCACAAAATCATACAAGAGAGGAAAAAGAAAAGATATGATTGGATTCGGTGTTATTAGGATCAAGGATCCGGCATTGTTAGAATCGCAATCAATATCTAAGTGAGGTTTATCTAGTACCTATAGAAAGCTAGAGTGGTTGATTCCTTGTCCAATAGAAAAGGAAAATGGTTTAACTTGGACCAACATAATGACAAGTGATTAAATGGTTTACTCGGACCGATAGAAGACGAGCTTGTAATGGTTATCCCTCGACCGATAGAAGAGAGGTGCATAGGTTTATCTTAAGTCTATAGAAAAAGATACCGAGAGAGGACGTAGGCACGTTTGGCCGAATCTCTATAAATCCTGTGTCGATTTATTGTCTGCACTTTATTTAAATCATTTCCACAATGCGCAAGAGTTTCACAACTCTATCTCCAAACGGTGATACCGACCAAATTGCTCCAACAATTGGTATCAGAGCAGTACCTCTAATAAGCGGCTTAACATCCAGAGAGAAGAACCAAATATCGTTTCAACTTGCCCCGGTCGAAGGTCTTGCGCTAAACCGACCTCCATTCTTTGATGGATCGAACTTCATTACTTGGAAGAAGAAAATGTCTATTTTCATTCGAGCTTACGATATTGAATTATGGAAAGTCATATGTCTTGGTCCGAAAATTCCTCTCAAATCCAACGGTACGCTTATATCTTTCGAAGAATATGATGACGCGGATTGAAAAAATGATCATTACAATTGTAAGGCAAATCAACTTCTATATTGTGCCTTAAATCCGGAAGAACACAAATGGATATCTTCATGTGACAGTGCCAAGGAGATTTGAAAAATGCTTGAAGTCACACATGAGGGAACGTCTCAAGTCAAGGAGATGAAAATAAACATGCTCCTTCACGAATACGAGCTACTTCAAATGAACGACGATGAATCCATCACGATCATGCTCGACCGATTTTCGGTCATCACAAATGGATTGGCGTGTTTTGGAAAACCACTTTCGAGTAGTGAGAAAGTTAAGAAGATCCTACAATCACTACCTCGAGAATGGGACAGTATGGTGACGGCTATAATGGAATCTAAAGATTTAAACAATCTTGATTTTAGTGCTCTCGTTGGTTCACTTATAAACTACGAGATTGTTCTAAAATCTCGGAATGCTAAACCGAAGTCGAAGGAAAGATCGATAACCATGAAGGCTAAGATATCGAGATCTAAGGAAGAAATCCCGGTTGATGAAAGTGACGAAGAATCGGCATATTATGCCAAAAATATTAATAAGTTCCAACACTTATTAAACTGGAGAAAGCAGGACATTCAAAAGGGCGAATCTAAGAAATTCGACAACAATTGTCGATTATGTGGTAAACCAGGCCACTTTGCAAAGAATTGTCGAGCAAAACCCAAGAAGGAGGTTCTAATAACAACATGGAGCGACGAAGACGAGGATGAAGATTTCAAAATAACCTCGCTCTCATGGCCCGAAGTTCATTCGACGATAGTGACGCCAAAAGTCAAGTAAGTAACTCTTACGACGAACTTTTTGAAATATTTGAATTACTTCATACGGACTATCAAAATGCTTTATCCGAGATCAAATCCCTTAAATCTAAATATAAAACATTGGAAATTGAAAATTCCAAAATACTTGAAAAAGGGAAATTTATCGAAACCGATCATTCTCAGTTCATTGAAAATGAAAATATTTAGAAGAAGGATCTTTTGAAAATTCAAAACGAGCTGAAAATTTTAATAAAGAAATTCTCGTGTGGAAACGAGAAATTTGAACAAATGATCTCGGTTCAAAAGTTTACATTGAACAAACAGGGGTTGGAATTCAAACCACATTCTAAAAACGAATCCTTAAATTTCAATATACCCTGATATGAAAAATGTTTGAAAATTGGGCACCACATTTCAAACTGTAAAAGCCCAAGACGGACGATAAAAGTTAAAAAGATTTGGATTCCAAAAGGAACTTTTATTCCAAATATCGTCTATGTCTCTAAACAAAAACCAACTATAGGTTGGATCCCCAAAAGTTAATTTTTAACAATTGATATTTTACTCAGGGGGAGTATTATGCATTTTAAAAAAGTGGGAGTTACATTTTTATGCATATTTTATCATATCATATTTTATCATTAATTAGTATCCTCTATTCAATTGGTATATTTTGATTTACACTTTTTGCTGATTACAAAAAGGGGGAGAAAGGAGTAGAATCGAATAAAATGCGCCATGGAAGAAATGACGAGAAAAATCGAAGAAGTCGAAAAGGAGGAGAGAATAATAAAAATCGAAGAAGTCGAAAAGGAGAAAAATAAAGCATGCAAAAAGGGGAGAAACGAAGAAGTCGAAAATGACAAAAAAAAAAAGAAAAATGGGTGAAACTAACGAGACGATCAAAGCCAAAAACTTTGAGTCGTACAAATATATATATATTTTTATTTTTGCAGGTTTTATCCAATTCAAGAGTTGTTTTGTAATCATCAAAAAGGGGGAGATTGTTGGAATATTTATTCCAAATATTCATTAATAGAGTTTTGATGATTAAGTTGCTAAACAAAGCAAAACAACAAAGAGGTGAAGCAAAACAACAGAGGAGATGAAGACGCAAAAAGTTGAACAAAATGCAAAGCTAGCGCACGCTAGACACAAAGGTTAGCGCACGCTAACGGGTCCTGTCTGCAGATCAGACGAGTTCAAAGCTATCTGAAGTAAACCTACCTGATGAAGATAGCGCACGCTACACATGAAGACTAACGCACGCTATCGAAGGCTTATTACCGTTGTGAAGACTTTCAACACAGAATGGCATATGCAGTGATATAAGACATAGAGCACGCTATGAATGATATTTAACGCACGCTAAATAGCATTTGTATTCAAACATATGAACGTTGGGAGATTCGGTGGAAAGTCAAGTCAGAAGTCAAAAGTAGAAACGGATATATGACGCATGCAATGATGTGTTGTTAGCACACGCTACAAGGAATGATTAATGCACGCTAACAAAGAGAGACAGTAGCCACTGGGATGGAATTACAAGCAGTTAACGTACGCTACATGCAGTACATTACGTACGTAACAGGCAACAACACGCGATAGTGCACGCTAAGTAAGAAGGCTAGCGCACGCTAATAAAAGCTGTCAGTAACGGCTAGTTTGATGGAGATGGCTATAAATACCAAACAACTTGGTATCAAACCACACAACAACATTGAGCAAAGCAATCATACTTGAGATATCATTGTAGACAATATAGTTGTTGTTCTTGAGCTTGAATTGATAGTGATTGATTGTTATACACAAAATCACACAAGAGAGGAAAAAGAAAAGATGCGATTGGATTCGGTGTTATTAGGATCAAGGATCCGGAATTGTTAGAATCGCAATCGATATCTAAGTGAGGTTTATTTAGTACCTATAGAAAGCTAGAGTGGTTGATTCCTTGTCCAATAGAAAAGAAAAACGGTTTAACTTGGACAGACAAAAAGACAAGTGATTAAACGGTTTACTCGGACCGATAGAAGACGAGCTTGTAACGGTTATCCCTCGACCGATAGAAGAGAGGTGCAGAGGTTTATCTTAAGCCTATAGAAAAAAATACCAAAAGATGGCGTATGCACGTTTGGCCGAACCTCTATAAATCCTGTGTCGATTTATTTTCTGCTCTTTATTTAAATCGTTTCCGCAACGCGAAAGAGTTTCACAACTCTATCTCCAAACGGCAATACCGGCCAAATTGCTCCAACAGTTGGTCCTCGTCGGGGACTCCGGCATGAGAGTAAGTGTCTATACGAGATTATAAATAACAACTTGAATATAGATAGAAATTAGCTATGGAAATTCGTACCTGTAATGAGGGGTGGAGACCCCTATATATAGGATTACGTGATGAGTTACGTAAGGTTAGCAGTCTTTGTAGAATAAGTAGACTCTATCAATGAGACTTATCTCTTAGAAAGTCCTGAAGACTTGTACCTTCCGGGACGCTTAAATTACGTAGGTCTTCTACCTCCTAGCAGACTCTTAAATTATGTCGAGGAGTCTTGTACCTTCTAGAATTATCTAAGGACTTGGGACTTTAATTATTTTCTGGGCCCAATTAATTGAATTTTAATTTGAGTTTTTCAATACCTTAATAAATATTTGAATATTTATCTATTTTTTATTGGCTACATAATCTAGTCCAATATATATATATATATATATATATATATATATATATATATATATATATATATATATATATATATATACAAGACGTGACTCATTATATTTACGTCTCTAACGAACAACGGAAAAATAGGCAAGTGATAGGTATTCATAATATTTTATACTCAACTACGTGTATTTATATCTCAAACTTAAATAAATTAATTAATAAAAATGAGAAAATCAAGCACTGAATTATTCTTTAACTTTTATGATTTTAAAAGTGTTTCTCGATTTCTGCCGTATAGAGTTGTGAATGTGAAGATTATTTAATAACTCCATATCTAGTTAGCTAGCCTATATTTTTCCAAAACCACTCATTATGGCTTTGTTTTTGGTGCTTACTTTCGGCACAATTCAGTTCAGTTTAATTCAGTTCAGTTCAGTAAAATTCAGTTCAGATCAGTTTAGTTTAGTTCAGTTCAATTCAACACTATTAAATTCAGTTTAGTTCAGTTCAATCACCTTTAAAATTAATATTATTTATTATTATTATTTTTATTAAAATAATATAATATATAATAATTATTATTCTTTTTTTATTATTACTTATATTACCAGTAATATTATATATAAAATTATTATCATAATTTTTATTTAATTATTATTATTTATTATTTCTATTCTTGTAATATAACATAATTATTATTGCTGCATATATTATTTTCTAAAAAGATTAATTACTAGGAGTATCATTATTGATATTAATTAATGTGATCAATACTATTATATAATTATATGATTATTAATATTAATATTATTATTATTATTGTTGTTGTTGTAATATAAATGATTATTGTGTAAATTTTTATCTAATTTTATTATTATTATTAACAACAATATTTATCAATAGTATTATATATTATTTCTAGTGTTATTAATAATTTTATTACTATTATTATCATTAATATTAATATTATCAATAGTATTATATAAAATTTGAGTATTATTAATGTTATTATTATTGTTATTACTATTATTATTTTTGTTGTTGTGATATAAATAATTTCATTATTATTGTAAATATTGTTATGTGATATTATTATTATTATTTATATTAATATTATCAATAATATTATGTTATTTATTATTTTAATGTATATTATTATTGTAGATATTATATATATTGTTATCAATATTACTACTAATTATAATATTTATTATTATTATTATTCAGTAACTTTATTTCAGTTTAGTTCAGTTAAGTTCAAGACCATTCGCCTAATTCATTCGATGATTCCGCAAAATTCATTTTGATTCATTTCGACAAGATAAGAAAATTCACCAAAAGAATCGAGCCAATAAGTACCTAAAAAGCATGATTGATTTTTTGCTCACATATTTTAATTATATAGGAAAATCATATGATTTACTAGTTTATAGTAAGCCTTGGGTTTGATGTAATTTGGATATTTGGGATACATCATTTTCTTGTGACAAAATCATTGATAAGAAGCGTTTATGAACTTGGTAGTGAATGTGTAATTTTTAGGATTGCTCAAAATATTGTTGATTACACTTGTACTTATTTAAATAAAGTTTGGCCGGAGGCAACTGTGTTTTTGGAACAATGCTAAATGTACACATAATGTGTACGCATATGTGTACACACATGCATCTCATCCATCCATTTAATGTGGTCCCACAATAAATGAATGAGTCCCATATTAAATGGATGGATGAGATGCATGTGTGTACAAACATGTGTACACATATGTGTACATGTAGCATCACTCGTGTTTTTGAGACCCCATAAGTCATGTTTATTTCTTATCTTTTTTTTTTATTGTTCGAGGATGAACAATTGGTCCAGTTTCGGGCACGGGACACTGGCTGTGGCAATTGGCCTTTGGAGATTGGAGCTTGGAGCTTGGGCTTAGACTAAATCAATTTTGCAGTCAAGTCCAACGAAAAATATGAGTCAGTCAAGATTGATCAAGCCTAAACTGGTGAGCTGACCCACGACTTGTAGAGTTCCTTCTCAACATGATTCTTCACACTAATGGATCTACGAAATTAAGGTGGTTAAAACCACTTATTGAGGTAATTTCTTGGCTGGAGGGTTAATGGATCTAACACCCCCAAAATTCTATTGGATTATTACAGTACTGTGGCCCCCACGCCAGGAAGCCACCAGGCGAACACGACTAATGTAACACCCCCGATAAATTCAGGAATATTACAGCGCCGTAAATCTTTTACATAAGGATTTACAAGGCTGAAGAACTGAAAAGACATTAACAGATACCAACGTATGAAAATAACGGAAATAAGATACAACAGTTCTGACCAATACTGAAAGTACGAATGTTCAACGGAAAAGTATTAATACATCACCAAATCCAAATCATCATAAACGACTACGTACTCGAGTACTTATTAAAACGATACAAACAACAGACAATTAAACCCGGCCGGAACATCACTCTGCACCCTCATCGTCATGCAACTCCAGTGGTTGTTTCCCTGCTCTCCTGGATCCTGAACATAAATAAATGTTCAACCCCGAAGGGGTTAGCACAACGATTGCTAGTACAAGTACCAAAATATATTATTCAACATCTCACGAAGAATAATAATAACATAAATGACAAAAGAACCAACGAGTCTTCTCCTGCGAGAAACTCAATAATAACATACACACATGAAAATCACAACATGATATCACAACATACATATGGTAATTCCAATGATCCAGCGTTCACTGCCTAGACCCCTCGATGATTCTGTCAAACCAACCCGAGGTGGAAAAACCCGTCCGATGATCCAGCGCACGCTAGCATAGATCCCCCGATGATCCCGTCGGACCAACACGAGGTGGACATACAACGACATATATACACGACAATATGTATAACATCAATATATAAAACAATTAAGGTACTTGCCTCGATTCGAAGACAAGAATACTACTTCCACGAAAAATGAAACACTCGAAGGTCGCCCCTTCGATTAATCACGAAGCAAGCTTGAACCTTAACAAAAGAAATAATATAGAATTCATCTCACGTCGTACGAATATCTATCAATCCAATTTACGGCCGAACGTTCATAAAACGTAATCTGCCTGAACTGATTAGCGTACGCTACGTATTCTATGTAGCGTGCGCTAAGCCTGCTCGTTAGCGCACGTAAACAACGAAGTCTAGCGTACGCTAACTATGTATCGACAGTCCTCTCTGATCAGCCGACTGACTCGCCTGATGACTTAACGTACGCTACGTACCAAACGTAGTGTACACTAAACATGCCCGATAGCGTACGTTAATCTACATATCTTAGCGTACGCTAAGCGTGTGTAATACCCGTAATTTCGATTTCCGGTAATTTCTTTTTTTCGGCGGAAGTCCGTTTTGACGACTCGCTCATGACCGTTTCGTCATTCCGAGAACGATTAATTCTTCACTTTTTTTCATCTGAATTCATTCGGTATCGTTTTATTGAGTTTCGTGTTTTTGAGCGATTTTTCCGCACTTGAGTTCGATTCTTGCAAATCTCGTCCGAAACTGTCGTTTCGAGTTTCCCGTAAGTCTGTTTAACTTTGTTAGACGTGTTGTAAACTTCGTTTTAGTTATTCGATCACGTATCGAGATTTTCGGGCGTTTTGGGCTATTTTCGTAATTTCCCAAAGTTTGGGGTAATTACCTTCCATTGTCGAATTTCGAACATTCGGGTGGTCGGAATTGTGTGTTCTCTTAGTGCTCGAATTCATCTTTGTGAGTACTTCGTAATCGTATCTTCGATTCGTATTCAGGTTCGGGTTTCGGGGTCGTTCAGGCCGCCGGAGTTGGCCCCGGCCGAGTCATGGCCGAGCAGTCTGGGCCCAGGCCGGCACTGTTTACGGCCGGTAGTACTCGGCAGTTACGTACGTAAGCCTTGGCCGGTTACGTACGTAACGATGCCGGCATTTCTGGGCAGAGATTTCGGCCATGGCCGGTTACGTACGTAAGGGCCCGGCCGGTTACGTACGTAAGCGTCCGGCAGTGTCCGGCTATATAAGGCCCTCCAGTCGGGTTTCTCACCCATTTTCTCATTCTCTTCCTTCTCTTCTGCGGCTGGAGGCGTGGGAATCATGGAAAGATGTTGTTGGACAATCAATCCATGAAATCTTGGAGTTCATATCATCAATCATACATCCTATAACATCCTCCGATCTACCGAATTAGGTCAGATTTCCTAGAAATCTAGTTTTGGGGAATTTGGGTATTTTGGTTGTTTTCATCTGTTTAATCCGATTTAAATTAGGATTATAATGGATTGATGATTATTTAGATATATTATATCATTCCCCTTGTTATTCCATGGTTTGATCGTATCGATTCATTGTTTTGGTCGAGTTCTTGATCGACGCCTTGAAGGTGTCCGGTAGAATGTCTTAGAGGGGTTTTCGGACGTTCTACGATTATTCCTCCTCGTATGATCATTGATTTATTAATTATATATTGTTAGGGTCGAGTTTCTTGCGAAGAAACTAAGTTGAACCCTTCCGTTCGTTGTCGTTTTCCTTTTCGAAAGCATCGGGCGTTTCGAAGCTTTTCGGTTGAGCCGTGTTCGTCGGGATACTTGTGTGCCGATTTTGAGGCAAGTACCTTGTCCATATAATTCTTGTTTTATGGATATGATAATTAGTGATCGTCTAAATGTGGTTGTTTGGTCGTTTGAATTGAACTTTCAAAAGATTCGGTTTAGCCTTGTTAAAGGCTTGCTTTCAAAACGCGTGTGTTTTGTGAATGGTGTGGTTTGTGAATAACTATGTGAATTCTATGGATATGTTTGGTGTTGATGTTGCACTTGGTATTGCGTGTGGATGTATATTATTTCATTTCGGTGCGTTGTGGTTTGACGTGGTGTTTTGCTAAGTGTTTGATGCCTCTGGGTGAATTGTTTGAATATATGTGTTGTATTGTGCTGTGTGTGAATGTATGGATGTGGGCGGGGCCTACGGTGGCACATGGCATGCGATCATGTGGCCAGGATGCAACAAGCGATTGGTCCAACCGTGAGAGCCTAATAAAAACTACGGTGGCACATGGCATGCGATCATGTGGCCAGGATGCAACAAGTGATTGATCCAACCGTGAGCGCCAAAGATAATCTACGGTGGCACATGGCATGCGATCATGTGGTCAGGATGCAACAAGCGATTGATCCAACCGTGAGATGCATGTGATTTGTTTCGCTAGCCAGCTCGGGAGGGTCCTTCGAGGCCTCGAGTGGGATTTGTGGCTTCGTCCCGGTCCTAGGCGATGCGCGTGCGTGATTACGTTGTGTTGATTTTTATGTCCATCGAGGACACGTGATGTTGGGATCTGGCCGTGTGAATTGTTGTCGGTTTTCTATTTGCGAAAACAAAACCTTTGGGCTGTGACCCCTGTTGATTTTTGGAAAGAGAAGGATTCGGAAATCCTAAATTGTTTTCTATTAAAACTCTCGATGGCATTTTAAACTGTTTTATAAATTGTTTCCCTTGATTTGTGATCTTTCGATTTTTGGAATGTTTTACCAAACTCATGCCTCGGGAAGTGCTTTTCGTTACGTTTGGAACTTTGAGGATTCCTGGTTATTGTTATTCTTGGAATTTGAATTATATGGCTCGTATTTGCACTTTGTTCTTGCACTAGCAAACCAGTGGAGTTTTGCTAACCCCCGAGTATTCGGGGGGTGGATGTCTGTATTGCATTCAGGTTTTGGAGCAGAGCACAGGGTCGGCATGAAGGATGATGAAAGATGAACGATACTAATCACACGAGGACCCGTTGATGTCGTATTGGTTTAGTTGTATTTTATTTCCACGCAGATTTTTCCCCGTTATGCGGAGCATTTTGTATTCGACCCCTGCGTGGGCATGTAATGTGTTAGAGTTGTATGTTTTTATTGAAAGGCCAAATCGGTCTACTGAGTCTTTTTAGCCTTAAAGGCATTGTCGAGTTGTTCCTTTGTTGTTACCGACCTGGTAGATCCTTGAGGAAAGGTTCTACGGCGTGTAATATCCCTGAGCGGATTGGGGGTGTTACATAAATGGTATCAGAGCTTAGGTTGTGGAAACCTAGGCTGTCGGGTCAAGTCGTGTTGTTTGAGTCTTGTTTCGTCGGATTTTATCTGACTGAGTCGTGTCGCGACGCGTCATTTGAGTTTGTTGGTCGTGATTAGTATCGTGGAGCAATCATCATCTTCGTGTGACCTGTGGATGTAAGTCTCCCTTCTTTATGTTGTGTCTCGTGTGACACGAGCTATTTTTATGATTATTTGTTAAGTAGCGGAATCCTCTTATGGATTTTGATTTCTTGATATGCGGTTATTTGACCCTCATATTTCGTTCATATGAGGAGTAGTGTTGCTGGATTGTGCATGTTTGACTTTATTTCTTTTATCTGCTGCGTGAGTTCTTTTGTAATGGCTTTCGGTATTTTACCGACTGAGTTTTATTTCGAAAACCGATTCCCTTAACCGAGTTTTGGCATTATGGCCTTGATCGCTTTGGCGAAATTCTTGTGACGGTATTTAGTATTTTGTAAATGGCTTTTGTGAGTTTTTGAAATATTACCGTCATCGACCTTCTTGGCATTTTTGTAAATGGTTTTTAGCCTGGTGGGTTCCGGCGCGGGACCCACGGCGCTATATTGTTCCGTGTAATTACCTGAAATTTTTGGGCATTCTAGCCCATTGAATTATTTTCGAAAACCTTGAGTATCTTAGAAAATAAATTTCGAAACGTACTTTTAAAATGAATTATTTTCTCATGGTACATCCAAGGTGCCACAATATATTTCAAAATTCTTCTACCTCGAGGACCCAAAATGTTTTGAGATATTTTCAATGTTTTATAAACACTTTTACTTAGACCCGAGGGTCGAATATTCTGAAAGTTTTTCACTAAGAGAAAGTGTCCTCATTTTTATCAAATGCGAAATGGTTCTCCAAAGTCTCGATAACAATATTTCACGTTTGTACTTTTTTTTTTGAAAGGTGATACTCAAGATCAATCGGTGTTTTTCGAAATTATTTTCAAAAGGAGGTTTTCATTTTTAAAACCTATCCATTCCCGTTTGAGGGCTGGGTATGTATGTATGATGTTTGCGTTGTCGTTATAATGTTAACTTCCGAATATGATCGAATTGGTGGCATGAACGTTGAGGCGTTGCCACGTATTTGTAGTACTAGCCCTCTGTTAGAGGTGTGAACTGGTATTTACTGTTTATCGTCTCGTGGTGATTTGCGTGTTGTCGCACGAGTGAGCTGTTGAAGCTTGGGCTTGTACGTTTGTGTACATGTGTGATTGTTTCATGATGGTTGTAATTATGTGCTGGTTATCGTTCGGGCCGTTGAGGTCGCCGAACGATACCGTTGTTGTTGTAGTGTTTGTGTGTGTATTACTTTATGATGGTAATCGTTGTATATGATATGTGTTATGATTCCTTGTTGTGCTGAGTTGGCATCTCCGCTATGTTGTTTTGCGGTGTTATGTTCCGTTGTATCTAGCATTTGTATATTCAGTATGCCGAGCCGAGGTGTTTCAACCGTGGTGTGCCGGGGGCATGCACGTACTAATTGTCCTTCTCGTCAGTAACGCATTTCAAGTGTGGACCCGAGAGACACATGATCCAGTTTCGCGAGTTGGGTTCCGAGTCTTTCGGGGCATGAACTTCAGTACAGATATCAGGATCGGCTCTAAGAGGCCCATGGGAAATGTTTTCGTCAGCTGCTTTTGTGTTGTTGTCTTGTTTCCGTTATTGTGAGTAGCGGAGATGACCTTCTTTTATAAGAAGTCGAATGTAATACCCGTATTGTTTTTGGACTTCTGCATTTCCTCTTTCTTAAGTCTATCGACTCGCTCGTGTTTGTTGATACTTTCTGAACTTGTTTTGTATTTTGGTTTCATTGTTCGAACAAGCTGTGATCTTGTTTTGGGTCGATCTGGTTATCGCTGTGACTTTTCCGAGTCATTTCGATTCTTGTGAACCTTGTCCAGAAGTAACATCTTTTGGTTCTACTAGTTCTTTTATTCGAAGTGGATCAGATTTTGAACTTCTGTAATTTTGACTCTGTCGACTCATTTATGTTCGTTAACATTTTCTGAGCTTGCCCTGTCCCTTAGTTTTGTTAACCGAACGAGGGTGGTATTGTTTCGGAATTACTCGTTTGTCGTTGTGACTTTTCAATTGCTATTTCCTTTTCTGTGGATCTTATGTGAGTGCGCATCTTGTTGTTTTCACCAGATCATGTTTTGTTTCGAGTCGAGATGTGAACCTCGGAGTTGTCGGTTGAACCTTATTGTTCTTCGTGATCCAAACATGATTATTCGATTTTTGTTGTCTCGGTCGTTGTAGTTCGATCATTGATTGTTCGGTTTTTGTTGATCTCGTTTCGTGATTGTTGAACGTTCAGACTCCTTCGTAATTCTCTTAAGTTCGGGAAATTAGTCTCGTTTTCGATCTTCCAACCCTTGGGCGAGGGAATTCCGTATTTGTTCAGCGATTGGCTCGCTTTTTGATTGATGTACCGTTGGGGTGGTCAACCATATGGATTTTTCGTTCGTTGTGTTTTGTGATTGTTCGGATAATCGACTCGATTGTATTATCTGTTTGATGACGCTTGTCACTTGTTGATTTTATCATGTCTCTACCGGTGGCGTTGTGTTAGTCGGCGTGGAGCGTGTTTTCACGCCGTATATTCCTTTGTGTTGCTTGTAACATTTCGCCGATGGGCGTAAGTTACGCGTTTCTTGTGTATCTCGTTGAGTTTTCCTGGCGGGATATTGCTTCTCCCTACATTTTTTTAAGTTTCGGGACGAAACTACTTTTAAGGAGGGTAGTGTGTAATACCCGTAATTTCGATTTTCGGTAATTTCTTTTTTTTCAGCGTAAGTCCGTTTTGACGACTTGCTCATGACCGTTTCGTCATTCCGAGAACGATTAATTCTGCACTTTTTATCATCCGAATTCGTTTCGGTATCTTTTTATTGAGTTCTGTGTTTTTGAGCGGTTTTTCCGCACTTGAGTTCAATTCTTGCGAATCTCGTCCGAAACTGCTGTTTCGAGTTTCCCGTAAGTCTGTTTAACTTTGTTAGACGTGTTGTGAACTTTGGTTTGGTTATTCGATCACGTATCGTGATTTTCGGGCGTTTTGGGCCATTTTCGTAATTTCCCAAAGTTTGGGGTAATTACCTTCCATTGTCGAATTTCGAACCTTCGGGTGGTCGGAATCGTGTGTTCTCTTAATGCTCGAATTCATCTTTGTGAGTACTTCGTAACCGTATCTTCGATTCGGATTCAGGTTCCGGTTTCGAGGTCGTTCGGACCGCTGGAGTTGGCCCCGGCCGAGTCATGGCCGGGCAGTCTGGGCCCAGGCCGGCACTGTTTACGGCCGGTAGTGCTCGGCAGTTACGTACGTAAGGCCGGTTACGTACGTAAGCTTTGGCCGGTTACGTACGTAACGATGCCGGCATTTCTGGGCAGAGATTTAGGCCATGACCGGTTACGTACGTAAGGGCCCGGCCGGTTACGTACGTAAGGGCCCGGCCGGTTACGTACGTTAGGGCCCGACCGGTTACGTACGTAAGCGTCCGGCAGTGTCCGGCTATATAAGGCCCTGCAGTCGGGTTTTTCACCCATTTTCTCATTCTCTTCCTTCTCTTCCGCGGCTGGAGGCGTGGGAATCATGGAAAGATGTTGTTGGACAATCAATCCATGAAATCTTGGAGTTCATATCATCAATCATCCATCTTATAATATCCTCCGATCTACCGAATCAGGTCAGATTTCCTAGAAATCTAGTTTTGGGGAATTTGGGTGTTTTGGTTGTTTTCATCCGTTTAATCCGATTTAACTTAGGATTATGATGGATTGATGATTATTTAGATATATTATATCGTTCCCCTTGTTATTCCATGGTTGTATCGTATCGATTCGTTGTTTTGGTCGAGTTCTTGATCGACGCCTTGAAGGTGTCCGGTAGAATGTCTTAGAGGGGTTTTCGGACGTTCTACGATTATTCCTCCTCGTATGATCATTGATTTATTAATTATATATTGTTAGGGTCGAGTTTCTTGCGAAGAAACTAAGTTGAACCCTTCCGTTCGTTGTCGTTTTCCTTTTCGAAAGCATCGAGCGTTTCGAAGCTTTCCGGTTGAGCCGTGTTCGTCGGGATACTTGTGTGCCGATTTTGAGGCAAGTACCTTGTCCATATAATTCTTGTTTTATGGATATAATAATTAGTGATCGTCTAAATGTGGTTGTTTGGTCATTTGAATTGAACTTTCAAAAGATTCGGTTTAGCCTTGTTAAAGGCTTGCTTTCAAAACGCGTGTGTTTTGTGAATGGTGTGGTTTGTGAATAACTATGTGAATTCTATGGATATGTTTGGTGTTGATGTTGCACTTGGTATTGCGTGTGGACGTATATTATTTCATTTCGGTGCGTTGTGGTTTGACGTGGTGTTTTGCTAAGTGTTTGATGACTCTGGGTGAATTGTTTGAATATATGTGTTGTATTGTGTTGTGTGTGAATGTATGGATGTGGGCGGGGCCTATAGTGGCACATGGCATGCGATCATGTGGCCAGGATACAACAAGCGATTGGTCCAACCGTGAGAGCCTAATAAAAACTACGGTGGCACATGGCATGCGATCATGTGGCCAGGATGCAACAAGTGATTGATCCAACCGTGAACGCCAAAGATAATCTACGGTGGCACATGGCATGCGATCATGTGGCCAGGATGCAACAAGCGATTGATCCAACCGTGAGATGTGTGTGATTTGTTTCGCTAGCCAGCTCGGGAGGGTCCTTCGAGGCCTCGAGTGGAATTTGTGGCTTCGTCCCGGTCCTGGGCGATGCACGTGCGTGATTACGTTGTGTTGATTTTTATGTACGTCGAGGACACGTGATGTTGGGCTCTGGCCCTGTAAATTGTTGTCGGTTTTCTATTTGCAAAAACAAAACCTTTGGGTTGTGACCCCTGTTGATTTTTGGAAAGAGAAGGATTCGGAAATCCTAAATTGTTTTCTATTAAAACTCTCGATGGCATTTTAAACTGTTTTATAAATTGTTTCCCTTGATTTGTGATCTTTCGGTTTTTGGAATGTTTTACCAAACTCATGCCTCGGGAAGTGCTTTTCGTTACGTTTGGAACTTTGAGGATTCATGGTTATTGTTATTCTTGGAATTTGAATTATATGGCTCGTATTTGCACTTTGTTCTTGCACTAGCAAACCAGTGGAGTTTTGCTAACCCCCGAGTATTCGGGGGGTGGATGTCTGTATTGCATTCAGGTTTTGGAGCAGAGCACAGGTTCGGCATGAAGGATGATGAAAGATGAACGATACTAATCACACGAGGACCCATTGATGTCGTATTGGTTTAGTTGTATTTTATTTCCGCTGCAGTATTTTTCCCCGTTGTACGGGAGCATTTTGTATTCGACCCCTGCGTGGGCATGTAATGTGTTAGAGTTGTATGTTTTTATTGAAAGGCCAAATCGGTCTACTGAGTCTTTTTAGCCTTAAAGGCATTGTCAAGTTGTTCGTTTGTTGTTACCAGCCTGGTAGATCCTTGAGGAAAGGTTCTACGATGTGTAATATCCCTGAGCGGATTGGGGGTGTTACAGCGTGCATGGCAGCTTCACTACTGGGCAGCAGACTGTTCTATGGTGATGAAACTTACGAATTCCTCAGTGATTAACGGGTGTTATCCGTCTACATGTCATGTTCATAAACTTATGAATGATCTTACTAATTCAATCATCTTTGAGTTCAAGGAAAAGAATATGATCACAACTCTTATATTCAACCTCGATTATCATTATCATGTGAAGTTCGGTGATCTCCGGTTGGTGCACTAGATTCCATTATCATTATCACATTCAGACTACATCTTTAAAGGTGAACTACTAATTCCAACTACGATGTTCCAATGACAATATCATAAGCATAAACATTCCAATCTTCTAAACATGATACTTGTTCGAATAATTCACCAAGGGGACTCAATATCTTGATAGCATGATTCATCTTATTCTTCAGAATACGAATCTAAGGCTGGAGATAGAATTAACATACCTTAATACGAAGAAATCACTGAGCCAGAAAGGTAGAATCCCACTCCGGTTGTTTGTATGCCAATCCAAGGTGCTTCTCCACTTTAATGATCAACCACAAGTGACATCCAATCTTTAATGATTAAGTGGAGGTGGTATATGTAATGCCCGGATAATTATTGTGTATTTATCCTGTAATTGATCTTGTAAGATTCGAATTTGTGATGTTATTATTCGGAGGTTGGTTTCCTGTATTTCCGTAGCTTTACGTTTTTTTTATCTCCAGCATTCTGCATGCATGGTTTTGCACGTGTTTACGTACGCTAACAGGTGCATATAACGTATGCTAAGGATTCATCATTACGTACGTTATCTGATGAGGTTAACGTACGTAAGCTAAGTCAAATCGGTATCGGATAAGGGTCAGCGTGTGGGGGCCGAGGAAGGGGCCAGGGAAGATTCGTGAGATGTTCCGCATGAACCTGGACACGGATTAACGTACGCTAAGGGAGATTTTTAACGTACACTAAGGTCTATATATTACGTACGTAAGATGGGTTTGTTAACTTATGTAAGCCAATGCCTAAAACAGTTCAGTGAGTTCTGGCCAGACGTTAACGTACGCTAATGTTCTCGAATAGCGTACGCTAATGTTGTTACATACGTAATAGTCTTGGTGTAACGTACGTAATGGGTTAAAATTCTATTTATAGACCTCGAGCTCATTTCATTTCTCACCTTTCCTTTGGCCGATTTTTCGTGTTCTGAAGTTTGTTCAACATCATAAACCTCTCATATCATCATCCTAGCTCGAGTTTGAAGATTTTAGACCATTGGAGATTGGTGTTCAAGCTCTTGGTGTTCAATTTCTTCAAGTTTCTCCTTGTTCTTCACTATTTTGAGGTAGGTGATTCTTCACCAACTAGATTAAGTATTCTTAAGGATGTTTTGAACATGTTTTGAGATTATCTAGTCAGTTAAATTCGTGTGTAGTCGAACATCATGTTGTTAGAAGAATATTCTCGATGTTTCGGTACTTCTTCATCGTTTAGAACATTGAACCTTGTAGTGTTTGAACTCCTAAGCACAATCATGTAGCTACAAACCCGATTATGGCAAGTTTATGGAGATTATCAAGTTCTTATGTATTACATGATGAAATTATACGGATTGGGACATTTAATGGATTGAACTTAGGATATTTTCTTGAAGAAGAAGAAGATGATTATCAAGTGAATCTAGTAATCAAGTTCTTACGGTGTTCTACGGGGTAATTTAGATATCTCGATCAGTTTGGATAAATGAAGAACATGATTAGAATCATTGTAAGAAGAATTATCCTGTGATGTATTGAAGAATCCGACCGTAGGATACATTTGATCTTAGGCAGGATAGTACGAGTTTTTGTCGAATTAGCATCCTAGTGTTGATTCAAATCCGAATTGATATAGGGCAGCGTAGTAAGCTCATATGTTTGGGAATATCACATCCTTCTTGATGTTCTTGATGATTAAAACGATTATCCGGAACCAATAGTTATATCGGTATTATTGTTCGTTGAAGGTTTGGATTTTGGCGAGCCGATCGAGTGAAAATTCTCCGAGCGGATTAGTAGCAATTCTTATTGCCATTTCTGAGGCAAGTATCATATTTTGAGATTTTTGATCAAGTATATGGTTTGTTCATATTGTTGGACACGAGATTATTTTCGTTAAATTGTCATGATATTCGTTATCGATTTCTTGTATGTTCATGTTGATGAATATAGTGATTTTTCATACTCGTATGTATAAGTTGTGTTTGAGTATGTTGTGCGATCTATGCTGGGGGCGCTGGATCGGATGTCCACCTCATGTTGGTCCGACGGGATCATCTTGGGATCTATGCTGAGGGCGCTGGATCATTGGACGGGTTTTTCCACCTCGTGTTGGTCCGACGGGATCATCTTGGGATCTATGCTGAGGGCGCTGGATCATTGGAATACCCCTGTTGTGTTGATTGAATCTTGTGGATTCGTATTGTTGGATTCCGGTAACGGAAGTCCGTATTGTGTATAATGTTATGCATTGTTGTTGCATATTTTTGTATTCCGATACTTGTACTAGCATTGTTTTGCTAACCCCTTCGGGGGTGGATATTTGTTTTGATGTTCAGGTAGTCGAGGAGCGGGGAAGCAGCCACAGTACCAACATGACGACGAAGGGGCTCAGTGATGTTAATTATTGTTGTCTGGTCTTTCCGGTTTATTTTTAGTACTCGAGTATGCGTGTCTTGTGATGTTTTTGAGATGCTTGTAATAAAGAACTCCTTTGATTTGGTTCTGTACTCTAAACTGTAATGGGACATTCGTATTATCTTTATATTTTCTTTTGTTTAGCCTTGTAAATTCTTATATAAAGGATTTACGGCGCTGTAATTATTCCGAATATCTCGGGGTGTTATAGAATATGGTATCGGAGCTAAGATTTATGGATATCTTCGCAGTCGGGTTTATTTGGGTCGGTGTACATCATTCAATTTTTGGGTCGTTTGTAACATCAATGCTCAGCCGACGTCGTCATGTGGACCATGGTTGTAAGTTTCCTAATCTCACTTACTACTGTCTTACTTAATTTCCTGCGTTATGGATATTGACGGACTTTATTTTTGAAAATTTTGTCCTGGATATTGAGTAATTGTGTTTACAGTATGTTGAGGGGAGGTCGTGGACGCGGACGCGGACGTGGTAATGTAAGGCAGGAGGATTCGGCGTCTACCCCAGAATTATCGACTAGTCGAACCGATTCCCATCCTGGAGGACAGCAGGGATCAGCAAATAATGACGCAAATACTAACATACTGGGAGTGCTTCAACAGGTGGTTACACAGATAAACCAGTTTGCTCTGGTGGTCGACCGCATGCAGACGACGATGGACCAGCGGCACAATGAGGATAACCGGGGGGACAAATGGCTTACTGAAGTGGTCAAATTGCACCCACCAAAATTTGATGGTTCTGCCGAGGCACCTACTTGGGATCACTGGTTGAAAGAGTTAGAAAAGATATTTGCGGGGATTAACTGTCCCGAGGATCAGAAAGTTTCGATCGCCCAGTATTTTCTGACTGGAGAGGCTTTCGACTGGTGGGAAGCTGTTCGACCGGAGGATTATAATGCTGACTGGATGGAATTCAAACTAATGATGGAGGCAGAATATTGTCCTCGTCCAGTTAGAGAGGCTAGAGTTCGAGAGTTTTTCTCACTGCAGAGTTCGGAGGCATCGGTGACGGATATAATCAAGACTTTTAATCACCAGCTAACCTTTGTGCGGCATTTGGTCAGAACCGAGGCAGAAAAGATTTTCCACTTCGATATGCGGATGAAGCCGGAGATTCAGCAGTACATGTCTGGATTCGAGTGTACTACCTTGCGACAGTATCAGGACAAAGCGCTGGCCTACGACATGAAAGAGGCGGCGGTGGAGAAATCGATGGAGGCAAAGAAGCAAAAAGTGTCCGGCAACTTCACGGAGAACAAGAGTAGTGGGCCCCGCAAGGGCCAGTCTTCATTTTATTCATCTAAGAAACCTATGCATCCTTCTAGAGATGGCAAGAAGTTCTGGACAGCATCAACGGTATCAGACGCATCAAAGAAGTGCTATAACTGTGGTCGAGCAGGGCATATTCGACGTGATTGCCCCGCATCTTCTGTGACTTATTTCGATTGTGGGCAGGAAGGGCACCGTGCGGCTTTTTGCGGAGTTGCGACTAGATCTATTGGTACTCGCACTCCAGTACCAGTTCTGAAGGAGACGAGTGTGAATCAGACACAGCAAAGTGGTTTCCAGCAGCAGAATGCTGGGAAAGAGAGGCGTCCAGTGCTGGGTCCGTTCCTCCACGCCTTTACGAGATGAAGAAGTCAGACAATCAGAACACTGCTGTTGCATCAGGTATGATTCAGATCCTTTTGCAACCAGTTAGTGTCTTATTTGATTCAGGAGCTACACATTCTTTCATATCTTTGAACTGTGTTAATCGTTTGAAAATCTCGTGTTTATTTGATTGTGAGCCTTATGTTGTGGGTTTGCCAAGTGGAGATAAAATTGTGGGAACCCTAGAAACTAGAGATTTTCCAGTGACTATAGGAGGGATAGATTGGCCATCAAATATTATTGTCGTTGACATCCGTGGTGACGATTTAATTCTCGGAGACGACTGGCTCAATCGTTATGGGGCTATTCTAAATTACCGGAATAGAGTTATTTCAATCATTGCTGAAGATGGAACTGAACATTTATTCAAAGGATGGAGACCGGGAAACTCAGGAAAATTGATCAAAGCCATGAAAGCAGTAAAATTATTGAAGCAGGGTTGTTACGGATTGTGGTGTTATTCCATGAAGAAAGAAGAAGGAGTAGAGCTCTCATCTATTCCAGTTGTGAAAGAATTCTCAGATGTATTCCCTGACGAACTACCTGGGTTACCTCCACAGAGAGAAGTAGAGTTCAATATCGAATTAGAGCCTGGAGCCGCTCCTATTTCCAGAGCACCATACCGTATGGCGCCAACCGAGATGTACGAACTAAAGAAGCAGCTTGAGGAATTAATGCAGAAGGGTTACATTCAACCTAGTGTTTCTCCTTGGGGAGCACCCGTTCTCTTTGTCCGGAAGAAAGATGGATCCCTTCGATTGTGTATAGATTACAGGGAGCTAAATTAGGTGACAATCAAGAACAAGTATCCTATACCTCGGATCGACGACTTGTTTGACCAACTGCAGGGGTCCAGAGTATTCTCTAAGATTGACTTGCGATCAGGATATCATCAGTTGAGAATTAAGGAATCGGATATACCGAAATCTGCTTTCAGATCCTGGTACGGGCACTATGAATTTGTAGTGATGCCATTCGGACTTACCAATGCTCCTGCGGTATTTATGCAATTGATGAATCGGGTATTTTTGAAATACTTGGATAAGTTCGTGGTCGTTTTCATTGATGACATCTTGATCTATTCGAAAGACTCAGAGGAACATGCCGAGCATTTGCGTATTGTTCTGAACACCTTAAGGAATGAACAGATGTATGCGAAACTTTCTAAATATGAGTTATAGCTTAAGAAAGTGACTTTCCTTGGGCATGTGATATCAGCCGACGGAGTTCAAGTAGACCCGAAGAAAGTTAAGGCAATCTTGGAGTGGGAATCTCCTAATAACGTGAAAGAAGTCTGGAGTTTCTTAGGACTTGCTGGATATTATCGCCATTTTGTAGAAGGATTTTCCAAAATTGCTCGTCCGCTCACTCAGCTGTTACAGAAAACTCAAAAGTTCGCGTGGAATGAGAATTGCCAGGACGCTTTTGAGGAACTTAAGAAAAGACTGACAACAGCGCCTATACTAGCGTTACCAGATGGAACTAATGAATTCATGGTATACAGTGATGCTTCAAATCAGGGTTTGGGATGTGTATTGATGGAAAAGGATAAGGTGATTGCCTATGCCTCTCGACAGTTAAAACCATACGAAGTTAATTACCCGACTCATGATCTGGAGTTAGCGGCTGTAGTTTTTGCTTTAAAAATTTGGCGACATTATTTATATGGCACTCATTGTCAGATCTTCACAGACCATAAAAGCATAAAGTATATTTTCAGTTAGAAGGAATTAAATATGAGGCAGAGAAGGTGGCTGGAACTAATCAAGGATTACGACCTGGAGATTCTTTACCATCCAGGCAAAGCAAACGTGGTAGCTGATGCACTGAGTCGTAAACCTGTTTCTCTTCGGATCTTGGAAGCACTTACATCCCAAACTAGCATTCAACGAGAACTGATCCGCGAAGGGATTGAGGTATGGTCGCAAGGAGTCCAAGGGCAACTATGCGTGATGGAACTAACTATGTCGTTAGTCGAAGAAATCAAATCTAAACAGTTGGATGACTCTCTGATTCTTCGATTACATGACGAAGTAAAGAAAGGGAAGGCCCCGGGATTCGTAATACAGGATGATGGAGTTCCGATATTTCAGAGTCGACTTTGCATCCCTAATGATGATGCTTTGAGACAGATAATTCTGAAGGAGGCTCACAGCGCGCCCTATTCTATTCACCCGGGCACTAGTAAAATGTATAATGATCTTAAACAAAATTTTTGGTAGGGAAATATGAAGAAGGACGTGGCAGAATACTTTTCAAAGTGTTTGACTTGTCAGCAAGTGAAGATTGAATATCAACGACCTGCCGGAATGCTGAAGCCACTTCCAATCCCTGAATGGAAGTGGGAGGATATATCGATGGACTTCATCACCAACATGCCACGGACCGAGAAGGGAATGAACATGATTTGGGTTATAGTTGATCGACTAACCAAGTCGGCTCATTTTCTCAGTATTAAAGACACTTGGGGACCCGAGAGATTGGCACGAGTGTTTATTATAGAGATAGTCCGATTACATGGGACGTCGAAGACCATTATTTCAGATCGAGATGGTCGTTTCGTGTCGCACTTCTGGAAGGCAGTTTATAGGGCTTTGGGAACCGAGCTGAATTTTAGCACGGCTTATCATCCTCAAACGGACGGTCAGTCCGAAAGGACCATGCAAACAGTAAAAGACATGCTTAGAGCTTGTGCCTTGGATTGGTCAACTGATTGGGAAGTTCACTTGCCGTTGATTGAATTCACATATAACAATAGTTGGCATGCTTCTATTAAGATGGCACCATTTGAAGTTTTTGTACGGGAGAAGATGCCGATCACCCCTGTGCTGGTATGATTCTTCGGACTTGATCGGGATGGAACCGGAATTGATAGTTCAGACTTAAGAGAAGATAGTTTTGATTCGGGAAAGGCTGTTGACGGCCCAGTGTCGACAAAAGTCTTATGCAGATGTGCGCCGTCGCCTGCTGGAATTTGAGACTGGGGACCATGTGCTATTGAAGGTTTCTCCTACCCGGGGAATCTTCCGTTTTGGGAGGAAAGGAAAGTTGAGTCCGAGATATATCGGACCATTCGAAATTCTTGAAAGAGTTGGGGAGTTGGTGTACAGATTGGCCTTACCTCCATCGCTAAGTCAAGTTCATAGTGTATTCCACGTATCCCAACTGCGGAAGTATGTACCGGATCCCAGTCATGTCATTGATTTTGACGAGATTGTAATGGCTAATGATGGCTCGTTCGAAGAGAAGCCAATCAAGATACTTGAGAGTCGAGTCAAGCAATTGAGGAATACACCGATCTTCTTGGTAAAAGTTCAGTGGTCTCGACATGGAGTCGAGGAAGCAACTTGGGAGACGGAAGATAGTATGAAGTCTAGGTACCCAGAATCGTTTGCGTTTTAAGTTTCGGGCCGAAACTTCTTTTTAGAGGGATAGTATGTAATGCTCGGATAATTATTGTGTATTTATCCTGTATTGGATCTTGTAAGATTCGACTTTGTGATGTTATTATTCGGAGGTTGGTTTCCCGTATTTCCGTAGCTTTACATTTTTTTTATCTCCAGCGTTCTGCATGCATGGTTCTGCACATGTTTACGTACGCTAACAGGTGCATATAACGTACGCTAAGGATTAATCATTACGTACGTTATCTAATGAGCTTAACGTACGTAAGCTAAGTCAACTCGGGATCGGATAAGGGTCGGCGTGTGGGGGCCGAGGAAGGGGCCAGGGAAGATTCGTCAGATGTTCCGCATGAACCTGGACACGGACTTAATGTACGCTAAGGGGGATTTTTAACGTACGCTAAGGTCTATATAATACGTACGTAAGACGGGTTTGTTAACGTACGTAAGCCAATGCCTAAAATAGTTCAGTGAGTTCTGGCCATACGTTAACGTACGCTAATGTTCTCGAATAGCGTACACTAATGTTGTTACGTACGTAATAGTCTTGGTGTAACGTACGTAATGGGTTAAAATTCTATTTATAGACCTCGACCTCATTTCATTTCTCACCTTTCCTTTGGCCGATTTTTCGTGTTCTGAAGTTTGTTCAACATCATAAACCTCTCATATCATCATCTTAGCTCGAGTTTGAAGATTTTAGACCATTGGAGATTGGTGTTCAAGCTCTTCGTGTTCAATTTCTTCAAGTTTCTCCTTGTTCTTCGCTATTTTGAGGTAGGTGATTCTTCACCAACTGGATTAAGTATTCTTAAGGATGTTTTGAACATGTTTTGAGATTATCTAGTCAGTTAAATTCGTGCGTAGTCGAATATCATGTTGTTAGAAGAATATTCTCGATGTTTCGGTACTTCTTCATCGTTTAGAACATTGAACCTTGTAGTGTTTGAACTCCTAAGCACAATCATGTAGCTACAAACCCGATTATGGCAAGTTTATGGAGATTATCAAGTTCTTATGTATTACATGATGAAATTATACGGATTGGGACATTTAATGGATTGAACTTAGGATATTTTCTTGAAGAAGATGATTATCAAGTGAACCTAGTAATCAAGTTCTTACGGTGTTCTACGGGGTAATTTCGATATCTCGATTGGTTTGGATAAATGAAGAACATGATTAGAATCATTGTAAGAAGAATTATCCTGTGATGTATTGAAGAATCCGACCGTAGGATATTTTTTATCTTAGGCAGGATACTACGAGTTTTTGTCGAATTAGCATCCTAGTGTTGATTCAAATCTGAATTGATATAGGGCATCGTAGTAAGCTCATATGTTTGGGAATATTACATCCTTCTTGATGTTCTTGATGATTAAAACCATTATTCGGAACCGATAGTTATATCGGTATTTTTGTTCGTTGAAGGTTTGGATTTTGGCGAGCCGATCGAGTGAAAATTCTCCGAGCGGATTGAAGCCTATTTGTAGTAGCAATTCTTATTACCATTTCTGAGGCAAGTATCATATTTTGAGATTTTTTATCAAGTATACGGTTTGTTCATATTGTTGGACACGAGATTATTTTCGTTAAATTGTCATGATATTCGTTATCGATTTCTTGTATGTTCATGTTGATGAACATAGTGATTTTTCATACTTGTATGTATAAGTTGTGTTTGAGTATGTTGTGCGATCTATGCTGGGGGCGCTGGATCGGATGTCCACCTCGTGTTGGTCCGACGGGATCATCTTGGGATCTATGCTGAGGGTGCTGGATCATTGGACGGATTTTTCCAACTCGTGTTGGTCCGACGGTATCATCTTGGGATCTATGTTTAGGGCACTGGATTGCTGGAATACCCCTGTTGTGTTGATTGAATCTTGTGTATTCGTATTGTTGGATTCCGGTAATGGAAGTCCATATTGTGTATAATGTTATGCATTGTTGTTGCATATTTTTGTATTTCGATACTTGTTCTAGCATTGTTTTGCTAACCCCTTCGGGGGTGGACATTTGTTTTGATGTTCAGGTAGCCGAGGAGCGGCGAAGCAACCACAGTACCGACATGAAGACGAAGGGGCTTAGTGATGTTAATTATTGTTGTCTGGTCTTTCCGGTTTATTTTCAGTACTCGAGTATGCATGTCTTGTGATGTTTTGGAGATGCCTGTAATAAATAACTCCTTTGATTTGGTTCTGTACTCTAAACTGTAATGGGACTTTCGTATTATCTTTATATTTTCTTTTGTTTAGCCTTGTAAATTCTTATATAAAGGATTTACGGTGCTGTAATTATTCCGAATATCTTGGGGTGTTACAGTCTAAGTGTGTTTAAAGAGGATATAAGGCTCTCTGGTCTCTCAAGAACGAAGGACAAGTGAAGGAGATAAGAAGAAATGGAGTGTTGTCCCTTATATAAAGTTTCTGCACACTAGTTGATTAGCGCACGCTATCATACAATCATTAGCGCACGCTAATAAGGGTTGACTCCAAAACTGTCCATGTTCGTCCGCGGGAATCTTATCCGGACCCACATCCGGCTGGCGCATGTGCTAGCCGTCTAGCTCAATAATTGACTGCCTAGCGCACGCAATTCCTCATTCGTAGCGTGCGCTAGTTTTTAACTGATAATGCACGTTAAGTTACATTCTTAGCGTGCGCTATCACGAGTTTGTATGAGAAATTTGGATGATGTTATACTTATGTACAATGGTACAAGTATAGGAAATATCATACTCCAATTATCGAGATCACAATTTCAAATAATACAGGGTTCAAATACAGATGAAATACACAATAATAAATCGGGATATTACATACTCTCCTACTAAAAATGAGTTTCGTCCCGAAACTCAAGACGAAAATAACTCTGGATATCTGGACTTCATGTTATCTTCCATTTCCCATGTGGCTTCTTCCACTCTGTGGCGTGACCACTGAACTTTGACCAAAATGATTGGTTTGTTCCTTAACTGCTTAACTCGAGTCTCGAGTATCTTGACTGGTCTTTCTTCAAACGTTCCATCCTGAGCAACTTCGATCTCGCCGAAATCAATGACATGACTAGGATCCGGTATATATCTCCGTAACTGAGATACGTGGAACACGTTCTGAAGATGGCTCAATGACGGCGGAAATGCCAATCTGTATGCCAACTCTCCAACTCTCTCAAGGATCTCGAATGGTCCGATATATCTCGGACTCAGCTTTCCCTTCCTTCCAAAATGAAAGATTCCCCGAGTAGGGGAAACCTTTAAAAGTATGTGGTCTCCAATACTGAACTCCAATGGGCGACGGCGTACATCTGCATAAGATTTCTGTCGACTCTGGGTGGTCAACAACCTTTCACGAATCAAGGCTATCTTCTCTCGTGTATGTTCGATCAACTCTGGTTCTATCCCGATCAAGTCTGATGAATTGTCCCAACATGGGGGCGATCTGCATCTCGTCCCGTATAATGCCTCAAATGGTGCCATTTTAATGGAAGCATGACAACTATTGTTGTAGGTAAATTCAATCAACGGTAGATGAACTTCCCAATCGTTTGACCAATCTAAGGCACAGGCCCCCAGCATGTCTTCCACCGTTTGAATGGTCCTTTTGGATTGTCCGTCTATCTGCGGGTGATAAGCTGTGCTGAAGTTCAATTCGGTCCCCAAGGCCTTATGAACTGCTTTCCAAAAATGAGACACAAAACGGCCGTCTCGATCAGAAATAATGGTCTTCGGCGTACCATGCAATCGAACTATCTCTGAAATAAATACCCGTGCCAACCTCTATGGTCCCCACGTGTCCTTAATGCCTAGAAAATGAGCTGATTTGGTTAAACGATCAACTATCACCCAAATCATGTTCATTCCTGTCTTGGCTCTCGGCATACTAGTGATAAAGTCCATCGATATGTCCTCCCACTTCCATTCAGGAATCGGGAGCAACTTCAGCATTCCGACAGGTCGTTGATGCTCGATCTTAACCTGCTGACAAGTCAAGCATATTGAAACATAGTCCGCTACATCTTTCTTCATGTTGCCCCACCAAAAGTTCTGTTTCAAGTCCTTATACATCTTACTGGTGCCCGGGTGGATAGAATAGGGCGAGCTGTGAGCTTCCTTCATAATTGTCTGCTTCAGAACATCGACATCGGGAACGCAAAGTCGGTTCTGAAATCTCAAAACTCCATTATCATGAATTACGAATCTGGGGGCCTTTCCCTTGATCACTTCATCACGTAACCGAATCATCAAAGGATCATCTGCTTGCTTAGATTTGATTTCTTTGGTTAACGATGAAGTTATTTCCATTACGCACAATTGTCCTTGGACTCTTTGTAACCATACTTCAATTCCTTTTCGAATCATCTCACGTTGAATACTGAGTTGGGAGGTCAGACTCTCCAGCATCTGAATAGAAACAGGCTTGCGGCTAAGTGCATCGGCCACTACATTTGCTTTGCCTGGATGATAAAAAATCTCCAAGTCATAGTCCTTAATAAGTTCCAGCCATTTCCTTTTCCGCATGTTCAACTCTTTATGACTGAAGATGTATTTGAGACTCTTGTGATCCGTAAAGATCTGACAGTGAGTCCCGAATAGGTAATGCCTCCAGATTTTCAAAGCAAAAACTACTACTGCTAGCTCCAAATCATGTGTTGGGTAATTCACTTCATAAGGTTTTAGATGTCGTGACGCATAAGCGATCACCTTATCATTCTGCAATAATACGCATCCGAGTCCTTGGTTCGAAGCATCACTGTAAACTATAAATCCTCCAGTTCCCTGTGGAAGTGTTAAAATCGATGCTGTCGTCAATCTCCTCTTCAATTCATCAAAGATTTTTTGACACGATTCATTCCATTCAAACTTTTGAGTTTTCTGCAGGAGTCGAGTAAGTAGGCGGGAAATTTTGGAAAACCCTTCCACGAATCGACGGTAATATCCAGCAAGTCCTGAGAAACTCCGGACTTCTTTTACGTTCTTTGGAGGATTCCAATCCATAACTGCTTCGATCTTCTGAGGATCTACTAGGACTCCTTCAGCTGATACCACATGGCCGAGGAACATTACTTCCTTTAGCCAGAATTCACACTTAAAAAGTTTGGCGTACAATTGCTCGCTTCTCAAAAGTTCCAAAACAATCCGCAAATGCTGCGTATGTTCTTCCAGGCTCTTGGAATAAACTAGAATGTCATCAATAAACACAATTACAAACTTTTCCAAATATTCGATGAACACTCGGTTCATCAATTGCATAAATACATCAGGTGCATTAGTGAGACCAAACGGCATCACTACAAACTCATAGTGTCCGTAGCGAGTTCTGAACGCCGATTTCGGAACATCAGATTCCTTAATCCCCAGCTGATGATATCCTGATCTCAGATCGATTTCAGAAAATACTGTTGCTCCTTGTAACTGGTCAAACAAATCATCAATCCGTGGCAATGGATACTTGTTCTTAATCGTCATCTTGTTCAGCTCTCGATAGTCAATACACAGTCGAAGCGATCGATCCTTCTTCCGGACAAAAAGAACTGGCGATCCCCAGGGCGAAACACTTGGATGGATATATCTTTTGTCCAGTAACTCCTCCAGTTGCTTTTTCAGTTCGTACATCTCAGTAGGTGCCATACGATACGGCGCCTTAGAAATTGGTGTAGCTCCGGGTTCCAACTCAATGGTGAATTCTACATCCCGTCGTGGAGGTAGTCCAGATAACTTGTCAAGAAATACATCCGGAAATTCGTTCACAACAGGAATGGATGAAAGTTCCACAATTTCATCTTCTTTCTTCATTGCATAGCACCAGTATCCAGTACAGCCCTGTTTCAACAATTTGACAGCTTTCATCGCCTTGATAAACTTTCCTGAGCTTCCTGGTTTCCATCCTTCAAACAGTATTTCGGAACCATCGTCAGCGATCAGCGAGATATTCCTCCTTCGGTAGTTTACAATAGATCCATATCGATTAAGCCAATCATGTCTGAGTATCAGGTCATCTCCTTGCATTTCTATCACAATCAGATTTGAGAGACACTCTCTGCCTCCAAACGATATAGGGAAATCTCTAGTTTCTAAGTTTCCAACAATTCTCTCTCCACTCGGTAAACCAACAACATAAGGTTCACAATTATGAAAACCAGAAATATTCAAACGATTTACACAAGATAAGGATATAAATGAATGCGTAGCTCTTGTATCGAATAAAACGCTAACTGGCTAGGAAAGGATCTGAACAGTACCTGATGCGACAGCAGCATCCTGATCGTCTATTCTCCTCATCTCGTACAGACGTGGGAGAACAGATACGGCACTCGATGTACCCTTTCGGTCCCACTATCCTCTGCCTCGTATGCGGCCGAAATTCTGAGGCATTTGTACACTTTGCTGCGTCTGTTGGATACTGGCTTCTTTCTGAACTGGCTGTGGTGTACGGGCTCTAAAAGACTTTGCAGCTTCTTCACAGAACACCGCACGATGTCCCTCTCGACCACAATCAAAACAAGTCATGGCAGGTAGGGGGCAATTCCGTCGATAGTGCCATGTCTGGGCACAGTTAAAGCATTTCCTGGTGACATCCGTCATGGTTGATGCTGCTCCGAAGTTCTTTCCGCTCCTAGATGGGTGCGTAGGTTTCTTGTAAGAATGAAAAGATGACTGGGTCTTGCGGGGCCCGGTGCTCTTGTGCTCTGTAAAAGTACCAGAGACTTTCTGCTTCTTGGATTCCGTAAACTTCTCCATTGCTGCTTCCTTGATTTCGTACGCCAATGCTTTATCCTGCTATTGACGGAGAGTGGTACATTCAAAACCGGACATGTACCTCTGGATTTCTGGTTTCATTCTCATATCAAAATGGATCATCATTTCTGCATCTGTTCTGACCAGATGTCGAACAAATGCTAGCTGCTGGTTAAACGTCTTAATTGTCTGGGATACAGGTTCGTCTGACGGCTGAGCGGAGAAAAACTACCGAACTTTGGCTTCCCTCACAGGACGAGGGCAGTACTGAGCTTCCATCATCAATTTAAATTCTGTCCAGTCAGCATCATGATCTGCAGGCCGGATGGCTTCCCACCACTCGGATGCTTCCCCTATCAGAAAGTACTGAGCAATAGAGGCTCTCCGGTCATTTGGGCAATTAATTCCGGCAAAGATTTTCTCCAATTCCTTCAACCAATGGTACCATGTGGGAGTTTCAGAAAATCCGTCGAATTTGGGTGGTTGCATCTTCGCTACCTCTTGCAGCCATCGGTCACCTCGATTTCGCATGTCTGGGATCCCTTTCTGTCTATCTCCCTGCTGTAATCCCACCGCCACCTGTATTCGGTCCACGACCTGGGCGAACTGAGTCATCTGGTTCACCACCAGACAAAGGATCTCGGGTACAGCAGGTTCCGGTTCATTATTAATAGATCTTTGTGGCTCGCTTGAGCTGTGGCTGGCCTGATTAGAAGGCGAAGCTTCTCTTTCGGCATTCCTCCGTCCGCGTCCGCGACCGCGACGACGTCCACCTCTCAACATACTGTAAGCATAAATACTCAATATACAGGAAACAATATCGTTCTAATGTTCAAGTATAAAGAGGTACAACATGTAAAGGATGAGATAGAGTTTAGGAACTTACAACCATCGTTCGCACGAATACGTAGGCAGTACAGTGATGTTATTCACGGCCGGTTACCTCAAAAGACGTATACGACCCCTATTTTAACCCAATGGCCAAGATATCCATAATCTTAGCTCCGATACCATATTCTGTAACACCCCCAATAAATTCAGGAATATTACAACGCCGTAAATCCTTTACATAAGGATTTACAAGGCTGAAGAACTGAAAATACATTAACAGATACCAACGTATGAAAATAACGGAAATAAGATACAACAGTTCTGACCAATACTGAAAGTACGAATGTTCAACGGAAAAGTATTAATACATCACCAAATCCAAATCATCATAAACGACTACGTACTCGAGTACTTATTAAAACGATACAAACAACATACAATTAAACCCGGCCGGAATATCACTCTGCACCCTCGTCGTCATGCAACTCCAGTGGTTGTTTCCCTGCTCTCCTGGATTCTGAACATAAACAAATGTTCACCCCCGAACGGGTTAGCACAACGATTGCTAGTACAAGTACCAAAACATATTATTCAACATCTCACGAAGAATAATAATAACATAAATGACAAAAGAACCAACGAGTCTTCTCATGCGAGAAACTCAATAATAACATACACGCATGATAATCACAACATGATATCACAACATACACATGGTAATTCCAATGATCCAGCGTTCACTGCCTAGACCCCTTGATGATTCCGTCAAACCAACCCGAGGTGGAAAAACCCGTCCGATGATCCAGCGCATGCTAGCATAGATCCCCCGATGATCCTGTCGGACCAACACGAGGTGGACATACAACAACGACATATATACACGACAATATGTATAACATCAATATATAAAACAATTAAGGTACTTGCCTCGATTCGAAGACAAGAATACTACTTCCACGAAAAATGAAACACTCGAAGGTCGCCCCTTCGATCAATCGCGTAGCAAGCTTGAACCTTAACAAAAGAAATAATATAGAATTCATCTCACATCGTACGAATGTCTATCAATCTAATTTACGGCCGAAAGTTCATAAAACGTAATCTTCGTGAACTGATTAGCTTACGCTACGTATTCTATGTAGCGTGCGCTAAGCCTGCTCGTTAGCGCACGTAAACAACGAAGTCTAGCGTACGCTAACTATGTATCGACAGTCCTCTCTGATCAGCCGACTGACTCGCCTGATGACTCAACGCACGCTACGTACCAAACGTAGCATACGCTAAACATGCCCGATAGCGTACGTTAATCTACATAGCTTAGCGTACGCTAAGCGTGCAGGGCAGCTTCACTACTGGACAGCAGACTGTTCTACGGTGATGAAACTTACGAATTCCTCAGTGATTAACGGGTGTTATCCGTCTTCATGTCATGTTCATAAACTTATGAATGATCTTACGAATTCAATCATCTTTGAGTTCAAGGAAAAGAATATCATCACAACTCTTATATTTAACCTCGATTATCATTATCATGTGAAGTTCGGTGATCTCCGGTTGGTGCACTAGATTCCATTATCATTATCACATTCAAACTAAATCTTTAAAGGTGAACTACCAATTCCAACTACGATGTTCCAACGACAATATCATAAGCATAAACATTCCAATCTTCTAAACATGATACTTATTCGAATAATTCACCAAGGGGACTCAATATCTTGATAGCATGATTCATCTTATTATTCAGAACATGAATCTAAGGCTGGAGATAGAATTAACATACCTTAAGACGAAGAAATCACCGAGCCAAAAAGGTAGAATCCCACTCCGGTTGTTTGTATGCCAATCCAAGGTGCTTCTCCATTTTAATGATCAACCACAAGTGACATCCAATCTTTAATGATTAAGTGGAGGTGGTCTAAGTGTGTTTAAAGAGGATATAAGGCTCTCTGGTCTCTCAAGAACGAAGGACAAGTGAAGGAAATAAGAAGAAATGGAGTGTTGTCCCTTATATAAAGTTTCTGCACACTAGTTGATTAGCGCACGCTATCATACAATCCTTAGCACACGCTAATAAGCGTTGACTCCAAAACTGTCCAGGTTCGCCCGCGGGAATCTTATCCGGACCCACGTCCGGCTGGCGCATGTGCTAGCCGTCTAGCTCAATAATTGACTGCCTAGCGCACGCAATTCCTCATTCGTAGCGTGCGCTAGTTTTTAACCGATAACTAGACCTGGCAATTCGTTCGTGTCGTGTATTTTCGTGTCGTGTACTTTCGTGTTTCGTGTACCAAAAGTTCAAACCCATACACGACACTAAATAAATTCGTGTCATGTTGTGTCGTGTACCGCGCAAATTCGTGTCGTTTCGTGTCGCGTTTTCGTGTCAGGCACATAATATAAAGTAAATATTAAAATATTATAAAAAATAATAATTTTATTATTATAATATTATTTTTATAAGTTTTAGTAGACGAAATAAAATGAGAATGTTACGTTGGTCGTGTGGTCGCACAATGTTAGATAGAATTGCGAACGGGGTTTTCAGGAACGCGCTGGAAGTGGCGCCCATTTCAGCGAAAGTTAGGGAAGGGAGATTGAGATGGTTTGGCCACGTCCGCAGGAGGCAGGCATCTGCTCCGGTGATAGGAATGGCAATGGGGCGGGTTTGGGGCGGGGCAGGCTATCCCCGTCCCCGAACCCGAAATCTGAAATCTGCCCCGTCCCCGCCCCGTTCCCCGTCGGGGATCTTATCGGGGCGCCCCATCGGGGCCACAGCTTAACCCGAACCCCGCCCCGTTCCCCGTTTTTGCCCCGAAACCCGACCCATTCCCCGTTTTTGCCCCGATAATTTTGAGAAGAAAATGCAACTTCAATGAACAGTTCAAGATTTGATAAGGAAGCTCGTTAAGACACATTTCACGGCAACACTATATTCCAAAAACAAAAATTGAGATAAGTAAAAATGGCAAGTGCCTGTGAACCACAACAGTGAACATCAGATACCATTGCACATAGCGAATGGACAGATGAAATGTATCGTGCAAAATAATGTCAGCAACACAATAACATCGCATAAAAAGGACAACCATCTAAAAGATAGCATGCTGAAAAAATAGATTTTTTTTTTTACAATAGTGAAACAAAAAACAGAGAATTTTATAGGTTCAAAGGCATGACATGCAAAATATGATATGCCAAGATGTTTCAAACCAGACAAGAAAACATTCCAGAAGATAAAAATTCAAAAAACATCTCAATGTCTCTTGTAAGCTTCATTCCACGTTACAAACTCAAAATGAAATAAAAGGGTGAACGTTAACAAACAGCAACACATTTTATTCCAATAGATCATCCACAGCGGCCTTCACTCGACATTCACCTACAACAACAATACAACACAAAACCATGAACGACCAATAATATTGTAGCACAAACACCACCTAGATATTACGAATATCGAATACCAAGTCAATCGAAATCATCTATATTTGTTGTTTCACTTTCGAAATGATCTATACTTTTTGTTCCACTTTCCTTTGTAGCGGCCTATAAAATATAAAAGAAACCATTAATAAGTAGTTTAATAAGTTATATTCTTATGTTATAAATATTATTTACCTCTTCCGCATCACAATCATACTCAATAGAACGGCAATATGCTTCGGTCTCAGCGGAACAAGTCTCTGTATATAAGAAAACAAACAACCAAGATCTCATTTAACATCAACATATTTGCCATTGTGTCAATGAGTACATTATCCAATATTTTCCTATTTCTCTCTTTGAGGGATTGCTGGAAATAACAATCAGTATTGGGAATAACAAGGTAGTAATTTGTAACAATAATCCCGTTTGAGTGTTCTGTCAAGAACATTACTTCTGCCAAGTTGAGTGCCTCAAAGCTTCTGACTTAGTTAAAGGAAGTTAAAGAATTATTTGATAAATCACAATTTGTAATGTGCTTCATTAGTTGACAAATTAATTACAAATCTTGCACTGAATCATGAAACAGGAAGACAAGTTATTTTCGGGGATAGTAAAGTAAGCAATAACTTTAGGAAGTTACCTCGGATATCATTTAACAACCAGCTTTGAGCACACATTAAAGCCTCCAATGTCTTCGGGTGAAGTCGACTACGATGAGGACTTATTAATCTTCCACTTGTGCTGAAGGCGGATTCTGAGGCAACGGTAGAACAGGAATAGCTATAATGTCTTTAGCAATCCTTTGAAGTGTCGGATACTTAAACCCATTTGTTTTCCACCACACCAACAAGTCAAGTTCCATGTCCTTGGGTAAAAGCTTCTCTTTCAAATAATTGTCCAACTCAGTCATATCTCCCGAATCATCATGCTCGCTAGCAATTGAAGCAATATCGGACAAAAGCTTTTTGAAACCAACACGATGACCGGATGATAACCCCGAACTAAAGGAAGATGAACCAGAACAAGAACCACCACCAACACCTAACATTTATTAAAATAAATGTCCATAAATCAAATAAACTAATGTTCAATTTATTATATAAGATGTAAGTAAAAATAATACCTTCATGCTCATTTCTTGATGAATGATTAGATTCATACTCTTTAAATAACTTTTTCACAAACTCTTCCAAATTTTGAAATTAAATCTTTGCCTTAACTTCTCCATAAAGCACCGGCAAAAGTAACTCGACAAATTTTAACTTGTATCGCGGATCTAAAACCGCTGCCATTCCCATTATTCCATGAATTACCGACCAATATTTATCAAACTTAACAAGCATGCAGGTAGCCATATCCTTTATCATAACATCCGGTGATTCCGCCCAATCGCGTAAAGAATATCCAACCTCACAAATCAAAGGAAAAAACACATTAGCTGTTGGATACTTTGAACCAGAAAACATAACGGTTACCTCGTAGAACAGTTGTAATCTTTCACATATCTCCTTGGCTAACCCCCAATCACGCTCAGTCGGCAAACAATTGTACCTCGACTCTCTTTGTTTCAAGCGTTTAAATACGTCTTTGTACTCAATAGCAGCACTAAGCATTATAAATGTAGAGTTCCACCGCGTCTTGCAATCAAGTATTAATTTCTTTGTGTATGCTACTCCCAACTGATGGGCTGCCTCCTCAAATCTTTCCTCCCTTTTAGGAGTGGCAGTCCAGAAGTTAACACTGTCTCTAATTCTTTCAATCCCATCCTCAATAACAGACAAGCCATCTTGAACAATTATATTAAGAATGTGAGCACAACAACGCATGTGAAACAACTCCCCATTCATCATAAGTGATCTCAACGGAAGCTTGTCTAACAATATCCTGATAATTGCATCATTTGTTGTACAATTATCAACAGTAAGAGTAGACAGTTTCCTATCAATATTCCAATCGCAAAAACAATCGTAAAGCACCTGAGCAAGAACCTCCGATGTATGTGGACAAGGCACATAAATAAATCTGTTTTACAAATTACAATTCTTATGTTATTAATGACATAAAAATGCAAATAAAAATAATAGACAATAAATGAGAAGTATTCTATACCTCATTATTCGGCTTTGCAAGTTCCACTGTTGATCTATAAAATGTGTTGTGACTGCCATAAACCCTCTTTTTTTATGGCTAGCCGTCCACATATCAGTAGTAATTGCTATCCTACTAGTATTTTTCGCCAACAACTTCGAAGTTCTTTGTCTTTCATACTCATAAATCTTCAAGATGTCGCTCTTTATGGTGTTTCGAGAAGGAACCATAAACAAAGGTTGAAGACGTCCAACAAACTTCCGAAAGCCATGATGCTCTACCATAGAAAGTGGATACTCGTGCACGATGATCATCTCTGCTAGATCTTTCCTTGAAGTATCAGGATTAAAGGTATAGTTGGAGAGATAAGCTGAACTACCATCTGCTTTCTTTTTCTCCCGCACCAAGATATGTTGACGTATATCTCTAACTGGTCGTCTTGGACAACGGTCAAAATGATCAAGTAAGTGCTTTGTACCGTTTTTGCTATTTCCTCCTAACTTTTTGTGACAATAGTTGCAATCCGCCTTATCCTCACCATTAACTTTTATTTTTTTAAAATGGTTCCATGCCACAGAACGTGTTTTCCTTCTCGTACCTACCCCTGTAACCTCCTCATTACCCTCAACTTCATCGCAAGTATCATCGATAATTTGTTCTTGAGCAGCGGAATTAGTAGTTGGCTGTTGATTAGAATCCTTTAGTCCTTCACTACTTCCGAGATGAGTGGCAGTGTTTGTATTGGAATCATTACCTTGTGCATCCATATTACCTACAATATTAAAAACATACAAAAAGTGATCAAACTAGTAACATATTATATAACAAGTTCTAAAAAATTATAAAATACATGTTCTCATGAATAACAAGATGAACCAAAAATATTTTGTATCAAACTAAACTACTAACAAATATTTGGTACTAATACATATAATAATAAGAAACCCAAAATAATGAAATGAACACAACTATAATAGACCATTTTTTCATTCATCACTCTCTTGTATGAACTGTAAGTTTTATCGAGTCCCTCAACATAAATTTATAACTGTAAGCTTTATATGATGTAGTTCTTCGAGGAGACCATCCAGAATTCTGGTCAAAAAAAAAATATGTTTCTTAATTCACATTCGTAATCCAGAAAAAAAAATCGTAAGGCCAAAAAATATGTTTCTTAATTCACCGTCGTAATCCAGAAAAAAAAATCGTAAGGCCAAAAAATATGTTTCTTAATCCAAAAAAAATATGTTTATTAATTAAAAAAAATATGTTGAATCTCCAAATTTCCAAATCCAGAATTGATTTTTGAAGTTTATAAGTATGAAACTTACAACAATCGTAAGGCCAAAAAATCTGAAATGACGGGCGATGGTCGATGGATCTAAGGAAGAAACAACGGGCGATGGTCGTCGACGGCTGCGGTGGTGGTCAGGCGTCGGAGGCAGTCGGTGGATGTAAGGAAGAAACGACGGGCGATGATTGGTCGTCGACTTTCCGGCGGTGAGGATGTCGGCTGCGGCTCATTCAAATGATGAAACGACTCGGCTGTGACTGTGAGGAATGAGGATGTCGGCTGTGAGGATTTCAATAGGGAAGGGAAGTGAGGACTCAGGAAACGTGACCGTGATTCAATGAAGCCCTACCTAACATATATATATATATATATATATATAATTAATCGGGGCGGGGCGGGGCGGGGCGGGGCGCGGACACCCCAGTCACTACCCCGAACCCCGAACAAATCCCCGTTAATGCCCCGATCCCCGCCCCGTAACCCGATAATGCATGCCCCGACCCGACCCGTTATGATCGGGTTTCGGGTTTCCCCGTCGGGTTCGGGTTTTATTGCCATCCCTATCCGGTGAGGAGGGTCGAGAGGTTAATGGTTGTCGGGGATAGGAGGAGAGGCAGACCGAGGAGGACGTGGGAGGAGCAACTGAGATTAGATTTGAAGGCCTTAAACCTTTCCGAGACCATGACTGTTGATAGGTGTGCTTGGAGGCGCCAGATCAGAGTCGTGGATTCTTTTGTAGGGAGCGGTGCTGTAGTTGAGAGCCTCAGGGTTGGGTTGTCTCGGTTAGCTTTTGCATTTTTACCTTTATTGTATATTTTATCCTATTGTCTTTGCGTGTGGTGTATTTTTGACAGGAAGTTGTGCGCAGAGCCAACCTCTCTTTTGTTAGAGTAGCGTTCATCGGGAGTGAAGTAGCCAAATTTCACTTAGGTAAGTCTCATGTGGATCAAGCCATGGGCTCATGTATGGTCTCGAGCTTTTTTGAATCATATGTTTTCCTTTGTATTTATCACATAAGATTCTGTTGTGCACTAAGCTGGGGGTCTTCACGGAACCAGCCTCCCTACCGTAATAAGTAGGGGCATGGTCTGCGTACATCTTACCCTCCCCAGACCCTGCTCTGAGCGGGATATACTGGGTATGTTTGGTTTGGTTTGGTTTAGTAGACGAAATGAAACGAATGGCAACGAAAACACGAATGTTTACACGAAATTTATGAAAATTCACATTATATTTTCAAATTTTAAAGTTTAGTATAAACAGAATTTATAAAATATATATTTTTATTAAATTAAATATAAAATATTATATATATTTATTTATTTCGTGTACCTCGTGTCGTGTCGTGTACCCAAAGAATAAACACAAAACCGACACTAAATCTCGGTCGTGTACTTTCGTGTTCGTGTATTTTCGTGTCGCGTACTCAAAATGCAAACCCAAACACTAAATTTTCGTGTCGTTTTCGTGTCGTGTGGTAAATTGTCGGGTCTACCGATAACGCACGTTAAGTTACATTCTTAGCATGCGCTATCACGAGTTTGCATGAGAAATTTGCATGATGTTATACTTATGTACAAGGGTACAAGTATAGGAAATATCATACTCCAATTATCGAGATCACAATTCCGAATGTTACATGGTTCAAATACAGATGAAATACATAATAATAAATCCGGATATTACAACTAACATACATCAAACTGACCAAAAAGGGAAATCACAGTCCCTACCATGATATCCAACACAACATTCCGGTATGGAATTTCAATGACAATGATGGCCTACATGGCCAGAATAAAAATACAACAACATCCACGAGCCTTGCTCGGATAACACAAAATAACAACAATTGATCAGCTGGAGAATACTCCAACAACTGACTGACCAACATGAAACACGAACAACTCGGGACTAGTATCGATCTAATTGCCTCGTCACCATCGTCATACTCCTGTACCTTAACTCCTTCCTCGCAAACACCTAAAACATGAAAACATGTTCCGCCCCACGGGGTCAGTCATCAAGATAATGAATACCAAATACATGTACAACATAATATGCATCCAAAGGCAAAACAAACAGTACAACAATGATAATACGAGATGTTCACAAACAAAGATAAGAACCGAGCATTCGTGAAACACTATGCCCACGGCATACTACCAGTCCCTGCTCAACAGGTTAGAATACAAATGCCCAACGACGAATAATCAATATAGAACACAAACACGAGTTACTCGAAGGTAAACCAATCCAAAGCTGAAATAGACACAAACAACAATGCTCGAAGGCTCCAACGAAACACCAATACATCACAATAGCTTGCAAGCCCCTCAGCCAAAGCTGCAAATCATCACAATGGCCTGAAAGCCCTCAGTCGAAGCTGTAAATCATCACATAGCCTTAGCCGAAGCGCAAATAAAAAATGAGATGGCCGAAGCCAAACAAACCGAAGCTGTATCACAAATGAGGTGGCCGAAGCCACACAGCCGAAGTTGTATCACAATGAGGTGGACTAAGCCACACAGCCGAAGTTGTATCACAATGAGGTGGACTGAAGCCACACAGCCAAAGCTGTATCACAATAAGGTGGACTAAAGCCACAGTCGAAGCTGTATCATAATGAGGTCATCCAAATGACCGTGACCTGCTGAAATGCAGGTGCTGGGAAACCAATTGCGATAAGTTCAAGCCCCAGACTTACACATAATGAGACCACCCAGTAGGGATGGGAATCGGGTCGGATAGGCTCGGATATGCCAATATCCATATCCAAACCCGAAAATTTATGCTCAACCCGAACCCGATCCAAAACCGAAAAATACCCGAAAATTAATATTCAAATCCGATCCAATGGATTTCGGATTGGATTCGGATATACCCAAAACCCAAAGTTTTTGAATTAGATTTGGATATTATCCGAAACCCGAAAATAAAATCCAAGCAAACCAATTTCTGGTTTTTGGGCTCATTACCTTGATATTGAAACAACAAGCCAACTCTTTCTTATATAGATAATGAGTAAGCAAATGGACTATGTCTCCACGATGTGGGACTCTCCAAAGAGGAGTTAAGATATCAAGGTATGTGTCAACTTATTTATATTAGTGTTAAAGGCAATGTGTTCCCTACTTCCAGCGATGTGGGATTGAGACGCCATCAAAGCTGGAAAGCAAAATAGAAAGAATTAAAATGCATTAGATAGGAATTGAACTAGGGACATCCCTCCTCAATGCACAAAGCTCCAACGCTTTAACCACTACACTAAGCCACCATTTGTGATTATAACTTACGAAACATAAATATAAATATATATAATTCAAGGAATTCATATATATATAAAATCGATTTTGCTCACCCCTAGTGTACTAGTACTTCAGACATTACTTTGTTATTAATATTTTATTATCTAATAAATAATAATACATATAAAGTATATTTTATAATGTATAATATACAACATATTATATGCACAATAAATAATATACAATATATAAAATTAAAATATATTAAATAAATTCGAGTTTTTTTCGGGTTTCGGGTTCGGATCGGGTTTCGGGTTTTGTGTCGGGTTTCGGGTCGGTTTTCATAAAATCCATATCCATATCCAAAATCTTTCGGGTTTAAAATTTAAATCCATATCTATATCCAAATCCAAAAAACCGGGTTTGATAAATCCAAAAATTCGGGTTTTGGATTGGGTATCCATCGGGTCGGATTAATTTCCTATCCCTACCACCCAGTGACCGTGACCTACTGAACTGTAGGTGTTGGGAAACCAACCGCGAAGGTTCAAGCCCCAAACTTACCCATCCAGCACTAGCCGAGACGAGCCTCCAAACACAAATAATCACAACCGGCAACGATCACAAAATTACCGAATTCATAACAATGATACTATGCTGCCTTATGTCGGCCAGCACGACAACCATAAACCACGGATGGACACCATCCTCGACAGTTCCAATTCAAATACCTCGATTACCTTGGAATGGCCAATCGACAACAATGACACAACGGATGGGAACCATCCTCGACAGTCCCAATTCAATACCTCGATTGCCTTAGAACGACCAATCGATAACAATGACACAACGGATGGGAACCGTCCTCGACAGTCCTAATGCAATACCTCGATTGTCTTAGAACGACCAATCGATAACGACACAACGGATGAGAACCATCCTCGACAGTCCCAATTCAATACCTCGATTGCCTTAGAATGACCAATCGATAGCAATGATACGACATATGCCTCAGTAGCTTTAGTCGGTTACCGACGATGAAGATGATAATCGAATACGTCAATGCCTTCAATCGGTCAATACAACATCAATAGCGAAACACCAATATCAATGGAAATACTCATATCGATGTCTTAATCGAACGTCAATATCAACAATAACAATCGATACATCGATATCACGAACCGGCTATCGAAAACAACAATAACAAGAAGAATCTCAATGCACGTAAACAATAATATCTGGCATAACTGACGAAGGGTATTGTAGCGAGCAGGACCCTGATATCAGCAAATCATGAAGAGACTACGTCTCGAAATGATACAACACATTCATACACATAACCAGTACAAGTATAAAACTTGCCTCAAACCGAAGGCGGTGAAATCCTCCCACGAACGATGAATGGCGTCCTTAAACAATCACAAGCACTCGAACAACCTTGAATGAAATACAATTCATTCAATAACATAATATTAATCGAAAACAACACAATAGATAACCCCAATTCAATCACGAACTGATCAAACCACACAAACGAATGTCATAGTCCTCAACTATGAATTCTAACATCCTCCAATCACTTCAATGATCAATTAACATGATCATAATGTTCTTAACACTTGTGAAAAACAATTCAACAAGGATTATCAATAAAAATATCAAATTAATCATCCCATTATGATGATATCATCATATATCATCACAATCACCCCAAAAACATCATCAACACTATCAACATGATGTCTACACAATAATCAACCACCAATTTATCATGAATTTCAGATTAGTCAACAAGATTGACTTAACCATTCTAAAATTATGATAGTTATCTCATAACTTATCATAATCCTTCACTAAAGTGGTTATAATCTCTCAAGAACATCTCCATCATCAATAATCATCTCAAACCTATGTTAATCATCTAACAATCTTAACATAACTCTTCATAGACATGATTTTATTCCCCAAGTATTCTTAAAACATCAAGAACACACTCATCCTCAAGTCATAATCATCATGTTCTTAACCTGTGTTATAAAAACTCATCAAGAATCATGCTATCCTCCAACAATCCACCAGTACACGAAGTAATCATCAACAACATCATCGTAATCTCGAGTTTAACACAAGATTAACCAACATACCTCTTGAAAATGAATAACAACCTCAAACCCTTCAAGAATCCACTTCAATCTTCAAGCTCCCAAGCTTCAATCCAAGTTAGGAAGCTCCAAAGTAAGTTGGAAGGGGCTGGAATACACTAAGGAATGCTGAGGGATGATTTCTAGGGAGCAATATCGGAAATGGATCATGAAGAAATGAAAGAAGAAACATATTTTTATAATATGCACTTCCCATAACGGCCGTTATCCTCAAAGACTAACGCACGTTAGAACATCTTAGGAATGCTATCATCACTACGTAGCGTACGCTACGTCCTCCCAGAGGCTACTGCCTCAAAATTAAACATCCTTCGTACGTTGTTCAAACCGATGTACGTAACAACCTCAACATTACGTACGTTAGCATCCATGCATAGCGTACGTAATGGACGTTGACCTAGCTGTCTCGATCAAGCCAAAACGATCAATCCATGCTCGGCCCCACATGCCGAAAGTCAAATGCAATCTGATACCTTTTGTTACGTACGTAACCCATATGGTTTAGCGTACGTAACCATCCGTTCTTAGCGTACGTTAGCCATGCAGGTAGCGTACGCTATGGCTAGAATACTTAGCCAAAATCAAAATTCACCAAGCAACATCCAATCAGTAAAAACAATACCGACGACAAGTATAAATTTCGACTCCGAAATATCCCAATACAATTTACATTGTATCCGTCAAATGCAACAACATTTGTACAATTCCAAATGAATACGTACAATGCAACAGTAAAAACGTAAAAAAATACCCCCGGATATTACAGTGGACAATTAAAAACACTTTAATATGTAGTAACTCATCACTGGTTGGAGTTGTTTTGGACCCGTAAAAGGGGTCATGTGCATTTTATTTGTATACCACGTAACATACAACGTCATATTGCAACATGTATTCTTTCTCTAGTTCCGTAATCAGTTTTCAGCACCAACTAGTTCGTCGGAGTATTGAGTTTTGAAGAGCACCTAATTCAGAAACGTTAACAGTTATATCTTAGGGACTTCTTGCCTGATCCGTTTGCTCTTATACGGGGTAAAATAGTCTCAACGAAAGAGTTCAACTCGCCAATGTTTTTATCCTTTTTCTGAATTTTGATTTTTGTAGTCTCTAAAAGGCCATTTATGTTTTGTATTTTTTATTATAATTACATTGCTGGAAAATCACAAAACCAACATTGACACTTTTAATTAAAAAAATATATAAAACTTAGTAGATATTCTACATTTTTATATTTTATTTAAAGAAAATATTTTAATTATGATGGACACGGCCTACCCGAACTGATTTTTTAGATAACCAGAGAAAGCGAGTACTCATCATATATGGACCGCTTCATGGTTCGATTTATGCCGAACCGATTAGAGCAGCGTCGGTTCATGAAAATTAATCCTGAACCTGGTACGGGTACCCGGTCCATAAACATCCCTGGTATTAAGTACTCCAAAATGTTTAAAAAATAGAAATAATAAAATAAATAAATAGCAAATAAATGAGAAACAACGTAAAAGGGTGTGTTTCCTAGGGCTGGGACTTAGGACTCGAATAACCGAAGATCCAAACTGAACTGTCAATTTTGGTTTGGTTTGGTGTGGGTATTGAGAAAGAAATTATTAAAAAGATGCGGGTTCGAGTTCTATAATAAACTTCGAGTTCAGTTATTATAATTTCAAAATTTCAATGACCGTTATACCCGAAATTAACGTTAGTAACCAAATAATATATATAACCCATAATACCCGAAATATAAACCATACTATATTTTTTATAACTATTAATTCTAATTTTTTTTACATACTATATAAACTAAAATACCATAATTTACTATCACTTTCTCAGAGAAATTTGAAAATAACCAAAGAAAAACGAAGTAACCGAAAAAATTCGGTTCTTTTCAGTTCTTTCTGAGAAATTTGAAATATAAACTTCGGTTCGAGTATTTCGATCCCTTGAGAAATTTACTTTGGTTCCTAAAAGTTTGGTTCCTGAAGAAAAAAATAGAAACCGAACTCAAATTACATAACAAATTCGAATTTCAATTCTAGACTATTTTTTTCAAAAGAACGAACTATCAGAGCCCTAGTATTTCCTATAAAAGAGAGTTGTGTTACTAACACATCATTTTTTTTATTAGTAACACACTCATGACCTACCTTATTATTGTTTGCCTTATTTGTAAACGAATAACATAATGAAATATATTTAAAAATACAACTAAAATTTATCAAAAATAGATTTGCAATGTGTTATTAATTAAAATGGTGATTTAATAACATAACCCTAAAAGCAAAACAGAAGAAGTCTAAATGCATGTTTGACAATTTCAGCAACCCACGCGGAGAAGAACTTAACTTTGACCATCTTTTAATGTAATTTCCCAAACCTTCCCTTCCCTCACCCCATCAAGGACCATTAACTAAACCCAACCATTTACCACACGATACAAAAACGACACGAAAATTTAGTGTTTGAGTTGGAATTTTGAGTACATGACACGGAAATACACGAATACGAAAGTACATAACCGAGATTTAATGTTGGTTTAGTGTTCACCCTTTGGGTACACGACACGACACGAGGTACGCGAAATAAATAAATAGATAAATAAATATATATAATATTTTATACTTAATCTTATAAAACATATATTTTAAGAATTCTTATACTAAACTTTAAAATTTGAAAATATAATGTGAACTTTCATAAATTTTGTCTAAATATTCGTGTTTTCGTTGCCATTCGTTTCATTTCGTCTACTAAAATCTATAAAAATAATATTAAATATTAAAATTATTATTTTTTTATAATATTTTAATATTTATTTTATATTATGTGCCTGACACGAAAACAAAATACGAAACGACATGAATTTACGCGGTACACGACACGACATGACACGAATTCATTTAGTGTCGTGTATGGGTTTGGAATTTTGGTACACGAAACACTAAAGTACACGACACGAACGAATTGCCAGGTCTACCATTAACGCGCCCATTTGTTAAAAAAAAACGATAAATTGATTTATTTGATTTGCTGATGCATATTTATCTACTATATAATACACATAGTAATCTTAATTAATATTTTGCCAAATTTAACCAATTATACATTATAATATTATCTTACAAAAATTATGTGAAATCACCTAGGCCAAACATTCACAGAGGATACTTCCATCACTCTCCCAGAGAAAGATCATTTTAGTTAATGTATAATTTTAATCATTTTATAAATAAATCCACAAATTTATTTAAATCATCTATTTTTATTTTTTATTCATTCAACTAATATTATGATTTAGATAATATAAAATTTACATAGTTATTATGCGAACTCTTTTATGTGATAAAATTTACTTTTCAGGTGCACTATTTTTTTGAAAAGGAAGGAGTAATATATTTTAATATAATTAAAAATAATATTCTTCAGTACATATAGTATTCAAAATTAGAACCGTTCAAACCGACCAAGTCCGAACCGCAAAAATAGGTAATCGAACAGTTTAGAGCAAACAGGACGAGTACAGAGGCGGGAACACATTGTAGTGGACTGGTTCACGATTCTCATTTCTCAAACTAGCAGGTACCCAAATCGGTCCACATGTAGGAGTATTTTTGTGCCTTTCGGTACGAATAGACTAAAAAACTCTTATTTTGTTATTTTACTTTGTTATTGTGTTATTGTTGATTGGAGATTTGATAAAAATTTGAATTTTAATTCCGTCTGTCAACATATCAATACTTTTAGAGAAAATATTATGAGACTTAGTGATAATTATAATTTTCTTTAAATAATTTTTATTATGATGGACTTAGTGAAAATAATATTTAATCTTATTTTTGCGGATCTGACGGGGGTGGATCTGACGGTTGGATCAGTTGGGGGTGGCCCAGCACCCGCCTGCCACCCCATTGGCTCCGCCTCTGCTCTTGACCCTTTTGATCTCTTTGATCATTCACGAAATAAAACAAACCAAAACTTATTTGAAAGCATAATGAGCCAATGAGAGATAAATGCGCCACAAATGCGCCACAAATTGAGATTTTTAAATATTTCATTTCGGATCAAATGTAAGTAAAGATTTATGATAGCGTTTTGTTGAACCGAATTCTGATATCGCTTTCCTTGTTTTCATTTCTTATTTGTTTATGAGTTGGGAAGAGATTGAGAGGGTTTTGGTATGGTTTGATTTGTTGGATGTGGTTCGAGTACTTCAATTGTATTTATACTTGTAAACTCGACCTTTGGACATCTTCATCATCAATGCGGAATGATTTTAATTGATGTGTTTAATTTCTGCATTCATAGCCTATTTGATTCGTATTATTTGAGGTTTAAATTTTGCAATATTTGTGTCTTCCGTAACCCCTCTTTGAAAGCATAGAGATGGCATGAAACATATGTAATTGATATACTTTTGGTGTTGCTTAAACTACCTTGTACCGTACTACCATTTGTGCACAATACTCATGCGCATTAAATTAAAGGGTTTAACTTTTATATAGTATAGATACGTTTTTTATATTTCGTAAAATTTAAGAAGTTAATTAATTAACCTTTTGGAGGTGAGGAGGATGGTACTGGTCAAGATAAAAAAAATAATTATAATTTTCCAATTATTTTAATTTTATTCTGATTTTTTAAGTGTTCTTTATTTTATTTCCCACAATTATACTACAACTATGATGCACGGATTCTTCAAAATTAGGCAGTATGCAGTATCGAATACTGCATGGGTGCGGGTGCGGGTGCGATTCGCGTGGGATTCACGGACAGCATTTAATAAGTAATTACTTTTACATTTAGCAGTATTCACGGACAGCATTAGAAAGCTCCGCTGCTCAAAGTCATTTTGAATTGTTTTTTGTATGACTTATTTTATGTATTTGAATTGATTTTATGGTGATATTTGAATTGTTGTTTTTTATATTTAACAAGTGTTATATATAATAAAATATAAAATAAATAGACGTATCCTTGTCGTATCGCACCCTAATATTTTCAAAAAACCATATCCCCGCACTCGTATTTGCCTGCACCCGCACCCGCCCCGCACCTGTGCAACATAGTACTGCAACGTTAATTCTCTTAATACCCTCTCTTTAAAGGAAAGCCTTGGGCATTTGCTTCTGTGATCTCTCCATATAGCCCGTTCCACCTACCTAAATTAATTGTGCGTGTAATTGAAAAAACTAGCATTCATCATCAATATATAAATTGATTCATGATTTAATATTTATCGGACCAATTAAAATGTATCGACTCGTAAAAATTGACCGTGAATGAGTACTCGATTCATGAACACCCTATTCAAGAAAAATCCTATTTTAAAGTGGCAAAATTACTAATTATGGGTATCAATTTTTCTATATTTGTACTTATGGTAACAAATTTTTTTTGTATCATTTAGGGTATGATTTTGTTTCCGTCCAATCAAGTTAGTGTATCACTAAAAATCCGTCAGTTAAATCGAACGAACTTGCTGATCTGTTCGTTAAGCGATACATGTCACCTTCTGATTGGTCCACGTAATAATAAATAATAAAAAATATAAAAGTCTAAAATATATAAAAAATAAAAAATTTGGAAGTTTTTTAAAAAAATCCACACTTTATTTTTCTTAAATCTGGAATATTAATATAAAAATCAGATGTTTTTATTTAAATTTTGAATATAAGAAATAAAAAATATAATTTTCTTTAATATCCTTTTTAGTTTTTTTTTAAAAATAAAATAGTTTTTATCAAAAAAATTTACGAAAACAAAAACAAGCATGTTTTTAAAAAATAATAATAATTTAGTTTTTATTCATTTATGGAAAATAATATTCCAGTGTTTTTTTAAAAAATCAATTTATAAATCAGATCCAGATTTTTTAAATTTTTTATTTTTTATTTTCGAATTTTATATAAAAACATCTGATTTTTGATATTAATATTCCATATTTAAAAAAATAAAGTCTGATTTTTTTAAAATAATTCCAGTTTTTTTTTATATATTTTTTAGACTTTTATATTTTATTATTTTTTATTAATATTACTTGGACCAATCAGAATGTGATATGTGTCACTTAACGGACATATCAACAAGTTCATTAGATTTAATTGATGAATTTTTATGAATACTCTAATTTAATTGGATGGAAATAAATTTATATCCCTAAGTGATACATAAGAAAATTTGTTAACAGAAATTGAAAAAATTGAAAAAATTGATACCTAATTGATAGTTTTATCCCTTCAATATGGGAGATAGCTCCTTGTGGGCACCATACACTATTCATCCCACCTAGTGGACCGTTGAGTCACTATAATTTAATTCCTCTATCAATCCTTGTCGGGTCGGAGAATGGAGCTCCGAGAGATTTCGGTTTTTGGTACGTCCGTTAAAAAGAAAAGTTCTCACCCTTTTCGTTTTAAATATCGAAAATTTCCTTCAGCTGACCCGCGTTTTCTCCCCTCCTAACTTCTCTCTCTCTCTCTCTCTCTCTCTCTCTCTAACCAATAACCATGCTCTCCAGTGTCCTCCCCAACCTCCACCTCTACCAACGGTAGCCACCGTAGCCTGCGGCGCCCAGACCAGTTTATTCTCCTCTTCCTCCTCACAGAAATTTCTAAATCACCGGCATGGGAAATTGCAACGCGTGCATAAGACCTACAGAGACTGGGCACTCGAGTACTCTCAAGTCCGAAACCCCCAAAACCCGTAAAAAACCCCGCGAACGCCACCGCAATCCCTATGCCCAGTCCCACGCCCCGATCCGCGTGCTCAAGGACTTATTGCCCCAGACCAGGATCTCCGACAAGTACCTAGTCGGCCGCGAGCTAGGCCGCGGAGAATTTGGAGTGACCTATCTCTGCACAGACCGGGAGACTCGGGAGGCGCTCGCGTGCAAGTCGATATCGAAGAAGAAGCTCCTGATGGCGGTGGACATCGAGGACGTCCGACGCGAGGTGGCGATCATGTCGAGCCTGCCGGAGCACGTGAACATCGTGAGGCTACGCGCCACCTACGAGGACAGCGAGGCGGTGCATTTGGTGATGGAGCTCTGTGAGGGCGGGGAGCTTTTTGATAGGATAGTGGCGCGTGGGCATTACAGCGAGAGGGCGGCGGCGGGTATAGCGAAGACGATTGCGGAGGTGGTGAGGATGTGTCATCAGCACGGGGTTATGCATAGGGATTTGAAGCCTGAAAATTTTCTTTTTGCGAATAAGAAGGAGAATTCGGCGCTCAAGGTCATTGATTTTGGGTTGTCAGTGTTTTTCAAGCCTGGTAGGTGTCCACTGTAGTTTTATGATTATAGTAAGAATTAGGGGTTCATGTTTTTTCTTTTCTTTTTTTCCCCCTTTGTTTTATATGTTCCCACTCAGTCTGGCTTACTCGAACAGGATCAGTTTTTAAGTTCTATTCCTGAAATATGATATGAAACTTCAATTCATTTTTGGATATGAGGATTGCATCTATTGATTACAGACCTATTTTTGATTAATTTCTGTTGATTAATTAATACAAGAGGTTTTTTTTTTGAATTTTATAAATCAGGTGAAAGGTTCTCTGAGATTGTGGGAAGTCCATATTACATGGCACCAGAGGTTTTGAAGAGAAATTATGGACCAGAAGTTGATATTTGGAGTGCTGGTGTGATTCTTTATATTTTATTATGCGGTGTTCCTCCGTTTTGGGCTGGTATCTTTCGCGTTCTTTTTCTTTTCAATGTTCATGCAGATTAATTCTATCTCGATAATTGAGTTTATTTCATTGCAATGCTTGCTGCAGAAACCGAACAAGGTGTTGCACTTGCAATTTTAAGAGGAGTAATTGATTTCAAGAGGGAACCATGGCCACAGGTTTCTGAAACTGCAAAGAGCCTTGTTAGGCAGATGTTGGAGCCAGACCCCCAAAAGCGCCTGACAGCCCAGCATGTTCTTGGTAAGTTTAATTCAGTTTTTTCCAGTGACAAATTCCTGAAAAGTATTGCTAAATATAGAGTGGATTTAAAGTGTATGAATCATGAAACAATCAGCAAAAACTTTGGCATGTGGACTGCAATTTGGCAAATATTTTAAATGTCGTCTTGAAATATTAGGCCATCTCCCGTAAAGGAGGGCTATATGAGGGTCAGGACTAAATTTTAGCCCTTAAATTTAATACTTTCGTTGATGAACTAGTTATGTAATGCTGGTCTGTCTGAGCAGCAGAGTTCAGTTTCATGGGGGTTGATAGATATTTTGTGAGATTTTAAAAAGCATTTTACATCACCCAAGTGGTGAAAATGTTATGTTTCTTGCAACGTTTTGGTTCATACAGTAGCTGTAACATGCTCTTTTCTGTTCTTGTTTGGTTAGAGCATCCATGGATTCAGAATGCGAAAAAGGCTTCAAATGTTCCGTTGGGAGATATCGTGAGGGCAAAACTCAAGCAGTTTTCCGTCATGAACAAATTCAAAAAGCAAGCATTGAGGGTAATTATCTAGCATAAAGTTAGCTATGTGTTTAACTTTGTGTTTGGTACTGCACACGCAAAGGTCGTGTACGGGACTGTTCCACATTCAATTTTCAGTCTCTAGTGTTGAAAAAGAATTTTGTGAGTTCGTGGTTTTCGTGTAAAAATGAAGATGTGTTTGGTTGGTTGTGTGAATTTCCATGTTCGGAAATGGAAACTGTTTGGTTACTCTAACTTGCAATTCTGAAGTTTTTTACATATGTTTGCGGATTGTAGTGAAAAATTGTCTTCTTAAAGTGTGTATTCATATAGATCTGCGTGATTATAATGAAGTGTTGCGTGATTTCCACTAAAAACTGAAAACCGGAAATGATTCGATTTCCTATGAGAGTCTCAGAAACAAATATGATTTCTTAGAAGTTGTACTCACACTTTCCAGAAATTAAGGCTAATCATCTAGTTGGCAGTCAATATTGTAAATAGTTCATTGATTTATTCGATATCTTAACTAATTTTTATCCTCAAATAACTCGATAGGTAATTGCCGAACATTTATCTGTTGAAGAGGTAGAAGTAATTAAAGATATGTTCGCCTTGATGGATACGGATGACGACGGGAAGGTTACATATGAGGAGCTAAAAGCTGGTCTGAAGAAAGTCGGTTCCCAGCTGGCAGAGCCTGAGATAAAACTAATGATGGATGTGGTAAATTATCAGTTCCTAATCTTAAAACTTCAATATCATTTCGTTCACAATGACGGAACAACCATTCGTTTATCTAGTTTTTCATGTATTGCGTTTCTGTGTAGTGTACCTTTCATATGAAGTTTCCTATCTCCTAACATGTTTAACTTTTTTTTTTTTTTTTTGGGTTTTGAACTCTCATCTGACATATGCAAATGTGTACATGAAGACTACAAGCTACCAGCTTCCACAATCGAGTTGCTTATTGTTCTCTGTAACAACTAACTATACTTGTAAATGTAGCATTTGAAATTTGTTATTTTCATTCTAATGCTTGGAGCATTAACTTTGCTTTCAGTTGACTGGTCCAAAATCTTACTCCATTGATCAATTAAGTTACTATTGATTAGTTTTGTGAAGTTTAACTTCCCCTTAATAGACGTAATTCATTAAAATAAAGACATGTGTCGAGTGAATATTCGTAAGTTTGAAGATAATGACTTTTTTTTATTAACTAGACCAAACCTTGAGTTAAGCACTTGTTACCATCTTTTTGATGTATATATGCTACTCTTCTGTTGGAGGTGCTAACCATGCTATGCGTTGTGCTGGTGTTTGCACTTTGCTGGCATTCCTTTGAAGGTGAAATAAATACCTTTATTTGGTTCTCTATAGCACTTGTAACAACCATGTTTTTAATAATATTTGATATCATTTTTTTTTTTTTGCTTCAAACCTATGAAGCATGCACTCGACACACACTCGACATGACACGGGATTCACAGTTTTTTTCCAAAATACAGGACATCACACCAGAGGACACATTTTCTTGTAATTATATATATATATATATAGGGGCGCGTTCTATGCAGTACCAATATTAGATGCAGTACTTTACAGTACTAATTTATGCACGAGTTTTGTACTAATTATGCATGAAATATATGCATTTCGTGCATCAAAATTTCAATGCATTAAAATATGCAATATATTTGATGCATATATTGCCTATTTTAATGCATTGAAATTTTGATGCACGAAATGTATATATTTCATGCATAACTAGTACAAAACTCATGCATAAATTAGTACTGTAAAGTACTGCATCTAATATTGGTACTGCATAGAACGCGCCACTATATATATATTATATCTATTTTTTTGTCATATTATCAAACATTTATAATACTACATAAAAAGAAGGCCCGTCCATAATTGCCGCAATTCATATCAAGTTTAACCTGGCTCTAACTTCCACTAACCCCCTCCTCCCTTGTTTTTTTCTCTACAACAAAATAGAAGAACCCCAACTGAAGAAAAAAAAGGCCAAGTGTGTCCAACTCGCATGTCCAGTTGTGTCCTGAAGTGTCGCCAGCTTGTCGGGGGTGTACCCGAAAAAAAAATCCGACACTCTCCGACACACATGTCTGCAGCATGTCGCGCTTGTCCAGAGTGTCCGACTTGTGTCGGATGGGATACGTGGCTTCAGGAGAGTGTTCGTGCCTCATAGTTTATACGATTACTAAATCTTGTACAAGAACAATCAACGGTGTTTCTTGCATCATTGCATCATATGCTATGTCAATATGTGACATCACAAACATTTGATTTATCCACATGAAAGTGTCTCTTTGCATCTGTTTGGAGCCTCACATTATAATGCCTATAAATTCTAAACAATATCTGAATAGGCTGATGTAGATGGAAATGGTGTGTTGGACTATGGAGAGTTTGTGGCAGTCACTATCCACTTACAGAGGATGGAGAACGATGAGCATATTCGCAGAGCATTTATGTTCTTTGACAAAGATGGAAGTGGGTATATCGAATTAGACGAATTACGTGAAGCTTTAGCAGATGCATCAGGGGAAACTGATCTTGAAGTGGTCAATAACATTATGCATGAAGTTGATACCGACAAGGTTTGTTAAACCCTTGTTTATCTTTTTTTTTTTTTTTTGGATAATTACAAAACTACCTTTGAGTTCTTGCATAAGAAAACTCATTGTATTACATTTTGCAGATGTCGTTAGTGAGGCTAATGGAATTTGTTTTATGTTATCAAATGTCTTTATAATTGCATCTCTCTACTTTTCAAAACATTACGAAAAATCCCGATTTTTTACGTTATATTTTACACTTGCATCCCTCAGCCTTTCAAATGATTGCAAATACCCCAACAAAAGGTGAGGGCTTTTTCTAATATTCTGAAGGAAATGAGGGGCGATATTGTAAAATACTACTTCCATTTTTTTATTACGTGTTTCAATATTGAACTTTGAACATTTATTTCTTTTTAGATATTGTACCAATAAATATAAAATCTATATCGTTATATTCATTTCTTAAATATTTATTGTAATATTATTTTTGATAAATATAATAGAAAGTTATTTATGGTCAAAGTACTTTAAATTTAAAGATGCTCATCATGCTCTTTATTTACAAAATGTGCTTTTAAATTTAAGGAGTCTCTTGGCAAATGCTCTTAAAACTTTCTGGAATAGATACAGTATCTTGTTTATACAGCTTCAAAGCAATAAATTGAGTATGCAAAGTTTATTTATAAATTAAAAAAAAATACTTTCTACGAAATTAAGAAAATCCCACACGTGAGTATGAGTATTAATTAATAAACTCTATAACTAATGTTGCCTAACTTATTTGATTCTCTTGCATTAGTAAAAATCATGATTTGTTAATTTTTACATTTACAAATACATGTTGATTTTACAATATCAATCTTGTAATTGGACATGACTATAACAATTATCTCTACTCATCTCCGTCTCATGATATTTTCCATGCAAGTGGAAGAACTTATAATGATGGTTATTGGAATTTCATCTTATTCATTTCTCCTCCGTATGAAGGTTGCAACACGAATGACATCCGACGTAAAACTTTGCGACTTTGTGTTTTGCATGATTCTCTAGTGTTAACTAATTCTGACCATTATTGACACTATAATTTTCATGCCACCTACCCCAACACAGTTGGGATTAAGGTGATGATGATGATGATGATGATAATGAGAAAGAAACATAATTATTACAAAAAGTATTCATGGAGTTGTAGAAAATCTGTATCAGTTGGCTCTTCTTTCTGTTATTATATGTAAGTGATTATAATGGCTTCTTTCAGGATGGCAATATCAGTTACGACGAGTTTGTTGCAATGATGAAAACTGGAACGGACTGGAGAAAGGCGTCCCGGCAGTACTCACGAGAGAGATTCAAGAGCTTGAGCTTAAATCTGATGAAAGATGGCTCTCTACAGCTCCAAGATGGATTTACAGGTCAAACTGTCGTAGTTTGAAAAAGTTCTCAAGATCGTGGGCGTATGTTTCTTGGTTTTATGTTTAGTGAAAATTGGTTGCCTTTCGTCAACTGCCGGAATGGATTTTTCAGGGGGATCTGAATAGGACATGTAGGAGACAATGTGCATGTTGTAGTTATAGAGAGGTGGTGTTAGTGTTTTTGTGTTGCCCCCTCTTGTATAATTTTAATGTGATGTCTGTAATTCATTTACTCTGTGTATCAGTGTATGTGCCTTCTTATGAAGTACAGAAGTGATGGGCACAACACAAGGGCAAACTGTGATTAGATATGTGAGTTTCTTGAAAAGAAATCTTTTTGTCAGATGAGTCTCAATTTTTGGTTGCAGACTTTTTTTTTTATGGATTTTTTTTCTCTACTTTTTAGTTTGTTTTAGTTATTCTTATGAGTCGTTTGGTTCGTCAATATAAAGTATCAAATACGAATTTAAATGAACTAAACTTATACCAAGCGTTTGGTTAGCAATATTTTGATTTTTAAACTTGTATTTCAAACTTCATGATATGGGGTTTTGATACCTTATGGGGAGGTAGGTTTGAGGCTAGTACACATTTTTTGGTATTGAATTAAATTAGATGCACGGCATTTTTTTCTATGCAAAATAAAAGATTTAATAATATAAAATATATTTTTTGTTATTTTCTAAGTAAAAATAATAATATAGTAATACTTATTAGAAATTAGTTATTTATTATTACTAATAATAATATAATAAGATGTTTATTAAATAATAATTCAAATTTATTAATTAACAAGTAATAGAAATTATCATTATTATTAGGGAATTATTTTTTATCATTATTTAATAATAATAATAATTATTATTTAATTAACAGTACAATTATTATTTAAATAATACAAAGATTATTATTTGAAAATATTTATTAAATAATAAATAAAAATAGTAATTAATACCATTATTGTTTTTTTATTTTTTATTATTATTATTTAATAACGCTAATCATTAATTAACATACTGTAATTATTTAATAATATTATCAATTTTATTATACAATATTAATTCTTATTTAACAATAATAATTATTGTTGAAAAAAATTATGCAATAATAATTATTATTTAAATAATAATTATTAAATAATTACTCGATAATAAGATAATAAATACATTAATATTACTATTTTAATAATAAAATTATGGTTTCTTATTAAATAATAATTATGATTATTAAATAACAACAAAAATATGTTTTTTATTTTTATTTTTGAAATATCCGCTGGAGAAAATAAAAAAATATTTTAATTCTTTGATTCTAAATATTTAAATTTAAATATTAAGAGGATTTATTTTCATTCCACCACTAAACCAAACATATGGTAACAGAAATCAAGTTTCAATCTCATATCACTTTAATTCGATTCCTGATTCCAAACTCAGCTCAATACTAGGTTTAAGAATTAGTTGAATTTTTCAAATATGAGCTTCAACACAGATGAGCATTTAGATTCAAAATATAAATCTAGTATTTTAAACTCTAGCGCAAACATATTTTTAAGCGATGCTTTCTAGACTCCGCTATGATTTATAATTTGATATTCAAAATATTGGGTGTTGAGATATTGTGATTAGTAAGGATATTTGTTTATGAAATAATTGAGAATCCTTATTTTTTAATGTAGATGTCAAATCATATTTAAAAAATGGATGATAGAGATGGATTACATCGTGTGTTGTTCTACTATTTCAAAATAATTGAGAATCCTTATTTTTTAATGTAGATATCAAATCATATTTAAAAAATGGATGATAGAGATGGATTACATCGTGTGTTGTTCTACTATTTCAAAATAAGAAGAGAGGGAAATGATGTTATATTACTATATTTTGTTGTATTGTTTAAAAATTAAAAAGAAGAGAATGAAATGATATTGTATTATTATATCGTATTTAGAGATAAAAAGGATGGAGGTAATGTTGTATTAGTACTATATATATACAGTACTATGAGAGAGAGAGAGAGAGAGAGAGAGAGAGAGAGATGTGATATAAATAAATATAAAATATTTAAAAAGCTGTAGTTGGAGTATTTAAAATATACTGTCTTAACAAAAATGAGTATTTGAATTCAAAATTCAAATCCAATATTTTGAATTTACGCTGGATTTTAAACCCTAGCGTAAAAATACTCTTACCATTTTTAGTTTGAGCCTTTTCTTTTTCTTTGTTTTTTTATGTTATTTTTTCTTTTAGTTAAGGTTTTCTATTTTTTATAATGTATTCTTTTTTTATCTGAACATTTAATTTTTATGAGTTTGCCTCTTGATTCATATGGTTAATCGCAAGGTCCTCAAGGTGTACTATTTTAATTTTTTTGATATTAAGAAAGTGTTGGAGTAAACTTATTTGAAAGTAAAATATCGAAAAAATTGGACAACATAAGAAGATTGAGGGTTAATTTTTATGATGTTAGAGACATAGTTTTGTCATTAAATTAGTTAAACTAAAAGGAGTTTAAAATAAGTTTCTAAAACAAGTGGGGATCTGCTTAGTTTTCAAAACAAACTTTTAACACCTTGTAAAATATACTTCCTCCGTCTCATACTTAACTGCTATCTTTTCATTTTAATTTGTCTCATACTTAGCTGCTACTTACTATAAAAGGAAATAAATCAATCATTCCATCTAATTATACACCCCCAATGATCATCTAATTACCATAAAATGACATTATGGGCGCACCCAATTAAACACACAATACCAATAAACAATATCAATATGATTTCAAATTTCCATTATTACCCCTCTTAAAATATCACTTTATTACACACAATGCTAATAAACAACTCTAACATTAATACTCGTGCCCAGAAAAAGGTACCCCCTCCCATTCATAATATAAGTCATGCTAACCTTTTTGAAGGGGGAACGACTGGAGCCCTTAGGCAATGTCCGGGGATGAAACCATTAACTCTACCCGGGCCCAGTAAGCCCGGGCCTGTAACCCAAGCGGGGGACAATGAGGTGATCAGGTAATGCTGGCAAACTTACCTCTAGATCGGGGGTGAGCTCGAGCCTCTTTGGGAGGTACTCAGGACAGGGGACAATCCCCCTCGTGTGCGTGTGTGAAAAAAAAAACCTTTTTGAATTTTTTTCAAAATATATGTCATTCTAGATTTTTTTTTCTCTCCTAATTCCACCATTACCCCTAATTAATTCACTTTTTTCACTTTTCATTAAATTCAATTCATCATTTATTAAGGGTAAATTTTGGCAAAATAATTTTTTCTTAATTTATGTGCACAAAGCTAGAAAGACTTATATTATGAATCAGAGGGAGTAGGAATTAAGTTTGGGACGGAGGGAGTACTTTAAAAAACTTATAAATTCTGCCAAATAATAATGGCAACAGTCTGAATTGCAATTATAAAACATGCATGAAAATGATGTGAACACTAGGAACTAGAATTGGGACCAGTTCGATTCTTAGTAAATTTTTGAAGAACCGGAACCAGAACCGAAACCGAAATACTTACTCAAAAACCATTGCATATTTATTTTTCTGCGGAACCAAAGTGTAACCGAACCAAGTGGAATCGGTTCAATTCTTCCAGCTATCCGAAGAACCGAACAAACCAAACCAACCGCCCAATAACCGCAAATACACACTGAGAACCGGACTGCAACTCAAGATCCGGACATGTAAAAATCAACAAAATCCCTTGAATCACATTGAAACAACATCAACATCTTAACGAAGCTTAAAAGTCCAAAATGATCATATTGTATATATTAAAATTGCTTTCAACTTATATATATATATATATATTTAAATTTATCTTATCTTTAAATATATATAATTTTTATATTTAAATTTATCTTATCTTTAAATATATATAATTTTTATATATCATTCGGCTCCGGAACCAAGAACCGAAATGATTAAAAATAACCGAATCGAAAAAAAAAAGACGAACCAAATCACTCGGGTCCGGTTTGGATGTGTTCTTTTTTTTGCGGTTTTCGGGTATAAAGCCCCAGCCCTACTAGGAACAATGCTGATATAACATGATTGTAATTATTATCATTTGCAGCAGCAGCAAGAGTAATCAGTATTTCCAACTTTCCATGATATAGAATACATACGATGTATAAAGTCTGTAAGAACCTTTGACCAAATAAATACCAGGCCCAGACGTGCTTTTCTAACTCACAAAGAAGCCGACGCCGACCTCCAAAACTCTATCCCCTTCCGATGCTTCGAAATCGGCATCTTTGCCCTAACCGACTCAATCAATGAAAACTCGATATCCGCAACAGCAATCCCAGTGGAAACCCGGTCCGGCAACCGCCCAACGACCGTACCCCACGGATCAATAATCAAACTATCACCATAGCTTTCTCTCTCATCACTATGCCTCCCACCCTGAGCAGCAGCTATAACATAACACTGCGTCTCGATTGCACGAGCACGGAGCAGAACCTCCCAATGGGCCCGGCCCGTCACATTCGTGAAAGCTGCCGGCACTAGTAAAACCTCCACGCCGCATTGAAACCTGAGCTGCTGGTAGAGATCCGGAAATCGCAAATCGTAGCAAACCGTGAGGCCCAAACGTCCAAATGGGCTGTCGACCGCTACAATTTCCCGGCCCGGATCTGTGAAACCGCTCTCTTTGTAAACCGCCCCTCCGGGCACATCCACATCAAATAAGTGCATTTTACGATACGTGCTTATAATTTTTCCGGTGTTATCGATCAATACATGAGCGTTGCACAAGTGAGATTCATCGGATCCCTTCTCTTGAAACCCACCTAGAGATAGCCAGATGTTCGAATCTCTTGCCAGGGAACAGTACTTTTTCATGATGGGTCCATCCAAAGGTTCAGCAATTTTGAGACTATCCCCGGTTTTGGCGCCAACATATGAGAAGTTCTCAGGAAAACAGATTAATTTGGCGCCGGCGGATATTGCTTCCTTAACGAGATGAGAGCAGGTGGCAAAATTAGAAGAGAGATCATTAATGGAGGTCATTTGGGCTGCGGCTACTCGTACTAAGTTGGCCATGGCTGTGGGTCTCGGTCGAACGAGATGAGGTTTTGATGTGTGAAAGTTTCCAATGAAGATCGGCCTTTACTGCAGTGCTGATAGTGTATGTCAAATAAAGGAAAGAAAGATACCAAATTGGTCCTCCTGATAATAAGAGGGCCAAAATAGCCGTGTTCGAATTCAAGAATGAATTCCCTATAACGAATAAGGCTTGTTTTTTAAAATGTGTGCAAAAAATTTAAATTGACCAAATATTGTATCATGAAAGAGTACAATTAGAAAATAAATATAGGAATGTTCTAAAGTATCCACGTGGTACCATACCTGCATGTATATTCACCATTGGATTCGTATCCATTGATTTTTATCATGAATCTAAGGCTGCGTTTGGTTCGCAGAATGATTTCTGAAGGAATGGAATATGTCAAAGGAATTGGAATGGAATGTTGTCAGGCTGTTTGGTTGACAGAATTGGAATGAAATCTGTTAAAGGAATTAGAATCTGTCTGTTTGGTTCACATAATGTAGCTTTGGAATTGGAATGAATTTCTGGCAAATGACCAAAATATCCTTTTTGATAAAATAACTATTAAATACTTTAAATAAAAAATAAAATAATGTATTAAATTATATTAAATAAAAACTAAAATTTAAAAATGAAATTAAAATGAAAATATAAATAAAATAAAAACTAAATGTATTAAATTATATTAAATAAAAATAATAAAAATAATAATAATAAAATAAAAAATAAAAATATAATAAATAATAAATTAACTAAAAATAAACTAAAAACAAAAAATAAAATAAAATAAAATGAGGGTATTTTGGTCATTTAGAAAATCATGGATGAAACGGAATTCAATTCCACCCCTTTTAAGGAGTCATATGGTGGAATCCTTGGATTTCAATTCCATTTCATTGGTAACCAAACGTCGTAACGGAATTTGGTCAACGGAATTGACCATCCAATCCGGCAGATTCCGCAGAACCAAACGTAGCCTAATGGTGAATATTCATGCAGGTACGGTACCCGTGTGGGTATCTTAGAACTTTCCGAAAAAAATATGGGGTTTCTCAATTATTTGGTCATTTAACTTCCGATTATGGGCTATATAATTTGGAGCTCCCATGTGAAAGAGAATGGAAAGAGAATGTTGATGTAACTAAATAAAAAGGTCATTCAAGCAGTCATTCAAACAATGTACACATTATTTCATATCAAGACCAAAATAAGTAATCCAGAAATCCCTAAAATATTTAGAGTGCGCGACAACATCATGTCAATTTTAAAATTCTGGTCTTCAAACTCCCAAGTTTGAAAGTCGGCCATCTATCAAGGGACCAGATCGCACCAAACCCGTCCAACTACCAAGAAATTTTTTCTCACGTTCCATGAATAACCGGGACATTCATGAATATCCAGAAAGGCATTTCGGGTTCTATCTCTGTCTCAAAGAATTGAAACTTGAACTTTTATTTTCTCCAGAAATCATCACCCTTAGATGCTCTGTATGTTGTTGTACGGAATATTAAGCACAAATTTCAACATGAGGATAAGAAGAAAACCACTTGGACATCAAGCAAGCTCTCTAATGCCCAGTAGTTAACATAATGCACACAAACTAGCAAGATAATTAGACTCGGAATCCAAATAGGAAGAACTGAAGAAGATATTTCAGTTTTTTATAACAAAGAACAAGCTACCGCCACAAAAACTTTTTTTATTACTCGATAAATAGAAAGCCAACGCTTTTCAAATAAAGCGCAAAAGGTGCAAGTAATGCGCAAAAAACGTGCGCCCTAGAAAAAGGCGTGAGCTTTTCATACAGCCAGCAAAAATCTACAGGCTCTGCCGCATTTTGGATCAAAAGCGCCCCAAGGCGCCTCTTGGAGCGAGCTCAGAGACGCTTTTTCAAACATTGCATGCTGGTGTAAGAATTGTCAAACCCAAGAAATAGATCACAATTCTCCCATTTCTCACCGATAATGTCAAAAGCAAATTAGTGTATTTGGTAAAAAAAACACGGTGTTTTATTGTTTCAAAAACGAAATGAACATAAGTTCTACTAGAGCTCACATCATCTTTGCCGTCATTTCCTGTCAGGGTGAGATAGATGTCTCCAAGTGCATGTGAATCCTTATAGTTGATGGGCTGGTTAAAATCACCGCCGCTTTAAAATAAGCACCGCTGCGTTTAATAAAGCATATGAATAACTTAGAGCCAATCAATTTATATTTGAAAGGATCTCAAATTCAAAAACATTTTCTTTGCACGGACATGTATGAGGGAGCTAGTACAAGTGCACGTACTAATGTTGGGAGCACAGAAGAATTCCCTATTACGATTGGGGTGCATCAAGGATCTGCTCTTAGTCCTTTTCCCTTTGCCATTGTCATGGACCAGTGTTCTAAAAATCGGCCTGGGCGGCCGCCTAGGCGCTAGGCGGCCCCCGGGCGCTCCGATTATGCCCTGGGCGTTTGTCCTGGGCGGTCGGGTGATTAATCGGCCGCCTAGGCGGGCTGGGCGGGCGCCTAGGATGGCAAGCTGGGCGGGCGCCTAGGTGGCTGGGCGGGCGCCTAGGCAGCTGGGCGGGCGCCTAGGCGGATAAATATTTTTTTTTTATTTTTTTATATTAGCGGTACTATAAATTCCTGAATTGAGATACTATGGACTATGTTATGCTTATGTCAATGTTTAACAATTTAATATATGATCGATTATATGTTTGTTTAAATATTTAAATATTAGATGTTTTTTATTCTTTACATATATATAATTATTTATATATAAAAATAATTATTATAATAATAATAAATAAATCCGCCTAATCCGATTAATCCCCGACTAATCCCCGATTAATCCTCTGGGCGCTAGGCGTTAGCAATCCGAACGCCTAGCGCCTAGCGTTTTTTAGAACCTTGTCATGGACGAATTGACAAGAGAAATTCAAAATGACGTTTCGTGGTGTATGATGTTCGCAGATGATATTGTGTTGATTGATGAAACGAAGGTTGGAGTGCAACAGAAATTGGAACTTTGGAGGGATACTTTGGAAGCTCGAGGCTTTAGGCTGAGCAGAAGTAAGACTGAATATATGGAGTGTAGGTTTAGCGAAAACAGTGATAGAGAGGCAGGGATGATCACATTTGATGGAAAAGTTGTTCATGGATCCACTTTCTTTCGGTATCTTGGATCTATTATCCAAAAGGATGGAGAGCTAGATGGCGATGTGGCTCACAGAATAAAGGCAGGGTGGTGGAAGAGTGACACAGGGGTTTTATGTGATCCTGACATGCCTCATAGATTAAAGGGTAAATTTTACCGCACGGCAATTAGGCCTGCACTGTTATATGGAACCGAGTGTTGGCTGTAAAACAGTGTCACGTTCAAAAGATGAATGTGGCGGAGATACGTATGCTACGATGGATGTGTGGTAATACAAAAAAGGATCGGCTCAAAAATGAAGTGATTAGAGAAAAGATAAGAGTTGCATCTATAGAAGACAAGATGATGGAGAATCGATTACGGTGGTTTGGTCATGTGAGAAGAAGACCTGTTGATGCCCAGTGAGGAGGTTAGAAAGTTGGGGAACAAGTAATATTGTGAAAGGTAGAGGAAGACCCAAGAAAACTTGGATAAAGATGATTGAAAATGATATGCAGTTTCTTGGAATTGGAGAAAGTATGGCGATGGAGAGGCAAATGTGGCGGGAAAAAATACGGATGGTGGATGGAATCTGATTCTTTTTTTTCTGTATTTTTATTCCTATTTTCTTTTATTTCATGTTATCTTTTAATTTATTTTTCAGGATTTTTCATTTTTTTTTCTTCTTTTTTTTAACATTCATTCTCTTTTTTTTATTTGCTTTTTTCTCTACTTTTTTCCTTCTTTTTTTTCCTTTTATGTTATTTATGTAACGATCATTGACGGTTTCAAAGTTTGATTCATGTTAGCCGACCCCAAATCATTTTGGGACTAAGGCTTAGATGATTGTTGTTGTTTATTCCTCAAACTACGACTTCAGCACTCGAGCACTTAAACCACCAGCTTCTAACCTTATTTTCTCTCCTCTCACACTTGTGATTTAAAAATAGAGCATCAATGGTTTTGATAAAGCATCTAAATCCCACCAGCATCTATTCTGAACCTTCGCCGGATCGTCACGATGCGATGCCGCCCAGTTTGCTAAAACTGATTAATATCTGGTCGATTCTTAAGAAAAAATGTCTTGATTATTAAATCCCAAAAATTGTCTTGTTAATATAGATTCTTACAAAAGCCAAATGTTGTCAATTTGCATATATCAAAATAGTGCTTTCTAAAGCCTACGAGCACATTTGGATTCGAAGTTGGTGCTGATGATATTGAGGTATTTCAGGGCAGCGGCTTCGAAAATATGCTTAATTTAGCACAAGTATCAAAACTCAATTAATGATTGAGTTTGGTAGAGGACATGGTTGGTTGCTATGGTATGAAGTCTCATTGCTTTGAATTGCCCGAAGATGTTAATTTGTATATTAGCTTACAAGATATTTTCAATATCTGAAGATTGGTTATCACTGGTTTGACTGCTATTGGGCCTGAATGTCAAGCCCCCGAAATTAGTGAAAAATTATTTCCAAGTTACGATCTTTTAAAAAGACTAAAGGCTTTAAGTTGAATAAACTTAACAAGATTGCAACTAACAGTGAATATTGCGTAGAATATAGGGTGAGGGCTACTGTCTTATACTCCCTCCGTCCACGATCAATGTTCCCCAACTTTTTGAGTTCGGGTTTTAAGAAATGTTAGGTGAGTGTGCTGTGAGTAAAGTTTGGGTCCCACATTAAAAGTAATTTAATGTTAATTAAGTTGGTTAAATAATTTAATATGTGGGTCAGCCAGGTAAAATGTGTAAATATATAAAGATTATAAGGATATTTTAGTAAATTGTATTGTGGGGTAGTGTTTAAAATGAAACTTCGCATCATAGCAACCAACCATGTACTCTACCGAACCCAAGCATTCATTGAGTTTTGGTACTTTTGCTAAACTAAACATATTTTTTAAGTTGTTGCCTTGAAGTACCTCAATAATCAGCACCAACTTCAAATCGATGCAAATTCCAGAGGCGCTCGTACGCTTTAGAAAGCACCATTTTTGATATATGCAAATTGACAACATTTGCCTTACTCTATATTAACTAGACATTTTTTTTTTTGGATTTAATAAACAAGACATTAATTAGTTTTTTTGCAAGACTTGCAGCAAATTGGGCGATGACGCGGCGATCCGACGAAGGTTCAAGGTTAGATGCTTTATCAAAACCATCAATGCCCTATTTTTAGATCACGAGCGTGAGAGGAGACACATGAATGTTAGATGCTAGTGGATTTCAGATGCTGGGATGCTGAATTCGCAATTTGAGGAATGTGCAAAGGAAGTGTTCGTGAATTTGAGATCCCTTCAAAACAAAATTTAATGGGCTCTTAGTTATTTCGACTGCTTCGGCGGTGGTTTTATTTTAAATTGTCGGCTACGAGTAGAAACAAGAAGGTTAGATGTCGGTGGGTTTCAGATGCTGAATTCGCAATTTGAGGAATGTGCAAAGAAATTGTTTGTGAATCTAAATCTCTAAAAAATAATAAAAAATATATTGACGGGCTCTTAGTTATTTTAGGTGCTTTATTAAACGCAATGGTGCTTATTTTGTAAAGGCGGTGGTTTTATTTTAAGCTAGCCCGTCAACTAGGGTGAGCTAGAGGTCTCCAAGTGCCCTTAGAGGAGCATAAACCTACAAGAAGGGGTCAACTATTTTCAAGGTATATCTACACATCAATTTCAGCTATAATGGGATAGGGCTTCTCCGAGCCATCGGCTCAACCATTGTCTCATGGCAGTGATTAGGCTTTACAGATTTTCCGGATAAGTTATAGAAAATACATTCACTGGCCTTTCACACGATAGAGCCTATTGGATAACACCAATTAAGCTATTGCCAAAAGGTCAAATCTTTGGCATTGCTGCAATAATCAAGAAAATGATTGAGGTGCAGCAAATTGGAATGACCTACTCTGATGACAAAATGAAAACGGAAACAGAATCGAGGACTAGAAAAGCAACGTGAAATCAATAATCTATCAAAATACAGTTTAATAAACCCAATTGAATTAACGCACACCGAAAAAAAATTAAGAGATACCTACATATTTATATATGATGCTTTTTGCTGCTTAATAATGGTAGTGAAGTTGGCTGCTGGTGACGGTGGTGATCGATGATGGCGCCGGCGAGGCTCGGTCCGTGGCAGCGGGAGACCACTGCTAACTTGTTTTCACCAGTAGCTGATGAAAGATACAGAGAGTGGCGACCGAGACGACGGAGAGCGGGCGCAGATGGATAAATCTAGATGCGATATTTTTTCCTGGGTTGGGTGGTGGCCTGATGGGGAGAGGAGTTCATTGGGCATATTCTTTTTTGGGGAGTTCATTAAGCATATTCTGTTTCCTAAACGAAAAAAAGAAAATTCCATTATTCTATTCTTGTTTGAGGAGAAAAGTAAAGACAGCAATCAATTGTATTGATAACAATGAATAGAGGGGCCTTTATATAGGCTTTACACAGAGAGTCTTTCCATACATAGGATTCCTAGTTAAGGTAAGACATCTAACAGTATCCAACTACTTATGGAAGAGTCTAGAACCTACCATAACTCTTATCCCCCTACAACTAGTATTAGGTAAGACACCAATACGGGAAGGATTTCCTAACACTCCCCCGTGTCGAACGCTAATACTAACATGGTGCACAATGTGTTGCCTCAGAAAACCTTTCCAAGTCAAATAAAACCCCGTGGGAAAAATAAAGACTTTGGTGAGGAAAAGAGCGCAACGCACCAACTACAAATGTCGGAATCATGTGAAGTATACTCCCCGAGGTATACATGACTCATTCCATCGAGCCATCTTTAGTTGAGCTCGGATAATCGATACATTCCGATGCTCCTCACATGTTTCTCAAATGTAGATTTCTACAGAGACTTAGTGAACAAGTCTCTGCGATATTCTCATCTAACTCACTTGTTTCACTTCGATATTCAGCAATTTCTGCCGATTATAGAAGAACTTCGGCGCAATATGCTTGGTATTGTCACCCTTTATGAAACCTAACTTCATCTGCTCAATGCGTGCCACATTGTGCTCAAAGATGCAAGTTGGAGTTGGTGTAGTGGGATCTAATCCACACGTTGCTCGTATATGGTCTTTGACTGAGCGGAGCGAAATGCACTCCCTTTCGGATTCGTGCAATGCAATTATCTCTGCATGGTTCGAGGAAGTAGCAACTAGTGGTCCGCTTGGTAGATCGCCAAGATATCGCCGTATTCCCAATGGTGAACACATAACCGCTTGGGAACGTCCTTTATGCGGGTCGAGAGATAACTCGATCAAGAAATCCAACTAACGTGTCGTTAGGATTCTCTCGCATAAGGGGTAAGCTTGCTTGCATTAGCACTTCCGTAGTCAAGCTACCATGCTTAGTTGCAATATCGGAGGAAGATCGACGGTCGGTATGCATCGTCTTCACCTCAACAATTCCTTTCTAATATCACTCTCTTTGCGTAGGAAAGAACAATCCAAGGTCACCGGAGCCTTTCAAGTATCGAAAGATGTGTTTTACTCCATTCCAATGCCTTATCGTGGGAGCGGAGCTAAATCTCGCTAACAGATTCACAGAGAATGCGATGTCCTGGACGAGTACATTGAGCCGATACAACAACGCACCGATTGCGCTAAGGTACGGTGTTTCGCTCCAAGGACCTCTTCATCCTCCTCTTTAGACGAAACGGATCCTTGTTCATTTCCGGACTTCACCAATCATGGGGGTAGCAAGAGGATGTGCCTTGTCCATGCTAAATCGCTGAGCATTTTGTGGACATAGGCAGATCGATGAATGAGTATACCATCATCTCGATGTTCTAGCTCTAAGCCCAAGCGTAATCGAGTCCTCCCGGATCTTTCATCTCGAATTCGGATTTAAGGTAGCGGGCCGTTTCATTGACTTCATCTATGGTACCGATGACATTCATGTCATCTACATAGACGGCTACAATCACGAATCCCCGCATCTGCTCTTTTCACGAATATGCATGGACAGATGTCACTGCTTCTTGTATCCCTTCCCAACCAAGTATTCACTTAGGCGGTTGTACCACATCCTTCCGGATTGTTTCAAGCCATACAATGAACGACGCAATTTCACAACAGACGCGCTCCGTGGTTTAGAGCTACTTGATTTGGGCCATGAAATCCCTTCTGGGACTTTCATATAGATATCCGTATCTAGATCCCCATAAAGATACGCTGTAACCACATCCATAAGCCGCATGTTCAGCTTTTCTGACACTACTAAACCGACTAAGTAGCGGAAAGTGATGATGTCTATAACGGAGAATACGTCTCCTCGTAGTCAATGCCAGTTGCGAGAAGCCTTGGGCAACTAGTCTCGCTTTGTAATGCATGACCTCATCCTTATCATTGCGTTTAACAAAGAGCCATTTATGTCCAATCGGTTTAACGCCACGGTATTGGCTCGATACGGCCAAATACCTCACGTTTAGCCATCGAGTCTAGTTCACTTGCATTGCATCTTTCCATTTCGCCAATCGGCTCGTTGTTGACACTCAAAGAACCGAGCGGCTCGGCCGCCGTCTTCAATAATTTCTTGAGCGACGGAGTAGGCAAAAGCATCGTCGACTAGCGTGGACGACTCCCAATAAGACGTATTCACTGCATATCGCATCGAGATTTCTTTATTTTCGACATCAACAAAGTTTCGACGCGTCCGTCGATTGTTCCATTGTTGATTCGAGGACATATCCGTAGTCGAGATAATCTCGTGTGACGGAGTCACCGTGTCGATGATGAGAGGATTTTGTGCCTCCGTTCCTCTTCTCTTTCGAGGTTCGGTATCCTTTCTACCCACCGGCCTCCCCTCTTTCGAGCAGGATAAGAGCACCAAGCGGCCGTCCCACCACTAAGGTTGACGCCGGTGGCATCATTCCTTTGGGCGGCCGAACCTTGCCCTATAATCGGGACTTCCAACCTTGCGGGAACATTCGCAGGGAATGGTAGATCTTGTCACTTTCGCAGATCGGTAAAGGCCGCCGGGCATCGAATCCGCAACTTTCTCAAGATCGAGAATACGTTGCACTTCTAGCTCGGATTGAGCATGCGGGGATCTTGATGAGGCAAGGAGGGAGCACACTGCATAATTTCTGGCGTTCAACTCGAATCGCTCGATTCCTCTCTCCCCTAACGACGGGAAGTTTGTCTCATCAAAGTGACAATCTGCAAATCTTGCGGTGAATGGATCTCTGTCAAAGGTTCCAAATAGCGGATAATTTTAGGCGATTCATAGCCAACATATATACCTAATCGTCTTTGCGGACCCATTTTAAGACGTGTGGAGGCGTAATTGGCACATATACCGCACAACCAAAAATGCGTAAGTGTGAAATATCGCTCATATCCAGCTACCAACCGGTACGCACTAAACGGTTGATTGGCGGTGGGTCGAAGCGAATAAGTATAGCCGCATGCAAAATTGCATAACCCCATGCGTAAATCGGCAAGTTGGTGCGCAATACCAATGCTCGGGCGATAAGTCAGAATCGCTTAATCATAGCCTCGGCAAGGCCATTCTGCGAATGAACGTGGGGACGGATGTTCAACATCAATCCCAATCGACATGCAATAGTCGTCAAAAGACTTTGACGTAAACTCTCCAAAGATTGTCCAATCTTAATGACGAGATTGGGAAGTCGGGGTGGTTAGCCCGTAACTTGATAATTTGTGCTAGGAGTTTAGCAAATGCGGCGTTTCTTGTGGATAGCAGAGCGACGTGTGACCATCGCGTCGATGCATCAACCGAACCATAAAATATCTAAATGGTCCGCACTCTGGTTGAATAGGTCCACATATGTCCCCTTGAATTCTTTGTAAGAAGCGAATATTTTGTGTTGAGTCTTTAGCAAAGGACGGAGAGGGTATCAACTTTGCTAGTGAACAGGCTTTACAAAACGATTTATGGGCATTAGAAATTGCCACAGAAGCCTCGGGATTTACGAGAGATGCACCGTCAACCTTATTAGGGCGTGCGATCTTTAGTCCCGTTAATACGGTATCAAACTCACTCACATCAATGCCGATATCGAGTGGTGCTTCCAATCGTTTTCTGGACTTGAAAAACGGATGACCATGTGAGTTTTTCAAAATGCGAATCATCATGTCGCGTCCAGGGTGACCGAGTCGGTCATGCCATAGTTGGTATGCTTCGAATCACACATTTCGTGACTCACAAAGATAGGATTCAATAACCCTTATTGTAGTCCGGTATAAACCACTACTTAGACTCATAAGTTTCTCGAGAACGCGCGTCTTCCGCATTCCGCGCAGTAACACACAAAAATTCTGCTCCATTCTCACAATGTGTATCAAGGTGATAACCGCTGCACGGATGTCCCTAAAACTTAGCAAGGTTCGGTTTGCTCTTGGGGCATAGAGAGCATTTGTGACATTAATATGCGTACTGCGTTAGGTAGCAAGAAATGAGCAGTCCCCTCCCTTGAATTACTTGGGAGGAACCAATCATTGTTGTCACCGAGGATATGTATGGCACAATATCCTTGAATAATTGCCTATTCAAGAATAGTGTGGGTTGTTCCACTATCAGCAAGGCACTCAATTTCGCCACGAGACATCTACAATAAGACATGAAACTCAATTAGTCTTATGTTTAGAGACATAGCGAAAACTCATTTATATCGAGTTTGGGGAAATTCGACCAAGTTGGTTAGGATCAAAGTTAGCACAATCGCTGGAAATAATTTCCGCGCAGCTTGACCTTTGTTCACTAAAACAGCAATAACTTCTTCGTTAAGAAGGCTATGGACGAACGGTCAGTTGTTCTGGAAACTAGACTTCCGTATCTTTCTATACATAGGTCGTGCACTTTCTGGATCATTAAACTCAGATCTCAGTGCTCGTTTTAATTTGCTATTTTGGTATTTCCCTATTGTTGAGTGAAAGAGCAAGGTTTAAACCTTTTTCAAAGGCATTATTTTTGATACAATACTATGGAAATATGGCCATAGGAGCGTTTAGATACTTTAAAACGTCTTGGTTTACGATTTATATCTCTACTAATGATCCTTTCGGTAACTCCAACTTGGTAGACTTGCAGAGAAAGTAGGAATGTCGGTCTGACAATTGGCCGTTTAAAAACCACCGATTCCGTTTGAACTCTCAAAGCATAAACAAATACCAAGGAGGATGCGCCTAGTCTTGATCAAAAGTTTTGATGAAATCCTACCAATGTATCAAATTTTTATTTTAACCAAGCAATTCGTTGCTAGCAATTATTTTGTGATAAACCAAACATGCTTTGAAGGGAAAATAAAATTCATCTTTGCACAATCACAAGAATTAAAAGAATTTTATTCATCATAGCCAACTTTATTACATTCATGAAAATCCAAAGTAGTTCTCGGAAACTAGAAACAAGACAAAACATAACCAAAGCGTAAAACTAGTCAAAGTCGGCAACATCCATATGTTGGTCTTTGTCCGCAATGGTGAGAGGAGGGATCTCAATCTGGATCTCAATATGGTTCACCTCCGTATTCTCATTGTCTACTTCCATGTAATTCGACTCTTGAGCCAAATATTGTTTATAGTGCTTGTAGTAAGCTTGGATGTTCTTTGGCGCTTTGCAATTGCGGTAAGTATGCTTCTTCGATCCGCAAGTATAGCAATTCGGCCTTCCTTTGGAGTGGTTCCATTCCGTGGCAGGAGGCGGCCCACGTGGTTGGGTTCCACTAGGTCCCGTGGCCGAGCCACCTTGCCTCTTCCACACGTTGGGAACGACGACCTCGTCTTTTCCCTTGCTTGCTCGAGTCATGCATCCGTGGTGCTTGCAAAACCGAGTAGCGTTGCCTTTTCTATTTTGTCGTGGTGCTTTCTGTGGGTAGCCGATTTACTTCGGAATCGGCTTCGTACCGGTGGGCGCGCAATGCAATTGAGAAAAATCACATGGTGCCTTTCTTTTTTCTCGAGGTGGGAGATAAGGACACTAAAGTTCTTAATTCTAACATCCTCATAGGCAACGCGCAGCTGATGAGCAATTACACTTGCTCCCACGGGAAACGTGTTAAGAGTCTTCTCGATCAAATCTTGATCAGACTTCTTGACACCACAAAAAACAAAATCAGCGCGAATATCGAGGACAGCTTGATTATAGGCTTCCACATTCGCATAATCCAAAAATCGGATTTGCTCCCACTGAAGTTGCAATTCGGGGAAGCGCTGATCATGCACATTATTAAATCGTTGTTCGAGTGTGTCCCATAGTTCTTTAGGGGTTTGTAAGTTCATATAACACTTTTTCAACAACGGATGTATATGTCTACGCAAGTACATCAGTGCATTAGCCTTGGTTTCCTCGCTCGGTTCTTGAGCGTTAGGCTCGTTAGAGGGAAAGATGGTGGTAGTAAATCTCTTACCGACGAACGCCAAGCGAACGTCTGAGACCCACCTATGGTACTCCTTACCACCATGGTCAAGGATGTCGAACTCCGGATGAACATTGGAGCTTTGTGCCATCTACAAGATATAAACAAGAGGAAGTTAGTCTTGTTGGATTTTCAGTGACAATGTAAACGGTCACAATCGATGCTTTTAAAAGCGTGTAACATAACCGTTACTCGATTTACTTCCCTTAATTGTTGTTTAGTAAAGTCGACAAAAAAACGGGCGATATCAGATCGCACCAAGATACGTGGTGTATGCAACAACCACAAGTATCGACTTTTCAACAATTCCGTGAATCCCCAGACCGTCACACGCTTTCTTCGACATGCAGAGATACCGACTTCTCTCGCGGTCTCATCCACCGCAAAGTAGCGTGGGAGATAAAGAACCCAAAACCCGTGTCCCCAAAAGAAAATTCCCAAAAAGGAGAGAATTGAAAAGGGACGAGTCGGATAGTTACCTCGATTATAAAATTAGGTACGTCTTGAATCTGTCTTGTGCTTCGATCTACCGGTTGGTACTCGATGCGACGACGTGAAACCGGAGGCGCAATTTTGACGGCTTCAAGATAAGTTGATGTTCGGGTTTTGGTCCGAGAGTCGGAACCAGGTCGGACTCAGGCTGAGCCCAGTCGGCGCGGTCCGCGGCGGCGGTCGGCGGTGGTCGCGCGCTCAGGCGGCGGGCGGCAGTGCTAAGCGTGCGGCCAGGTTGTCTTGGCGCGGTTGGTGCGCGTCCGCGGCTCTGGGCCCGCGGGCGGTGGAGCGAGCGGCGGAGCGAGGCGGAGGCTTGGTGAGGTCCGGCGGAGCTGGCTGTATGTGGCGAGCTGGAACAGCGTGGCGGCGAGATCTGGCGGTGGCAGCCATCGAGGCGGCGTGTCGGCCAGTCGGAGGCGGCTGGCCAGCGGCGGAGCTTGGCGGTAGCCGTTGGCCGATTTTTTTCTTTCGTTCGAGCTACGTGCGATAACGTGTTTGAGGAGAAAAGTAAAGACAAGAATCAATTGTATTGATAACAATGAATAGAGGGCCTTTATATAGGCTTTACTGAGAGTCTTTCCATACATAGGATTCCTAGTTAAGGTAAGACATCTAACAGTATCCAACTACTTATGGAAGAGTCTAGAACCTACCATAACTCTTATCCCCCTACAACTAGTATTAGGTAAGACACCAATACGGGAAGGATTTCCCGGAACAATTCTAAATTTTCAAGAGTATTTCAAAATATTCAGTTTTCAGAAAAATATGGAAAATTGAAGAAAACATATTTAAAAACAGTTCAGTTTTCCAATTTGGAATAATGGATTCCAAATTTTTGGAATTTCAAATTTGGAAAACAACCTGAGATTGTTTTCCAAATTTTGACTTGTTTTCCAGAAAAATGGAATATTGGAATACTGTGTATTCCAAATTATTCAAACTGAACTGTTTCTGAACATGTTTTCCAAATTCTCTTGTATTCTAGAATATTATTCTGGAAAAGTGGATTAATTTTCCTGAACTAAACAGGCTCTACTCTAGATTTTCTATTCTTTGATAATAAAAGGAACTTCAAATTTAAATTAACACTTGATTGCACTTTTACTACACTAAAACCTCTCAAAAAAAATACTCTATTAAGGAATAAACTCTATTTAGGAATAAAAAATTATGATCCCAACTTGGAAATAGTTATAATTTGGAATAAACTCTTATAATTCATATATTTTCAAATCCCAACATAAAGAAATACGCCTCCATTTAGGAATAAATCATAATAAAATACATATATATATATATATATATATATATAATTTTTAGGGAAAACAATGATTTTCGTCCCTGTAATTTGCACGATTTTTGCTTTTAGTCCCTACGAAAATTAAAATGTTATTTTCATCCCTGTAATTTCTAAAACGTTCTTTTTTAGTCCCCGCCGTTAACCTCCGTTTATTTTTAAAGGAAAAACAATGCTTTTTGTCCCTGTAATTTGTGTGATTTTTGCTTTTAGTCCCTACGGAAATTGAAATATTATTTTGATCCCTGTAATTTCTAAAACGTTCTTTTTTAGTCCCTGCCATTAATTGTATATTCCAAATAGCATAATAGTGCAGTAACAAATTATACCTGGCAGTTTACCACACGACACGAAAACGACACGAAAATTTAGTGTTTGGGTTTGCATTTTGAGTACACGACACGAAAATACACGAACATGAAAGTACACGACCGAGATTTAGTGTCGGTTTTGTGTTTACCCTTTGGGTACACGACACGACACGAGGTACACGAAATAAATAAATAAATAAATAAATAAATATAATATTTTATATTTAATTTAATAAAAATATATAATTAATGAATTAACTCTGCCTGTGGGTGTCTTCTTGACATTCATTGCCGGTCCCAAGCTCGGATAAAAGAGGAGGGTTGCGGTAGGTTAGTGGCAGTCAGCGTAAAACTCGTGTCGTTTCGTTTCGTGTTTTCGTGTCAGGCACATAATATAAAATAAATATTAAAATATTATTTTTATAGGTTTTAGTAGACGAAATGAAACGAATGGCAACGAAAACACGAATGTTTACATGAAATTTATGAAAATTCACATTATATTTTCAAATTTTAAAATTTAGTATAAACAGAATTCATTAAATATATATTTTTATTAAATAAAATATAAAATATTGTATTTATTTATTTATTTATTTCGTGTACCTCATGCCGTGTCGTGTACCCAAAGGGTAAACACAAAACCGACACTAAATCTCAGTCGTGTACTTTCGTGTTCATGTATTTTCATGTCGTGTACTCAAAGCAAACCCAAACACTAAATTTTCGTGTCGTGTAGTAAATTGCAGGGTCTAATTTGTTACTGCACTATTATGCTATTTGAAATATACAATTAATGACAGGGACTAAAAAAGAACGTTTTAGAAATTACAGGGATCAAAATAATATTTCAATTTTCGTAGGGACTAAAAGCAAAAATCACGCAAATTACAGGGACGGAAAGCATTGTTTTTCCTTTAAAAATAAACGGAGGTTAACGGCAGGGACTAAAAAAGAACGTTTTAAAAATTACAGGGATGAAAATAATATTTTAATTTTCGTAGGGACTAAAAGCAAAAATCGTGCAAATTACAGGGACGAAAATCATTGTTTTCCCTAATTTTTACAATAGATTTAAGTTGATCTAAAATACTTGTTCAAGGTTGATTGTGACAAAGATTTAATCTTTTGTGTTGTAACCATATCCTTCAACTTTGCGTGTCTTAGCATTTCGTCAAATGACCACCTTGTTGAACCCAAAATATTTCCAACATCGAGTAAGGCAAAACCTTCTTCATGAAATTTTTGTCTTACTATCATCCTCCGATTATTTTCCTCATTTCTTGCTAATTCCTTCAATGATTTCTTCATCGGTTAAGCGTAAACAATTTTCTTGCGCAATTCCTAAGTTTACAACATATTACATACATGTATCTACTAATTATAATATTTATATATTATACATGCACTTTAAAATTTAAAAAAAAATTCTTTTTAAAACTCTATTTAGGAATAACCTCCATTTAGGAATATTTTTTTATGTTCCCAAGGATATGACTTTAGAGAGGTTTTACTATAATTATGATATTGAATTTGTGAAAAATGTTATTTATACTTCTATAAATATTGGTAGTTAATAGTTCGCACACAAAAAAAATCTGAGGTCTTTTGGGACCCGCAACATGGGTTCCAGATCATGGACGTGAGAATTATCCTTTAGGGAAAGTGCGATTGGACCTCTTGGATTCTATAGCAAGTGTTTACAGAGTGAATACTCTCTAGTATATGATATGTCATTTGAGTTGAAAAACCTTGATGTTTTTCTTGTCTACTGCGTCGATACTTCAAAATATTGAACTATGTTTGAAAATTTAATTTTTATTTAAATGCTTGTAGTGTAATTCAGATGTCATTGTTCTTGTATTAACATTCTAGTCTGGCCCCTTCGAGGCGGACACATTTTATGCGTTCAAATACATGTGATATTGAGGAGCCTTCATAAGGCCAGTATAGCCACGGTGCTAAGCAGCAACGATACTGGCGGTCGAGGTCGTCTGATATTATGTTTATGAGCTTGTATCTTTTTTAATGTTTTGAGGTGTAATAAAGATACTTTGAATCATGTCACTCGTATTATCATGTGAGGAATGTTTCCCAAGCCTTACCTGCTTGTGTGTTGTAATTTGTATTTGAGATATCATTATTATTTATATTTAAATATATTGTGTTTGACCCGACCGGTCATTATGATTATGTTATTATCCCGATACACTCTTAAGGCAGCAGTGATGTAATTATCCTTGTTACTTTGGGATATTACAGACTATAGTAGTCTCATTCTAATTTGTGCTTATGAACTACTATTAACTGATAAAGAATTGGTCTTTAAACGTGTATCTTGAGAACTTAGAAATAGCAAAATATGCATATTTTGTGAAATATTTCAAAGTATTGTGTACTTCAAATGACTAGAGGAATTGGATGTAGATGCGGTCATGGTCGGCCCATTATATTGGTTACTCCTACATATCAAAAACAAATTCATTGACTAATTCAGCATTTGTTCAACCGACCCAAGTACCAAAGAACAACATGAGTATATTACCCGCGCGGGATCAAATAGTAGAGCATAATGCTGGTGTTAAGATCTATACTGTGCTACAGCAAATGGTGACACAAATCATTCAGCTGGCACAAGTAGTGCAGCAAATGCAGACAGGACATCAACTACCCCTGGAATACCATTTTGAAGCTTCGAATCCAAACCAAAATGTGATAAATGCCTACACGAAGTGGATAAGATGCATACTTCTGAACTTGATGGATCCTCAGATGAGACTACTTGGGATCATTGGCTCGTAAAGATGTAGAAAGTATTGAAGGAGGTGATTGCTATTGTAATATCTGCATTTTTTTTCCTTTTTCTGGTATTTTTTATTTTGGTGTATTTTTTCGTTTTTAGTGACTCGCTTGTAATTCGAGAATATTTAATACTGGACTTTTTGTCATCCGAGCTTGTTTCGGACTTGTGTTACTCAATTCCGCATTTAATGTCATTTTCGTCGCTATTTGGTTCGATTCTCGTAATCGTTGTTCGGAACCGCCGTTTCGGGGTTTCCGTAAATCCATCTTATGTCATTATGGATGTCGTGAGCTTTTGTTTGGTGTTTCGATCGTGTATCGTGTATTTCAGATGTTTTGAGTAATTTTATAATTTCTCAAAGTTATGGGGTAATTACGTTTCTTGTTGTTTTTCAAACCTTCGGGTAGTCAGGAACGTGTTTTCTTTTAGCACTTAGATTAGTCGTATCGAACTCTATGTGTTTGTATCTTCATATTTTGTTAAATCGTCGTGTTTTGATTTCAGGTTCGTTCTTGCCTGCTTGGAGCAGCTTGTCGGTCCTGTTCTGGAAGAACATTACGTACGTTACGGGTGGTGATTAACGTATGTTATGTGGGATATTTAGAGTACGTTAACTGCATGTGTTACGTACGTCGTGGTGTTCAGAAAATCGGGTAGAGGGCTCTATCGGGCCTTGCGTACGCTACGAGCATGTTGTTACGTATGTTAGTATGGCATCTTACGTACGTTAATCCAGTGGATTACGTACGTTAAATACTTCAGGGTTTTAGGGCAGTGAGCTGTGCTGATCTCTTACGTATGCTGTGGGCATGGTGTTACGTACGTTAACCTGTTAACGTACGTTAACCATGCCATGCTAACGTACATTAGCTGCTGCGGGTATAAGTACCCATGAGTTGACCGAGTTCGGTCATTTCCATCCATCTCTTCTCCTTCTCCATTTTTGAGCGATTCTTGGGTGAATTCCAGGCGATTCGAAGTCTTGTAACTTCAAGCTATCATCTTTCTTGAGTTCTTGGTGTATATTAAAAACACCGGCACTTGTTCTTCATCTCCGATCCGAGGTAAACTCTTAGAACCCTATCTTTGGGTAAATTGGATATTTTCGAGTATTTGTCCGATTTGCCTCATGTTGTTGATTAATTAATATTGTATATGATTAATCCTTGTGTATCCCTTGTTTCCATACAAATTCATGGTAAAGTTCGTGGTATTTGTGAAATCGAGAGGGTACGGTTGCGGCCCGCCCTCGTTGTTGTTTTTGTACGAATTTATATGAATTGTAGGTGTATTTCGGGTGTATTCTATTTTCGTACTCGTGTAGAATTGATTGTGATTGTATTCTTCAAATGGTTAGGTTCGTGGTTGTCGGTTCCTAGCGAGCGTGGTTGATTTTTCCGTTCATTTCGTCGTCAATTTCTCAAGGCAAGTATTCTTGTGAAACCCTTATGCTTAACATGGAATGGTAATATATATGTGTGTGATTTGCTCACTCCGGTAGGGTCCGACGGGGCCTTGAAGGAATCTGTGATTTCGCTCCTGATTCACGAGGTTGTTTGGATAGCCAGTCCGGGAGGGTCCATAGAGGCCTCGGATGGGACCAGTGGTTTAGCCCGGTCCTAGACGAGTCATGTGCGTGATTTTTAACTATGGCCAGTCCGGGAGGGTCCATAGAGGCCTCGGATGGGACCAATGGTTTAGCCCCCGTCCTAGGCGATTTTCAACTATGATTATTGACTGTTTGTTTTTTCGGGAAAAGACATGTCTTAATTTTTGAAACAATTTGATGCATGTACTATGAGATGTGCAAGCGAATGGTTTGCCTTGATTACTTGTACTAGCGTAATTGCTAACCCATTTGGGGACCCATTTTTGGGGAAATTCGTGTAATGAATTTCAGGTTGTGTTCAGCCGGTCGAGCGGGTACTGGAGCAGTACGAGGATGCTGGCCAGGGTTGTTGACGTGTGCAAATGAGTTCCTTTATTTTAGTCATCCATTTTAAACGTTTGTTTTCAAACTTGTAAACTGATAGACAGTACTCGCGAGTACTTAGGCGTTTTAATTTGGAATATGGATACTAAATTGTATTTGTGATTTTCGGTGATGTTCGGTTGTACCGGGTGTTTTATTTAATTTTCATCTTGGTGATGTGTGTTTTCTCGCTAATCGAGATGGTTAGATGAGCAGTATTAATTATTTAGCCTGGTGGGTCCCACGTAGGAGTCCATGGCGCTGTAATATGCCCTGAATATCTTGGGGGTGTTACAGAAAATGGTATCAGAGCCAAGTTTATGGATACCTAGGCTTGTTGGGTAATTGGGTCTAGTTGTGTTTTATTTTACACATCGTCATCACACTGCCATTATCCCGGTACTTCCAGTGTTCGTAAGTTTTCCTTACTCGATTCCTTTGTTTTCTCGTATCGTACTTCCATTTCTTGAACTGTGATTGTTTTCCTCTCGTACTTATCATCGAATTGCTTTTACTACCTCTTATCTCCAGTATGGATGCTGGGAGAGGTCGAGGCAGAGGTCGTGGCTGTGGTCGTGGACGCGACCGGGGACGTGGGGCAGCCAGTGGGGCGGCCACATCACACACTTTTGGAGACGACAGTAATGATGGTCGTCAGGACCATACTACTACTCAAGATGACGCAGCCGGTAATGGCGCCGACATTGGTGTTGCAGATGTGATGCAACAAATGGTGAACCAAATGGTTGTGATAGCCCAGGCGGTTCAAAACCCGGCTCTGGCTCGTACTGCCCAGGCCGGAGCGGACCGTTGGCTTCAGGATGTTACCAAGATGCATCATTCTCAGTTTTCTGGGGCTTCAAACCGATTGGTTGGGAGAGGTGGATCAAAGAGATGTCCAAGATCTTTATTGCCACTAACTGTCCTGAGGATCGCAAGGTCCCAATTGCCCATTATTTTCTCACTGGGGACGCTGCTGATTGGTGGGAGGCTGTTGAGCCTCAGGATCATGATGCTTCGTGGGCCGAGTTCAGAGACCTTATGGAAGCTGAATACTGTCCGTGGCCAATTCAACAGGCGCGGGTCCATGCTTTTTATGATGCTCAGCCTCGAGATATTCCGGTTTCTCAGGCCATTGCAGATTTCAACCGCGAATTGGGCTTCGTGAAGTCCCAGGTTAAGGACGAGAGCGACAAGATTTGCCACCACGATCAGATTGTAGTGACTTGATACTCTGTCCATGACGCTTCTCCGTTTCAGCCTTGAATTCCTTGAACTTATCAAAAGATTTAGACTTACGTCACATCAAATAGATGTATCCATATCTCGAATAATCATTTATAAATGTGATGAAGTATTCGAAATCACCCTTAGCCTGGATATTCATTGGACCACATACATCGATGTGTACCAATTCCAATACATTTTGCGCACGATTTCCTTTGCTTTGGAAAGCCCTTTTAGTCATTTTCCCTTCCTGACAGGATTCGTAGATTGGAAATGACTCAACTTGGAGTGAATCCAATGGGCCACCGCTCACCAATCTTTGAATCCTTCTAAGGTTAATATGACCTAATCGTAAATGCCACAAATATGTTTGATTTATGCTCGAAGGTTCTTTTCTTTTATTAGAATTAGTCAAAGAATTAAGCGATTTATAATTATGAAAGGGAGTTGGTGCAGCATTAATGACATAAAGTCCTTCATTATAAGTACTCGTGCAAATATATTCACCATTTCTTTTAATAAATGCATTATCTCCAAAAGAAATTGAATATCCATCACAACGCAATTTAAAAACTGAAATTAAATTCATTCTAAAATCAGGTACTAATAATACATTATTTAGGACTAGAATCCTATCATTAACTTTTAACTGCACGACTCCACCGCTGTGACCTTGACTTGGAATAGTCGCTGACTAATAGTAATCTCATCCGCACTAAGTACTTTGGTTACTTGGAACCCCTGCGAGTCATAACAAACATGATCAGTGGAGCCCGAATCTACTATCCACGAAGTGATAGAACAGGCAGCCAAACATGTTTTGACTACTAGTGCATGAGACGTACCTTTCTTAGGACAGTCACTCTTGAAATGCCCCTTCAGACCGCACTTATACCATTTGCCCTTCAGCTTTTTGTTTGCCTTGGACTGAGGAGCCTTGGACTGAGGAGCCTTGCCATTAGCTTTGAAGGTTGCCACTTGCTTCTGGCCAACCTGCTTTTTCTTCTTTCCCCATTTGGGTTTTGAAGAAATAGCACCGGTTGCAGCAAGAATTTGATGATAACCTTGTTTGAAGAGACCTTCGGCAGATTGAAGCTCTGTCAGAAGTTCAGCCAAAGTGTAAGTCCTACGGTTCATATTGTAGTTGAGGCGAAACTGCTCAAAGCGTCTTGGCAAGCTGCCCAAGATAATATCGACCTGCGACTCGGCATTGATAGTGGCCCACAGTATGCTCAGTTCGTTCAAATGAGACATCATTTTCAGAACATGATCCCTTACTGGAGTCCCTTCAGACATTTGGGTTGTCATCAACACCCTCATTGCATATTGCCTAGCCGCCCGGTTATGATGACCAAACATTTAAGAGAGATATTTTATCATGTCCGCGACTGTGGCCATCGTCTGATGCTGATGCTGCAATACATTTGTCAGTGAAGCCAAAATGTAACAGCGAGCCATCTCATCAGACTTTTTCCATTTTCGGAATTCAGCCAACTCTTCAGGAGTGGCATCTGGTTTTGGTTCCAGAGGGCTTTCCTCAGTTAAAACAAATTTATGCCCCTCGACAGTTAGGACAATGTCAAGATTTCTTTTCTAGTCAGCAATTAGTGCCATCAAGTTTATTTTCTTTGAGAATAACAGCTAGTGTATTGAAAGACATCTGAGAATAAAATTAAAACACCATTCATCACATAATTCGACGCAAAATATATTGAAAAACCTTAAAACACAATATATATGCAGTCAACCAACACCTCAAAAAACCGCACATGCAAGCCACGTCAGTGTGGACGTTTACATATACATTTTTCACGTAGATTTTAATGTCTTTAATTTTACTATCTAGTCAAGATGCGTTTTGACAAGTAAAATTAATAGTTGGTTTCTCTTGGCCAGGTATTAAATTAACATAGACTCCGATGGGGAGATTATTAATTAATACACCTAAGTGAACACCATAATTTAACAATCCTTAGAATATTATTTAATGATAATAGTCCTACAGATGGAGAGGTCCTATCATAAAAAATAATATTCACCTTTTTGCTATCTAATTGAAGTTTAAAATTAGTGAGCTAATAATCGACACATTCAATGTGGAGGAAGACTCTAATGTCAACGCGCATGCTAATTATTTCACAATTTAAACCAATTATGGAGGCCAATTTGATTTTGAAAAATCAATTATTAAAATCACTTAGTTATTTTGAAAAATTAAGGTTTTTAATTTTCTCGTCCTAACATGCAAGAAACATATCACGCATACATCCATACATGCCATTCATCAAAACAGTAAAAACCAATAAAAAAAATTGGATAATTAAATCCAATTATCATGGCCTTTATTCCTCGTTTTGAATAACGAAAAAATCCTCGGCTCTTTTGCTCCCACTGCTTCAAGCACCTCGTCACCTCCTCCCGGTTGGGGCACAAAAATTGCCAAATTTAGAAACTTTCTTCCATGCAAAATTAATTGCACAAGAAATTTCCAAATTAAAATTATTGTGCTCCAACGGATGCAACGAACGACGGATAAACGAATAGGACCATACACCGAACGAACCTGCCCGGACAAAAACCCGACCTACTGCCCGGCACCCTGCTGCTGGCCGAGCGCGGCAGGCCAGATTCGGCCGAGACAGCAAGCTGGCCGAGTCCCGATCGGCAGCAGACTCGTCTCGGTCAGTTCGTCCGATCAGGACTCCTTTTCGTGTTGGAGTTCTTTTCCTTCAGTACTTTGTGTATTCCAATTCGATTACAAATTTTACACCAAATAAATACATCGAATTTACAACAAAAATTACAAGGAAAAATAAATCCTATTCTACCCGTGGATTTTCTCACGGGAAAAACTTTATACATGCCTCAAAACCGGGCCAAATTACCAAAACGCGTAAATAAATAAATAAATAAAATCACATAGCCATGATAATTGGACCATATTCACCTGCAAGACAATTTCTAGCAAAAATATTCCAAACATCATACTATATGAATATTTAAATTGCTATCAAATTAAATACAAATTAATTAAATTGAACAGAACCTAAAGACCGGCTCCGATACCAATTGTTGGAATATAAAACGCAGCGTAAGCGAGATGGTAGAAAAGGTTTTATAAACTAACCAACGTAAATAGCGGATCTATTTAGACTTGTCAATTAATTAATTAAACAGATTAATTAACAATTTAAATATACGTATTTACGCAGTAGAAATTGGTAATTCATACCTTTGAAGCGAAGTGGTGGAAAATTCCTTTTGGGTCGATCGAACTCCCCTTCGTACTCCTCCTTGATCTTCTTGTATTTCTACCTCAAGATCTTCTAGAGTATATCCCGCCTAAGATCCGGATATCGTATGGGTAATAATCTACCGGGTCAAACTTGGACTTGTAGTATGGTATAGGCCGAGAATTCTTCAAGAAATACCTCACAAATTTTTCTCTCTATTTTTCTTGAATATTTATGTATTTAGAAAAATATTGTGTTATCTAAATTGTGGAATCCAAGACACAAGTTAAGATCCACAATTAAACACAAAATAAGAGGAAAAAAATTGGAATTCTTGTGCCAACAAGGGTGGAAAAATCGGCCCCCATATGTGTCATATTTATAGGTGTTTTGGGCTACTCTAGGGACCTTAAGGAGGATAAGTATGTAACACCCCCAAGACATTCAGGGCATATTACAGCGCCGTGGACCCCACACTGTGGAATCCACCAGGCTAACGTACCAACAAGACATTCGACAACGACAAACAATCATCAATAACACGACAATTCAAATAAAAGACTACAATCCGACGAATAAAATCTGAAATCAAATCCATTTCCCAAAACGGGAACACAACATTAACAATTTTGAAAAGGAAGTACTCGAGTACTTAAACTAATTTTAAAATACAGAAATCCCAAAATAAGACATCAATAATAACCGACAGAACAGAACACTGATAATCAACCACTGAACAGTATCATGCTTGCCCATCATCCTCATACGGCTCGAGTGCTCGCTTGTCCCCACGATCGATACCTGAAATACAAAAAGTATTTCCCCCCATTTTAAGGGGTTAGCGACAACTGCTAGTGCAAGTACAATCCATTTGAACTATATTCTAATCAGATGAATAATGCGCCAAAAATCATTTTTGAAAACGTTTTTATATTCCGGAATATTTACAATGTAAAATCACAAAACACATTATTTCCAACAAATCACAATTCAAAGTTAACCATCGGTACGAGATTCACGGCCACCGTACCCCGCAGAGCCCCGTCGGACATCTCTGGGTGGCTAACCACAGTTCGCGATACGCACACTCACGACAATACGTATCCCTAGAGGTCCCGTCGGACCGTCCCTAGGTGAACATACACATATCCATCCACAACAACCACGATAAAGCCATAATTCAAATATTAGAACATGTAAACAAATGTAAAGTACTTGCCTTTGTGACATCTTCGAAGAATCGGAAGTGAAAAACGACTACGGGTGATCCGAATGGAAAACGACGGTTCCTAAACGAAGAATTAGCATAACTCAATCCCAACGGACATCAATAATCGAAAGGAATACTCCCAAAACCCCGATTACAAATCACGACAATAGACGTTCAATCGATACGGGCGAGGGTTTACGCAAAATCTCCCCGTATCAACAATACACGGATTAATTCGAAGAAAATGGATTGGGAATCACCCAATAACAACAATTTGTAAGAAGTTTCGCAACATACATGAACAATTCGGAATCCATCACGAAAAACCCGAAAAAACCCCAATTTATACAAGTTAGGGTTCCTGAAGAAAATACCTCGGATTCGGACGATGGAGGATGATTACGCTGATGGTGATATGCTACTACGATTCTACGGTGGCGGAACACGAAGAATTCTTCGATCAAAACTGAAGGAAATCGCCTCTGGAGTCGCCCCGTGAAGAAAACGAAAGAAAAGGATAGAAAATGAGGTGTTGGACCTCTGTCCGCTGTTTTAAAATAGCGGATTTACTTGACGAATGTGGGATACTTACGGCCGTAACATGGCCAACTTACGACCTTAACTGGGTGTTACGCGTAACACCTCTTGGGCCTGGCAAACGATTTCTTTGTCAAGCGATTCAGACGACCCCGAAACCCGTACCTGCTATCGAACCAAAAATACGACTACGAAGAGTATTCGATGATGAGTCTAACCATCACAAGAAAACATCATTCCGACTACCCGGGAATCCGAAATACGACAACGAATAAGAAATTCCCTAAACTTATAGGAAATTACAAAAATGGCCTAAGTGACCGAAAGTCACGAAACGACGTCGGACTTACAAACCGAAAGTCTCAACATGACCAACTCAACCATACGAACTTACAAACCAAGAAACAACGAAAACGAACGAGTTTTACGAGAATCGAACGTTCATACGGCAAAACATGTCATAAAATGAAATCACGTGAAAACATCACCAAAACTCGTCCAAATGGAAAAACTCCAAGAATAAAGTAGATTCACAATGTCGAAACGGTTACAAGCGAGTCTATAAAAATACACATACACCAAAAATGGAAACTGCTAAAAATGGAAAGTTACGGATATTACATTCTCCCCCTCTAAAATAAAGTTTCGTCCCGAAACTTAAGAATAAAAAAGCTCGGGGTGCCTCGAATGCATATCTTTCTCTAACTCCCACGTCGCTTCTTCTACTCCGTGCCTTGACCATTGCACCTTAACCAAAGGAATGGTTTTGTGTCTTAACTGCTTGTTTCGACGCTCCAAAATCCTGACTGGCCTCTCCTCAAACGTAACATCCTTCTCGATCTTCACGTCTCCAAAGTCAATAATGTGGGATGGGTCCGGAACGTACTTCCTCAACTGGGAAACGTGAAATACGCTATGAACATGACTCAGCGATGGAGGCAAAGCCAAACGGTATGCTAACTCACAGACTCTCTCCAATATCTCGAAAGGTCCAATATACCTCGGGCTGAGCTTCCCCTTTTTCCCGAAATGGAAAACTCCCTTCGACGGAGACACTCTCAACAGAACATGATCTCCCACCTCAAACTCCAAAAGTCGACGCCTAACATCCGCATAAGACTTTTGTCGACTCTGAGCAACCAACATTCTCTTTCTAATCAATTCAACTTTCTCCCTCGTCTCTAACGCAAGGTCTGGATCGGTGCCCACTAGATCGGACGGCTCATCCCAACAGATCGGCGATCGGCAACGGCGGCCATAAAGTGCTTCATATGGTGCCATCTTAATCGACGCGTGCCAGCTATTAATATAACTAAACTCAATTAAGGCCAAATGCTCCTCCCAGTCACTACTCCAGTCTAACGCACACGCGCGCAAAAAATCCTCAAACGTCTGAATGGTACGTTCGGACTGCCCATCGGTCTGGGGATGGAACGAAGTGCTCAACCGTAACCGTGTCCCCAATGCCTTATGTACCGCCTGCCAAAAATGCGATACAAATCGGTCATCTCTATCTGAAATAATGGTCCTAGGCGTACCATGAAGTCTCACTATCTGGGCGATAAAAACACGAGCCAACTTTTCTGGACCCCAAGTATCCTTGATGCCCAGAAAATGTGCCGACTTAGTCAGTCGCTCTACAATCACCCACACCATATTCATACCAGTCTTCGTTCTCGGCAAACCCGTGACAAAATCCATAGAGATATCCTCCCACTTCCACTCCGGGACGGGAAGTGGTTTCAACAACTCGGCTGGCCGCTGATGCTCAATCTTGACTTGCCGAAAAGTCAAACACTTAGCCACAAACTGAACTACCTCCTTCTTCATGTCGCTCCACCAGAAATTTTTCCTCAGATCTTTATACATTTTACTCGAGCCCGGATGGACTGAGTAAGGTGACGCATGAGCCTCTCGCATAATACTCTGTCTCAATTCCGAGTCATTCGGAACACACAACCGGCCTCGGAATTTCAACACACCGTCCTCATGAATAACGAATCCCAGGGCTTTCCCCTTCCCTATACTCTCTCGAAGCTGAATAAACATCGGGTCCTCCAACTGTCCCGATTTAATGTCATCAACCAGAGATGAAGAAATCTCAAGAGTACGCAACTGCCCGGAACTCCCTGGTAGTACAACCTCAATGCTCAACCTCATAAACTCTCGCTGAAGTCCCGACTGAGCCGTAAGTAGCTCAAGCGCACGAAGCGATACCGATTTCCGGCTCAAGGCATCTGCTACCACGTTAGCCTTGCCCGGATGATAAAGGATATCGAGATCGTAGTCCTTAATCAACTCTAACCATCTCCTCTGTCTCATATTAAGATCTTTCTGCGTAAAAATGTACTTCAGGCTCTTGTGATCGGTGAAAATCTGACACGACGAGCCATACAAGTAATGATGCCAGATCTTCAACGCAAATACAACTGCGGCCAACTCAATATCGTGCGTAGGGTAATTCAACTCGTACGGTTTCAACTGACGGGAAGCATAGGCAATCGTCCTTCCGTGCTGCATAAGTATACATCCAAGCCCTTGGCCCGAAGCATCACTGAAAACTGAGAAACCCTCATTACCACTCGGTAAGGCCAAAACAGGAGCGGTCGTCAACCGCTTCTTCAACTCCTCGAAACTATTCTGCCTCTCATCGGTCCACACAAACTTCTCTGACTCTGTAACAACTGAGTCAGTGGTCGAGCGAGCATAGAGAACCCCTCGATGAATCTACGGTAATACCTGGCTAATCCCAGAAAACTGCGGACCTCCTTCACGTTCTTGGGCGGCGCCCAATCCAACACTGCCTCTACCTTATGTGGGTCCACACGAACACCCTCGACCGAGATCACATGACCGAGAAACATAACCTCCCGTAACCAAAACTCACACTTGAGAACTTCGCAAAAAGATACTGAGTTCTCAAAATACCTAACACGATATGCAAATGACGGGCGTGCTCCTCCTCGTTCCTCGAGTAAATCAGGATGTCATCGATGAAAACGACTACACACTTATCGAGGTACTAGATAAAGACTTTGTTCATAAGCTGCATGAACACGGATGGTGCGTTGGTTAGCCCAAAAGCATAACCACAAACTCGTAGTGACCGTATCTCGTCCGAAAGGCCGTCTTCGGAATGTCGATATCCTTCACTCGGAGCTGATAATACCCCGATCTCAAATCAATCTTCGAAAACACAGTTGCCCCTTGCAACTAATCAAACAAATCATCAATCCTCGGGAGCGGATACTTGTTTTTGATGGTCACTTTGTTCAACTCTCGGTAGTCGATACACAAACGAAGTGACCCATCCTTATTCTTTACAAATAGGACCGGTGCGCCCCAAGACGAAGCGCTCGGTCGAATATATCCCATGTCTAGCAACTCTCCCAACTGTTTCTTCAGCTCCATCATCTCGGCAGGTGCCATACGGTATGGCGTCTTAGAGATCGGTGCTGCACCCGGCTCTAGATCGACGGTAAACTCAACTTCTCGGTCCGGCGGCAAACCCAGCAACTCGTCTGGAAAAACATCAGGATACTCACACACTACCGGAATAGATGAGAGCTCGACTCCCCCTTCTTCCGATCTCAAAGCGTAACACCAATAGCCCGTGCAACCTCCCCGAAGAAGTCTCACCGCCCTCAAGGCGCTGATCAGTAATCTCTGGCTACTCCGCTTACGCCCCACAAAAGAATGCTCGGTACCGTCAGAGGCTAACATCGAAACAGTTCTCGTTCTATAATTCATGATCGCCCCATGACGGTCCAGCCAATCCTCACCCAGAATCAAATCCTCATCCCTAATATCTACCGCAATCAGATTAGAAGCCAATCCCTCCCCGCGATACTCACTGAAAAATCTCTAATCTCACAGTCCCCACGATGCTATCCCCACTAGGAAGTTTAACAACAAAAGGCTCACAGGCAACTAGGCAATCAACATGCAGACGACGCATACAATCCATAGATATAAAAGAATGCGTAGCACCAGAATCGAACAATACGGAAATGGGATGATCAAGGATGTGGACGGTACCTGTAGCCACCGTCGCGTCAGGATCTCCTGCTCGTATCATCTCATACACTCGGGGCGGAACAGACCCTGCACTAGAAGCTCCCCCTCTAGAAGGCTGACCACGTCCTCGACCTCTACCAAAACTCTGCTGTGGCTGAGGAACTGTCGGTGCCTGATTCACACTCGGCTCTCCCGCAGCTGGGGCTGATATCTGAGTAACTGGAGCCCGAGCTGCATCCGTACAAAACTTAGCACGATGACCCATCCGACCACAAGCAAGACACTGAATTGGAGGCCTATCACACTCACTCATCATATGGCCCGGACGACTACAGTTGAAGCACGTAGGACCACGAACGGAATCAGTAGGAGTAGACCTAGAACCGTTTCCTCGCCCAGTGATGGTGGCCCGACTCAAGACCCGCGAAGGCAGAGCCTTCGGATACCCTCCTGACTTGCCTCCCGAAAACTGACCAGAGGTCTTCTGCTTCTTTCCTTCGATTGCCGTCTCTGTCGCAGAAAACGACATCTCATAATCCATCACTTTATTCTGATACTCTTTTAGAGTCGTGCACCCCAGACCAGACATGTAGTGGCGCACCCTCGGTTTCATCCGCATATCAAAGTGGCGGATCTTGTCAAGCTCATCTCGGACTTGGTTTCTCACATAATGCAGCTGTTGATTGTAGTCTTTGATAGCTTGAGAAATAGGAACATCTTGGGGCTTAGCCTCAAAGAAGGCTCGGATCCTCCCCTCTTTCACTGGCCATGGACAAAATTCACCTTCCATCAGATCCCGAAACTCTGCCCACGTGGCTGCCCGGTCACGCGGTTTCACCGCTTGCTACCACGTTGCTGCCTCCTTGGCGAGGAAGTACTGAGCAATGGGTACTTTCCTCTCCTCAGAACAATTAGCAGCCTCAAATACTTTCTCCATATCGAATAGCCAATTCTCCCAACCAGGAGGGTCGGAAGCACCATCAAATTGCGGAGGACGCATACGAATCACGTCCTGAAGTAACTTATCATTGCCGGATCCAGTAGGCGAAACCGGGTTAGCATTAGCTTGGCCGACCAGAACGGCCTGAGTCAGTAGCGTCATCTGGTTCGCTACTTGTTGCAAAATGTTGGCCACTCCAACATTCTCATGTGCATTACCGGAGCTAGCAGACTGGTCCCGCTGACCTCCGGAACTAGGGGGAACACTATTCGAAAAAGAAGGCATCGCCGAATCAGTTCCCGAATGATCAGACATGGCCACCCCACCGGCTGCGCCACGTCCCCTACCGCGTCCGCGACCGCGTCCGCGTCCTCTACCAGCAGGAATTCTGAAGAAGTAACGGGTAAGTACAATTCAAACGCAAAACGCAACAAGATACTCAAACAGGAATAGAACAGAACAGTGAAACGAGTCAAGTTAGGAAAAACTTACGAGCACAGGCGTACTGAGATGATGGCATAGCAGTGATACTGTCCCAACGACACTCGACTAGACCCAAATAACCGACAGCCTAGGTATCCATAAACCTAAGCTCTGATACCATATTCTGTAACATCCCCAAGACATTCAGGGCATATTACAGCGCCGTGGACCCCACACTGTGGAATCCACCAGGCTAACGTACCAACAAGACATTCGACAACGACAAACAATCATCAATAACACGACAATTCAAATAAAAGACTACAATCCGACGAATAAAATCTGAAATCAAATCCATTTCCCAAAACGGGAACACAACATTAACAATTTTGAAAAGGAAGTACTTGAGTACTTAAACTAATTTTAAATTACAGAAATCCCAAAATAAGACGTCAATAATAACCGACAGAACAGAACACTGATAATCAACCCCTGAACAGTATCATGCTTGCCCATCATCCTCATACGGCTCCAGTGCTCGCTTGTCCCCACGATCGATACCTGAAATACAAAAAGTATTTCCCCCCATTTAAGGGGTTAGCGACAACTGCTAGTGCAAGTACAATCCATTTGAACTACATTCTAATCAGATGAATAATGCGCCAAAAATCATTTTTGAAAACGTTTTTATATTCCGGAATATTTACAATGTAAAATCACAAAACACATTATCTCTAACAAATCACAATTCAAAGTTAACCATCGGTATGAGACTCACGGCCACCGTACACTGCAGAGCCCCGTCGGACATCCCTGGGTGGCTAACCACAGTTCGCGATACACACACTCATGGCAATACGTATCGCTAGAGGTCCCGTCGGACCGTCCCTAGGTGAACGTACATATATCCATCCACAACAACCACGATAAAGCCATAATTCAAATACTAGAACATGTAAACAAATATAAAGTACTTGCCTTTGTGACATCTTCGAAGAATCGGAAGTGAAAAATGACTACGGGTGATCCGAATGGAAAACGACGGTTCCTAAACGAAGAATTAGCATAACTCAGTCCCAACGAACATCAATAATCGAAAGGAATACTCCCAAAACCCCGATTACAAATCACGACAATAGACGTTCAATCGATACGGGCAAGGGTTTACGCAAAATCTCCCCGTATCAACAATACACGGATTAATTCGAAGAAAATGGATTGGGAATCACCCAATAACAACAATTTGTAAGAAGTTTCGCAACATACATGAACAATTCGGAATCCATCACGAAAAACCCGAAAAACCCCCAATTTATAAAAGTTAGGGTTCCTGAAGAAAATACCTCGGATTCGGACGATGGAGGATGATTACGCTGATGGTGATATGCTACTACGATTCTACGGTGGTGGAACACGAAGAATTCTTCGATCAAAACTGAAGGAAATCGCCTCTGGAGTCGCCCCGTGAAGAAAACGAAAGAAAAGGATAGAAAATGAGGTGTTGGACCTCTGCCCGCTGTTTTAAAACAGCGGGCTGTTACGGACGTAACAGGGGATACTTACGGCCGTAACATGGCCAACTTACGGCCTTAACTTCTGGGTGTTACGGCCGTAACACCTCTTGGGCAATGATTAAGCATTTCTTGTCAAACGATTCGGACTACCCGAACCCGGACCTGCTATCGAACCAAAAATACGACTACGAAGAGTATTCGATGACGAGTCTAACCATCACAAGAAAACATCATTCCGACTACCCGGGAATCCGAAATACGACAACGAATAAGAAATTCCCTAAACTTATAGGAAATTACAAAAATGGCCCAAGTGACCGAAAGTCACGAAACGACGTCGGATTTACAAACCGAAAGTCTCAACATGACCAACTCAACCATACGAACTTGTACAAACCAAGAAACAACGAAAACGAACGAGTTTTACGAGAATCGAACGTTCATACGGCAAAACATGTCATAAAATGAAATCACGTGAAAACATCACCAAAACTCGTCCAAATGGAAAAACTCCAAGAATAAAGTAGATTCACAATGTCGAAACGGTTACAAGCGAGTCGATAAAAATACACATACACCAAAAATGGAAACTGCTAAAAATGGAAAGTTACGGATATTACAAAGTAAGGACTCCCAATAGAGATCGTCTTTCCAATATTAGGACTCTTCCTAATATGAAGACTCTATTAATATCAACTTAGTCCACTAAAAGGTTGATATTGCACTTCCTACCAAAAGCCCAAATTACGAAATTGGGCTCCTTTTTAAATTAATTATTTTCCGTGTTTAAGATATTCCATGTCCATTAATTAATTTAAGCTACTGATAGCTTTTAATTAATTAATGTGCTATACATGAGTATACCACTCGACTTTTATTATATCGGAAAATTAATTCCACCTGCAGGGTTTAATATAATAATCCTTTCGAGTGCCTCAAGGGACATGATCAACCCGACTGGTCGGGACACGATTTCTATCTATAATATTAATTATTAGATAAATAATAATATTGCCCAAAATATCGAGCATATTGAGTCAATCATTGTGGCTCTCACCCATGATAAATCAAAGCAATAAATATTAAATATATAATTAAATATTAACCACTAGAATTAAGAAATAATAATTGTCCGAGATGTACGTTCTTCTTATAGTTAGTACAGAAGAATCCATCTCACCTCGATCCTGTTCAATGTATACTGAATACGCTAATATATGCTAATGGTCAAGACCAATCAATCTCAATCATATATTACAACCTCTCACATAACGGTCTAATGTTATATAGGTTGTGAACAAATTATTACTATATAAGGAACCAATAATGTGATCTTCTGTGTGACTCGACACACCACATTATCTACAATATAAAGTAATTTAGACAACATTTGCATAACCATAGTGTGAATAAATATGCAAAACATGTGATAAATGAATTAAATATTTTCATACATAAAGATCGGAAAATTAGGTCATACAATCATAAAGTATGCTTTGATGTATACAACCTTAACAAAATATACATTTGAACACGACTAGTCGAATAGGAGGAATATGAGTTCGAAAATAAATGCCCCCAAAATTTAGGAAAATTACGAAATGGCCTAAACGTCCTGAAACCACGTTTGTGACTAAAAGTTAACACCTCAGTCTACAGCTAAACATGTTAAATGAACTTGTTGAAAAATAATTTAACCGATACTAACTAGATTAACGGAAATCGGAACTAACGCGACAAAATCGTAGCATCTCCATGTTACTCCAGAACAACCTCCAAATTTGCCCGTAAACAAAAGTGCAGCAGAAAAATGGCACTTAGCGTGTGCTAACAATCTATGTAACATGCATTAAGTCCTTTGGTCAGTAGTACAACAGTGTAGTTCGATCAGTCCGAACACGCCTCAAATGTTGGAAAATCCAAAAGTTATCAACAACAACAAACGCTTACAAAAAAAGAGCATCAGTGTGCATTCAAGCATTAATCAGATGAACACCCACTCGGGATGCAAGTAAATGGGCTCCAACGACAACTATACCGAGAATGACCAAGATAGTAAAAATCATAAAATAATTCAAAATGATCACAAAACTCGTCCGTTTCACAAAATATGAGAATAATAATATGTCGTAAAGATCATGACGAGCACAAGCGAGTCACAGAAATCTGAAAAAGTACAAAAATGGGAAAAACATGAGCATTAAAGTTAGGGCTGTGAGCGAAAGTAAAAAGTTCGATTCGGCTCGCATTATTCGGCTCGAAAAAGTTCGGCCCGCTTCTCGGTTCGCACATGCAATGCAAACATTAAAATTGATAGTTAGGAAGACCGAACCAAATGGTACGAAATAGTTCGGTCCGATCGCCAAAGGGCTTATAAGCCCGTTTGATCAATTATTTCTTAGATATAATGTAAACCTATGTTAAAAATCTGATAAAGATACAAACTGATAATCACTTATCTCGTTTTTTTCATTTCTCAGCAACTCTCATCCATTTGATTCAATCACCCGTAAAAAATTGAAACGTCTAGTCAAATGGTTCGACTCGATTCGCAAAAGTTTGGTTCGGTTCGAGGTGTTCAAACGTACACTCAAACGTTAAATTCTATGATTCGACACTTTCAAACGTGTTGGAACCTAAGGTTCGACATTTTCAAACGTATACTCAAACATACCATATTCGGTCTGTTTTTAACCCTAATTACACCCCCTCATTAGAAGGGTTCCACCCCCGATACTCGGGACAAGGAAAACTAAAAACTCAAACAGTGTAACAGAAGTTATCAAACAAAAATTATCGAAAAAGAACCGAGCAGAACATTAATTATTGAATCTGCACACGGGGTTCGATCCCGATCAACGACTCTCGAAATCTTCATTTACAACGCTTGTCTCTCCCCGGAGTGGAGACATGAATTCAGTTTCCAAACATCTCAACAACTATCTCGTAATACAATGCTTGATGTCCTGCTTGACCACACTACAAATAATTAACCGTCGGAGAACGAAAAATATTCCTGGTATGGCCAACATGACTACAATTAAAACACGTCTTCATGTCGCCCATTATGCGCGTCGAAGGTGTATAAAATATCCATATAAAACACATAATGAAATGCTGTAGTTGCATCCACAATCGGAGAGAACTTACGGCCATAGCACTCAGTATCCAATGGTCGGAATATTCTACTGATTAGTAAATCTAACCGGCAGTGCTGGAAATGGGTTCCGATGGCAACGACAGTGTAAATATGGAAAGTTAGTGAAATGCTATCATATGCATACTCCACAAAATTATGAGCATTCTCATTTATCACGAAAAAGACATCATACTGG